>CM053747.1:10370831-10509769 GCA_028658305.1 Pachyuromys duprasi
TCTCTCTGCCACATAATGTTTGCAGACACTGTCCAACATTTTGGAACAAGTGTAATTCCCACCTGCACAGGAAACAGCAGCGACTTCGAGCATCTGTGCCTTCTCTCCTTCTCCAAAACCCTTCAGCTGTGCCTGAGCAGGGAACTGCTCTACACCTGGAAGAGAAATGGTATCTGCCAGTGAGGCTTACAAAAGCAGATTTCATTCATGAGCACAGGCAGAAAAATATACATGCCCCATGTACTGCCAAGTGCCCAGTTAGTCAGCGAGCATTTCCCTGGGCTAGAGCTGGGATGGGTTTGTGGAGCCATGAGAAACTTCTCTTCAACTGACTTTTGAAATCAAACTGAAGTGTTAAAAAAAATCCTCACATACCTGAACTAGTTGCCAAGAACAATACAAGGCAGAAAGTGCTAAAATCATCAGAGCAGAGCCAAAGAATACGAGGGAAAGCAGGATGCTATGAGCTAGGCTTCCAGAGAACTCTTTGGAGCTGGACCCTCCAAGTGAAGTGGGAGAAAGAAGCCTCATGATTAATGATGTTTAATGCGCTGTACATTCTGCTGAGAAGGACATTTAGAGGTTTAGGAACAGAGCCAGCATTTTAGACATAGCATTTACTTTGGATTCACTTCGATATATTTTGGACAAAAGTGAGTCATGGATAAAGTATTTCGTGCACAAAGCACTTCTTTTATTCTTCAGGCTTGTATAGGATATTGTGTTCTTTTCTGTGTTCAGCACAAGCGGGTCCATCTCTGAAATGCTCCTGCGGGTCCTTTCAGTGATTATGGGGACAACTTGGGATAACTAAGAAGATCATTGTCAGGAAATGGATCTGGAATAACATTATTTAATGCTGTTGACCACATGGGAATAATATCTACTTTGAATTTCTTAAAACTATCTTAAAGTTAGCATACAAAGTAGTGTGTCCCGTGGTATTTTTACATACAGATACAGGTACTTAGATATATGTATTTATGTATGCATATGCTAAAATCCTGTCTTAAAACATAAAGAATTTTTATCTTCATTTGGGGTTTTATGAAGAATGGTTATTTTGTTGAAGTGATAACGTCTCCTGGAGTCTAAGTCTTATGGAGCAATGCTATCGGCAGAATTTTCAGATATGTCTTATATACTTGCCCCACTGGTCTACGGACAACAAAGAGCCAAACAACATTAACCCCACAATTTTTCCTAAAGGAGGGAAGGTCGGTGTCTACAATGCGTACAGGGCATGTGCCTTGTTGCTCCAGCGTGTCCCACCTGGCGTGGAGCCAGTCACGATGAGCCTCTGCTTTGTATGCCAGCTTGGGATCATCTCAGAGGTGCACGTCCACCCTGAGTCCATTGCTCCATCTCCAGTTCCCACCCCTTGAGTTTTGCTTCATTCTGATGATGTTCATTTGTTCTAGTGGCTCCAGATCTGAGGGCTTCACATTCGTGTGGAGACATGGTCACACAAATGCTAGTGGGATGTGGGTTGGGCATGAAAAAGCTCCCACAAGCTACCGACTTTTTGCTGTTGTCTGACTGCTTAGTGGTTGTAACTATCCCGTGTCCTGGGGACTGAGACAAACCATGCATTATTTTAGGAAGCAATTCAAGCACAGCAAACATCATGGCGGGTATGTGTTCAGTGAAGCATTGGACCCAAGGCCCATGCTTAGAGAGCTTACAATCGGGTGGGACATATTCGATCCAGCAACAGAGTTCTGTATGGCCAAAGAAGAAAGGGAGCTTTTTAAAGTCTTTGGAACAGGCCTCAAATCTCCAATTTCTTCTCTCTTTCAGTAAATGATTTTTGGGTTGATGGTGAACTTGGAAGTGACACTTCCACAGGGACGTGTGAACTAGGGAGGAATTACTCTCACCCTCAAGAGTTGTAATGAGCACAAATGTATTCTTCCAAGATCCCAAAAATTTTCACCGTAAGAACCAACAAGAAATCATACATGATCTTCTGGGTTGGTCTCTTTCTAGATCGTCCCTAATTTGTAGCAAGAACAACATCCCTAATGAGCCATAAAGAAAACTCTCAGATAGTGGGACCCAGGTAAACGCGCGCGCGCACACACACACACACACACACACACACACACCTCCAGGCAGCTACAGATTTGGTTCTTGCATGCGTGCCTGGTTGAGAGGAACAGGAATCTACTTGGGGGGACTGTGGCCTACGGGCTGAATTCTTACCTTTGTGCGGTACATCCCTTGTTTCTAGGGCAGCACAGGAGACAAAAGGTGCATTTAGTTGTGGGGAAGGATGGGGGCAGGGAAGAAACAGAAACCAGAGGATTGTGCAACCATGGTGCTTTCAAACCCCTCCAGGAAGTTTATGTTTCAAGGCCTTTGGAAGAGTGAAGCGCAGCTGTTTAAAACAGAGCTGTTTACTGACAGCCATACCCCCCATAAGTGGGCTTTGTACCTCCACCCCAGCCCCAAGGAAGACAGGTCACTGTTGGCAGACTCTATCTAGCCTAAGCAGGCTTTTGCCTACCCAGCAGAGACCATGTGTCAAAAGGCAAGGGATGTTCATAGAGAAGACTGAGCAAGTTCAGGGCTGAAGAGCAGCAGCCCGCTGGATCTCAACAGAACAAAGTCAGGATTCCTGTCTGGAATGTAAACCAGACTAGACTTGCTGTGTGGAAGGCCACACTCCAGAGAAGCCCTTCAGATGACCAGCCAGAGAGTGCACTCAGGACAGAGTCTCACAAACCAGCATAGCGATATTGGATCTCTTGTGAAAAATTAAAGTGCTCTTTGGTCCATAGGCAGTAAGGAAGTGTAAAATGGTACACCTTGTGCTAGCCTTTGTACTCTGCCACCAGCCTCATCGCTGGCAAGCATCTCCTTTAAGCCACAAGTGACATGATTGGAGCTTTCTCTATCTACTTAATAAATCTTTCTCACTGGCATCAAGGTATGCTCCGTACCTGGCTGTTCTTATGTAATAGTAATGCCAGGGGCCACGATCTCTTACATGCTGTGAGAAGAGTCGGTGGGACCCTTCAATAGAATCGTTATCCACAAAAGCATTCATGGATACATTGGGCCTCAGCGCTAGGACAAGGTCTTGTTCAGCTGCCAGCATTACCAGGAAAGGAGAGCAGGAGAAACAAGTGGGGGAAGGCAGACATTTGTTTTGCCATTTTGATCTAGTGAGAGCCTTTTGTGGGTCTTTGTTCGTCTTGTTTATAAGGTCACTTTCTTCCTTGAGAAAAAAAAATATTTAAATTTTCATTTTGCAACAGGTTTGCATAAAGATATATAAATTGATGTTATATATGTACGGTTACTTGTGTCGCTGCTGTGACAAAAGCAGCCTGAGAAAGAAGGGATTATTTTGACTCACAGTTCCAGGGTCATGGGGAGGAAGGAACAGTAGCAGCTGATTTAAGCAGCTGGTTACCCTGTATTCATAGCCACACAGCAGAAAGACACGGATGCTTACGCTTAGTTCACGGCCTCATTTTCAGGACTGAGCCTAGCACCATGAGCAGCAGCCCTCACCCCCAAGAGGGTTTTAATGGCATCTTGCTGTCTTCCTGGAGCCACACATCACTTTTTCTATGCCCGTGTTTAGATATTCCTTCAGCTATGGCTAGAAGCTTCCTTCAAACCTTACTCTCCTAGTGTCTGTTATTCTCTAGGCCTGGGCAGGAAAGGACCTCAAAGATAATCTTTTATGTAGAGGACAGAAATGAAGTATCTAGGCTAAGCTAGTAAAGCAAGTTGATGTCAGAAGCAGCTTCAGGTGCCTGGCCCTCAGCATGTGGGTATAGGTGGTATTTATGTCTGAGAGCAAGGTCAGCCATGGAAGGACTCGATTGGATTCCTGGTGACCTAGGATTGTTAGTCTTTAAACTCACCTTTTCTCATCTTAAAAAAGAGGGGAAGGGTACAGTGCTGACAGATGCTTTAAAAAAGTTATTTTGAAGAATCTGAGGACTGTAAGAATCATTTACCCAGATGAAGAGCTTGCCGAGCTCAATCCCTGATGCAAACGCCCTGAATAAATGACTGTTGCTGCTGCTATTTCCAGAACCACGGTAGCAATTGCTCCTTCTGAGCCTGTTTCTGTAATCCTGGTGGTCCACAGAGAGAGTAGAGGCGGCATCCCACAGTGTGTGCAGGCCTATAGAAGAGTGGCTGGGGAATCTGGCAGAACAAGTTTTTAGTAGGTTTTTGTTTTTTGTTTTTGTTTTTTTCAAAGCAGTGGAAAAATAAATCAATGGTGAAAACGCAAACCTGGAAAAAGACTGTATTCCATTGTTCTTTACTGGATAAAAGACCCTTCAAACGCAGATCACGCTGAAATAAAACCCAAGCAACATGGCTGAGTCTGGTCCTGCCCTAGAACAGACGCGGACACCTTGGGTTTCTGCTGAATGTGTGGTTGGCTGTCATTTTCCTGTGAGCAAAGAAGACAGAGAGCAGAGAAGGAGCTGGGGAAGCCTGGCCCTTGGCTGCAAATTGCTCATCACTGATTGGACACGGGGAGGGATGGGATTAGATTGCTTGGTTAGTCACAGAAGCCTCATTCACACTAACTTGAGCAGACAGGAAGTTACTCTAAAGGTGCCACAGTGTATCAGAGAATACAGGGATTCCCCTCCACTCTGTTGCTGCGTCTTCCTGAAGCTCACGTCTGCCGTGCCTTTGCAACAGCTCCCAAGTTCAGTAAATCACTATGCAGCCGGCCTAGCGGCTCTGGTCTCACTTTCCACAAGTCTACAATTTTAATGGAGGATCAACTAGCCCAGCATGGATCAGATTGCTTTCCTGTTAGAGTCAGCCATTGTGAAAGGTTCACGCTTGTTCCAGCAGCACTTTGCCTCCATCACAGCCACGTGCCACCTGTGAGTGGGTAAGCCAGGCAATGGACAGGGATGGCTAGACCAGGTTTTGATGAGCAAGGTGGCAAGGAACACAGTTCACATTTGGTCCTGCACAGCATTCTGGCTATTCCCAATTCTGCCCGGTTTTACTGGAGTTCTAAGGTGGCCCTGTGCTCACTGCCACTGGCCATCTTCCTGTCAGGTGAACCTTGGATCTAGACTGAAACATAACAGTATGGAAATGCTTTGCTTTAGACCCAAACAGACCTACCACTTAGTAGCTGTGTGAGTTTATCCCTACGAGACTTGATTTCCTTATCTTTAAAATGTATATCTAATGTATATCTAATAAGCTGTTAGGCAGGTACAGGGCATCATGTTTAAAATCCGTGACATATAAGGTATGCACAATTCTATGAATTTATTTTGCTTAATTCAGAGATCTGCAAAAGGGAGAGGGGTGGCTATAAATAAGAAGGAAGGAAGAGAACTGATAGAACTTTCTAAAAAACATTTCAACCTCAGCCACTTTGCAATTATCCCGAGTGGACATTAAATAATTTAGGTTTGTGGGCAGAGCCATGGAGGCCACACTGTGGTGGATACAGCTCTTGCTTTAGAGATGAGCCGGCTATTGGTTCAGGAAACCAATGATGACTGCTTTATCCCTTTAAAACATTTGTTGGTATGGCTGCATGGTCCTTCAGCCTTGCTCCGTGAATGTGAGATTTCCAAAGCCAGTCTGTTTGCTGGGTAAGTGAATGCCCCGCTTTGGCATTGTGCTCTGCACAGACATATTGCTAAGGAGAGATGTTCAAAACACAGTAAGCCATGGACTTTTCTTATAAACTACAGTTTATGGAGTTGCTACTGTGAACATGGTGCCAATATTTTATATGAGTTATCTGGTTCCTTCCTATGAGAAGTTTTCCAGTTTGGGAAACTGAGTCTCAGACAAGTGAGTTGCCTGGTTACAGCATCAGAATGTAAGCTTGGCTCAGTCTGGTCCCAGCACCTTTTCTCAAAACACATGCGCAGTAGCGTTTCTCAAACTGGTTTTGTTACAAGATCTAATGGCTATAGTTAGTCTGAATGAGGCTGCCCCACACAGGCTCATGTGTTTGAGTGCTTGGCCCCTAGTTAGTGTAACTGTTTGGGAAGGGGTAGAAGGTGTGGCCTTGTTGGAGGAGATGTGTTACTAGGAGTAGTCTTTGAAGTTTCAAAGTATCAGTCTCTTTCTGCCTGCTACCTGAAGGATGCAAAATTCTCAACTACTGCTCTGACTATCTGCTTGCCATCATGGTGATAAATGGACTAACCTTCTGAAACTATATGCAAGCCCCCAAATAAATGCTTTCTTTTATAAGAATTGCCATGGTCATGGTAAACTCTTCACAGCTGTAGAGCAGTAACTTAGCAGCAGGAGAAAAAGAAAAAGAAGAAAGAAAAAGAAAGAAAGAAAGAAAGAAAGAAAGAAAGAAAGAAAGAAAGAAAGAAAGAAAGAAAGAAAAGTCTTTCAGTATCTAGATAGCATTGTCTCTTCCAGCATGAAGGAACCAAGGGTAGTAAGCACCCAGACATTCTAGATCTTAAGTGAGGAAGAAGGATCTGGTAACAATCAGGATGTGACAAAAGGCAATAATATCCAGAGAATAACATCTTTTGTCATCTAGCGCATCACAGGCCCAAATGCAACGTGTTGGGATTATAGAAATAAAAATTAATGAATGATAGACAGAAGATCTCCTTGGATCTGAGAGCTGTTCTAACTTATTTAAAGGATAACAGGGTAAGGTTGAACCTGGGAAGGAATATAAAAAGAAGCTATAAATTCCGTACTTCCTTACACTCATTGGTATTTCTTAGCTTAGTCAGACCGTGAGCACTCTCAGTATGTACCTGCCCAGCACTGTGTGTGCATGTATGCTAAATAATTTTCTTTATTCCAGTAAAAGAAAGAAAGCATGCCTAGGCACTGTGAATAACTCCTTACATGTTAGAAGAATCCTTCCCCTATTAACCTGTATATCAGTCATGGGGATAACTGTGCCTTTATACTAATTTCATTTTCTTCTGTGTATTCCATTGTATTCCAGACTAGGTCTCACTGGAAGGACAGATGTTTAAATCTGATATTGTAGGCAGAAGCTGTAAGTTGGGTGGTAGACTGTTTGTGTGGTACACCTCTGGATTTGACCCCCAGCAACACATAAACCAGATGTGGTGAGAGATACCTGTAATCCCATCTACTAAGATGGTCAAAGCAGGAATATCAGAAGTTCAAGGGTACTCTCGGCTACATAAAATTTGAGACCAACCTGAAATAAATAGGATCCTGCCTCCAGAAAACATAATAACGTTTTTAAATTATAGGTTTAAAAATTGATTATAGAAGGCAGAAAGGTGGCTCAGGGTTAAGAGCACTGGTTACTTTCCTAGGGGACCTGGGTCCAATTCCCAGCACCAACATGGTGGCTCACAACCAAAGTTGACTCCAGTTCCAGGGGATCTGGTGCCCTCTTCTGGCCTCTTTACATATAAGGCATTCAGGTGGTACCCAGACATGAATTCAGAAAAAAAAACACTCATACACATAAAATAGAAATAAATAATACCCTTATAATGCTTTAAGTATGACGCTGCTCTGGTTTAAAGGTGTAATTGGAGTGGAATCTTAAACATGTCTGTTTTATTTCCTTTCTGTCTTTCAGCTCCAAGGCTCCCTGAAAAGAAAACAAATCGTCAACCTGTCTCCTGCCAACAGCAAGAGACCCAATGGCTTTGTGGACAGCTCATTCCTTGACATCAAAAGGCTCAGGGTTGGGGAGAACATTTCTACAGGTCAAGGGCCCCTCCCGGTAAATAATGGACAAAGTCATATGTTGCCGGGGTCCTTGCCCATGAGCCAAGCACCCCTGAGGAAGACTAATGCACTACCACCTCCTGCACATTCTCCTGGCAGCAACATGTTTAACATGGGCTTAAAGGAGGTGAAGAAAGAACCTGGGGAGACCCTGTCTTGCAGTAAGCACATGGATGAACAAATGACGCAGGAGAGTCTGTTTACTAATAGGTTTGGAGATGATCCTGGGGAGCAACTGATGGACCCTGAGCTTCAGGAACTATTCAATGAACTGACCAACATCTCAGTGCCTCCCATGAGTGACCTAGAGTTGGAGAACATGATCAATGCCACCATTAAGCAGGATGACCCATTCAGCATTGACTTGGGTCAACAAAGCCAGAGGAGCACGCCTCGACCCTCCCTGCCCATGGAGAAGATCATAATCAAGAGTGAATATTCACCTGGCTTGACACAGGGCACCGCAGGCTCTCCCCAACTGAGGCCCCCATCAGCCGGCCCTGCATTTTCCTTGGCCAACTCTGCCCTCTCCACTTCATCCCCAATCCCCACAGTCCCTCAGAGTCAGCCTCAGACAGTATCAGGAGCAAACAGGGCCCTGCCAAGCTGGCAAGAAGTATCCCATGCCCAACAGCTCAAGCAAATAGCTGCAAACCGTCAGCAACATGCACGGATGCAGCAGCAGCAGCAGCAGCAGCAGCAGCAGCAGCAGCAGCAGCAGCAGCAACCTCCCAACTGGCCAGCCTTGCAGTCCTCTGCCGGGCCATCTCCAGGGGCATTTGTGCAGGAAAAAATCCCCAGTCCTTCCTTTGCCCAGCAGCCATTCAGCCCACAGGGGTCGCCCATGCCTGGGGTGGCTGGTAACAGCAGCCAGTCCAAAGCTGCGCCCAACTACACATATAAGGCCAACCCTTCAGCCCAGGCTGGACACCTGGATGTGCTTCTGCAGCAAAAGCCTCAGGATCTCAGTCGAAGTTTTATTAACAACCCACACCCAAGCTTGGAACCCCGGCATGGAAATACCAAGCCTTTGTTTCATTTTAACTCAGACCAAGCGAACCAGCAGATGCCTTCTCTTTTGCCTTCCCAGAACAAGCCTCCTCTCCTGCACTACACCCAGCAGCAGCAGCAACAACAGCAACCACAACAACAGCAGCAACAGCAGCAGCAGCAGCAACAACCACAGCCACAAAGCTCATTGGTAGCTCAGCAGCAGCAACAGCAACAGCAGCAGCAACAACAGCAGCAACAGCAGCAGCAGCAGCAGCAGCAGCAGCCGCCGCCGCCATCCCAACCCACCCAACCTTTATCAAGCCAGCCTTTGCTAAGGTCACCCTTGCCACTTCAGCAAAAGATCATGCTTCAGAAAATGCCGAGTCAGTCCATCGCAAGCCTCGGATATCAAGTCACTCAACAGCACAGACAGGTAAGGGCTCTGGGACTCGGCCCCGAGCTCCCATGGGTCATTAGGTTTGTTATTATGTCTTGGGTAGTCTTCTGCTTGTCGTGAGACATGACTAATACTAGAAGCCCAGTGGTCCTGGTGGGCCCATAGGAGCTTGCTCCTCTTGGTACATCCAAAGCAAGCACTAATGTTTCCTTATACGCTGTCATTGTTTCGGGGCTCTGTAATGATCACTGATTCTTGCAACTAATGCCTTGGTGATAAATCGAGTTGCTAATCATATCCTGATATGTGCATGGTGTTTATTCATCCAACGAGAAAAAACAGATTAATATGCATTGAGTATTACTATGCATAAGACATCATGGTTAAGGTTGAGCAGCAAGGCTGGAAGTGACGCTGAGAGTGTCCACTGATGTGGCCAAACGTTGTGTTTAATCCTCAGCCCTCCTGATAGGTTCCACATGACTCCATCCTCACAATCTGCTCATCAGCCCTAATCCTCAGGACAAGTACCTTAAACTATCACTTTAACACCATACAAGAGCAATGGCATGAGGGATCAAAGGTCTTCCCCGGCTAGTGGAAATCAGGGATGGCTTTTGTGGAAGAAAAAAAATATCTATCTATCTATCTATCTATCTATCTATCTATCTATCTATCTATCTATCTATCTCTGTGTGTGTGTGTGTGTGTATGACTGGTAAAAGGTGAGATAATCATGACTATAGAAAAACAAATACTAAAAATAGAAAGAAATCTATAGTTGTCTTATGCTCTTTAGTTTTACATTAAATAGAGGTTTAATTTTACCCTGACAAGCAGTGTCAAGAAATTTGTCATTCCTGCAAAACCCATGCTGGTGAGTAAGTGCTGATCGCTAGGAAACTTGAACCTCTTCCTAGAAGAAAGGAAGAAGTTTGAATATTGAATTGGTCATGTTGTTAGTAGGTGTGCCTTACCATAGGGCAGCAGTTACATAGCAGAGGATAGAATGCCACAGACTTACAGCTGGAGGTAAAGATTTCAATTCCTATTTGTGTGTGTGTGTGTTCTAATTATGCGCCGTGGAAGAGACTTGGGTAGACATGTACATATTTTATAACATTAATATGACATAATAACTATATAGTCATTTTATAAAACAGAAAAATTTTAGAGGACTTAAAAACTTATCACAAAACTTCCGTCCAGAGCTCTATACAGGCATTTTGTTCTGGGTTTAAGTATGGGTTTAGATTCTCTCTTGACAGTCCTTGCTGTGCCTTCTCAGGTAACTTACAGAGATTCTCTCAGCTGGTCCTCAAAGCTCCGGGTGGAGTAGGAGTGGTAAAAATAGCATTGGCTGTGTTTATATGGAGAGCAGAACAAGGTCATTCTCAATCCAGGCCATACAGTAAGTGAGGATTGTTCTGTCTCTCATGTAAAGTACCATAAATAATCAAATTGTTTCCTTTAACAAAGCAAGCACTCTTGAAAAAGAGGCTTGAGATTAACACAAGCTGTAGCAGGAATGTGAAGTCTAACATGTCAACAGTACTGCAGAAATAAAATAGAACCACTGCTGATTCTTCAGCTACCCGACCCTGTGACACATGGGCAGCAGGTCAATCTCTCTGACCTAGATTTACAACCATGGAAACGATCAACAATGAGATTGTAATAAAATATATGTATTGGTAATAGACTGTGCAGAGAGGCTGGCTTCCATCTCTTTCACTTGAAGTACCTCATTTAATTCATATAAGGGGATTATTCCCATCTTACAGGACAGAGAACTGAGGCACAGACAGGCTCAGTTCCTATACTTGGGTGCTCAGAAGCAGAGCTAGGAGTCTAATGTAGCTTCAGAACTGTACATTCAGCCAGTAGGAAATATGGCTCATGAGTAGGATTGGCTGGGAAGCGAATGGACATAGTAGACCAATGTAATGACTGTCAATAACCTAGTTTTTCTGGTATTAATCCCAAGTGAAATAATTTGTATAAAGATTAAGGTCTTTGGGGACAAATGTTTCTGACTTCTAGTCTTCAAAGCTGTTAATAAAAAGATTTTTTAAAAGTATGTGTCACCCTTGAGCTTCCTGCTGATAAACGTTGTGCGCCTAGCAGAATGCACAGTTTACAACAGGAAATGTATCTACGGTGCTCCCTCCTCCAGCATCCTCCATTTTATTCCTAGACCCACTCCTGGGATCACCAACTGTGCACATCTCTGACCCAAGCACACCAATGTATGCTCAGAGCCAAATCAGCAAACATCTCCCGATGGTCGAGACCATTTCTACATTTCCCAGTGAGCATGCCAAGAAAATATTCATCTTTTTAAAACAACCTTTCGAAGTGGCAGACGTGCTGAGAGCACTTCAGGCTAAAGATGTCGCCTACACAACAGCCAGTGGCTTTGCATTGAACAGTTCATCCCAACTTATTGGTTTATCAGGACTCAAGATGTTGTGTTTTTTTTTTCTCCAAAAGATCTTCCCTGTTGAACTAAAAATGCATTCTTTTTCAAAGCCATATGGCCAGTTGCCTGAAAGTGTGAACGTTTCTGTCCTAACATTGGATCTAAGCAACTCAAATGGATTCTATATTTGGTTTAGAATTCTCCATGTCTGAAACCCCTAGGAGGGAATTCAGCCAGTGAATGGATGGTTTGTTGTGACTGAAACACAAATTTATACATTTCCCCCTTAGCAGAAAGCCAAGTTCCTCAATCAGATCTTAAGAGCCTCAACCCACTCTCCCTACCTAGCCAAAAGGATCCTACACATTCCATATCAACCCTTGGTGTCACTCAAGTAAATATTCTGCCTCCTCTCCACCTTCTTATAGGAATTTTGCATAATGCCCTAAATGTAATTACCCACTGAACTGTTTTCAAGATGCACCAATGGCGAAAGAGTCAGCCTAGCTCTAGTATTCTGACAATACTTCTAAGCTTTATTAGCCAATGAATTGCACACAGGGGACAGAAATTTTGCATCAGATAAAACTTTTTTTTTTTTTACAAATGGAAAATCATCCTTAATTCAAAGTTTTGTAAAACGTAACATCTAAGCCTGTGCTGGAGGCCGAAGGTTAACTGCAGAGTCATCAAACTGGGCCAGCTCTGGGAAATGGGTTCAGAGATGAGACCAGGTTAGAGGGAGAAGCTATAGAAAGAGGTAACAGCCTAAGAAAGTCAGGAAGTAATCAGTATGGAGATGTGAGGAGGTGACAAGCCTGGCCAAAAGTAAATATAAGGGCTATGAAGTCTGGAAAGAAGGTAGGAGAGAGACTCAAGAGAAGATAGGAAATTTCTGCCAAGAGCTTGTGGCCATTTGGTGATGTACCTTGGCTGCATTTCGCAGAGAAGGAAAAAATGTTGAGAGAGGCTAATTACAGGCTATCAGTGGCCGGCCAGAAGCACCGCATTTACACTTTCATTTTATCTTTGCTATTTTATCATTTCTCTTTCAAATTTACAAAAAAAAATGGTTTTAATTCTTCATAAAAACCAATGCTCAGACTGAGACACAAAATGAATTCTAGCTGAATTTTTGAGCAAGTGTTTTGAACTCTCAGAGCTTCATGAGAATTCACTGGCTTTCCTTCTCTAAACCCATGGACTTCTTCAGTCTCCTGATCTGCCCCACCAGACGTCTGGAGCCAAAGATCGCAGACTAACCTCAGCTGTGTTTCATTCTTAACGCTGGTATTACCTTGAATTCACGCATTCATTCATTCAAAGAATGTGGAATACCTACTGTGTGCCAGGCACGGTTCTGGATTTGGATGCTACAACTGAGAGCAAAGATGAAGTCTAGAGATGGTCACTAGACTAGAGATGGCACGAGCCTTTAATCCCAGCACTGAGGAGGCAGAGGCAGGCAGACCTCTACAGAGCATGTCCCAGGACAGCCAGGCCTACAAAGAGCAAACACAAAAACACAAAAACAAACAAACAAAGATGAAGTATGGAATCAGTGATGGGGATTTGTAACTCTAAAGGGTTTTTTGTTCTGTTTTGTTCTGTTTTTAATTAAATAATCAAGTAAATTTTTAACTGACATTTTCTTCATATTGCAGACATACCCTGCTCTGGTTGTTAGGTTCAAGTGCTGCCCCAAGTAAAGATGAAAAAAGAACAGTGTGTGTGTGTGTGTGTGTGTGTGTGTGTGTGTGTGTGTGTGTGTGTGTGCATGCGTGCGTGCATGCGTGTGTGCGTGCGTGTGCGTGCGTGTGTGTGTGTGTGTGTAGGGATGTGTGTGCCAGGGGTCACCCTCTGGTGTTGTTCCTCAGGCACTGTCCTGTCCTAGGCTGGCTTGCCAGAAAGCCACAGGGAACTACTAGTTACCACCTCCTCAGCGCTGGCATGCCAAGCACACCTGACTTTTTCTTGTGGCTTCTGTGAGTCAAACTCAGGTCCTGGTGCTTGCCCAGCAAACACATTAGCAACTGAGCTGTCTCTCAGCCTAAGGTTTCATTTCCAACACGAAAACTGTGAAGCTTGGCCAGAGTTATTAAAAATCACACAAAAAAAGTATTCGTCCTTTTGCTTCATCCTTTCAGATTTAAGAACCTGTTAGAGACACTCCCAGTTTTACAACTAGATGAAACTCTAATTCTTGCAATCATTAATTCGTGTGTTGAAAACACACCAAGCACCTACGTATATGAGAAACTGAGGCTAGAAGACCCTCTTTATATCCACTCAGCCTAAATTCTCAGGAAGGCATGGACCTCCCCATCACTGAGCTTTTGGAAGAAGGCTGAGCGTCTGCCCTGCCTCATAGAGTCTCACTAGACACATACACCTCCTCATCCCGATCCTTCACAATTCAGAGGAGTAAAAGCACAGGGACGTTCCTAAGCCAACACAAGTATTCTTAAACATGCTAGTATATCCTTTCATGGAATAGAATCTATTTGCTGTGTACCCCATTTCCATTCAGTTTTATTGTTATAATTATTCCAATTTTTCCCCTCAGAGCAAAATGGAGTGTATGAGCACAGAGCACCAACTCCTCTATTCATTGACAAAGAATTATAGCCTTGAATTATATGCAAGGCCCAACTCCACAGTCGGGGAAACAGCTTATTTAATTTCTCTCTGGAGGCCTTTGTGAGTGCATGCACACACAGGAGCAGTTAGTGCATTAGGGGGTCATTAGACTGCTGAACATCAAGTTTGAACTGGGGACAGAAAGGCTGTAGGGTTAAGAAATAGATTTGATCCTACAGACGGAAATGCAAGAGGGTTAATGGAAAAGCTGACAGACATTTCAGTGTGATGCGCATTCATATGGTAACAGTCTCCTCTGCAGCTCTTCTAGTTAGTTTTGCCTTTTCTAATCAGTTGTCATTTGCTATTTGTTTGGTTGGAAGGGCTTCTTGGTTTTTGTGTTTCTGAAATCCAAGGGAGAAAACAACAACCACAGAAGCAGGCACATGGTGGTACCTGTCTTTAATCCTGGCACTGGGGGAGGCAGACACAGGCAGATCTCTGTGAGTTTGAGGCCAGCCTGGTCTACAAAGCAAGTCCAGGACAGCCAAGACTACACAGAGAAATCCTGACCACAAAAAAAAAGAAAGAAAGAAAGAAAGAAAGAAACAACACACACACACAGTGAGAGAGGGCACTAATCAGTAAATTTGCAGAGTCATGGTGTGTTAGAGATAGAAAGACATGAGATTCAGAAGGTTTTTACGATTAGGCATTCCAAGTAAGAAATGAAACTATACAAGTGTTTAGTCTGCAGGGATGAGAGGGTGTCACATGAGTCAGTCATCTTACTGTTCTCTTTCAACCATGGAAATTTACATGTGCATTTTCTCAACATACTCACTCATACACACACAGAGAGAGAGGTAGGGGGAGAGAGACCTAGACACTAATTAGACAACTCTGTTGGAAGTTGGTGGGGTGAATTGGAATTGTATTCTCCAAACAATAAATCTAGTGGTGCATAATAGTGAAAAGCCAATAGCTGCTGTCCTGTGTGACCTGAAAATCAAGTTTTCAGGGTCTCCCAGAATGCAGGCAAAGGAGCAAGGCACCTCTTTTTCTTCCAGTTCCTCTGTGAATCCCCTCCTCCCTAAATCACACAAGCTCCAGACTTGTCTCCTCACTAGACCTTGAGTTTCTGCTCTGCCTCTAGCAAGCAGAGAGCTCTGGCAGACCCTCCTCGACGCTCCACAGGTCTTCGTGGGTGAGCACAGGAGGGCGCATGCTTCAGGATCCGAGCTTTGCTTCACATCTCTACTCTGGGTCTTTATTCACCTATCCTCCTCCTTGGTTATACTCTTTTCTTTCGCTCTTCTGTTATTGAACAATTTTGGCCTAGACTTTTCTGAAACTTCCCCAAGGCAACCCTTGAAATGTACAGGGGCAGGGATGCATAGACAATGGACTCATTATTGGCAAAAGATATTATCTGAAGTATGACCCACGTTAGGAAAAGCCATTAGGCTGAGGTGTTGGCAGGCCCACCACCATGTCCCACAAAGCTCGGGCACAAATAATGAATGATAAATGAACATGTCCATGGGCACACATACCCTGAATACTTTCTGGCCAATCTCCCTTCTTGCTAAATGTTTCCTCCCAGTCTTGCCAATATGTAACATGAATGTTCAAAGCGGTACTTGGGACAGTTATTTACAACACTTAAATGGTCTTCATTTTCCTAGGATAAAACCTAATTTCTTACCTTGCTTCCAAAGCCCTGTAAGATCCAACTCTACCCAAAGTCCCTGGGCTTGTTGCTTCCATTCCCAGCACTGTCCTGTCCTTGATACCAACCACCAATCTCCCACTAGATATGCTCTGCTCTCTGCTCACTCGTTAGTGAGTGTCTTCTCCTTCCCACTACACTGATCCTTCCGCCCAAAACAGCATTCTTGCCTACCCTGACCAACCAACGGTGCTTGACCTCCAATTCCCTTTGCTCTAGTAGCTCCCTCTACTTCCTGTCTTTCAGAGCACACCATTCTCCATCGCTCGGTTGCTCATCAATGGAAGCTAGCTGAAGACAAGGATTGTGGATTGTGTCTGTATCCTCCATCCCTTTATTCTAGTCCCTAACCTACCTTTTGTATTATAGGGATCCCAAACATAAATTTGCTGGACAAATGATTGATTGACCCATGATTCTTTCTACTGTTCCGGGCAGCCAGAAACAGTAAGACCTGACCCTCTGGTCTTCAAAAGTTTCAAACAGCTAACCCTTGCATCTTCTTCCACACTAAGACATGTTTAAACTCTGTCTTCGTTTGGCCCACAGTTCCAGTCTTCCAGTTTCTGTTTTCAGAGCTGGAAACCACAGCGTTCATTCTCAGCTGTGCTGTGAGCCAATCTGGGGTGTGGGTTCTGAAGGGGAGCTCTTAATGAAGGCTGGACCCACCTATACCCAAGTACCAACTAAGAGAATTTTATCAGGATATTTCGATCTATTGTTTTCTGTCATTTTGGAGGTGATGGGAAGTCCTAGGAAAAACTGTATTGGTTGTTTGTAAACATGGGCATAAATTGTGCTCTTCGCATGGTAAATCCTAAGTGTTGGCTCAGATTTGCTTTCAGTCTAGCTGCTGCAGTAGAGAACCCGTGAAGGGCTTTAGTTTGAGACACAGGTCTCACAGTAACAGTGAGCCTAGGACATAGCAGAAACTGATGTGCAGTTGCCATGGGTCTGGGCAGCACCTGCTAACTCAGAAGTCTTCTCCCCCTATACTGCCCCTTCTCTCTATCGACCCTCACACCCCACCTCTTGCAGCACAGTGGGGGTCTCCAGCTCTTGCTCCAGATAGCTTGTTTCATCAACATGATGTTTGAAGTCTTTACTCTGTCTTTTTGGTCTATCTTCAATCATGGCAAACCAAGTCCTTCAAAACCCGCTTCTCATCAGTCCTTTGCCTCTCTCAATTGCGTTTGGAGTGAGAACCAGAATGCCAGCAGTCATTGCTGTTCAACTGCCCATCTCTCCCTCCTCTGTTGCTGTTGCCCACAGGCTATTGCATCTCTCCCTCAAGTTCCTTCTTTTTAAAACAATTATTAATTTTGAAATTAAGATATAATTACAATGAATTTAAGATATAATTAAATTAATTAAAATTAAAATATAATTGCATTCTCATTCCTCTTCCCTTTTCTTCTATGGGCCCTTTCTGCAAATAGCCCCACCCCCCTTTCCTCTCAAATCCATGCCCTCTGTCTCTTTAATTGTTCTCTCTCTCTTTCTCTCTCTCTCTCTCTCACACACACACACACACACACACACACACGTGCATGCGTGTACATGCACCTTTTTGAAATATATATAACTACAACCATATAATATTACGCATATGCATATGTTTTAAGGGCTGACAACGTGGTCTAGAGCAAACAATTGGTGTGTTCTTTCCTGTATTTCTCCCCACCTCAGCGTTCAGCAGTTGCCTGTGGTTCCTCGTCTCTGACTGGGGCCTTGTGGGACTTCCCCTTCCACATTAGTGTGGCTTCTATTGGTATTGTCCTTGTTCGGGACTTATTTAGAGGCAGGCATGTTGATGGGTATAGCTTCTCTGACATTTCTAGGAAACACAATCTTGCAGCCAACTATCTGTTTCCTTGGCTTTGACAGTCCTTCCAACCTCCTCTTCTACAATGTTCCCTGAGCCTTAGCTGATGAGTTGCATTGTAGATGTATCAATTGTGGATGGGTACCACATTGGTCATTTGCTCTTTGCATTTTGATTGGCTGTGTTTTTCTATAATGGTCTCCATCTTCAACCTCCTTCTTTAGTTACAGCAACCTTCCCCCACAGTATCTGTACAGTAAGCAAACCTGCCTTCCTCCGTACTCCTCAGGGCTGATGCCAGGGGCTGGGTTCCAGTTACCTCTGCAACTTGGCCAGGACTCCCATGAGCTGGAAATCAGCATTGCCCTGGAGTCAGTCTCTGCTAGGGTTCTGCTTTAGGACCCTTCTCCTTAGAAATGCCTTTTCCTGGGCACCGCCTGATCTCTACTCCCTGTAGCCTCCTGTCTACAATTTTAGACAGCTTTGCACAGAGGCTTCTCTGAGTGCCGTGTTGCTGTGGTCCCCATCCCCTAACTGCCTCAGTTTCTTCTTCTGCTATTGCCCAATATAAGTGAACATTTCAGTGGGGTTTATTATCGCTCTGCTATCACTGTGGTCAGGCCTCTGGCCAACAGGATTGTAATTTCCTAGAAATTGAACTAAGCAATTAAATTTTTCTCCACCTAAACAAAACATCTCATGATCCTTATCACATTCATTGACTTTTACCTTAAATTACAGTTAAGCCCATAGTTTTGGTTTTTATTTTTTTTCCAGCCCTGCACTATAAAAATCCTGGAAATAGAACCCCAGATTCTATATGTAACTGAGTTATTTTCTTGTTTTAGTTTACTTCCTAATAGATAGACTATCTGAAATAAACTGTCAGCAAATGGGCAGAGGTGGAAGAAAGGGAAAGATGTCACTTTCATCATTTCTGGTTGCACCAGCTTGCCATCAAATTTCCGAATGTATCCACACCTGATACTCCCTGGTTTATTAATTTCAGGAAATGTGTGTAATGTCTCGTTACAATAGATGAGGAGAGCTGGAAGTGGTGGTCCACAGGCAGAGGCAGGGGGATCCCTGTAAGCTAGAGACCAGCCTGGTCTACAAAGTGAGTCAGGACACCCAGGGCTACACAGGGAAACAATGTCTCGAAAAACAAACAAAAAATAGATGAAGAGTTCTGTTCTGTCAGCAACCTTTGCCCTTTCCCTTTGCCACAATATGGGTAGATAAGAATTTGGACTAAGCCCTCATTAGTGTTTTCAGAATTGATGAACAGATAAGTATTGGCTATCAAGATAAGCAGCTTATCAAAATTATAATGCCAATCCAAGAGTGAACATAAAGTAGTACTGCCACATAGTTGTGAACTGTCGTTGACTCTCTAGCAAGTCTTTCTGTCCAGCACTCTGCAGCTCTGAAGTATCTGCACATCTCCTATGTAGTAATTCATTCCCTCCTGGATCATCTCGTCATCTGTTTGCTCATTTCTTTTCCCTGTACCCATCTCCTGAGCATCCCTTGGTCCAGCCATGCCCCTACAGTATTCTCTAGACCTGCAGATGTAGCTTATGATGCCACTTTCTGCCACAGTTCGTACCCTCCATGTGCATTTCTTTTAAAGATCCTGTTTCTGGATCTTTTAGATTTTTCTGCCTTTTAATTTGTCTCTTACTTTAGTGGACTATGTCTGCTGGTAGCTTACTGATCAGGGCATAGGGAATGGAGAAGTGTTAAAACTCCAAGGGCCAGGGCTATTTCTCGGTGATAAAGAACTGGCAAAGCCTATGAAAGGCCTTGGGTTTAAGCCCCATAGCTTAAAAATAATTTTTTAAACTAAAAATAGAAATTAAACACTGGAGAGATGGCTCAGTAATTAAGGACACTCTGATTGATTGCTCCTACAGAGTACCAGAGTTCTGTTTCCAGCACCCACATCAGGCAGGTCAAAACTACCTGACACACACACACAAACACACACACATACACTACCACACATACACACACACATAGATTTTTTTAAAAAATCTTAAAAACTAAAAATTTGCCCAGTGGAAGAGGTGCACGCCTTTGTCAGCCTGGTCTACAGAGTAAGTGCCAGGACAGCCAGGGCTACACAGAGAAAACCTGTCTCAAGCAACAAGAATAGTAATATAAAAATAAAAAAAAATTTTCAAATAAGTCGTAGCCCATTAGAGGTAATAAAAAAAAGAGAGAGAGAGAAAGGAAGGAAGGAGGGAGGGAGAAGAGGAAGGAAGGAAGGAAAAAGAAGCATTTGAATGATCCAAAACTATTTAGCATATATATTGTGATAGTTGTTTGTCCATCGCCACAGAGTATGCGCAGCAGCAGGAAAGGAAGCAAGCCTCACTCACTCTTACCTGCCCAGTGAATGCTCCGAGACATTCCTAAGACACTGGAGCAGTTGTTTTCCCTAACAAAGACTTCAAGAACAGAGTAGCTTGCTAAGTTACTTAAGGTCACACAGAAAGCAAAGAACGTAATTGGAATATGGATACATGTTTGTCTGGTTTTGACCATGTCGCACTCATTGCATCTCATAGCCAAAGGCCTTGCATGACCTCTGCCAAGCTAGCTCAGGCGTGACCATAATGCAGGATCAAAAAATTGCTATTTTATTGTTCCCTATGATTCCTTTTAGTGTGTGTGTGAGTATACGTGTGTGTGTGCATGTAAATATATGCATATGTGTTTATACATGTGTTGCACCTGTGTGTTTTACTTTGATTAATGCAGTAACTATTCTGTTTGTCAACTTTCTCTATCATATTTTTCCATAAAATTCTAGGGCCAAATTGTTTCCATAAGGGACTTCGGTTTTAATGTTCCCAGACCTTCTGTTTCTCAGACTACACTGATTATAACTAGAAATGTGGTATTGGTCTTACCCTTCTCCCTGGGAGATCATGAGTTTGCCTGTGCCTGTCAGTTCATTTACTGACACTGAGCATGTGTGGCCCTGCCTAAGGGACATTCCAGGTTACCGATGAAGGACTGACTGCTCCTTGCTAGGAACTGAACCAGCTGGTCACTCAGCCTTCCATTTCTTGAAGTCTGACCTGATATGCTTCTTGGAAACAACAGAGAACAGCACACAGAGAAGCATTGGGGATTTAAAAATGGAGGGAAGAAGATGAGATCCTCAGCTGCTGTGTTTAAGGGGTTAGTGGAAGGTCTAAGGGACCAGCAAGTTACTGGTGAATTCACTCATGCAGGGCACTGTCTGACCTCCTTCTCGCCTGACCCCTTTCCATCACACTTCTCGTTAAGCACTGGGAGGAGACAGTTCACTGTGCACACTCTCAGCCTTCACGCTCTTCCTCTATCAGTGTCCAGCATTGACGAAAAGGTGGAACTTTTCGTACCTGCCCTCCCAAAAGCCTTTGCTTTAAAGTGCATTCTTTCCTTTCATTTTGTTTTATTTTGTTGTTTGGTCAGTTGGTTTTTGGCTTTTTGAGACAGGATTTCTCTATGTAGTCCTGGCTGTCCTGGAACTAGCTCCGTAGACCAGAGTGGCCTCAAACTCAGAGATCTGCCTGGCTCTGCTGGGGTTAAAGGTTCGTTCTTAACTAGATTCTCTGGCACACTTCATGTATTCTTTTACTATAGGAACCACTTAAAGGAAGTTTAATGGGTCCTCAGACTAGTCCTCTGTGGAGTCGATTAACTCACAAGACTATAACACTTTTAGAGTACTAACTGTGCTTTGTAGAACTTTCACTGCTTAAAGACTTTTTTCTTCAGCGTATATTAACTGATCCAAACACCTTGGTGGAGACAAGAACATGGTCTCTTTGGTGCAATAGAGACTTCTAGAACAGGAAGAATTGAGAGCCCCAGCCGTGCGCAGAGCCACATGGAACCACAGGGCAGGGGCACCCAAATCACCCTACGGAAAAGGGAGCACGCCTAGCGTTGGAGACTGTTCTTGATTTATTATGGTTGTCAAGATTAAGGAATTTGGAACCAGGTACTCTATTTCCATAGTCTATAAAAAGCGCAAGTCAATAAAGGATGCAGTGCCCAGCCACCTGGCCCAGCAGCACCCCATGCTGGACTCAAGGCCACACCAAGCCTGGACGACCACGCACCACATATCTGAAGACAATCAACCGAACCACTGGCTTCTGAGAAAGTATCAGTTATCTAGCCAAGATGGTGCTAGAAGGACATTGTCTGTGGGACTGGAGGCCTGTATATGAAATGGCAAAGCAAAGGCAGGGGAGACAGAAAGACAAAAAGCAGGAAGAAGAGATCCCAAGGGAGAAATGAAAGGAAAATTGGGCCAAAAAGTACACTTCTGATCAACTGTTCTCCTGCTTACAGATACTTTATAAGGCAATTTTAACCCTGGCAGCTTCCCATCTCCACTTCCAGATGCAGATCCACTCAGCCATTCCCACAAAGGGCTCCGTTTCTTTCCTCTGTGTGCTGCATTCAATGTTTTTGAGTGGAGGAGAATAGAAGGGTCCAGTTCTGTCCTTATTAAATTCTGCCCCATTTTTTCCTGAATGTTTGAAAGGGGGCCGCATCCAAATGGACATGAACTCAACATGGATTCCATGGTGCAAAGGCCGGGCCCCTGTGGAACAGTTTTGATGTGTTTGTGCTGCCAAGAGTTACTTATGCAGCCAAGCAGAGAGTGAGGAATGGGTTAGTGTGGCTCTCTCTCTCCTCATGCTTGGAGTTGCAGAATACTGGAGACCCCTCTACCGCCCGTCTTGAGTATGTGAGAGCCTTGCCAGGCTGTTCCTTGGGGTGTGAGGGCAGCCTGAATTCATGGGAATGCAGCTCTCTGCCAAACTGGGATGCCGAGGTTCCCCTCAGGGACTGCAGCCCATCTCAAGTGGAGGAAGTGGCTGTGAGAAGCTAAACAGGCATCTCCAAGACCTGGGCTCAGTTCTCTCCTTCTCTCCCTGTCTCTCTCTCTGTGTGTGTCTGTGTGTCTGTGTCTCTATCTTTCTCTGTCTCTCTCTATATATCCTCTCTCCTTCTTTCCTTCAGTCTGTGTGCATATGTGTATATGTGTGCAATACATATGACATTATACCACTTGCCAAGCTTAGGAATGCTTACACACGCGTCAGAAAAGAAATTACCCCTCTAACATTGTTTGCTTGGAATCAATGTGCAATTTTACAGGCATAAAATAGTAAATCTAGTAAGAAAGACACTAGTGTGGCTGTGATGGCTGGTTCTCTGTTCACGCTTTACAAGGTGCACACAGCTCACACCCACATTTTTTCTCCCAGTTGTCCTTTTCAAGGCTCAGCCCAGGGGGCTTCTATTTCAAAGACATGGAAGATCACATGGGCCAGCAACAGAGTCAGAATAACTTTCAGAGCACTTTCCATTTAGCAACATAGTGAGGTCAGCAAGAAAATGCGTCTACCTTTAGACACAGTCCCACAAGCCAGGCTGAGGGTTAGCACATGAAGGTGCTCCATAGAAGGTGCTCCATCTTTGAACACCGGTTAGTGAGAGTAGAAACATTTTTCACCTTGGCCATCGTAGCAGACATATTGATCATTCTGTTTCCCAGTCACAAACCTCATTCACTTTTACAGTAATATGAAAAGAAAAAGAACACGGGGAAAGCCCTACTCATCTGTCAGGGTTCCCTGTAAACATCACTTCCCTCAGGAAGCCAGTCAGACAGTTCCCCCCAACGGACTTCCCCAGGCTCAGCTCTTCTTACTCACTCCATTATCTCTCTCAGAATGATCTTCCTTCCTTCACCCCCAGGCCCCAACCCTCAGCACATTCCCTAGCAGTTTGTGGGCACTTACATATGCCTTCAATAATTGATGGGGTACCAAGGATTTGTGACCAGTCTTAGACGATACTAAAATGAACAAGCCGGAGTCTCTGCCCTGTCTGGGCAAGAGACCTCTGCATAATGATAAGGCTTCCTCAGTTTGCCAAACTGTACAATGCCTGTAAGTATAGCCTTTTTAAAGGACAACAAAGAGAAGGCTGAATTGTCAGTACCTCTGTGATGAAATGGAAGCCACATCAGCTGCTTGTTTCATTCAGTAATTTTGCAGAGAGGAAATAGAATCCTAGTTCCTAATATCTGAGGTTTGGTACTAACATCAGTATGAATACTAACTAACAACTAACAGCATCAATACTTCTAGGCTAAGGTTTCATGTTGGGGAAGAGTGTGTCAAGAGAAACACAGGAAATAGCATCAATCACTTCTTGGGAAATCTATTTATCTAAATAAATCTATAATTTCAAAACTGAGTGCAAGTCCGTAGTTGGCTTTGAGGTAAAGAGTGAAATTAAGAACCAGGCTCAGAGGCCTGGTTGTTTGTTTGGTTGTTTGGTTGGTTGGTTTTTGTTGCTGTTGCTGCTGTCGCCTTTGCCTATCAGTGTCACTCTCTATTAGCTGCCCCCACAAAGGAATAATCAAAAGAAGCTTACTCCTCCCACCCCTTGGCTCCTGTGCTCCTGGTAGCATCATTTATTGAACACCTTTAGTGTGCTTGGCTGACAGACAGTGGGAAGGAAGTGAAGGTTCTTCCTCAGGGGCTGTGATTCAATTAGAGGCCATTTAGAAAGATAGCATGAAAGCTCACACAGAGGAATCCAGGGTGAGAAGCTGTTGGGGATCTTTATCGAACTGGGCTGTCAGTAGCCCTGCAGAGTGGTCTGTCTCTCTAGGCTAGACATAGAGAAAAATCTAGAGCTCAGCCAGGTGTGTCCCGTATGCACATAATCCCAATGTTCAGGAGACTGAGACAGAAATCCTTCGAGGATGATTTGGACTACAGTCACAGCCAGACACAAGGGAGGGTGCTGAAAGGAAGCTGGAAAGATGGCTCAGTGGTTAAGAGCACTTATTACACTTAAAGAGGACCTGGTTCTGTTCCAGCACTCACATCATGTGACTGTGGGACTCACATTGCCTACGACTCTGGATCTAAAAGACCTGACACTTCCCTCTGGCTTCTAGAGGCACCTGCACATACACAATGCTCATGTCTATACATTAAACATCGACACTCATAGCAGCAGGGGTAAATGTAGTATATAGAATCCCAAACGGAGTCAGTCGAAAGGTTAATGGCCTGAGGTGAGCTTCAGTCTGCCACTGTGACCTTCATAGGAAGAACACACAATCACCAAGGACAAAGTCTATCAAAGAGGTAAATTGTTTTTCTCGATTTTTGTCCTTTGAGAGAAATTATATTTTAAAAGATCAATTACATCTGTCATGTGACCAAAAAATTTTTAAACATGCAAATAAAAGAATTTTATGAACAGGAAGCAGCATGAGCATAGTTTGTGGAAACTCTTGGCTTGACAGCACAGTGGGGAGTCGGTCATGTACAGCACATTTTGAAAATCTGAGCTTCCCCCAGACCACAGGGCTGCAGTGCCGTTGACTATCTGGGCTACCCGTTAAGATGTTTGCCACTCCACCTCGACTTTTCTAAATGTGCAGTAAAATAGGTGATCGGACACACTTTTCTGCCTCATGACAGGGAAACTATACTTCATTTTTTTTTAGGTAAACATAATAAAAATCAAAATAACTACTGGCTACTAATGCTGCCATTTCGGGGGGAGAAACTACTTGTTAGCATTTTTTAAAAAAATGAGAAACTAACCACAGAATAAAAGACAGCCTTTAAAAATGAGTAAATTAAACCATGCCTTAAGTTCATTACCGTAACTTAGCATTATTCAGTCCCTTCTAGCATGTGGAAGCATCCTCAGCCTGGAAATGGGTCTACAGAACATTCTGAGATCACATGACCCTGTATGGCTAATCCATCGGTGCTATTGTAGGCATAGTACTAGAGCTGCCAGCCAGCTAACCAAAACAAGAGGCATTTTTAAAAACAAGGCTGACTTCATGTGTTTTGCCCCAAACATAGATGTGCAAGATTTACAGTACAAAGGATACAATGCAATTCACTTAACTGACTCGGTACTGTGATAGGATTAATACTGTAGTCAGATTTCATTGTGTAAATTAAACACTCAGTCTGTTCCTCGAGATTATACTTAGTTTCTATAATAGTTTTTTTAAGTCCTCACAGATTGGAGATAAAATATGTAAATTTATGGTTATCAATATTTTGAGCCAAATCCTAAGAGAAGAGGTTTGGACCAAGGTCTAAAAGTACTTAACTGAAATGGAGCCACTGAGAGACGAGTTTAATCTTGGAGACACATGTGAGAGGGTAAGAAATGGAGCTGATGGCTCCGAAGGCTCCAGCTTCGCCTCCTGGTTTCATTTGGCAGTGCAGATCCAAGGCCACCTCCTTAAATACATTCACTTTGTCTTCAGATGCGACTCCTGGTCCCTTTTAGGGTTCATTTTTGTAGTAAATCTAGTTTTGCAAAGTGGCAGGGCTTGCAGAAAGCCCCCTCCCTTTGGTCTCTTTCCTTTTCTTCCTTGCTGTGTATAACCCTGGCACTTGGAGTACAAGTAGCTTATTTCGAGATAAAAATGCTCAAATTTAGGCTCGGAATTTCTAAGGTAGTTGAGTCTTGGAGATGTTTTCCAGTAAAAGCATTGCTCCCTTTTAGCATACATCAGATAAATCATTTCACTTGCAGACAACTTGAACAGAGCTGTGATCCAACTCCTGGTCGGTGCTGAACCCACTTACTTTATGTAGTGAGCCTCTAGAATTTGGGCATCAGCAACTGCACAGACTGGCAAGGCTATGTAAGAATCCAGCAGCCAATACATGCCCTGAAGCAAGTTCTAACTGTGTAGAACTGTGGTCCTTACTTTGTAGCTAGAATTGTCCTTGGCACATAGGCTGAACCAGAGTGGTACAAAGTGGAAACTGAAAACCCCAGCAAAGAATTGAGAAATTCTATAACTGCTTGACATCCCCTCACTCTGCCTTTAATTAGTTCAAGATTGAAGAAATCAATACAACTCAATGTTCCACAAAATCTCATTATCTAAGTTGGCTTTCTAAAACTTTTAGTTTGTATATACCTTTTGAGGATATGGTTGTTATATTTGATCCAGCAGGCGAGATAAATGGAAAGAGGGCTCCTCACTTACATTCTGCTGATGAAATCAGAGAAAACCGCCTTAGAGGGTTGATTTTTCTACAGCTGTGACTGGGTGTATGGACTGCTCATGAAGGAAGCCAATCTTCATAGTGGCCAGTGGCAATGCATCACAATGGACTCTTCTAACACATCTCTGTTAGAGATCACGCAAAAACAGGAGAAGCTTCAGAGAAACAAGCAATAAGGAGAAACAGGGATGGAGGAGATGAAATTTGGTGCCTGGGAAACAGAAAGGGTCGGATAAAATCCAGTGTGCATAAATATCCACAGGCTTCTCCAACACATCGGAACAAAAGATGTAAACCCACGACATCAAAATCAGAATCCCACAAGCTTCCCACTGCCTTCTCACTTGAAAATCCCAGTGCTATGTGTAGCTACTCCTCACCCTCAGCAGTAGCCTAACTGTCCTGCAGGATATGATCTGAAAAGCTGCCTGGTCAGCAGGAGGAGCACTTCACCATTTAAGCTGCTCTAAGACTCCAACGGTCAGGCACCACATCTACATCACATTTGCATTCGCATAGCACCTACCCCTTCCCATTGGTTCTTTCTTTACCTTTCTTTCCTCTCATTCAGTCAAAAGAGTTGGCCCCAAACACTCTCAAGTACCAGTGTCTATGCTGGCAAAACCAGCCCCTCTCTGACCACTGGTCTTCCTGTTGAATCGCTCTGTACAGACTTGATCCTAAAATTCTCCATAAGGAACCACTCTGTCCCCAGGACGCTCTCCTAATGACTTAGCTGCATCTGACTTTGCTGTTCTGAATAAGTGAATATAAACCAAGGGTACAGCTCAAGTTTCTACTCACCTTCTCTATCAAGAGGCTTCTGAGTCTGAATGCCTAAAAGAAAGGTTGTCCTGGCAGGTGGATTCAAGTCTCAGAGACACAAGCAATGTGAAAATAACTAACAACAGATTAATCGGTGAAGACATGGGTAAGCAGTCCAGTTAGGGATCATCACCTAGCCCCCTGGAAGTTAGAAGATCTTGCCCTTGCCCTTTCTTATGCTGCGTGTATCCCACAGCTGCAAGATAAATCTATTGTCTAAATTAACCATCTATTACTGATCTAAGCAATGTGACTTTTTTTTCTAGGCAGGGTTTGAATGTGTAGTCACAGGCACATTCAGACCTTGCTGTCTGGATGCAACACGCAGCCTCCTGAGTGATATGAGTTTATGTGATTTATCATGCGTTATACATACATATCATGTTATACATACATACATATCATGTATGTATCCTAAAGCAGACATATCACTTCTCTGAATTTTCTCTTTAATTAAAGAATAGTTACCTCAAATAAGTATCTGCCTTAAAGAGAGTTTCATATATTTTTTAAAACTTTATTATTAAAAAACCTTGCAAACAAATAAAAACATCACACACCAAAATTAGTAAGATTCAGTCTATACAATTTAATGAACTTACATACAATTAGAATCGACATTCAAAATATAAACCGTGAAAGTTCTTATTGCATTTTACATTAAATTTCAGTATTGAATATATTTTGTGCCCTTATCTACCACTGAAACATGCAAAAATATCCATGAGAGAATTAGAACTGAAAATATTAGGCTTTATGTCCTCCTTCATAAGAGTGGACTCACGTTGAATGCCTGCCTGCACTCAAAACCAGATCATAAATTTTGAGAAAAAGAGCTCACATAAACAAAGAGAAAAGAGGAGAGAGAAAGGAACAGGCAGATGGATGAATTGGTCAGCATCTCTTCAGACGCAGCTCAGCATTTTTTTATTCTTCTCTGGAAAGCTCCCTGTGTGTCAGAGTTTAGCATTGTCACTGTAGGGCCGGTGCCAGGACAGGGACTGTGGCAGACTACTTTGTCTCTATCTCTGAAAAGTCAGCGCTTTTAGGACATCAAAGAAGATCATCCCAGGTCAATTACTGTTGAAGAGAAAGTCATCAAGGAAAAAAAACAGTCTTCCTGCCAATGGCTGAGTGAAAGTTCTTGTAAAAACAGCTAATGTGATTGAGAACAAAATATTTCCTAAGTGAAATGATATATGCATTATTATTGTGAGTCAGGACACTCACATAATTAAGTAGTAACATTTCTGTTGACATTTAACTATATCTAGGAGAAATTGTGTTGAGCCAGAAGTGTCAGTAGGTAAAAAGTCTTTTTGTTTTGTTTTTTGTTTGTTTGTTTTGTCTTCAAAGCCTAACTTAGATTGTATTTTCTTCATAAAACTACCCCTTTCTTAGGAGGAAATTTTTTATTCATTGGGCCGAGTTTATAAGCATGCTTGATTCTGTCGTCACCCTCAAGCCAGCAAAGTAGGGGAAAAAAATGTTAAAACTGCACAGAGGTCACAGGGACCTTTAAAGACACAGACTTGAAAAACACAAACTTGCAAAACGGTGTATTTGAAGTTGTTCTTGGAGAATATATAAGTAACATGGGATTGAAATAAAGCCTAAGACAAGAGGCATACTTGTCAGCATGAATTTTCTCAGCAGACATCCATATTAATGTGATTGCTGCTCAAAGAACTTCATTGACCCCAATAGATACACATTTCTTCTCTTTCCTTGGGCCCTTTTTGAAGCAATTTTCATGTTTTAAATTTTGCTTATTAACAATGGATTTAAAGGGTGCTTTTGAAACAAAACAAGAAGGGCTGGTCAGCCAGCTCAGTGAGTAAGGCAAGCATGAAGACCTCAATTCAAATGCAGAACCCACACAAGAGCTGGACACAATAGCATGTGTCTGCAATCCCAGCCCTCTTATGCCTAGTGAAAAGGAAGAGACAGGGACCCCCAGAAGTTCCCATCTGGACTATGAACTCTCTGTCTATCTCTCTCTCTCTGTCTCTGTTTGTCCATATCTGTCTGTCTGTCTGTCTGTCTGTCTGTCTGTCTGTCTGTCTGTCTGTCTCTCTCTCTCTCTCTCTCTCTCTCACACACACACACACAAAGTCCTTCCTCCCCCCCCCATCTCATCTTCCACTGTGCTTCCTACACCCTGACCTCTGTCCTCTAGCTGTGGGCATCTTCCCAGAATGCATCACGTATATGTCCAATTCAGTCTGTACAGTCCCCATCCTTTCTGAACTATGCTATCACGTTATCTCAGCTAATTCTTCTCCATAGCTCTTTTATCACCTTTGAGTGTGCTGTTGACTAGTGGTTTTGCTTATGTCAATCTTCCCTTGCAAGAATTTCATTTTAAGGTTATTCCAGCTGATTCTTTTTAAGGTTACTCACTAATACATACCTAGCACCTCAGATGATATTTGGCAGATAGCTAATGATCAACCAATAGTCACTGAATAAATGAAAAACTTTTCACCCTTCTCTCTGTCTAGTAGAATCCATTCCCAGAAGTCTGGTCACAGTAATTTTTGGAATCTTGACCCAGTTGAAGTCACCTCTTACATAAGGAAATATCATTATGCCTATCCTCAATAAGAGCAGGCACTGTCTAAAGATGAGCAAAGATGCTTCTTGTCCAGTCCATTTGAAAATCTCATCCTTCTCTCTGATCTCTCACACATGCCTGGACCACAGCAAACAGAGGTTACTCTTGGGGACTCCAAAGATGAGAAAGAGACTTGTTTGAAGATTCAGATGCTGACCCAATCCCACTGCAGGAGCTACTGTCCCTCCTTTGAGCTCAGCCTTGAGCTTTCATAGCAGCTGTGTGTACCAGTCTCTGTAAGCTTTCAATGGGCAGTGTGCAGAGACAGCAGGTACATGCACACTTGTTACCAAATAGAACTGATGGCCAACAGCAAGGTCTAGGCACCGCTAGAAAGAGCCAGGCATGAGCATAGCCAAGGAAGAGGCCCACTACTTCCTATGGACCAACTTTCTAAAGAAGGGCCATGGGGCTTGCGTCTCTCCAAGCTCTTTATAGCAGGAGGGTGGCGAGTTGATTCCTGGTGACCAGCTTTGACTAAGTTTTCAATCGTTTTATTTTTACTTTGTATTGTTTTGGAAAAGGCTAGGGAGGAAGAAGAGAGTGGAATCAAGAGTCATGGTTAGTCAAGGGCCAAGCTAACCAACGTTCCTTTTGTATCTGGGCCAAACACAGACACACGTAGCCAACTCTGAGTCTCCAAGAGTATCAGCTCTGCAGACAGACAGACTTTGGTTCAAATCCTGGCTTTGTCAGTCCCTAGCTGAGTGGTTGTCATCAAAGCACCTAAATTCCAGGATTCATCACTGTAAAATGAGAATCACATGTGGTAATTATGCGGCTTAGTGATGCCTTTCATGTTAAGCAGTTATCACAACTTCTGGCACATAGCAGTTCATAATGAATGGCAACTTTTTCAAGTCAACCAAGATCCCCTTTTCAGACACTGGAGCAATGGATCACGGCTCTTTATGATGATTGTCTCTATGTTGTCACATGAAGAACTTTGGGAGCTAACAGTGGAGTTAACGCTCCTCACCTCACTTTCTTTCCTAAGTGTGGGCAGCTCTGTGAATATGAGGGAGAAGGAGAAACACAGGCTACTATATATAAGGCCTGACACAGAAGTGTGTTATGAAAGCTAACATGCCTTTCCCTGCCTTGCCCAGAGAGTTAATACCAGTTGCTATCCTGGGTGTGTTATCTTAGGTTTGGCATACACACTTGATTTTCTTAGTACAATTTTCTTAGTAACTTTCTTGGGATTTAATGTTTAAATGCCATAAGGGGCTAAGGAGGTGGCTCTGTCTGTAAAATTTTTGTTGCACAGACATGAGGGTCTTTGTGAAACCCCAAGACCCCTTTAAAAAGCGAGTGCCATGTGCCTGCAATCCCAGTGCTGAAGAGGTAGAAACAGGAGGAGCCATCCCTGGAGCTTGCTGGCCAGCCCAAGCTAGCCAAATCCAAATCAGTGAGCTCCAGGCTCAGAGGCAGACCTTGTCTCAAAAGGGGATGTGGAGAGTAATTGAGAAAGACACCTAATGTCAGCCTCTGGCCTCCATATGCGTGCACACACTCTCACACACATGTTCACATATTTTTAAAAAATGTGATTAGGCGTTCAAAAGCTATCAGGCATGTACCGCCATTTCCCAACTCTCCCATTCTTGAAAGCAGATGCTTTAGGTTACACAAACAGCTATTTCCTGTTCTCTGTGACACAAAACATTCCTTCTAGTTTCTTAAGAATATGGTCCCCGTTGAAATGGTGGCTTCGTGGTTTAAGGCATGAATTCTAATCATTTCTAAGCTCTGGATTTGGCTCTACACTTGGAACTCAACTGAAATGATGAACCGTGGTGGAGCATATAAAAGACAATGGATGAAGAGGGGGCCAGTCAGCAGGTTCAAAGACCACAGTAATTATCAAAGGCAAGGGAAGATCTGCTCTGTCCTGAGCACTGTCCCAAGTACTTTACAAATCGTGTAATTCTCGCAAAAAAAAAAAAAATACTTTTTTTTGAGAAAGATACCTTTATTGCCACATGTCACACCACACTGGGGCAGGGAGGGTATTTCACCAGCACAGAAATCATGCATTGAGCAGGTACATATCACACAGTCTCACTAGATTGCCTTCTATAAAGGTGATAGCCAATTCGATTATATACGAAAGAGGAAATGGAACTTGAGGAGGCCAGAGATTTTCCCATGGCACAAAGGATCTGATTTAGATGACATCATCCATCCAAAGTCTGGGCCTTTTAATGTCTACTCTGTCACTATTTATCCCAATGTTCAGACAAGCCAGCAGAGTAAGTCAGACCCACATCTCACCAAATGTTCCTTCCCATAAAATCTGAGGAACTATTCGAAGCACTCTTTTCTCAACAGTGTTTTCTACAGTAGACCTGACCAGTGTACAAATTATTTCCTAGACTGGACCTAATCAGTGGCTGCCTAGTATATGCTACCATTCATCTGTCCAAGAATACAGACAGCCTATTACAGAATCACCCTGCTGGTTTAAACTATGTTTCACTGAGCTAATTACATATATATGTACATACGTGTCTACGTGTGTTTGTGTGTAGCTATACATGTGTAATATTATATATGTATATAAATATCCTGTGTATGCATGCATGCATATGTGTGTGCTCACATGTGTGAGAATGAGTGTTCACGTGTGGAGGTCAGAGGACAACCCTAAATGTCATTCCTAGGGAATTATTCACTTTTTTGTGACAAGGTCTCTCACTGAAATTCTAACTCAGGTCCTTTGGTTTCTGAGCACTCTACCAGCGAGCTTTCTCCTCAGCTCTATATAATAATGGAGTGCATGATGTCACAATTGGATTTCCTGGTGTGAACCCAGCTCCATATGGAACCAAACAATCAAAGCCCTGGGAGCCTTTGGTAAAAGATAAGAAAAGTAGAAGAGGGGATTGAGAGCGCCTTCAGATGTGGAATTTACAGACATCTATTTATTGGACTTAGGAGTTAAACAAATACCGTTTCAAAGAGATTCATTAGTTGAGAGAAGCAAAAATTTTTCCAAGTGGTTTTTTGTTTTGTTTTGTTTGTTTCAAGACAGGATTTCTCTGTGTATCCATAGCTGTACTGAAACACATTCTGTGTAGACCAGGCTGGCCTTGAACTCAGAGCTCTGTCGGCCTCTGCTTTCCAGGTCCTGGGATTCAAAGTGTGTACCACCACCCAGATTGCTTTTTCTTGATTCAATAAGGAATTATAAGGTTCCAAAAAAGCCATGGGCTTTGAAAAGACACTAGACCGAAATCCAGCATTTTGAGTAGGCAAAGTAGATAGATAAATCTTTACTTGTAAAGAGGAATAATGCTCCATATTACAGGCCGTAATGGGACCACTGTGAAGATTCAGTGGTATGGTGTTCATAAAGCATCCAGCCTTTTGGCTGAGGCATAGCTAGGTGAGGTGCACGTGGTTACTGTTATAGCAACTTCATTCACTTGCTGGAGAAAAACACTATTGCGTTCTTCTCTAGGAGATCCAGGCATCCAGGCTTCAAGCTGTTGGCCCAGACGGTACACGTAGGGAAAGGCAAAGACAGCCCTGACTTCCCAAAGCTTGTGCTTGATCAGAGAACCCAGACAGGAAAAGTAATAAAACATGAAGGGTGAGTTGTGAGAGGGGAAACGTCAGAAAAGATGGGGTGCATCACTGTAAGGACCAAGAGAGAGGTCCCTGAAGATTGGGGGCCCTGAGAAGTGACAGTGACAGATAAGAATAGGTGAGCAGATGACTGACCTAAGCAGAAAACAGCATGGACCAGGCCCAGAGGAGACCAAGAATGTGCTAGTAGGGAAAGGTCAGTGAAATATGGAAGATGAAAGAGTGAAGGAGGGTCTCAGAGTGAGAGCATTTGTGGGACACTTTGTATGAAGTAAATTTGGGTTTTTTTGTTTTTGTTTTTTGTTTTGTTTTGTTTTGTTTTCTCCTAGGTTACTGGGAAGCTGCTGAAAGGCATTGCTCTGGGATGGGGTTGGGGAAGGCAGCAAAATCGTGTTTGGCTCCCATGCAATATAGATGAGTAAGACACCATCCTTAGCACTGAGCCAGTTACCATCTTAAAGGAAAGGAAGACAAAGAGTTGGGAATAAAGGGTCATCAAGACAAACATGCAGGTAAAGAAAACCACAAAGAAAAATGCCCTTGAGTACAAAGTCATGGGTGAAAGTTTCACAAAGAAAACAATCCCACCCAGCTGACACAGCACCTAGACCTCTGAGACCTAGTTTAGCCGGGAGCACAGCGCGGCTGATGATCCCAGATACTGCAAGTCGAATTAGCCAGCATACCCAGAAAGGACTCCCGACTCAATGGTAACTAGAGGCTACGTTTCCCTTCCTCCTGTCACTGCTTCTTTCAGAATTCCTTTGAGAGAAATCTCTGCCACCCTATCACAGGCCCTAAAATCCATGTTCTGCTAGTTTCAAATTATTTCCATGTGCTGTTCCCTTCTGCGTTCCTTCGAGGTCATTTCCAGCGGCAGTTTGAGAGCCTGCAGAGCGCACACGCATGCGCCCCCTCCAACCGTGAACTTTTTACCTGGGCCTCCCTGCCGTGTCTGGATGCTTATTGAAAAGCTAAAACAGCACAGGAAATACTACCTCATCCCAATGGCATTAGCAGTTAAAATCGCCTAGTGTCTGGGCAACGTGCCGTTGAGCTACTTAGGAAGGCCACATCACCGTGCAGCACATCTCTGTCCCCTTTAAGCCATGCCGAACAGTGCCAGCCTGCCCTGATCCAGCCCCTCTCCCTAAGCCTTTGCTCATTTTACTCCACTTCCTTAAATTTATGAGAGTAAAGACTATTGATGCAGAAGAAACTTTCTAAAACCATGATTATTTAACCATCTTCCTTTGGAACAACAACAACAACAAAAAAAAAAAAACCTTTAAATAATGCTGACAGTGGAACTTTTCATTTCCTATTTTGTTGGGCCTTGCTGAAGGTGAACACCTGGGTCACCTTATTGTGTACACGGCAAGTTTTCGGTAATTGAGACCCATGCTGATTGAAGACATCCTTGTTTCCGGGGCACATTCTGGCTCTGCTGTTTTCAGTTAGCACTGTTATTTATCACTAGGAGAGACCAGTTAGTTAACCAGAAAGGGCCCAGTCTGCCTTTAGGATGCTCCAAGTAGCACAAGAGCAGACAGGCTGAGAATAAAGATATTTCTCATTGATAATGCCAGAAAAAATAAAGTGATATGGACTTCCTCTTTTTGTATTACACTTATTACTTACTTAGGAATCATTTGAAATGCTGTAACAGAAAAAGGGTGAAAAGGAAAAGGGGGCAAAAGAAAAAAAGAAAGAAAGGTATGTTTTGTTTAAAATGGAAATTGTTGTCTGAAGGAATTTTCTTTTCGAATTTCTGAATTTCCACCTGGGAAGCAAGTGGCTTCTCTTGTAGGAACTGTACCCCCACCTTGCCCACTTACACCCCACCTTCCTGACATTCTGACATCAAAGCTGGCCAGTAGCAGATACCCAGACCAACACTTCTTCCAGGTCTTCTATTTGAGCCATACTTCTAGCATGGAATTGTGTTTATACCATTGTATTTTCCTCTCCGGAGACATTTTCAGGAAAGGGAACTCGAATGGCACAGCTTGCCTGCCCCATATTTCACGTAAAGAAAAGGAACTTTTGCCCTTTACCCAGATGTTGAAATCTCACTTTTATTCGGAAAACCTGAGTTGAAGAACAGCCAAAGCATACTATACTACTCCTTCACTCAACTCTGGTAACAATAACAGTCATCACTGTGTTTTCACACCCTCGGTGGGGGTCGGGGCTGTTCCAGACGAACTGGCATATGAGTGTCTTCTTAGGAACTGGACATGAGTTCTTAAAAGAAAATTGAGCTCAATTGCTTCATATTCGAGAATGGTCAGAGGCTCGCAGGCCCAGCTGCCTCTTCACCCCAGCTTCTCTTGTACACATAGCTGTGTGTATCTCCGTACTAGAATAACTGGGGAACCAGGAGAGCTGGCTCCAGAGTCCAACTTCACTGGGGCCACAAACGCGTTAGACCTGTTGTGTTCTCCATTCCCCTCTTCGTGACACTGAGCGAGTTCACAGTTTTGTCTCGTGATCGTAAACTCTAGGGGCCTAGCGAAATGGCTGGGCGGCTGAGAACGCTTGCCGTGCCGAGTTCAGATCCCCAGGACCCACACAAAAGACCGAGCATGTCCTCACGTGCCTGTGACCCCAGTGCTGGAGGCGGGAGAGGCGAGCAACCAGTGGGGCTGGCTGGCTACCAGCTCGGCTGAAAACAGTCGAGCTCTGAAAACAGTCGAGCTCCAGGCTCAATGAGGAAGCTCTCTCAAGGGAATTCGGAGCGAACAATGGAGGAGGACACCTCACGACTTCTAGCCGTTTACACACAGGTGTTCATATGCACGTATACATGCACACACGAAGTAAAATCTAATTTTTGTAAAGGGGCAATTTTCTGTTTTTCAATAACAGAAGTTGTGATTTGCTGGGCTACCGCTTTGTCAGTGTTTTGAAAGAAATAGTTTCTCTTGACCCCAGCCACAAGACAACCACCCAACAAGCAAAAACTCAGCCTCGGCTTTAGGTGATTTTATTAACAAAGAGCCCTAATTTTCTCCCAAGGAGTGCCCACACTGGCTGCGGTATTGTTTTCTGAAGGGCCTCGGCTCTAATGAATCACAGCCCATTGATACTCACTAGGAAAACCCAATACCATGTCGTTCTCACATTAGGTTGGTTTTTGTTTGTTTGTTTGTTTGTTTGTTTCCTTTAGATTGGGGGACTTTTATTAGTATTGTTTCTAATTGAAAAGTCATAAAATGATTGTGTGGGTGATTTTTGTTCTGGACAATAATGTAAACCATGCAAATTTCTTTCAAACCTCTGAGCACACAATCCGTAAGGCCCAGATCTTCTGGTGGAGATGCAGGAACCAAAATTTGTAGATGGAGGCAGCCACGTTAAATAACAGGAAAATGGGTTTCAAGTCATCTGAATTCCACATACAGCAGTGACATTGCTGGCTCATCGTCCTGTAAAATTTACTCGCTTTTTCCAAAAAAATTTTAATGGCTTGTTTTGTCTACATAGAAGCATGCCAGGAAATTTAGTCATGCATTGACTCAGTTATTGCACGTATAAAAGTGTCATTGTTGTGGTAGGATCGTTTACGAAACTATTATAAACTTCAGCACATGGAGTTCTTACCTGGCATACCAGCTCACAGCTCTTACCTGCCGAATGCCCCGGGAAGCTCTTCATTCCTCTGAGCCTCTGCTCTGTGTCCTGTGCTGTGTAAAATACTTCCCCATGTTCCTGTCTTAGCCCACCCACCACCTTCATTCATCATCTTCTCCCACGGCAGAGTTAGGTGTTAGACCCCTCTGCCACTTTCCAGCAGACTCCTGTGTTAGTGTCTAAGACACTAGCCTCACTTGTGGTCATCTTGTCTTTCCACAGACCTATCTCTGTGATGGGCAGGCTCTGGGGCCACTCTCTATTAATGATGGGTTTTTGAGAGTGATGGGACCTTTCATGGACCAGTTGTACATGACCCAAGGACCTAAGATGCTGGACACTTTGTCATCAATGACCAACCTGGGGCAGTGGCTCCGAGTCTGCCCTCTCACACCACTGGAAGGTAAAGATGCAGAAAAAGCTATGTTAAGACTCAGTACTGAGCCAGGCACGTGTCACATGCCTGTAACCCCAGCACTCAGGGAGGCCCTTTGTGAGTTTGAGGCCAGCCTGGTCTACGAAGTGAGTCCAGGATAGCCAAGGCTACACAGAGAAACAATGTCTGGAAAAAGAACAACAGGAGGAAAAAAAAAAATCACTACAGAAAATGTGGAAATCCGAGCAAAGTAAGAGAAGCTCCTGTGTGGAACGAGCTCTCTGAGAGACAAAGAAGCTTTTGAATTTTCTTTGTCTGGGAATTTTACAGGGCAATGGCAGAAACTGAAGTCAAAGGTCAGTGACAAAGACTGAGGTTATCTCTGTGACTGGTTCATTCTCTAGACTGCAGAGGGCTGTGCCAAAGGAGGCTTGAAGGCTGTAGGCATACCCCTAGACCAGCTAGGGGGATGACAAGGTGCTGTGCACCCAGTCAGGTTGGTAGAAGCCCGCTTTGCACATCTCTGAGCTGTGCTTTAGTAACTGCTGCCCTCTGTTATCCACTAGACTTTAGCTGCTGGGTGGTCTTGCCTTCTCCAGCCTTGCGAGTATCTCCTGCGTCATTCAGACGACCGCCATCTTGGTCTGTGCTCTGTTCCTAAAATGAGGCTGACTCACTCGAAACCATCCTTACTGACAGCTTAGTCTATTACAAGAACTGCATGAGAAGCAGTGTATTAAGGGCAAGAATCTGTAAGGAGCAATAGAGTTCAGCATATGCTTCACCAGGTGAAGGTCTCATGGGAACCAGCCGGACATCACTGTCCTTGCTCTTTTGTGTCTGTCTGACTCTTCGCAGGTCTGCTTGACTGTCTCATAGTCAGAGGCAGATGTCTTTGTCTCTCATCCACAGTGCTCCTGGCCTCACTGTTTTGCACTAACATTCATTCTCACTACAGCATACGTGGACAACTTGTGGTTTTCACCTTGGGTCCTTTTTCCTTACTGTTCCATATGAACTAACCCCTGCTATGAGGGGCCCCTACCATGAGCTGACTCTGCTGTGAGCTGGCTCCTGCCTCACTGTGAACGTTTAAGTCCTTGATCACTAGGAAAAATGTCTGTCCTTCCACTAGCTCCTGACAAATGTTATTAGAATGCATGAAATTGAGTAGAATTTCCTAGTTTGGTGTTTATTTCATAACATGGGTCAGGTTTTGTTTTCTCTGACATTGCCACTCATTATAAACCATACACAGAAATTATGGAAGCAAGAGCTCTTAAAAATCTGAACCAAATTGGAAAATGGACAAGGACTGGGCTAAAATCCAGACTCCTGATTTTTACCTACTCAGCTGCAATCATGCAGCTCTCATCTCATAGCCTAGTGCCATTATCAGGAGCATGTTTTGGATGAGCAAGAAATTCACCCACCTATTTCAGTCACAGTTGAACAAAACTGTCATCTTCAAAAGTTATGTGACCTCCTGGGAGGACAAGTGAATGCCGATCCCAAGTTAGAGACTAAAGAAAGGATTCTGTAAGTCTAGCGTGGAGAACCTGTGAGTGTGGCTGTGTTACTCACACAAGCCTCACCAAAGGCCTGCTCCAGCATGGATGACAGCTCCCGGAAGCTGCAGCTTTGCAGCTCCCTGCTCGCCTCCAAGGGAAAGCTTATCCTCTTCAGCCATTGGTTCCTGCCTGTATAAACTTGGTCAGGACCTTGTGAGTCTTGTGACTTTTTCTAGTTAGCTTCCTGGGTCTTAAGCCTCTCCTTCTTCCTTCCAGAAAGGAGTTTCCGTTTATAGGAAGTAGCCACACAGCAGGCATGTGAAGTGGGTGACAAAGTCAAGCCCTGGCTCCCTAGTTACTAACTTACTTGAACTCCCTTTGCCTCGAGGCGCCCTCCGACATCAGCCAGTGGCATCTGCTTCTCAGTGCTGTTGTGGGGGACTTGTGAAGCCCTGTTACATGAAGGGTGGTGCCGGCTTTGGCAGAAGGTAGCACTGTAAATCAGAGCTGGATTGCTGCACTGTAACCCCAGGGACTGGCAGACAAATTCTAGCAGCTAGCCATAGACAGAACGGGGTTCCCCTTACATAACATGTCCCTCAGAGGGAGTCTGTGGCTCTTGTTAAAAGTTGTTTGGACGTAGCTGTTCCTGCCGTCATAACTCTGAGGTTATGACGGAAGGTTCTGAAGCTCATGGCAGCCCGAGGCAGCTTGCTCAAAGGTTTGCCTACTCCCTAGCCCTCCCTGCGTCAGCCTAAGTTCAAAAGTAATCACAAGAAAGCATGGAACTGTTATCCCCAAACCTACCCATTACAGCCCCGAAACTGTACCTACATTCTTTCTTGAAAACATACTAGCTCTGACACACATTGAGGTAGTATCAGTGAATTTCCCAGGGCAGTTCCTCAGTCTGCTGATGAGAACTGGGGAAGGTTTGCTGGAAGAAAGGAAGACCCAGGCTCAGTAACTGCCTGACATTAAAAGGAGGAAGCTGACAAACCTGATATCAGACCGTGCAGTTCAATCACACGGAACCAGCAGCTCACGTTCCCCTGAAGCTGAAGCAGGGAGTTGCCACTGCATCTCGAAGATAAGGAAAGAGGCATGTTCGCTGTGATGGTGGAAGCGGTTCAGAAACCCTGCCTAAGAGCAACTGAGAAGTTGGTGTGCTTTGTTAAAGATTCTCCAAGAGCACTGACAATCATGCTGCTAGCCTTTTAAGGAGAAAGGGCGTTTAGTTCTATTTGCCACATCTAGATGAAGGCTCGACACCCCAAGGTCACCACCAAGGCTTTAGTTGGATACATGGATAGATGTTTGGATGAATGAGTGGACAGCAAACTGAACAGACCGGTAATAGAAAGATGATTGAATGGCAACAAGGCCATTTTGGCTTAAGTTGCATCTAGAGGGAATCTAAGGGACTTGGGAGAGAGGTCCTGAATCAGGCAGGAAGTCACTCCAAGAGTGTTAGCTTTGAAGAGAAAAAATTCATTTACTTCATTTGTAAGGGGAGGGCTACAAACTAGTTGGTAGAAATCCAGCCGGGCACGCATGGACCAGCATCACATATACAGGGCTTGTTATCCTGCAATCCTAGCAGCTGGGAGGCGGAGGCAGGAGGATTAAGGTCATCCTCAGGGACCCACAGGGAATTTGAGGCCAGCCTAAGCTACATGGGACCCTGTTTCAAAAGCAAAAGCACAAATTGGGAGACAAAGAAACAGAAATAATTTAGGACAACAGAGAGATGCTGAGACCAGGATAATCATGGGCATGTACCTGAATTGGGCATTCAAATTATAAAAGAAAATAAGAAACAAGTTTCTAGCATCATTCCTGCCCTGTGGGCAATCTCTGCCAGTCTTGAATCAAGGAAATTCATTTCTCTCAAGTGTATACTGGGGATGGGGGGGTTGCCTCTACTTGGTTCTGTAATGTCCCTCCCAGTTCCAACAGACTACAAGGTGTCTAAGAGAATAAATCCATTACTCTGATGTATATGGCACACAATGGGACTCTGAAGATGTAGCCCCATATACCAAATATCATGTTTCATCTCAAGGACACTTGCTGAGGGCAAGACACGGCTCTCCAGGAGAACTGCAGCAAGAGAATCAGCTTGTCCATGATTTCATTTCTTTTCTTTTTTTGAATGGAAAGCTTTGTGCCTCCCACATGTAGAACTTGGCATATTGTGAATGGTAGCCTACACATACGCAAATGAGAACTGGAAGATAATTAAATCTGAGGTGGGAATAAAGTAGGCTTGTGAATGAACAAAAGAAATGTGTTTCTCCAGGAGCCAAGATGTCAAAGATACATTTTATTGGTTCTGTACACACTCAGCCTTCAGCATTCAGCTGTTCCGAATGTTCTAGGCCCACACTTGTGTGGAATCTATTGTGTGTTTTTGCTGTGATTGTGGAAGGAGATGTCAGGCAGTTCAAAATTCCAATCTCGGAAAGGTCCATGGACCCTGCAGCATATATAAAAGCAAACAGTCAAAATGTGCCTTATTTTCAAGCTAACATTTAAAACAAAACACTAATTTCTGGGTCTTTAGCTTCCACACCAGAGTTTCTATTTTATTCTCAGAAGACAGCCATAAAAATGAGAGGCTCAAAGGATTCCGAGATACTTTTATGTGGATTTCCATTTTGGCAAACCTGCACCAGACCCCACTTTTCCAAGCTCCTACAGCCCAGTCTAAAGACTCTCATTCATACGTGAGTGTGAAAACGATACCTGGCCACACTAATGTGGAAAACAAAGCCATCTTCCACCCTCCTATGTGACCAGGACGGAGACTGATGCCCAGAGATGGAAAGTGAGGCTTAGAAAGTCACACAGCAAGCCACGCCAGTCTCTCCATTCCTAGCCCCTCTCTCTTCTCAAAGCCTATCTCTGACAATGCAAAACATGAGTACCAGAGCATTAAACAACAACAACAAAAAGCTGTAATGCAGTTCCAGTTTCCTTTCTTCAAATGAGCCATTTTCACCTTTTCATTTCGAGGCCTTTGTCTTGTCGGCATCTTTCAGGAGGATGACTTACTGCAGCTTGGCATTGTCTTTAGCAGAAGCTCTCTTTTCAGTGTAGCCCACATTTCCTTTGGAGGTTGACTCCAATTCACAGAACATGTCCCGAGAATTGATGTTTACTAAGTTGGCTGTTTAAATCATGTTCAGCGCTTGGTTACATGGGCTGTTCCTTTGTCTCTGTCCCTGCCTCACTCGCCTTTTTCTTTGTGCCTGACACAAAAGGATGGGGGCCCTGGCTCATCTGGATATGGATCAGTGTATTCATGTGTAAGCTTTACAAAGCTATGGAGCAAAGGTGTCATTAAACATTAGGAGTCATTCAATCACATCCCGCATTGGTCTCCTCACACAAAGTGAGAAGGAAAAGCTCTGTGAGGCATCTGTCATGAGGCTGTGCCCTCGCTTCGTGGAGAAGCTGGGAGCTGGCTCCTTTTGGAAGTTTTTATGTTATACCTTCTTTGCCTGTCTCTACTTTGTGGAAGGCTTGAGATTAGTACACACACCCAGCTCCACCACTAAATCTCGGCTCTTATTTCGTGCTAAAGTAAAATAACTCAAGTTGGTGGTTGTTTTAGGTTTTTTAGTGAATGCCTCAGGATTTATGCTGATCAGATTAATGAGGTCCTTTCACAGGCATGGGCTGATAATAGTTCTCACCATGAAGTAGCCATATAGTCTGCCCTCAAAGTTCCAGGAGCCCTTTCTCGGTAGTGCGTGTAGAAGTCAATGAAGACAGAGGTTTCTATGTGTCTATTCCCTGCTTGCCTTAACACGTAAATGGTAATTTTTGAGTTTTGGAGCAGATGCCATCTGCTGGAAATTTAAGGTACTACACCCCAAATTTAAAGTGATAGAAAACATAACAATGAACAGTCTGATAGCTAATTTAAGTAAATACTACTTCCACGGCCCCAGGTAGATTACAAACTCTCTAACCTACTGTTAGGGGTGTCAATATTTGAAGTTATTTCCCTGATTAGAATAAAGCTGTTCTTTTCTATTTGTGTTCAGTGTTAGATGCCTGAACTTGTCGTTTCATTTGCAGGCATGAGAAGATTACTTCTCCTCTTGTAAGAAAGACTAATTTTGCAAAGATGCACTCAGGGGCTTCTAAAATTAAAGCTTGAGGCAATAAGAGAGAAAATGGTAAGAGAGAAGAGGGAGGGGAAGAATAGGATTATGTGGGCATAAAGGGGAAACACGAAATTGAAACCAGATGTAAAACATAAATACAGACTAAACACACACTTCTTCCTCTGAGGGACCTTATCCTGAGACTTGAACTCTGCTGAACACCCCAAACTCTCCACACCACTCCCTCATTAGGGAGCCATAATAAAGAATAGCCTTCATAAGCCTGTCTTAGAATTTTCTATTAGAGTCATATTGGCTGGAACACCTGTTCAGCCTTGGCCCAGCCTTGGGTTTCCTTAGCTGGCTGGATAAACCATTTCATATTTTGGAGACTCCATCCCCCCACTTCTTAGAAATGAGGATGAATGTTACTGTCTGAATATAAACTACTGAAAATGTAAAACAAGCAAGCAAAGCAACCAGATCCAGGGGGAGGGCTTAGCTGGTAAGGCGCTTGCTATGCAAACATGAAGGCCTGAGCTTGCATCCTAGAACCCACAGAAAAAACTAGGCATGATGGCATACTCTCATGATGGCAGCACTGGGGAGGCAAAGACAGATGGATCTCTACAGGTTGCTGGCCAGCCAGTCTCAACCAGTTAGGAAACTACAGTTCAGGGAGCAAAGCCGTCACAAAACAAAACAAGTAACACAAAACAAGAACAAATGCCAAAATGAATAGTGAGTGCCTGAGAAAGAGATCAAAGGTTGACTTCTGGCATGCACATGTATGCGCACACACAAACATTAGTGAGTTACACTAATAATAGTCTATCCCTAGGTAACGTTCCTCTAAAATATACCTGTGTTGAGTTATACAATTGGGTTTAGAATTAGGTTTGAGCACGACGGTATTTCTCCATGTGCAAAAGAGCCTGAAAAATGAAACCAAGAATTACAGTTTGCATCTGGCTACAAAGCCCTGTGGGAAGGGCGGGTCTGACTCAAGGGAAGTATCGAGAGTCCTATATGTTGCTAGAATATAATTCCTTTTTAAAACACCTTATGATAAAAGATAAAATTGTAGTATCAACACCATACATTTCTTCCATGAGGAGACCTTAAAAGGAGAGCACCAAGCTCCATCTCTTCATCCACTTTAAAAATACACATATATGCCTAAAAGGAGGCATGGAGCTGACAAACTGCCAAACAGATGCAGAGAGAAAGGGAAGATGTCCGCAGGCACACTGACTGCATGCCCACGTGACTGCTGGGATGTCAGTGTCCTACATCAGCCATTGCTAACGAGGGTGCTCCCTTTATTTCCCTTCTGGATATAAATGAAGTCACATTACATAACCTCCCCCATGAGGTAACAGAAGCCTAACTATATGGGAAAACTCAGCCTCTGCCACGTCGGCCATTCCTCCATCCCACTAACACCTCACTAATGCCCTCTGTTTCAAGATACAACACACACACACACACACACACACTGCCCATCCCCAAAGGACATACTGTTGGTGATTATTTATAATATCTCTGCTCTTGGCAGGATACACAACAGCTGCTGGTCTATTCTTTGCCACGAAGACCAACTTCCTTCTGCCCTGGATGATGGGAAGGGAGTCAGGCAGAGCAATTTATAGTGTGTCCCAGCACCTCGATTTTGTTTTATGTTTATTTATATTGCTTCCATTTATGACAGGGCGTTCTGAGATAATCAACATCCCTCTGTGGGAGAATTCTCATTGGAGAAGCCTCTGGTAACCATCAGTGGTTCTCTTCATTGATTAGACATTTTAGGACTTCAGGCTAGAGGAAGTAGTGACCGACTCTTTTATGAGAGTTTTAGAATCAACGTTCTGTGTTTTGTTGAAAGAGTGAATGTGTTCTGTGTCACTTGAACAATAAATGACTTTGAGTTCCTCGGGGAAGACAGCTTGTCTACATGGGTTTCCTGGACTCACAACGACAAGGACCTGCCGTTCAGGGTTCATCGGCTGGCCTGTGTGGACAGCTGTGTAGAGCTCTGCTTTGCTCTCTCAGGGGCCGCCATGTTTCATGTTCAGCTTCAGGCCTCATCCTAGGCAAAGCCAGTGCTCTGCCATCTTTTAAGATCTCTTAGCAAGAAGTCAAGATAGATGCTGAAGCTTCAGAGAGACCTAGACAGCTTGGAGGTCAGTGTGGTCAGCATTTCTTCGTTCTTTTAAGGGATGGGTGACACATAGACACAGGAAATGCATCTAAGACCACACACCCAGAGATGATCCAAATGGCTCTGACCTCACTATCAATGTGTTGTTATGCAAAGCAGCCTCCAAATTAGGCTGTCCACCAGTCCAAACCATAGTAAGGAGAACTGGAAAAAGGCAGAGTGTGGCAGTTAGATATACCTGGGGTTCTAGAATACGGTAAAGAGGTCCATTCTTGACCACCTTGCCTACTTCTATATGAGCATAGCTTGTTAAGTATGAATAATGGGGGATATCATGTATAGGAACAAGAACAAATTCTGGGCAGCTGACAATGTCCATGAGGTATGTGCCTCTTCGGAAGATTCTGAGGCATGGAAAACTTCCTAGTATATGCTGCCAAGTGTTCTGTGAGTATACCAATGATTCCAACACCAGTCCTCTGTGCTGCCTCTGTGACCTCCCAGCAGGCACTTGGCAGATGCTCATGACAGATACATTAACACTGAACAAAAGAATTCTGGGTGATGAAAGCACTGAGAAGTCTACCTGGTAGTTTTCAGGGGAGGCCTGCTATTGCTTTGTGGTACAGGACATGATGGCTGCTTTGTCAACTGGTCGCCTAGAAGGGACCAGAAATGGGTACATTAACTTAGCCTTTAAGAGTATCACGGAAAAGTTGCTGGACTACATTGGTCGATGGGGGAAGGACCATCTTAACTGTGGGCAGAACCATTTGCTGAGCAGAACATTCTGAACTGTAGAAGGGTGAAGAAAGAGGGGTGAGCACTAGCATGCACACTTGATGTTTTTTTGTTGTTCTCTGCTTTTGATGTGTATAGAACTTTTCCAAAAGTGATGGGCTTGAGTGAAGGAATACTAGCTAAATAGACCCTTTCTCCCTTGAGCTGCTTTTGCCAGAGTGCATTATCTCAGCAACAGGAATGAAACGTAACACACTGAACCTAAGGCCTTGAGCAGACTCTGCACTGAGCTACTTCCCCAGATTGTGTGAGTGTGTGTGTGTGTGTGTGTGTGTGTGTGTGTGTGTGTGTGTGTGTGTGTGCACTTAAAATCAGTACTTCAAGAAAGAAAAACATTACACCTAGTGTTTGCAGTGTGCTTGGGAGTAAATTAGCTTATGTAAGTCAGGTCGTAGTCACTTCACATTTACTGCATGAGTAAGCAAGACCAAAGAACTCATATCTGTCTGATAGGCCAAGCTCCTAGTGCTGGAAAAAAATGCCGATGGACTTAGAGAATAGCTATAATTTTCTCTTGGGGGTGGGAGGCACAGACCTGATACACAGTTAGACCTAGATAAGCATTGCTGTGTTCCTAGCCTTTAGTGCCTCCCTGGTCCCCAGGTGCTCCCGAGCGACTGTTTGTTAAAGCACTTTAATGTGGAGGAGTGCCTTCACAGAAACTCCCTTACCATGAGCCTGTGTTAAGGGCACGGCACATTAAAACTACAGGTCAAGGGTGTGAGATATTCAAACTGTCTGGATTTAAGTAACTCACTGAAAAGGCTACTTTGAGGCAGTTTCCCTGTACCTCAACCTCAGAGGCTGTGATATGCAGACATTAAGTCTTACTTCAGAGAATTCTTGACAAAGATGAAATGAGATGACATACATAAGCTTCTTAGCACAGCATCCTGCAATTAATAACTACTATCTACCATTATTAGTAACCCTTAGTCTGTCTCCATTCCTTCCAAGGACAAGATGAGAAAAGAGGCCCGAGTTTTTTTTGTCTAGTATTCTATGATTGGGGGCCTATTATATACTCTAATTAGTTGTTGGACAGATGGGTAAATGGATGAGTGGATGGATAGAAGGAAATATGGATGGGTTGAATGTATGTATGGATTCATAAATAGATTGGTGGATGGATCCATGGATGAATGGGTAAATGTATGGATTCCTGGATACGTATATGAATGGGTGGATGTATTTAATTTGGTGAATAAAGCACTACTCGGTATTTAAAGTCCTTCCCAAATAGTACTGCCTCACAAGTTACATGATGAAAATCACATGACACTGCATCCATCTGCAGTATCCAGCAAGGGAGCTCACTGGGCTCAAGTAGACATTTATATTCACAGGACTGTTGCACACACCTTTGACACTGGCCTTCTCAGCATAGACTCTGTAGAGTCCAGGACAGAAACATCAGATGCTCATCTATAATTAGAGCCCCGAAATTTCTTATGCCAAAGGATAAGGTCTGTACCGGGCATGTGAAGGGCCTGGCTTTTAAGAAAGTTACATCTCAGAGTCAAAACTCCTGTACGATCCAAATGTACACCAGGAAGAGTCCTCTCTGCATTCTAGGGAGAGACTGTCTGCACACAGGGGAGTTCAAAAATAGTGTCCCTATTAGGACTTACGGTTCATCTGAGTTCTTCTATCCAGACGTATTCTATGAATGAGGGGTCAATTTTTACCATATTCAGTGTTACCTAGTAACATAATTGACACATATCATCCTTAGCTCTTTCTGGAGCAATGAAACTAAGAAGTTAACCAATAGAGAGATGTTTTGTTAACTCTTTACCCGTCATGTTTAGAATAATTCGTAGCTATTATTTATAACAACCTGAGAAAGCCATCCAAAGCCCCTGTGAAGAATTTACTCTTCATCTTATACCTGCCACAAATGTGTCCACAAGTAGACTGACACAGGCCTGGCTATGCTCTCCAGTCTGTACCCTTCCCCTTCCAGCCCAGAGTGAAGCCCTGTGGTGCTTGGCACCATGCCTGTCCTTCACACCAACCTTCCAACAACAGTCACATCCTTAAAAGCCCAAGAGTGGTTGACCTCTAGAGTGTTGGCTCTCAACCTTCCTAATGCTGCAACGCTTTAATACAGTTTCTCATGTTGCGGTAACCCCCACCACCACCATAAAATTACTTCATTGCTACTTCATAACTGTAATTTTGCTACTGCTATTAATTGTGATGTAAATATCTGATATGCAGGATATCTGGTAGGTGACCCCAAAGGGGTCACGACCCATGGGTTGAGAACCACTCTAGCACCTATGCAAGTGTGTAAACACACAGCAGATTTCCATTTCACTGGTTTGATTTGATTTGAACAGAAGAGCTCAGCCCGAGCCTCACTTCCTAACATGCTGTTGCTGGGGGTGAGGATGTAGGCATGAAAGGAGACCAAAACGTTAGAAAGCTGAAAGGATCCCAGTGAAAGATCTAAGATGGAGTTAGCTGTTCTGGTACAGTGTAAGTGAATGCCAAATGCTGTTGGCTGGGCTCCAATCGGCTTAGTGAAAAACTTGGAGAAGTCCTCACTTGCCTAGTGCATGTATTAGCCATTGAGTATCTTTGTAAGCAATTAAAAGGGGTTTTCATATTATTTGTTTGCTTTACCAAGAACCCCAAAATGAGAAACGCAAATTATCTGATCATCTACACATCCATGAGGTGATAGATATTTGTGTTAGTAGCAAACCATTTCCCAGCATACAAGGTTTTGCTTAGTTCTCCTTATTAGCCATCAAGTATTATCATTACTTTGTTTTGAGACATGGTTTTACTCTGTAGCCTCATATTCACAGCAGTCCTCCTGTCTCAGCCTCAAAAGTGCTAGGATTGCACGTATGGCCCACTAAGTCTGGCCCATCAAGAATAATTCACTCTGTTTCTCAGTAGGAATCAAAACTCACAGAAGCTATGAGTCCGGCCTGGCTTCACTAGAGTCATATGGTAGAGCCACAAGCAGGTCAGAACATGTTAGTTCAAAATCCATGTCCTTCTTCTAGCATGCCTTGTGAAGAGAGTTCATGAGCAGAACATTATCCCAGGCATCCCATCTGGGAGCACAGCAGATTTCCCTTAGCTTTAAAAATTATGCTTACTTCCTTTTGGAGAGAGAGAGAGAGAGACAGAGAGAGAGCCTTACTGGCACAGGAGTGCTAAGTTCAGATGAAATATACACATAAGACAAAGCAACTTTCTCCCCTACATTTTATAACCTTTTCTGAAACGGAGTTTATAATATGAATGACCCTCTCCCCAAAAGACTCCAAAATAAAAAATAAAAATTTAAAAAGTAAAGATAATCAAGCCTATGGTGGAGGTTCCATAGTCACTGTCCTGTACCCTGCCTTGTCATAGGTCCTGTTAAAGGAAATGGTAATTACAACTCATTACAACCCATCTGGGAGACACACTAAATAACGTGGAGACAGACTCCAAATCGGTGGGAAGCATTTGAGATCTTAGACACATCGCTGGTTCATTGTAGCGGAAGGTCTAATAGCCTTTCCAAAAAATTTCAGCTCTATGTTTGGTCTACTCACAACATTCTTGAACACATATTCCTGCCAAGATGAAAAAAAAAAATCAAACTAAATCCTTCCACCATGGCTAGCACGTCCCTACTTCTTCCTGATTAATTCACATATCTGTGCCATGAAAGCATTGAAAACTAGCGAGCAAAGCTCTAAGTTAGGAAGTTTATTTGTCTAGAAAATGTTAAAACTTGAGTGAAGGGTATGTTAAAACTTGCATGAGGGGTGTGGAGAGGCTTAGGCATGTTACATTCAGGACTCATAAATGTGCATTTTCTTGTAGTCCACACAGGTCTAAGACAAGGCAAAACGAAAACAAACTCTGGTTCTGTTGGATAAAAATAACTGTTTCTTTAGGAAACTTGAAAAAATCCACTCAATCATATAATTATTCTATAAAGGTGACAGTAATAAAATTTTAACTAACTTCATTTCCTTCAGCTCCTCTTAACATATTCTCTCAGAAAATAGCCACATGAATAAAATGACCTACATGTGCAAAAAAAATATATTTAAAATAATTTAGCTGCCTGAATTAAATTAAAGTGCAAAAGATTGGTTTTTCTCAGAAAAATGAGATGGATTTCATCAGAACAGCATTGTCCTCTCAAACTTTGTGTCTTGAAACATCAAAGGGTAGCATTTATGCCTTTACTTTGTTTTCTTTGATGGCGTTATTTTATAGTGTACTTTTTTCTTTATACATTCTTATTTCTTAAGTCCAGATTTCATTATTGTCCATTAACTTACGGGAATTAATCTGACTTGCCCATTAAATAAAGTAAAATAATATTAATGCAGTGTGTATATGACTTGGTAGCTTTTCAAATGTGGGATGCCAGCGAGTTGGCTCAGTGAGTAAAAGTGCTTTCTGTTAGACCTGATCACCTGAGTTCATTCCTCTAACCTCTGTGTGCACATCATGGAAGGTCTAAGCCTGCATGTGCACACACACACACACACACACACAGAGAGAGAATAATAAGTGGCTCTCCTTTTTGTAATGATGGTTGGTCTGGAGTCCCAGAGTGCTGAGGGTATCCCAGACAGGATGTGGGGTTGGAGGTCTTACCAAAGAGGTAAGAAAATTTGAAAGATCCCAGATTTTCAAATTATGTACCTGCAATGTCAACATTTTCTAAAATGGGCATGAATGACTCAGCTCATTCCTTTCATACCGTATTACTACTTGATTCAACCAAATCATTTGTCAGTACTTGATGGAGACATCTCCGGGATGAAGAAAAAGTGCTGTCCAATAGCTTTGATTGTTTATCCTGTGCTCTGTGAAGGCCAAGCTTCTGTGTGGGTGCTCCTCCTACAGCGAGTTCCTAAAGCATACCTGTGAAGTCAGTTTATTAATCTTACTTGTAGAGTAGGAAAACTGAGGCTCGGAGATGGAGTTGTCCACAGTTTCCTATTAAAGTAGCAGAGCAGGAATTTGAGATAAAGCTGACTCAACTTTGAACTGGGAGGGTAGTAAATTAAGTAACAAGAATGAAAGGAAAGTCAGAATGGGGGTACTTGGGGGGGGGAAGTACTTTTTCATCCAGCACCTAGCATTTTATTAGATATTAAGTGCCAGCCCAGTGCCAGGAAGCAGGGGAAGCAGAAATGAACAGGAATTAACAAAGTGGGCTCACAGTCCTAAATGGGAGCTTGGCTTTCATCTGCTGAGGTTCTGTATCAGTGCCACAACATTCCCACTGCAAGTCTTTGTCATAGCTTAAGTTCTTTATATCGAGTAAAGCCTAATACCTTCATTGGCTGGTATAAGTAGGGGCTAGATGTTTAGAGAAGCGGTAGTGTAGGCTCTAACGTGGAGTTCTGTTAGCCTTTGGGCTTATGAGGAGCTGTGGGGAGGAGTGGACAGGATGTGACAAAATAGGTGTTGCAGTTCCTATGTGTCACATTTTCCACCAAATTTTTCCTTAAACAGATTCTCTCATTTAGAAGATATTTTGCAACTGATTTTGGGAGACATACAGTATGGGGGAGGGTTCGTGGAGGAAGGGAAGGGGGAAGGAAGGAAGGAGCCAGTTTTGCTGGACCTGTGCTCAGAATCCTTCTGTCCTCCCCAGGGACACATTCCTCCCATGCCCCCATGTAAACAGAGTGACAGTTTGCTAGTGCAAATCTGGAGGGTGGGACTCTCCGGCACTCAGAGAAGCCATCACCTATGTCCACTTCGCAAAGCTGAGGCCTTAGTCTCTCCATTAAAAGGGAGACTGTGTGTTACAAAATCCAAGGTGGAATCCAAGGTGTGCTGGCATAGGCAGTACGCCGTTTACAGTTCTGAAGCTAGAGCATTTTGCTGACAAAGAAAAATGTATTTTTAAGTCTGAGTTCTAAAAACAAAACAATCTTCCAACCCTTTCCCGTAGCTGGCTGGTCTGTGTCTGCCTGCTCCTCGCTATGAGCACAAACACATTCTTGCACTTCCTAGGCCTCAGGCAGCTTTTAGCCCAGCAGGAAGCATGTGCTCCCCCTGGGCTCTGCCTTCCTCCTGCATTGGTCAGACTGGGTTCTGCTGCCCCCTGCCTGGCCCTCCCTCCTCTTCACAGCTCTAAAGCAAGCCTGTGCCCTCATCAAGCTGTACCAAGGAGAAGGAAGCAGTTCAGTTCTTCGTTAAACCAGGCCTGTGTCCTAACAGAAATGAGAGCTAGGGAAGTCTAATCCCAAGGTAAAACTGAAAACATTCTCGCAGAAACAGGGAAAAACAGAAGTTTGCAGCCTGGGGAAAAAAGCAGAAAGGGGGTTGAAGGAAGAGCTGATGGGGAGAAACTTTCACTCTAGATTGCTCCAGAAACTTGAGTCACCAGTTTCCAGTTTGATTTATCTTTTAGCCTGCCCAAGAAGGGCTGCTCGGTTGGAGAGCACAGAGAGCACGTTCAGTTATCTGAGGTATGGAGAGGGGGAGGGGCAGATCCTTTTGGCGAGTGCCATGCCCGCTAGCTCTGTGACCCAGTGCATTTTGTACGAATTCAATTGAATCAAAGAGTTTTGTTGTATCCCAAAAGATGCTTCCCATATGCAGCTTCTTTCCCATTTTCCTTTCGTGTGGTGGCTTTTGATTTCATCTTTGGGTCACTTTCCCAATAATCAGGAAAGTAAGTTCTCTCGGTACATGTGCGCAGCACAGGTTGGACGACTCTAACCCCGTTTATTTGTACCACAAGGATTAAGGGTGTCAGGTGGGGGGTATCTGTCTTTGAAACTGGTTATTAATGACAAGAAAGAAATGCAGAAGGGGTAGAGGTCTCCCTCTTTGATGGCATGAGAGGAGAATCTTAGAAATCTGAGGTTGGGAAGAACCAGACGCTGCATGAAGTGCTCCCAGGTTCACACTATAAGAAAGTGCCAGGTCTGCGGGTGCCCAGTTCTGTTCTCTTCCAGCAGAGCATGTGTCCTGTAATTCTCATGTACATCTTTTTGTGCCAATATTGTCAACAAAGCTCTGCAGAACCTGACAAAGTCCTGTGGCTTACGACAGTCATTCACCTAGCAGCTCTCCACACAGAGGTTTCTCTAAGCAAATCACAAAGAGGTTTTACTTCCTTAGCACAGGCCCTGTCCTCCAGCCTGGCTATGAGGCTTGCTTGAGAAGAACAGGGCTGGGAAAAAGCTCAGGCCTGACCAGTCCCCTCAGCAAGGGGCTCATATGTGGGCATATGTCCTGAGGGTGCCTGTACTTCAAGAGGGGTCCCAACCAGTGAAGATGCACCTGTCAATCAAATGCTCAGAATAAATGTCTTTTACAGCAGATGAAGACCAAAAGGAAAAGGCAGATTCATCTTCAGGGACACTGATGCCTTTTTCTTTTTCACTCAATGCTTTTCATTTCCAAAGAACCCAGCCACACTCAGCTCTGAACAAAACTGTAGATAGACAAACTTGCCAAATGACCTTATATCTGTTCTTGACGAACCTCTTTCTAGCAATCACCTACACGGGCACTCTCTCCTTGCTGTCAGGCACACTCTTTTTAGATCAAACTATTCTTATTGAAAACCCACTATGCACCAAAATTAAGGCTTTTCTTTCTGTGGCATTTATGATCTAAGGGGAATTCCAACCCCTAGCTCAATGTTTGGAAAACGCACACACTTGATAAGTATATGAAGAGCAAAAGAAAGGGAAGGATGCCAGATGGTCCATATCTCATGAATGGGGTTCAGGAAGCAGGCCTGAAAGGGAGTGACAACGAGATATGTGATAACCAGCTCCACGTCCAGATAAGCAGACCGTGTGTGCTCCATCTTAGTCAAGCCATCAGTAAAAGCCCCATGAAAAGCCAATGCAGACACCTGTGATGTAGCTCTGAAATACTTCTGCAATGGAGAAGAGCTCTCTTCCCAGACACCTCAGAACTTTTGATTGAAGATTCTTTGCATCCCATAGTTTATCTAACCCTTGGCTAACAACACTGTCCTGGACTTCTAACATGACCTAATCCTTCATTCTCTACAAAGTATCACTTTAGAAACTTCCCTCAGGGTACCACACCCATCCTCATTCCCCCATCACCCTTTCTCATCACTCAGTTCACAAACAGTGATGTTCACCTCTCTCTGCTTACTACGAGTCCATAGCCAGCAGCTTCCACACATGTAGTATGTCAAACAGAGGATCTGCAGTTATAAAGATGCTTAGAGAATCCCCATCTTCATGGGAAGTCCTTTTGTTTTCCTCCTATGAGGAGTCTGTGCATCTGAATCCTGCCTTCAACAAAGAGTTCCTAGACAGAAGGCATCTGCCTTGGTTACCCCAGAGTTCCTGCTTCTGCTTTGTACAGTGTTGTATGTGCAACAGATGCCCTATGACAACACTTCCCACTCGGAGTATTCTGCCAGGCAGTCGATTGTCTCTGTGGTGTCTGTTGTTACACCCAGAAGTTAGAGGGATTTCTCATGACTCTGTTCTTCCTCAGCTGGGGAGCCTTCTGTGTTTCACACCAACCACTTTCCCATCTGTGCAGCACACAGACTCAAAACTTCTCTCCCACCAGTGGCCATTAAAGTCCATTTGGCCTCCCTATGGCTCTTCCTCAGAGTCCCAGGTGGCAATGTTATTTTCCTCATTGCCGCTTGAGAACTTAGAAGAATTCCGTATGCCATTCCCCCCTTTAAAAATGTGTGTGTTTATTTAGTGTGTGTGTGAGTGTGGGTGTGTATATTTGCAGATGCGGGTGTGCCACAGAACTCACGTAGAGATGGCAGACAGCTTTCAGTAGTCAGTTGTCACCTTCCACCTGACTGATTCCAGTTCTCTCTTGTTTCTGCTGCTATGCTATGTATTCCAGACAAATATCCCATCTCTACCTCTCATTATAAATATGAGCCCCTTCACCTGCCTTTTTTTATTGTATGTGTGTTCCCAAGGATCTCACTCAAACTGTTAGGTGTACATGGCTAGCATTTTTAACCTGCTGATCCGTTTCTCCAGCTTTGGACATACTTTGCTGTTTCTGGGCAGAGTGGGCATTCTGCTTGGACCTCTTTGTCCACAGCCTCTCATCATTGTGCCAGTTCTGTAAGAGAAAGCAAGATTTGTTAGTTAGAACTCTAATCTACACCTTATCATTTGTGTCCCTAGTAAAAGAACACAAGTCCCAGCTGCCACTTTTTCTCTTTCAAGGTCAAACTGAAGGTGAAGTAATAAGCTAGTCAATCCAGGGGATAACTAACTGTCTTTACGTGAACCCAGGACCCAGCCCTAAGTCAAAGGCTGATCCTGCATGGCAGAGCATTCACAATTAGCTGATAATGAGCACTGTATTACCCAGGGCTTAACTGAGCTGTGTGGTTTGGGTAAAGGAAAGAGATGAAGAAGTAGCTTCACAGAGACGCAAGCATGGGTCGGGGAGATGAGTCCGTGGCTAAAGCACTGGCGGCACAAGAAAGAGGACCTGGGTTTGAATCCTCAGAGCCAGGAGAGGTAGCACATGAGCACAATCCCAAGCTTTCCTCCTCTCTCTGCCTCCCCAGCTCTTGGGTTACAGGTAAACGCCACCATGCCCAGTTTTTACATGTTTGTGGGGATGAAACTCAAGTTCTCATGCTTGCACGGCACATACTTCACCAACTGAGCCATCTCCCCAGCTCAGTTTAAACCACTTTCTTATCCTAGGTCACTTGTTAGAAACTTTTTCATTTTCAATCCCAAATTCAAATACCATTTTCCCCATAGAGCCCAGAACACGAGAAATTCTCAAGAAATTCTTTCTATTCATTCGCTCACTCGGCATATATTTATCAAGCACCTACAAAAGGCTAGGCACTGTTCTCAGTGCTGGATACACAAGACTGACTGAAGAAAACACGTCTTCTGCGGGCTATGATGTCTCAGTAGGATGAAAAGACGATAAGCTAACAGAGAAGTGCATATAAAATTTGGGGGCTAGTTTGAAAGCAATTGAGCAAGATACTCAGAGAATGATGGTCTCCTGCTCACGGAAGGATATGAAGAAATGCTCTATCGTGTAAACAATGAGAGAGAGAGGCAGAATAAGGAAGATGAGAAGACCGTGTGCAGGAGCTGTGGTAGGCACCCTATAGCAAGAACAAGCTGAGGTGTGCCTCTCATGCAGATACTTCAGGAGAAGTGTGGGTCTCTTACTCATTCTTTTTGATCGAGAATGGTTTGAATGACTGAATGACCAAGTTTAAACACGGAATTTATCCAAGGTTTAGTTATATTTTTAATGTCTTAGACTTTCCTCAGATCTTCACTTTTTTTTAGATCATCACTTTTAATTTTATTTATTTATTATTTATTTAATTTATTCACTTTGCATCCCTAGTGTAGCCTCCTCCCTCGTCTCTCCTGGTCCCGCCCTCCCACTCTTTTCCCTCTTTTCCCTCCCATTCCCCCCCACACAACTTGCACATCAAGTCGCATCAGGACTAAGCGCCAGACCATCACTTTTAATAAGTGTTTAGGAGAATACATCCTGAACTGAATTATACAAAATCTAGTTATACCACATGTGCACACATGTGTGCCTACACACACACACATGCACGCACACTATTAACAGTTCTGCAGGCAGCTGTAAAGATACGTATATATGCATATGTTCACATATAATATATGCATATGTTCACATTTCAGTAAAATAAATAAGTGAGTATTCAAAGTCCATTCTCTAAAGCCAAGTACACCCCAACTCTTTTCCTATGGAATACACATTACTACTGGGCAAGACAATAGAGTACCATAAAATTCCACTTAGACGTCTCTCCAGGTTCTTTTATTTTTCTATTACACAAATGCTTAGGTATTACTAGAGCCTAGTAAGATCTAGGTACTAGTCAGTTACAGTGCTCATCTAGCTAAGAACTCAGATCTTCACCCTTCTCTTCACTCCGTTACTTTATGGTTTTTTCCACAGTCCTACCCTGACTCATTTCAACCTAATGGTATTTGCACTGTTAACCAAGCTACCTCTTGGGATGTTTATTGGGTGTTAAAATATCAAGGGGTGAGTTTACACAGTTTGCAATAAACAAATAGTCAAAAAGCAAGGTACAGATGCCCAGAGAGACCTTGATGGTAATATGTCTGGGAGCTGTGGATGAACTGGAAGGGAGTGAGCGGCATGCCTTCTGAGAGCCAAGATTTATACAATTATTGTTCTGGCTGGGTGGTTTTGGTCTCTTCCTCCTGGTGTGCACTCTGCAAACTGCCTCACACTGTATAGCCTGACTGAAGAACTATCAGTGTTTATCCATTTTTTGGTTCCCAGCCACCAGCAGATACAGACACTTGCTTCAGCAGCAAAGGAAAACTTGCAAGCAGCAATCCGATACAGTTCTGTCTTACAATCATGTATAATGTGCCTTTGCTTCTAAATGTGTATGTGTACAAGGAAGAGGCAGCCAAGACGGGACACCTGGACGTTTAGACAAGTTCAGCCAAAGATCTTGTAGCCACTGGTGATTTTTAAAAAGAGAAGAGAGCAATGGTTCTTATGTTATTATGGGTGTGTCATTTAGCTTTACGGGTTTAAAAGCTACAGAAAAATTGCAAAGCCAATTTATTCCTAAGATATTAGTTGCTGGGAAGAAAAACAAGCCAAAGTTTGGTTTGTGGGCAGAGATATCCCAGCATGCAGCTGGCAACCGGGCAGGCAGTGAGCTCTGGCATGGACCCAGGTACCGTGGCGGCCTGCGACAGTGCAGGAACAACCTCTCCCAAGCTTGGTTCTGATTGAATTTCCAGAATCAGATTCAGGAATATCTGCTCAGCTTTCATTTACCTAAGACTGTGCTTTGTGCCCAGGTTACGGTCCTCAGAGCTGCGAGTGGAGGTAGGAAGATAGCCCTTTGGTACTGTTAGCCAAAGACGGTGTTTACCAGGTTGAAACCCGCAACAGCAGCATAGGCAACACGAGTTGCCGTTCTGGAGAAGTCAGGGCAGACAAAATATTAGAAGCTTACAGCTTTGAGGATCTCTGCCATAGCACCTCAGCACGGGTTGTATTTACAACTGGACTTCTTAGGTCAACATCTAACTCAAAGTCATAAATGTGATTCACCCTACTCATGAACGTTGATATAAAATTCTCTACTCACTGACAAAATAAGGAAGGGCTCACACTAGTCCCCAAATGCACAGGCTACCACTACATGCAGCCTTGTCATGGGACCTAAAATCTCCTGTGCTGAGACATGAGTGAGGGAGATGGCTGCGTGTTCTCTGCCAGGGCTGTCCCATGAGGGTTTAGGATGAGTGAATGCTCAACCACTCCGAATGTGAGGGGAACTGAAGCCCCCAGAGTGCCTCGGCACACCTTCTTCCTTCTGTGGCCACAGAGCGCACATTTATGACCCCTTTGTGTGCTTTCCTAGCGGATGTGTCATGCTACAGGGCTCCAACCACCTGTGCTGTGACAGATTTGCATTTCTTACCTGCTTAATCCATGTGAGCCGTCTCAGAGAACTAGCTACATTTTCCACAAAATTCTTCAGATTAGCGTTGTATATTAAAGCAAAGAGGAAAATTGTCATGCTGATTCTTTTTTAATGTAATTTATTTATTTTTATATTAATCACAGGTTATGTAGTCATGCTGATTCTTAAGGGGTACTTTCTTTTTTTTTTTTTTTTTGTGGAAGACTTGCTCATTTGGTTTGGGATTCTGCTTCTTTCTTTGCGGATCTCCTTTGTGGCATTTTTCATCCCTACTCAGTTTTGGTGGATCTTCCTCCTACTATCTCCTCTCCTCAATTTCTCTGTGCATTTAAACCTTTCCACCCACTGGTTTGCTTGTGTTTCAAGACAAGGGTCTCAACAGGTAGTCCTGGCTGGTGTGGGATGGGTTATTCTCCTCTCTCAGCATCCCAAATTTTGGATCCCAAGCATTTATCACAGTACAACTAGATTATTGTATTCAGAGAGCTCTTTTTTCTGATTTGTGCTCCACACATATCACACAACCCTTTCCACACTTAAGCCATCCCTACAACTGCTGAGGACTGAGCATTGGAAACATTAGTTCCCAGACAGCAAAACTGTAGCCCAGAGAGGCCAGGAGACCTACTCATAGTCACAAGTTTTGGACTTGTTAGTTCAGCACAGTTTGTTAGGGTGTTTTGGTTTGGTTTGGTTTTTACAATACCTGTGATTGAAGCTAGGGCCCCAACATGATAAGCAGGCACATCCGTGCTGAGCTGTGTCCAGCACACCCTGGAGTTCCCTCTGATGCCACTGTGTCTCTCCCCCTTGCATTTCTGTTGGGTCTCAGGACAAATGAAACCCCTCAGGCTTTCTTGAGTAAAGAAAGATTTCCCCAGTGAAAACATGGAGTCTTTGAGAGCTTCATGTTGAGAAGACATAGAGAGAATGAGGGTTTGGGGCATCACCTTCTGTGTATCTGTGTTATAAGACCTCATACCTTTTGCCTCATTCTTAGCTGAAGTTTCTCTACAAGGACATCTGTAGCTTTTTCCCAGTTTAAAAACAAAAAAAAATCTTAGCTCACACAGAACTGTGAGTGTCCCTAAATACCAGGGACCCAACCCCCTGTCTTCCATGGAATCCACACCCTGCACAGGAGAACTTCATTCACTTCAATAGAGCTCATTGTTCCAGAAGGAAGTTTGGGGCAAGATAAAGGGCATGCCCAAAGCACGTGGTTAAACGATGAATTACTTAAACTTAACTCCAAACAGGACTTTGCCAGTCCACTGTATCACTGCCTCCAGTTCATGTGTCCTGGGCCTCCCTGCTCTTGCATTGTGTGTCTCCTTTCTGGCCAGCACAGGCTTCTGAGACTCTGTCAGACAAACTCTTTTGATTATGTGGAACTTAAACTGGGGCAATGCTTCCTAAAGGTATGTCCTACCCACATCTGCTCCCAAAGCAGATCCTCCTCACTGGAGATGGTTCAAACAATTCGAAAAGGAAGATGATTCCTGGAATCTGCTTAACTCTTGTAGGTGCTCTGTAGTCCACACTGTTGCCCAGGGAAAACATTGAAGCCTGTGTAGTTGAAGAGGAACAGAAGGAACTGGCACTAAGATCAAACTCTGGGCTCTGCTCAACCGATACTCTAACTAGATCAAATGTGACTGAAAATTCACAACAATCCAAGTCCAGTGCTAGCAAATGCCACCCACTGTGCCCTTAGGACAAGGCTTTACATTTCTCATCATGCCTAACTTCTTCTTAAATATCCAGTCTTTAAATATTAAAGAAAATGATGTAAGGAATTCTGAGCACCCTTGAAGAGTTTGAGGGTTTTGTTCCTATTACTTTTCCTACTTGTATAAAGCCTTTTGTGTTAAATGAGAAGCAATGTTAGTAAGGCAATGAAATCACTTATAATTAAACAGTTCAATTTTTTAAAAATGTGTTTTTGTCAAAGTTTTAAAACATAAGAAAACACGCACACATGCACACACACACACACACACACACTTGCAGTAGTGAGCTCCAGGTTTTGGACACAACCACCCCAACTGCTGACTATGAAGCACAGAGCAGTGGGCGTCAGACCACACTTCTCAGAGCCAGTTTGTTAGTCATCAGACAGAGGATAAGACCCAGGCTTCCCAAGTGGTCATTATGTTGTCATAGAGCCAACAACACCCATCCCTGTCCCTGAGGCCACCTGAAGCAGTAGGTCATTTGAGGCCTTGAACTATCTGACTGTAATTATTACACTAAATGTTCAAAATGCATCTAGTAAAGTAGATTAAGTGACTACAGTTAGGCTGATTTAAGAAAAACAGCTAATAAAAAAATATTGCTCTTCCCTAAAGAAATGAAAATTCAAGGGTGGATCAACCACAGGAGATGCAGGGCTAAAGAATAATGAGGAGGCAAAGATCTGTAAAACCCTTCGCAAAGTGTTTTCCGTTCGTTTGCTTAACAAACGCAGCCTTCATCATCTTTGAATCTGGGAACAGTGTCAAGCCTAAGAAACAATCAGAAACCTGCCCTGCTGTAGCCCATCCCCTGCTGGTGATTCCAATTGGATCCAAATTGAGGATCTCTCTTCCAAGTGCTCTGAATAACACTCATGAAAAGGGTTGGGACTCAGCCAGCAAACCTAGAAGCTGACACAGCCCTCTGTCGCCAGGATTTCTAAGAGGTTGCCCAGGGCCTACTGGCCAATGGCTCTACTAGTCAGAACCCATGGAGCATCTAAAACAGAAATCACATAGTCACAATTCTGGGTTTGAGGGGAGCGTGTACAGGTTTTCAAAATCCTTCTTAAGCACTGACCTGGTTCAAGATCATGTCCCTGTCTTCGAGGCGTTCACTATCTGAAAGACTCATAGACTAGAAGCTATTACTAAACATCCTACCACTCATTTTGGCAGGCAATAGAGTAGGAGCTGGAAAGGCATGGCTCTCTGCTGTCTAGAACTCACAGCCTAGATGATAACCCATGGAGAACTAACTACAGTGTATGTAAGATAGTATGGAGTAGGTATTACAGAAGTGGTAGCAGACAGAACTGCCCTCCAGACAGGTAAAAATGGCAAGTGTTGGATTAAAAAAAAAGAAGAAGAAGAAGAAGAAAAACTGAGTAGAGACAACTCAGGCTACACTGACATGGTTTTTGTAGGGTGAAGGAAGTGCTTACACAATATGTATTAATTTTTGTCTTTAGAAGTAGAATGCACTTGAAGGCAAGTTAGAGGCATTCCCTCACTTTTAAAATTAGTATCATTTATATTACTATGAAGTTCACCTTTGAGACTATTGTTTGCCAAGTGTTGATGTCTGTACAGGCACAATCTAGCAAGAGAACATTCTTACCACCCAGTAAGTTCCCGTGTTGCTATGGAATCATGTGACCTCATCCACTGGCCTGGTTTCTAACTCCTATAGCATTTTGCAGAATTCTGCACAAAAAGAATAGAATGAGAGTATGTAGCCTGTTTCTGTCATTACATAAAGTCTAAGGTGGTCACTCCTGTGGTAGTTTCATGCCAGCGGCTCAGTGCTTCTTAGGAAGTGGCTCTTTAGTATAGAGATATTCTACTGTATGACTGTAATATAGTGCGTATCCATTCACCAGCTGAAGAGTATTTCACTTGTTTGCCAATTTGAGCTTTGTGAGTGCATACATTCTTGCTTCATTTAGGAAAATACTTAAATACTTATGGGTAGGGCTGGTGGGTCATATGGCAATTATATGTGCAACTTTATAAGAAAATTCCAGACTTCCAAAGCTGCACCATTTCAGTTTCCTTCCTACTTGTTTGAGCAGTCTGGTTAGTCCTAATTCTTGGAGGATTTGAAAACAGGGTCTCACTGTGTAGCCTGGGATGGGATCCTTCTGCCACAAACTCGAAGTACCTGTATTATAGACGAACACTGTCACTCTTCTTCTTCATCTGAGGAAATATAACACACAGGTGGACTAAGGTAGACAGCGACCATTTCTCACCTTAGGATACTGATTTTCAAAGAGCTGAGTCATTTAAAAAGCCAAACAACTGCTGTCAAACACCTTGTCTATGCTCAAAGCATTCGTTATATTTAGTGAATATTTTTGTGATTTTTCTTGAGTTATATATTCTGAGAAAAATCACTAAGAACCATTTTGGTCACCAAAATGTTAAGGAATACTCTTTTTTTTTTTCAGCCACCTACACTGAAACAATGATGGTCTTCCCATGAGGACACTGGTGTATTTTTCCTTTTGCTGAGTTCCTCTGAGTGTGGAACACACATGCATTCACATACACAGGTGTGGACAGGGACAATAGCATCCACTTCATAGGTTCTTATAAAGCATCAGTGGGATGAGATATGAGATAGAGAAAGGAACATTTTGCAAGGCTATAACTTCAGCAGTTATTAAGTGGAAGAAAGAGAAAGGAAACATTACAAAATAAAAAGTGGAAGAAAAGGCAGGCTGATGATGATTGAATAGGTTTGTTGGACAGTGACTGATGCTTTTGGTATAGATTTTCTTGCCAAGTATCATGACAACCCAAGTCATCTCAACACCACTGTTGTCCCCATAACACAGAAAGTGTCGGCTCCAGAACAAAATCCAGATTGGAATTTTTCTTCATCTCTGGTCACCTCTGCTCCCCCAACTTACAGTATTGTGGGGCTCAGAAGAAGGATGAACAGAGTGTATGATAGGCCTCTCTAGTTGACCCTTATAGGACATAAATGAAAGTCAGGGTCATTCAAAGAGATCTATGGCCCTTCTAACACAATCACCTTTGGGCTTCAAGTACCTTTGGGTCCTGCTTTATGGTTGCACTCCGGGCTCAGTGAAGGTTTGGGGAATGTTTCTGGTCAGCTCTTTGTCTACTCAACTGGTTCACTTCCATGCAAAACTCACCCTGTGAAGCACTCAGAAGTCTGTATATGTGCTCCTCTACGTACACAGCTGGGTGCTGAGCATCTACCAGGGCAGCTGAAGAAACGTACTGGGGTTCTCTGTAGATGTATATGACATGCATGGATGCTTGTCACAGTGGCCTGGTGCCACACATCCTGCCTTCCTCTGTGGGTTCGATATTTAGGAGTCTATATCTGGAGTGTAGATTCTTTGCTATTATGCTGCTCTGTTCAGTTTTCCTCAAAATTAATTATATAAATTACAGTGGCCTCTACTGTAAATGCTGGTAAAAATAATCCCCCCTTTTTACTTTTGCAGGAAATAACAGCTGCCTTTGAACTTACTTCTTCTTTATGAATCTTCAAGTATTTAAAAATATTAATAGCAGAATGTAAAAAAAATACAAAACAAACAAAAAAAAACACGTTTGTAGTCCTGCTAGCACACACTCTGCTTCCTCTCTGACATGTGCTAGAATTGTCTAGATGTGACTAGTTTATCTTCCCCCTTCTTTCCTTTTCAGATGGCAGTGTGGGAGGGGTGTCTTGAACTTACTGCATGGCTGATGCTGGCCTGGAACTCACTTCTTAGCCAATGGTGGCCTTGAACTTATTACATAGCCCAGGATGGCCTAGAACTCAGAGTGACCTTCCTGTCTGCTGGGGTGACGTACCGTGGACTCCTACCTACAAGCTCATCTTTTACCCTGAAATCTTTCATCCACAGAGCATCATCACCAGCCTCTCAGTTTCCACTGAAAATAGAAAGTAGGAGCTTTACACCGGTGAATGAGTAACAGCAGGAGTTTGCCATCTACAGAGAGACTAGGACCAGGGGTACAAACAATGTCTGCTAACGCAGGCCATTTCTGAGAGCTAGTCCCATTCTATCCTTGACCTATGTCTTCCAGCTGGAAAACTGCATGGTCTAAGAGTAATCTTCTATACTATGTTCACAGAAAAGAATAGTTTTGTCTTAATTATGGCCCATTTTAGAAACTGAAAAAAATATCGGTCTCCCACGTAGGCAAAGAGTCCACAGAACGTAACGCCAAAAATCTGGCTATTGTCCTTAGACTAGCAGAATTTTTACAGTATAAAAAAAAATCTCTTAGATCACAGTCCATCCCTACCAAGGGAATATTGCTGTACAAACAAGATGAGAACCAGTTAAAAGGTAATTTCCTGAAATGGTCTCATGTGGAACAAATTGAAAATCCACAGTCCTTCAACAGAGAAATTTTTTTTATTACTTGATCTTTTAAAGAATTGTTTCACTCTTCACTTCCCTAGCAGATGTTACAAATTTCAGAAGCAGACAAGGGCCTCTGGACTGAAATGAAAAATTGATCCACTTAAAAATGTAAAATTCAATTTAAAAAAATGCTTAGAATACAGTAAGTGGGGCTGGACGGACCATGCCCCTGGCTTTAAGGACGTCTCTCCTGTTTTGTTCAGCGTCCATCAGTCTAGAAAATACTGCCCTCGATATGATGAATAACATCTTTATAACCTTTAAAAAATGGTCCGTGTGTTAGCAGTCTATGGAAAAGGGACGCTGATATGAGCAAGATCTGGAGGGCTGCTGTTAAAGAAGCGGTGTTCCCACGATGGCTAGGTCCATTTTTCCAACATATCATCTTGTAATCTCCCTCTGGCACGTAAATTCTCTCTTCATGTCTCCTTTCTCCATCTTAATTCTACTGCCTAGATTTAAAAATAAATCTTCTGAGCATTGATTTTTTTTCTCCTTTAGAAGGAAAATATAATTTATTAACTTCATACTCATTTCTTCATTCTATAAATACTTGAGTGTGAGTTATATTCTAAATACTTTGGTGACCACTGAGGAGATGGGAAGCCATCAGCGTCCGTGGAGTTTAGAGGTTAAAGGGGTCAAGAGATAATGAAATAAATAAGGAGTAAAATATGAGCAGTGTCATGATGGGAGGAAGTGGGGTGGGGTGCTTTCGGGGTACTCACTCTAACTGGGAAGGCCCACCAGAGAAAAGGTTATTTGAACTAAACTTTGAAGGACAACCATAGCAGAGCAGGACTGCACCCTGCACAGCTCCTGTAGAGCTCCAGCACGCCCCAGGTCAGCACGCATTGTCTCTGAAAATCTCCTTTAAGTGGTATTTTTCTCACTTCTGCCCCTGCTGTTTTATACCTGTGATAGCTGAGGGTTCCATTTTCTTCTCCGGTTTGAACAATAGAGTGAACTGGAAGTTTAATTAACCTGTCGGTTTCCTGAGACAGGCAGACACCTCCTTAAAGGAGAAGTTGGCCCTGGTCTTAGTTACCTCTGTTAAAGTTAATTTTATAAAACTGTATTTGTTTCTTAGTTTCTCTATTAATCCAGCTATGACACAAATAATTGAGAGTCTGTTATATTATTTTAAGAAGCTTCACAGCACAAGAACTGAGCAGTTATTATTCTATTCTTAACACTCTAAACTAATCTGGTTTCCTCCCAGCATACATACCAGAGTCTCTCCTGGATCTCTGTCCTGGTTGAATCCCCTACTTCCTCCTTTTAACTCCTCCTTCCCTCGCTGGCAGGAAGTGCAGCCCCATTCTCTCTCCTGCTCAGCAACTGGCTGTAAGCTGCTTTATTGGCATATCAGGGGACAATTGGGGATCAGCGTTTATACAACATTGAGACAGGAGATTCTCAGAACAAGGATTGCAACCAGATATGGGGGAGTACAGCATTTGAATTACACAGTAACCTTATTCCTACATCCGTCATTCTAGGAACCTGACTTTCCCCTCTGTGCCTTTTCACTCTGTCCTCTGCTCAAGACTTTCCAGCCATGCTCTGCTTTGTGCTATGCTTGCAAGTGTGAGCGATATAAGAAACAGTTGCCAGGTGAAACAGCCTTGTGTCCAGTGGCTGCCTATGTAGTCCGAGGGCCTCCTTTGAGCTTATAGGATCAGCCTGCAATTCCTTGGTAGCCCATTTTAGAGGACTTTCACTGCTTTGATAAAACACTCAGACAAAGAAACTTAAGGAAGTTTATTTTGCCTTGGAGTTCAAGGTGGAGAAGTCAAGACAAAGGAAACATGAAGCAGTTGGCCACACTGCATCCCCAGTTGGGAAGCACAGAATAAGGAATGCTATGCCCAGGATCACTTTCTACTTCTTTTTTTTTTTTTTACAGCTCAGGATCCCCAGCGTGGGGAATGGCACCACCTGCAGTGGGCAGGTCTCCCCACATTCATCACCCTAATCACGATTATTCCCCACCAACAGGCCCTAGCCAATCTTGCAGAGGTATGCCCAACACCTAGGTGATTCAAGATTTCATCATGTTGACAACTGAGATTAATCATCACAGCCCCCTAGATCCTGCTCCGCTGATGGAAGGGAGTATGTCCTGCTGAGTTTCTGATATAATCTTTCCTTTGAGGGATGGTACTTCAGGCTTCCCAGTGGGACATCTTGTCAGCTGCTCTTGCCCAGCTGCATCTTCATGGGCTTGGGTGAGTGGGCGCATAGAAATGAATATAAAGCCATTCTTCAGGTGCCTCTAGACTACTAAAGGCAAAATGCACAAACAGTGACTCCATCAGGAGGCAAATCTGTCATCAATAGCTGTTACCCTACCAGGTAGGGGGTCTGCCTGGTCTGCCTTGTTGGAAACCCATCACCCAGGTAAGGAGCAGGACCTCTCATTAGTGACATTATCTGAGTGTCTTCCCAAATACAGTCTGCCCCTTCCTGCAGCATGCTCAAGCTTAGTCTACCTGATTTTCCAGAACTCTCTACCTCACTGAGTTAAACATAGATCTACCTATCTCCCGCTCCTCTGCACAATCTCTTATCTGTGATGTGATGGTTGCCTGGGTCTAGTTAAATACAAAGAGACTATAATCATCAGTTATAAGGTTAAGCATAGCACTAGCCAGCCCAGTCCTTCCACCCATGGTTTCAAACATCCTTCTTACCATCACACGGCTATTGTAGTTAAAATAAATAAATAAATAAGGCTGTTGGGCTATATGATGTTTATTATTAGCCCTATTATCATGGCAATATTATTTAACCTGCTATAATAAATAATAAGACATAGACACCTGTTATATTTTATAATTGTCTTATTTACCTTGGGCAGGGCAGATGTTTGTCTTAAACTGTCTTAGTAGCCTCATCATCCATCTCCCAGCCCCCATCCAATGCCATCCACCTTAATCCTCCTCAATTGGACTACCTTTCAACCATAATCCCATGGTACTTGCTTTTATTCTTCTGGGCCTTTTCACACTATTATTGTAGTCCTTCCTCTTGGCCACACTTGGTTTCTTCTCCAGGCTAACCCATCATGGCGTCTTCCTTCTTCCTCTCTTCAGTCTGTTCTTCCCGTGATTCCTTATGGGATTCTCCAAAGCCCAGGAACTTTAGCCCCACCTACTCCATTCTGCCCTGCCCAGATATAGGCTTTTTATTCAATCAATCAATCAATCAGTCAATCAATCAGTCAATCAATCAGCTATATCTTAGGCAGGTTTACAAAACAAAGATACGTGTAACCAGATCTTAAGTGCCAGTAATTAGCATTAGACTATCCTCCAACACACAACCTCATTCGGCCTGTCCTAATAGACTGAAAGCTTCTTCTAATACTCCTGCCTCAGATCCCTGTGAGGCACTGTCATCCTCATAGATAACATTAGGTACCCAGTCTAATTTCACACCTGAGCAAATAGCCACAGAGAGGTTAACTGATCTATCTGAGGTCACACAGCTGCACTCCAAACCTTGTCCTTCTAGCTCTTCACTCTAGAGTTCATTCCTCTATAGACATGCATGGGAACTTGAAACAGGCAAGGGACAGTGAGGGTGAAATAAATCCAACAACTGTCACATATGCTGACAGGGCCAAGTGACTCTTGTCAATTTACGTTCCCCTCCTCCTCTGCTAGCCCTCCCTATGGAGGGAACAGGCCTAATCCTTCTAGAACTCCTCTGCTCTCTGTACCTTAATCCCAGGATGCCATCTGTTACGTCTCTGGACACAGATAGACATGGCCCATTTAACTGCACTGATTCAGGGTAGAATAGGGAAGGAAGGAAATGAGAACACATTCCCTCACTGTGACAGGCAGTCAGAGATTCAGACAGATCCAGGACAGGCGCTTGAGATGGAGACCACCAAGGACAGACACCCAGGAGTGGCAATTCAGTCAGCAACATGAAATTTAACCACTTCTTCAGGGTGACGTGAGCCATAGATGAATAAAGCAGACAAGAAACTAGAGCCATGACTGCTCTCCCGGAAGTCCTGGACACGCTGGGCAGGTGACTTCTGGGAGCGACAGAGCTCGGTGGTAGAGCATTTGCCTAGAATAGGCAAGGCCCTGGGTGCAATTTGCAGAACCACAAAAATCTGAGAGCCTGAATTACTATTTTGGTTGATACATAAACTGCTTGACAGCCCTAGAAAGTGGGTACACAATAAATCTGTGCCATTCAGACCTTCAAGAGTTCATCCACTTAGCCTTAGCCCCTGGTGTCTCATCTTCCTGAGTGGGCTCTGTGGGAAAGCAGCACTTGCTTCCCATGGGAGCTTGTCAAAAGCTCAGTGGTTTGGGCACCAGGTCCCCTGTTCACCCATCAGATAAAATTCTGCCTTATAACAAAATCGCAAAGTGCCCCGTGTGCACATTAAAGACTGAGGAGCAAAGACCAATCTGGAGCAAGAGAAACTGGCTCTAAGACGGATAATTGTAATATGGAAAAGGAGCAAGAGGTTATCAGACTGGAGCCACACAGAAGACCCCCTAGTCCAGGGCAGAAGACAGCTGCTGCAGAGAAAGGAGGCTCTGATGGAAGGCACAGGGCTGGGAGGACAGGAAGGGAATGGCGAAGCATGGCTTGCCCTTTACCCACTTGTGCTTGGGGAAGGACTCTCTAAACCTAGCTGGCCATTGTTGGGATTTGGCAGTGATATTCAAGTAGAGTTTTCCTTGACTGTGCTCATTTCTTTCTTACCTGTTTGCTTGTCAAACTGTCTCTTCCTGCAGAGGTTCACTGACTTATCCCTTCAACCTGGGCTATGGACAGAACAGAGCTGTTCACTAAAGAATGCTATTTGGCATGGAACTTTACAAAGAAGCAGGTGACTTCTGTGCTCCTTTGTCACAAATACGGAGAGAAATTTACAGTCTAGCAATTCGGCTGTTCTTCTTTTCCCACTTATTTGGGAGGAGGGTACATGTAAAAGTTATAAGACAATCCAGAGGTTGGTTCTCTCCTACCACCGTGTGGGATCCTAGGATCTAACTCACCTCTTAAGCTTGGCAACAAGCACCTTTCTCACTGAGCCATGTCAGCAGCCCTGGACTGTTCTCTTAAACAAAAGCTTTACTTCTTAAGATGAACCAGCATTACAATCACATGCTCTAAGGAGCTGCATCCTGGAAATGTGACCCATGCCTTCAGCTATACTGTTTGCTCTAGTTTATTGTCTCAGGCATCTGCTTTTACCTATATGTTATCATTATCACTTGGCTGCTGAGGTAGGGGTAATGGATGACTGAAATTTACATCCATAGGACTTAGCAGGTTGTAATACCTTAGCCCAATGAAAATCCGATATGCCAAGAGGTGCTTCTGAAGCAAGTGGATGCTCTCTATAACATCTTCCATATGTGGCTCTGAACTAGTTGATAGAAAATTTGTCTGTGATTGCTGGAGTTCACTGAACAGGCAATTATACCCAGAAGACCTCCCTCTGAAGCTACTACCCCTTGTTGCTAGGTATTAGCCAAATCTGTAGGTAGAATATTTCACACAGTTCCTAAACGCAGGGTGGCAGCCAAGATTACATCGGCATAACTGTGGCTTCCCTAGTCACACTAATGTTGCTTGCTACATTATCAAATGTGTATATGAGAAAACTCTGATATATTAAATTGTACATATTATAAAACAGGTAAAACACGAGTAACAATTTATATCACTAAGGTATTTTCCATCTCCTCTAAGTCACTGTCATAAGCACATAAAGCATTTCCTATGGATCACCTTGAAGCTGTGTAGTCACATTCACAGACTCTAACTCCCTCATGAGAAGATCAGAACCCTCAGGGCTGAGCCGTCCAGAATTTAAACCCATGTTGAGTGTGGTTCGCATTCTCAACGGCTATGCCAGGATGCTGCAGTTCTTCACTTTAAAAAGAAAGTACTGATTTTTTTTTAACCTTGTTGTATTCATTTGTGTGAGGGGGCTCCTTTATGGGGCTAGAGGAGGGTGTCATCAGATCCCCTGGAGCTGGAGTTAACAGGTGCCTGTGAGCTGCCATATGTGCATGCAGGGAACCAAAGTCTACTCCTCTGGAAGAGTAGCAAATGCTCTGTTGTTATCGTTGTTACGTTGTTTTATTTTCTAGACAGTCTTCCTCTGTAGATCTAGCTGGCCGTGAACTCACAGAGCCTGCCTGCCTCTGCCTCCCCAGTGCTTCTCACTGCTGAGCCATGCCTTCTGCTCCCCCTCCCTCAGCTCCCTATTCACTTGTTATTTTTGGTCACTTCGGTTTGTCTTCGTGATTGCGCGAAATCCCTCTCACACTGCAGTACTCGCAGGTCCTCACTGAGGGCCCCAGAACTTGCCTTTTTCTCACGTGCCTTCATTTTACTCCTCTTTACCCATCTCCATGGATTGAACTGACCCAACTTCATGCTTTCACTTTCACACGAAGCTATGATGAACAACCGCTGGAGCGGTGTTTACCAAATGCCTCTTCTCCTTTTAGCAGATATTATCTCAATTAGAAGTGAGCCCTTGGGCTGGAGGTGTAGCTCTACTCTAAGACATGAGGCATGAGACCCCGGTGTCATGAGACCCGGCTCAATCCCGGTGTCGCAAAAGTAAAAGAGAGAAGTGGTTTGCTACTCCCTGGACATTAAGCTTCACTTCACTTTTACAGATAAAGAAACGAAGGTTCAGAAAAGCAAAGCAGCCCACCCAGGGCTGCGGTATTCCAGGATGAGGCAGGCTGCATGCCATCTGATTGCAGCTGCAATCACTCACTTACGTTGCTTCGTATTTCTGCATTTCCCAAAATGTACCTGCCACGTAGGTACACTGCAGCTTTATAACAGGGACTTTGGCGGGATTCGTCCTCTATTATTTCCCGTCTTACCCCAGAGAGACCCTGGCATCTCTGATCTGATGCTTGCTAACTAGGTGAATGAATGTCTACTGTCATTCCTCCTTTCTGTGCAAGGAGAACAGTGATAGGGCTCCTCATAGACTTTACTGAGTTATTCAGTAGGATCATTTATAAAGTGTCAGTATCAACCAACACGCAGATCCCCGACATCTGACAGCCGTTATTAGTATTTATGGATAAACAGCTCAAGTGAACCAGTGTTTGAATGCAAGATCTGCTTACTCATGATTTAGAAATTGCTCTGATGCTCTGTGTTTGCTGCCCATAGTTCCAGCATCTCCATCATGGTTGATCTAGGTCTTTGCTTGAAGACTGTGACTTAAGCCACTGTTTGTGACTATATCGTAAAGAAGGAAACAGTTGCTTGGGCTCATTGAGTGTAAGGTCCACCATAGCATGCCAGGCGTGACAGGAGGACTGTGAGCCACTGGTCACTTTGCACCTGCAGTCAGAGAGCCAAGAACGATGAATGCTGGTGCTCAGCAGCCTTTATCCTTGTTCCATAACTGCAACACAGCGCCCACATCTTCATGGGTCTTCCTCAGTTAAACCTTCCTGCAAATACTCCAGTGGACACGCCTACAGGTGCGTCTCCATGGTAACTCCAAATCTAGTCAAGCTGACAGTGAAGATTAACCATCATAGCCACCAAATTGTACAGCCTTGGGTGCTAACTGGAAAAATCTAAGGAGACGGGACCAGTCCAATTGTTGCTTTAATTATTGCATTCATAAGCCAATCTGCCTTAAATAGAGAAAGACATTACACCAGATAGAACAGGAAAAAGTAAACTGAATTGAGTCAAAACACCCAGATTGGCTGGTTTTAAAATATCATGTGACCATCACAAGCCCTAAACATGTCCTTCTACAGTCCAGCGCTGTTTTTCTTCACAGGTCATTGATGTTAAAAGTGGATTCTGAGAGATGTTTGCTTTCTGAACAGTGCTGTTCATCAGACTCCTTTGATCTTCATGAGTCTGTGACACCTTGTGGTCTCTGTTATCTGAGTTTCCAGTGTTGACCTGGTCCTTCTGTTTGGTTTCTTTATTTTTTAATTATAAATCTTTTTATAATTTCACATGTGAAACAATGTATTCGGATTATATCCAAACCACACTTTAACCCCAGACTGCCAGCACCTAATACCGTTCCCTTCTCTTTCTCTTCCTTCTTCTGGATAACCCACTGAGTTCACTTAGTGCTCTGTTTATGTGCAAGAGTGTAGGGCCATCCAGAGCAGCATGAGCTACTTAGGAGAAGCCACACCTCTGAAGGGAAGGGACTCTTCCTCCCTCCCCCAGCAGCCATCCCCTGCCAAAAGCGGTGGGTCTCATGAGTGCCTCCTCAATACATGCTGGAACATCGACTGGCTTGATCTTGTACTGGTCTTGCCACATCGCAACTCTATACTCAAGGGCTGAGTGCACAACTAATACTTTGCTATTTGGTGTCCTGCTTTAGTTCACACTGTGGATGTCTGTGTTAAAATCTACTTCATCTTCTGAAAAATCTGCCACTCCTTAATTCTAGTTAATTTGAAAAGAGAACCGAATAGACATAGATTCCCTAGGGATTGGCTCCTCGTATTGTTAAATGTCACTGCTTATTGGAAAAGCAGTGTGTTTCCCTTGCTTATTTTTGTTGCTGCTATTATTTCTATAACCTTTGTCCCTCATCTTTCAGATGTCTGTAGCTTGTAGTCCATCCGTTCTACCTCATCTGACTCCCAGCTCACAGGGAACATACACAGTGATATTTACAGGTTAAAAGTGAAAGCAAAAACTCTTCCAGTCCCCATAATATGACCTGGCAATCTAGGTCAAACAACAGTGCCTAAACCCAGGACCAGAAACACAGAAGAAAAGGAGACCATGGTGTCACCATGACATTACGTCGCCTGAGGCCACTCACTATGATGTTTGCTCATCTTTCAACTCTGATGCCTTGTGAAACAGAATATTTGAAAGAGGATTCCTGAAAATGATTTGATTGCTTTTAAGCATGGTGCTTTATCAGCCTCCCAGCTGTTTCCATACAGAAATATTACTGAAAGTGGCCATGTTCACCAACTACACCACTGAAGTGTATCAGCTCATCAGTGGTAGGTTAAGGGGACCGATTTCCAAGATTGTTTCTAGAAAAGTATTTAATTGATTTCTTCAACTGTGCTTGCGCATAATCTAGTAAGCAGATGTGAAGTGTACAACTTAGTGTGGGGCTCCCTGTATCCATTCAGAGTCTGCCAGGCTCAGAATCAAAGTCAGGACATTCCACAGAGCAACTGTAGATGCCTGGAGCATTCAAAATGAGGATTGAGAGAAGGCTGCCTGAGAGTCCCCTCAGGCATGGCACAGTAGAGCTCAGAGACAGGAAATCTGCCAGACTGCCTTCATCGGAGGAACACGTGCAGCAAGGAACAAGGAACCACTTAATAATTAATCACTGTCAACCTTTGTTCTGGTTAAAGACTCAATTGTTGGACAAGGCATGTAATGAGGGACTGTTTGGTGTCTGTTGCTATGAGATTGCATTGGTTCTCTGATCCTTGGTGGCTGGGAGGTGCAGAGGTCTTTTGTGGAGCTGGGCTAACTTGAAAGTGCTCTCACAGTGCCTGCTAGAGGTGCAGCAAGAAGAGAGATCTGCTCCCAAGCATCACTCCAGAGCCCAAGAAAGGACAGTTAACCAAGCGTCAGGCTTGGCTTGATTTTGACATGAAATTTTTAATGATTTTAACAATCTGACAAATGAAATAGGTGAAAGTCATTTATAAAAGAATGGATAAAGATACACTCTTTGAATGGATAGCACATATACACAAACCTACACAAAACCTTTTCAGATTCAGCAAGTTCTGAAAGAAAAATGTAAACCGATGTCACTGTCACTCTTATCATCTATCAATAAGATACTGAATTGTGATTTTGCCAAATTCTTCCTTACAGGTTCCATAAAAGACTGGAGTCTGTCTTGACATCTTCTTGAAAGTTAAGGAAAAAAAATTCTATCTATTCTATTGTTGATTAGTTGACTTATAGACTTTACATTGGCATTTTAAAACCCTCATTTTACTAACAAGAAGCATTTTAAGGAAGGAAAACACAGTATTTGTAAATTCAAAAAAATTATTCTGTGTTGAAGTGGACTTAAAAAACTAGGGAAACTTATAAGCATTATTTCATCATTATTCTAAGATACATACTTACATCAAAGTATTAATACAAACTAGGAAGTGTGGGTGATACAGATAAGAAAGCAATCCCTCTCTCTTTCTCTCTCTCTGTCCCCTTCTCTCTTCCCCTCCCTCCCTCAACAAACAGATATGGTTACCATTGTTTTAATATGTCTGTAAAATATAACACATTATGTTTCCTAACTTGATTATAACTGTTAGTGTAAAAGGGCTACTCCCTCCTCCTTAATCTGCCTACAGTGTAATCAGGAAAGCTAAGTAAGAACTGTTTAGGCTTCAAAAAAAAACGTAAAGATTCAGTGTTGGAGGGAGGGGCTCCCTGTCCCTACCTGCTCTACAGGTTACCACAAGCTCTCTATTTAACATCAAGTGTGACTCTAACTGTCACAGTGACCCAGAGGAGTGGAAAACAGTAAATTGATCCATCCAAGTGGCTCCCAGTAAATTTACTCTAAATCCTCCCAACCAGGAAAGGTTCATTTTTCATGTAGATACCTAAGGAAAATTCATTTTCTTTAGAAGAATATTCATGACCTGTAAGCACTGAAATTTTTATTATCTTGAGACTATGTTCAAATATGAATACATAAGTAAAGAAGAGGGAAGATAAGTTTTTCTCTGACAATAATTATCTGTTGATGTTAAACTGTGATAATGTAATTAAGAAAACTGTGTAATGATTGTAGATACAGTAACTGGTGAAGACCTTATAGTTGTCAGAGAATAGATCAACCCTAGTACTACCCTGTGTAGAACGGCTTCCATAACTGGAGCTTCATAAATCTTGATAGTCCTGACTGATTTCCTATCCTTGACCATAGATATTTACATGAAGGAGTTTGACCAGTGTGTAATTCTGGTCCTTGAGCTTATGTCCTTGAACACTATTTTAAAGCAACCTACCAAAAATCTTTAGGAGAGTGGAAAATGTATCAAAATAAATCACTTTATACAGAACACTCTGAGCTATTATTTGCATTTAGATAGAAACACTACAGCCTTCCTTTACTGTGACAAATGCCCATTGGTAAATAACCACACTTCTAACTTCCCTAAGAAGTAACTGTATCGATCAAAGTCCATGGTTCCCACTAGCCTCTGAACACTTGTGGGCTTGAAATAGCTGTTTTTGTTAATATTAAATTTGACTGTTAAATGTATCTGCCACATACCAATAGCCTTTTTGTGATTTTAAATAATAAATATGGTGAAATTGTCAAACTTATCCAGATGTGTCGTGTTTTCCCCGTGCAAACAGTGGCCATCCCACTATCTCTTATGATCAAGACAAGCTAAGAGCTAAGGACTTGGCCCAGCACTGAGCTGAACTGCATCTTAATTGCCAAGGAGAAAATGATGAATCCATCTGCCGGAAAGGTGGTTAAGGCAGAGAGCAAAGAAACTGTGTGGAAGTGTTCCTTGGTACTGGGTGGTCAAGGACAAGTGGTGGCCCCTCCCTGCAGAAGGACGGCAGTCTGCGGGCCTCCGCCATTGTCAGAGTCTGTGGTATTTACTCACCTGAAACCAACCCAATTACTTCTCCTAACACTGGGAGGCTAAGAACTCACATTCACACCGTGTCTAACAGTGTGGGTTCGTATCAAAACACATAGGCTTAATTAACTCTCAAAATATTCGCCTGCTGACTTTTAAAGCCGGCCGGATACCCTGAAAACTGCAACTTTTTAAAAATGATGCTGGCACCTCAGTGGTGTAGATGAAGCTGTTTCTACGAGGGGAAAGCAGAAGTGAATACCGTGGGAGAATTAGATGAGCAACGAGCAACAGGAACCTCCTCTGAAAGTCTGTTAAGCAAATCGGGCCCTCAGGTGAGATGAGCCAGCTGTGTCTTGTTGACGGCAAAACAACCACAGTAGCCGGCATAGTTAATTTAAACATTCTTTTCAAAACAACCTTTTTTTTTTTTTGTAATATGTATAAATAGCTGATGTTAAGCTTCAGGATGATCAATGGTGTGGCATTTCATGTGCTTGGCCCACACTCTACTAATCTTACGTGGAAGAGTTGTTGTTTTTTAAATTTTTGCTTCATTTCCTTCTCAGGATAGCTGAATAGCAATACTTTTAAATTCTGAAAGGACCCAATTGGCTCCAATTTAGTCATAGCTTTGATTTAAATGTTAAATATATACGGAATGAGCTGTTATTTGGATCCAGCCAGCCACTAAGGAACTGCAGTGAACCCAGATGTATATTCTCTTAAGAAGTGCCACATGGGTCTGGAAAGCACACGATAGTGTAAACAAACACTGGAAATTGCACAGTACATCAGTCTTCCTCATGCATTCTCTCCTGATCAGCAGTTAGGAACATAAGCCACAAATGTTTACCCAATTGAAAGATGGCTGGACAGTTACAGTTCCAATCAAGAATCTGTTTCCAGTTATAAGTAACAGAACCCAACAGAACCAACCTACCCAAATTGCTGAGAAGCGGGGGAGGGGTGTTACAAGTTCGCGTCCGTCTGTGTTGTGGGGTTTGTGTTCGAGGCTTTCGTGGTGAGCAAACAATGTCTCTAGGATCGTGCATTGACCAACAAGTGACATTCCAAGTTAAGACACTGGGTGTTATCTCCAACTTTGGTATTTGTAATTTTACTGGAAGTTTTCAGTACACATGTTACTTTCTTAATACTTGGACTGTTGCGAATTAATAGTGAAGTTTACCTGATTTTTTATTTTGTTTTGTTTTGATTTTTTCGTGTTTTGTTTGTTTTGTTTTGTTTTTTTGTTTTTTAGAGACAGGATTTCTCTGTGTAGCCTTGGCTGTCCTGGACTTGCTTTGTAAACCAAGCTGCCCTTGACTGCCCTTGAACTCACAGAGATCTGCCTGCCTCTGCCTCCCAACAGGCATGTGCCACTGTACCCGGATGTTTATCTGATTTTTTTTAATCAAACACTTACCTTTTACTTATTTGACAAATAATTTCAAATGTGAAATATTCTCTCCCTGAGAAAAAGAGAGACCCTAATACTATTACTCTACAAATGTATCTTAAATTTCTCACTATTCTTTTTACAGTTAGAGCTACAAAGTAATGGCAGTGTGGACATTTGTGCAGCTGATTTAACCAAAATAGCTAGAAAATATATGACAAAAAAAAATCATTGACCTTCCTCATTCTTTTATTTATGGTTATTCTTTTATTTATGGTTATAATTTTTCTAAGATGTTTCTGTGGTACCGTGCACATAGAACTATATTTGTATAGTTTGCAGAAATAAGGCTTGGTAAATAACCTGATTTTCTGGGAACTGATTCCAAAGAAATCTCCACGCTGTTGAAGTTTGTCCCTTTGAGGTTTTTTGACGTCCCTCTACAGCATTTAGTGGCCGGTGTCCTAACACAGGGAAAACTTCAGTGTTGTGTGGGTCAGAGAGCACACGGATCCTTCCTGACGTCCTGTGTGGCCATTATAATAAAGCACTCAAAGATAATCAAACATGTCACAGAACACGAAGACGTCTGAAGACACTAACTAGTCAGTGTTCATTGCTTGTACCTCTGTAGTTCCATAGCAGTAAACAAGACAAGACAAAAAAAAAAAATCTATCCTCTACTTCTCTTTTAAAGGGTGTATGTTACCTTTTGTACATTTTAGTACAGAGAATCAAGGCTTAGAAGTTATTCCTAGGAAACTGTAGTTTTTCGGCTTGTGTTTTTGATTTTAGGTTTCTTTGTACAGAGCCAAGGAAAAGACAGACCTTTTAACAGAATCACATTAGTGCCAGTGCTATGCAGTCTTATACTGTACTCTCTGACACTTGTGTGTGTGAATACATCTGACATTCAGTCTATACATTTCTCCAGCATTTCCATTACAAGCCTTCATTCATTTACAGAAGAGAAGAAACACTTTGGGTGTCCATCCTTCACCTACCCTGGCCCAAGCTATTATTTGATCATGATAGAGGCAAAAGCTCTGCATGCCATGTTGTGAAATCATATTTTAGACTCAGCTGAGAAATAGAAATTGAATTGTTTTCTCCCAGTGGTGCTTATTGTTCACTTGGCCGAGTACAAATGGAATTTCAATTCTGTCAGATTAGAATTTAAAGATTATAATCTAAATTCCACAGTTTAAAGTGGGAAAGCATAAGGTCATAAAAGTCATAAAGAAAGACTAAAATTGACAGGGTTCATAGGCTACAGGAACAGACTCCTAGAAGAATGTACTTATGTATAAAAGATATAAACTGTAAATCAATAATTGTTAAAAACAAATGTTAACTTTCCTTCAACGCCTAGTGCATGTGGGCTGCATGTTAAAACCTGATCACTTACGAAGACTGCAATGTACTTCTTCTGGTTCTGCATCCTGAGAAATACAAAGCCAAGGTGCTAGCATGCTGTCTGCTGAGGCCTCTTTCTTCAGTGGCTTCTTCCCACAAGGGCAGCCAGGAGAAGGCAGAATGAACTGAGACACTTCCTCTTAGAAAGGGCCCTGTGGGTGGAGTGTGCATGGCTCCATAATCTTTTAAGAGACCCTACCTCTTAATTCCAGTATGAGGATAAGGTTTCAATGTGAGTTTTGGAGGGCTATTCAACTACAGTAAACGCTGCAAGTACCAGCTGGGTATAGTGTCACATGTCTGTAATCCTAGCACTCAGGTAGTAGAAGTAGGAGGATCAGGAGTTCAGTGTCAGCTTTAGCTACATAGTGAGTTTGAGACCAGCCTGGGCTACAGGAGACCCCAGCTAAAACAAAGACAAATAAACAAAGACCATGAGGCTGAAGAGATGGCACAGTGGTTAAGAGCATCAGTTGCTTTCCCAAAGATCTGGGCTCAATCCCAGCACATAATGCTGCTCACAGTGATCTGGAACTCAATAGGAAACCCAGTGCTCTCTTCTACACTCTGCTGGTACTGCTTGTACATAGGATACAAACATACCTGCCGACAAAACAGCCATACACATAAAATAAAATGAAAGCAGACCACCCCCCAACATTCCTTGGGAGGCAAAGGCTCTCACTGATGTGATTTTATTGGAGTCCCACAACGATCATACGAGGCGCCGTTGTTTAAGGGGATAATGTCAACACCATTTACAAGGTACAGTTTACCACTGATAAAATTGCCCACGGATACAACTTCCCACTCTTGTTACATTTGGTAGAAGCAGTATTGATAGTATTTAGTTACGTAGGTGCAAAAGACTAAGTAATCATTGCTCATTGGCCTATGGCTGGTATTAATATAAACTCATGTTGCTTAGCCTGTTGTCCATATAACTAATATGAGCTAAATAATGTTCAGTAACTATCAGGTTGATTTAAGCGGAGAGGCTAGCTAATGTCTATCTGAAGTTGAGTGCATACTCCATACTTCTATTCTAAGTACTTTTCTCACTTTGCGCTGTTCGCTCTTAAAAATCTTCTGATGAACACAGGAATATATTCTAAGCATTCTGCGTATTATTGAGTTCATTCACCTTTTAGAACAAGACGTGTTTCTTTGTTTTTAACCTCCTCATCTTTAAAACTGAAATAATGAAGAAAATGTAGTTATTGTAGGAACTAGATGGGATATCAAGCTTTTGATATGTGGCCTGGGCCTCTAGCTTTCAAAACCTGATGCGAGCTAACAGGAGTAGCTTTCACAGGCTGCATAGCACTGCAGTCGTCACTGTTGTCATAGCTGCTGGCAACGTGAGCTCCCTTCTCTTCCACCCTCCAAGCATCTTTTCACAGGAACACACCCATTTGCAAACACTGCAATTAAGAACCTGGCTCCACCCTTGGCTTCCTCTTCTACTTTAATTTCCTAGTTATCCCTGAAGAGAATTAGCACTTTGACACCTTATGGTTTGTGACAGGGAGTTCTGTCCTTGTTTCTACTCTGAAATGCTTCCTTGTTCATTCCTGTACATTTTTTAGGCTCAAGGACCATGTGTAAAGAGGACATGGCAGCATGTGCCTTTAATCCCTGCGCTCGTGGAAGCAGAGACAGGCGGGTCTCTGTGCATGCAAGCACAGACTGTCTAAAATTCAAGTTTAGGACAGCCGAGGCTACACAGAGAACCCCTATTTAGGAAAAAAAAACAAACAAAGCAAAGCAAACAACCACAACAAAAGAACCATTTACACAGGGTGAGTCCACCCTACCCAGGGACTATCCTGGTCAACATACCTCAGCCATCCCAGCACACCGCTAGGAGACAAACAGGCATAAACTAAGGAGCCACTGCACTACTGGGTGACAGGTACCGTGGCTGGCACAGGCTAGTGTCATCCGTCACAGACACAGAAGAACCTCAGACTTGGGGAGTCAGAGAGAACCTCCTGATGGACATTTTAAGCCCAGGAATTGAGCCCAGGAAACGGAAGCATCAGCTGGAAGGGGGAAGCAGAGGAGGAATGTTCCAGACAGAGGGGATTATTACGTTTTGAATGAGAAATGTCCCTCATGTTAAACACCTAGTCCCTGGCCGGTAGCTCTGCCTGTAAGACATATCATTATGTTCAAAAGCAAATCTTTATGAGCAGAGGGTGAACTTCACAACCTGAGGTCTGAAGACAGTCTGCACACATAAGGGCATTTATATACTTCTTGAAACAAAAGACAAAGTTGGTGGTTTCTGTGTGTGTTTGTGGAGATGAGAAGAGAGGCAAAATTGACAGCTTTATGAAATCTTTACAGGACATCATAATACAACAGCATATTTGGACCCACTGCTCTAACACAGAGAGCTAAAAGCCAACTTACAAAGGAGAAATGTCAGGTCTACCACAAAGAGCCCTTCTAAAGCTGAGAATTTCTCATTTAAGAAAAATGTCTCATTTCTTCCCCCAAGTGACCACATTTTTCCCACTCCACCCTGACCCACTGATGTTCTGTTCCCAGCCACAGTCCACCCCAGAGATCATTCCTCATGGAACTGCTCTCACAGCCAACCCATAATAGGTGTCCACCCCAAACGCTAAGAATAGACACAGTGTCCTGGTGACTCGAATGTTAGGTAATATCTGAAGGAAGCCTCATTTCCATCAGTGGAATCAGAGAGAATGCTCGTGCAGGCTCAGAATTTCCCTGCTGAGCAAGTGGTGTAAAGCCCTACAAAAGGAAAGCATCACTTCATGATCTACCTCAATGGACAAGGGAAAATCCTAAATTCAATACATTTTTTCCTTCCTTATCAAACTCCACCTCCAACACCCCCACGCCCCCACACAACTAAAGAGCCATTTCTATCAGGCAAGCTGCAAATCTCTTAAGCAAATAAGTCTTTTCTTTTAGATTTTTAAAAATGGTGTGGGGTGTATGTGCGTGTGTGACGTCGTATGTACAAGCACGCACACGTGAGTGCACGAGCTCACGTGTACCATGTGCATATGTGTGCCCATGGAGACGAGAAGAGGGTGTCGATCCCCTGGAGCTGGAGTTACAGGTGTTTGAAAATGGCCATGTGAATGCGATGGCTCTTATCCACTGAGCCATCTCTTTCAGCACAGCACTTTATTTACTACATTTCCCAGGACTTGGGCATTCATTCTTCATCTTTTGTTTAGATATGTGACTTTGTGCAGCTCAAGTCCTTAAGGATTGGGGGTGATATTTTCATCTAAACTGTGGAGTTGGACAGAGGCTTTGTAAGTTCCTTCCATTCCCAAGGGATGCCATCGGTTCCAGGCGTCATAGGGGTAGTCTTAATGGGCACACATAGCATGATAATATTACTTATTTAGTTTTCCAGTTACTTCCAAGAATTTCTGGGTCCTTTCCCTAAAGCAACCCCCAATTTAATGCAACAGACTAAAGTTTCTAGTATCATTTGGTTAGTACAGGCAAATAGAGGAGAAGCCAACAAACTTGTTCTGTTAAGGCCAGGTAGTAAATATGTGGGTCTTTGCAAGCCACGAGGTTTCACCCACAACTCTTGAACTCTGTTGTTATAATTTACAAGCAGTAACAGACAATACATATGTGAATGTGTGGGACCCTATCCTGATGACATTGTATTTAATAAAACAGATGGCCAATGGGATGCGGTATACCCTTTGTGCCATTTGCTGACCCTTGAAACTGAGCCCTAAAGTCTCCAACCTGAGATAGGAATGTCTTGTCCCTTTGGTTCTTAGGTTTCCAAACTCCATCCCAGGTAATGCCCTGACAGATCCCTCTGCAGCGATTGTCCTTGTATCAAACAAGACCCGTTCAATCATTTCAGCTGCCAGAAGACACCTCACCACGCATACCCCAAATAAATGATTCGAAGGAGCGGGTTTACCAGCTTAGAGGGAATCTGAAAGAAACGGCTCAGGCAGAGAGATAAATAAATGGCTTTATCAGCAGACAGTGCCAAAGATGAATAGCCTGCGGGAATAGTTGAGCAGTTAGTTCATGGAGACAGGGAAAGCGAGAAAGGAAAGAGAAGAAAGATTGATTGAGTAGCAAGCCAGTTTGTGAGCTCCACTGTACAGGCCTGCCCAGCTGGGTACTTTATCTTGAATTTGTTTTGCAAATTGCAGATGCCTAGTTCTGGAAGCCAAGAAAAAGAAAGGATTGTCATCCCAGCCAAAATACTCCCAGGGATCTCTAGCAACTCTTGGGACTTGGGTTTTGTAAGAGGAAAATCAGTTAGTATACTCCTTGTAAATTAACGACGCGGGAAGCCATTTGAATCAATGCGTAGAATAACAAATATTATTTAGCTACTCTTTAAGTAACAAGAGAACAATACTTATTTTCAAACTTTGAATCCTTTGTAAAAGCTGCTGTGTGTCTGTCCAGCTAACAAAACTGTTTTAACAGTGACTAAATTCGGTGAGCCTTACCATCTCAGATACCTCTCAAGGAAATGGCAGGTTCTTTTCTTTGCTATCTTCTGAAAAGACAGCTTCCTACCTTTGGCTGAAGTTAGTTCTCCACAACAGACAGAATCCTTGTTCCAAATTAGAACAAAATAACTAACCACATTATTTTCATTGTGTAGCATCTTTTAGAAAGATTACTCGCATGTTGCCCACAATTTACTGAGATCCTTTGTCAAAGAAAGATCTACTTGCCAAAGAAAGATCTATTTGCCAAAGAAAGATGTAGTTTGCCTGTGCCATTTGATCCTGAGATTTTCTTCACACAAACTGTTTCATTAAGTATGTATTCTAAGCTGGGGCCTCAACCTACACAAAGAACTGTAACCAAAGAGGGGTAGCTGGCAATGGGAGAGGTAGGCTTCCCTGGGGAAGAGTACATCTATTGCTTGTCCCTGAAAACAGACATATAAGTAAAATTACACAGACCTAACGTGTTATATTCGGGAGCATATATGTATAATCAAATACATACATGGAGGCAAAAACAATTGCTGAAAAACAGGTCATAAATTTGAAATAGAGTGGGGAGGGGTAACTGGGAGGATTTAGTGGGAGGAAAGGAGAGGGGGGAAATAATCTCAAAAAATTTAAAATAGAAAATTAAATATATGTACATATATGTATGTATGTTTGTATTCTAAAGCTGAATGTGTGAATGCACACCCATAATCTCAACACACATATACACCTCAGGTATGAAAGCTTGTGACTACATACTAAATGGAAATGAAGACAGGTTGGGTTAGCATCAAACATTTTAGCATTAGAGCTTAAAACGGAAAAAAACATAAATGATACTTCAAACTAATTACTTTAGTCAGTCTGTGCTTGTTACTTGCTAACAAATCTTTGACTCCAATTTCTCTAGAATCTTGGGTTTTCTATGATAGAAAACACTGCATCAATGGAAATGGCTTGAGCCACTCACAGCCACAGGAATACATACATATATGCACAGTATCATGGAAGATGAGGATGTGCCAACTTTACCATTGCTTTTATTTGCCCTCCAGAAGGAAAGATGCATTAAGTGGGAGGAGAACCAGATGATTCCTGTGGTGTTGAGTTTTCCATGGCTGAATCTGGGGTTAAAGGAAGGCTGGATGTGGAAACCAGAGCCAATGCTTCGGAGCATATTTTTCTTTCAAAATATTTTATGTACTGAAGTTTGCACAACATCTTGGCAATGAAGGCATGTCTGTGAAGGAGGTGTCTTGTATTTCACAGCTAACATAAGGGCAGAAAATGTGACAGCAGCTAAATGTGACTTCAGTTATGAACTGCAGGAGTGTGTAAGAGCGCCATGGTAAGGCCTATGAGCTACAAGTTCAAAGGTGAAAGCTACAAAATTCCAAACACATCTATCTCTCCCTCCTTCCTCCACACCAGGGCATGTCCCTCCACTCCAGCACTAGTTTCAAATTTGGACAACACTTGAGACTCCAGGGAAAAGGGTCCTAGAATATTTTTGGTATTGTCTAGGAATGAAACTAAATTTAGAACAGTCCATCTGTTTGATTAGAGAGAAAAAGAGCTGCATTTTCTTGGCATGTACATCCTTTATAAATCTCAGAGATGGGTGCTGTTCCAGATTTCTCTGGAAATCATTTTGAAGCTCACCAGTTCTGCCAACACCAAACACTCTGTCCATCTCTTTTCTTTTAGTTTTCTTTTAAATCACATTTCATTTACTCTTTGAAAGTTTCATATGTTGCTGCAATGTAGTTTGATCCGTCTGTCCAGGAGTGCTTCCTTCCAATTTCCCCTGGTGCCCTCCAGCCCCTCTCCTTCCCAACTTCATGTTCTCCCTCTTGGCGTTATTAATAACCCTCTGAGTCTAGTCAGTATTGCCAGTATGCTCATCGGTGAGGGACCATACACAGGGGCATGAACACCTTACCAGCATAGCATGTAAACTCCTGTGTCAGCTGAGGGTGTATATCAATGTGTCCCCTTCCAGTTTCAACTGAACTCTGCGTCTCTGATCAAGTTTTCATAGACCAGCTTTCGGTGACCTGCAAGGATGACTTATTTACTTCAAAAGGAAAAAGATAAAAATAAAAATGCACTCTCGAAATAGCACTAGCAGCCAGGAGTGGCCGTGGCGGGAAGCTCTGCCTGGGAGCCAGCCATTTGACTGTACCCTCTCGTTCTTGCAGGGTGTCTGTGACATTAGTACCCTCATTGTCCCCTGTTCCCATTTTACAGCTAAGGAAAGCAAATTCACTTCTGCCAGGCCTCCACCTATTAAATGCTAGAACCAGGCATGGATTGGGGAAGGCCATATCCTAGAGCTCCTGCTTTTGTCTACTGTACAGCCATGCAAAAAACAAAACAAAACAAAACAAAACAAACAAACAAACAAAACCTTTAAGCAGCCATGCAAAAATATTTTTATTTATTATTTATTTATGGGTTTTGTTTTGTTTTTTGTTTTTGTCTGTCTGGTTGGTTGGTTGTTTTTTCAACCTTGGCTGTGTATCCTTGGCTGTGTATCTTTGGCTGTCCTGAATTCACTTTGTAGACCAGGCTGGCCTCGAACTCACAGAGATCCACCTGCATCTGCCTCCCTGGGTGTGAGAAAGGATTTTTAAAAGTCCTTTACATTTTTTTCTATCTGTTTGCCAATCATTTCCTTTAAACATGAAATATTTTTTTTCAACGCCTTGTATAAAACTTCAGGTTATATCTTAGAAAAGATTGTTCCGGTTGAAATAGAGCAGAGGTCCAACTGCTGTTTCCAGCGTGTTCTCTCTCGGCTTGATTCCTTCTACCATCATTTCAAATGGTTCTTACACTCTTTCCACCCTGTCTCCTTCCTCCCTCCACAGATTCTATTTCCCTCTCCTTTATCTGAGAGGTCCCAAAGGTTCAGCCCTCAGTCCCCATGTATTCCTTCCTCTGCTTTCCTTCCAAGACACTCAACTCACGGATCTTCCTCTAGTCCACTCTGCCAGGGACCCTCAAGCACTTGGCTTCAAGTCCACTTCGTGGTGGTTTCTGAGACACACGGGGTTAAATGACTTCCACGGGATATATGGATTTAAAATGGAAAGAAGGTCACAAACGATGACTGTATTGGGAGTTGGCTCACTCTGTTGTCAATGTTTACTATCTCCAATGCTTAGAAGCATTGGAGAGGGAGCATGCAATGGACAGCGAGCGCTCTTCAGTCAGGCTGACCCAGCCTCAAACCCTCCCCTATTTTCACACTTTCAGCCCCAAGGTCTCCCTCAGTTCAGATAGCTCATCTGCAAGATTGAAATGAAAACATAAGTTCTTGCTCGTTCTGTGGGAGGACTGAATAAATGTTGGAAAGCACTGAATGTTGTGACTGGCCTGTGTGCTCAGTCTTGGTGTGTGGCTGTCCTTAGGATTATTCTAGATACCCTTACTGTATGAGACAGCTATTAAGATCAAGTTTCCTATTGCCCAGGCTTTCTGACTGGCATCTTTCTACTTCTTTAAAAAGAGCTTTGTAGATAACTTATTTTTGAAGTGTAATAAAGGAGAAGATAATTTCCGAGTAGTGGTGTGCCGCACCTACCACACAGGCATCATGAGAGTTCCTGTTTGTTTGCTTGCTTGTTTGTTTTGTATTCGAGACAAGGTTTCTCTAGGTAGCCTTGGATGTCCTGGGCTCAGTTTGTAGACTAGGCTGGCCTCGAACTCACAGAGATCCACCTGTCTCTGCCTCCCAGAGTGCTGGGATTACAGGCGTGAACAATGCCCCCAGCAAGAGTTCCTGTAAGCACTTGCTGTCCCACTCAGGAGTAAGAGGTGAATGGTGTTCCTTCTGTGTTTCCCAAGTGGGCATTGAGCATGGGCTGGCACATATACAAAGTAACCTGCCTCCCAGATCATCAACAGATGAAGATTTTTGATGTGTTGCTATTACACAATCTAAACTTTTATAATGCTTTGTTTGTTGTGCTTTGTATTTATGTTTTGAGACTTCTCTTCCCTTCCTGTGTCCAGGTTGGCCTCAGACTCACTATATATCAGAGGATGACCTTGAACCCACAGTCCTCCCGCCCCCACCTTCTGAGAGCTAGGATTGCAAGAATATGTCACCGAGCCCAGGTTGATCTTATGATTCCTAAGATCATAATGCTCTGTAATATGAGCATTTTTTTCAACCCTTGGATAGGCATGAATTCTCCAAGGAAACATGCTTTCTAGTCTTCTTGGAGCCCTTCTCGTACAGAGCTCTGTGTACTTCATTAGAAAATGATGATTCTTCACAGGACTTAGCTCCCTCCCTTCCCTCAAGGCTCTAATCTATCAATGCCCCCAAACTGGTAGAATTCTCAGATCAGAGTGGCATTTCACCGATATCCAATATTACTTGCTATATGACATTATTTTCTTCATCAGTGCCAGTGAGTGGAGTGTACCCTTAGCATAAACTGCTGTAATATTCTTAAGTCTCTGAGGAAGAGGTCAAATACCTCCTGTCCAGAATGGCTATTCAACTTTAAACACGTGGCTGGAAACACTGTTTTCATTGTAGGGTCAGAAATAACGAAAGCACACTGACCTGAGAGAGAAAAGGATGGCTGTTGCTCGGTGATGCCTCTGCTTCAGAGAAGTTGAGGGCATTACTGCATATTTTCATGGTAATTTTCTTTAGGTTCCATAAACACCTCCTGGAATGAGGAAACTCTGTTCTAAAAGTTCAATGGGAGTTTATCAGATGTCCACCAGAGCCTACCTGTTCTGCTTGCTGTGTTACACAACAGTTTCTTCTACGTTTCAAAAGCAAGTCTCCAGATGTCCAACCCATTGACCAAATTTGATCTCCAATAGGATGAAAATGTTTGGAATTGATGCTTATCGTCTTTGTGCTCCCTATGTCGTATTTAATTCACAGTAGCTCCCCCCTCCCTCCTTTTCTTCTGCAGGATCAACACACCGTGGTAGGCCAGAGCACAGGCCCCAGCCCAAGTCCCAACTCCTGCTCAAATCCAAACACTGGCAGCGGCTACATGAACTCTCAGCAATCCCTGCTGAATCAGCAGATGATGGGGAAGAAGCAGACCCTACAGAGGCCAACCATGGAGCAGAAGCAGCAACTTCTTCTCCAGCAGCAGATGCTGGCTGACTCGGTAAAACTTCCTCCTGACTTCACTGTGGGCACTTCTTGGCCTTCAAGAGATAAGCGTCCCTTGTCCTCCTGTTCCTCGCTATGTTCTTTTCATCTACTTATGTGACAGTAAGGAGAGTGTAGTGCGTGCTACAGAAACTAAACCTTATGCATTTAAAATTCAGGGAAGGGGAGGAAAAGCCTGATTTACCAGCTGCTAGGCATATGGAGTACACAGCCCCTCAATGACTAGCCCTGCCCAGTTCAGGAATGTCTGTGGCCAGCGGGGCATTTGAATGGAGTAAAGGAAATCTCCGTTGTTCCCAGCCTCAAGGGGTGGAAATAGTGAACTGCACTTTAATCACCCCAACTCCAAACTGATTTTCAGAGGTAAATGAGTTTTAAAGGAAAATTTTAAAGACCAGCATGGAGTCTCACCACCAAGATTTGGCTTCCCAAAAAAACAAAGCATCTCAGAACGGGAGACTTTTTTTAAAAAAAGAACGTTTTAAATGACTTTCCATTTCGCCATATTTGCCTGCCCTTTCAAGAACCACAAGGTTGTTTTCCCCAAACACCACCGGAGCTTGAGTCTTGCTTCAGCATGTATACACTCATTCCTCTGTACCCTCAGACATCATCATGCACATCTGAGCCAAACTCCGCTGCCTAAGACTGCAGCACCCTCTCCTTCCAAACTGTCCTGTCCAGCGAAATCAGGGAAAAGGGGAGAACAGATCAGGAGGTGTGGCTCAGCAACAGACTGTTTGCCGGGCATGCATGAGATTCTGGGTTTGAGACCCAGCACCGTAAGATGAGAAAATCCAACCAAATCATTTTAGACTCAAGGAACTCTATAGAAATAGTCAGAAATGTAACTTGTTATAAACATCATGAATATTCAGTGAATACTGAAAGATCATGAAGATGCAAGCCACAAACAAGACAGTCCTTTTCTAAACTCTTGTTGCCATAATAGATCTGGGAATCCGCTACTGAAAAGCATACGCTTATATGCTGTGCTGTAGAACTTGCTAGAAATGGCTGCAGAGAAGAGGTTGCACCAGAAGGTGCAGAGGGAGTTGGGAGGGGTGGGGGTAGGGGAGGTCATCCCAGCCCAGCACACCCAAGACCCAGGTACACAAAGGCCACGCATATTGTCAAGGCGTACAGTGTGATCAGGGATGGAGAAGTGCAGGACACAGAGGTTTCCTAAGTTCCCCTGCCTAAAAAGCAACTGCTTTTTAAAAACAAACACTGTGTTCAGATTTGAACCCAACTAAAGACAGAGGCCAGTAGAAGAGAACCCTCCAGCTCCAGTTTGAAAATATGGCAAATCATCTCCCAAAATAAGGTAAAATTTGGCTTTGACCTATTAAGACTACCGCATTCTGATAGAAAGCATAGAGGCCACCATTTTAGGCAGAGGTCAGACCAAAGATCAAAAGAGACAGCCCTGGTTTCTGTTAAGTCAGAAATCACCACACGGAGACCACCGCTCACATATGCAACTGGCAAGAGTGCATGCAGGGGTCAAACCACTTTACAAAATGGCGACCCTAGACAAAGAAGGAATTTTTATAGGAAACTAGAGGAATTCTAGCAAGGGTTAGGTAATCTAAAAGCTCATTGGTGGGTGCTGGGGAAGTCACACAGGTCAGTTCCTCATTGGCTTACGTCCAGGTGGTCAGTGGGCTGCCTTCCTGAGCCATGAATGTTTAACTACAGGATGAGATTAAGCTGCCCAGCACAGATGCCCCATCCTGGGATATTTTTCCATTCTTATGGTTATCTCCGGGCTATTCCTTAGGTAGGGGAGTTTATGGTTCTGTTCCTGGGACTGATGACTTTCAAAGTCAGGCCTGGTCCTAAAATGAAGACAAACTGGAATTTATGTCATCCTTTCAGTTTTTATTTATTGGTTAGTTTTAGGTCAAACTAGTAACAATGTTGCAATCACATGTGTCTTTAAAGGAATGACACGTGGCATTGAACTGTCTGTAATCTGTGGCCATGCCTGTTCCTTCCCCCTCCCTGTATTTTTTTCTTTATAACTTAAATAGTCTAAAAACAAGAGTGAAGAGGAGAGAAAGTTGCCATTTCAAACTGGCTTACTAGAAAGACTTTTATTATTCCCATTGACAGTGCAAATTTGATCAGTTTTACAAGATGGAGTTTCCGGGTTTTCTGCTTCCTTTAAAAGACCCTCATTAGAAGCGACACACACATTCTTGAGGGGCTGGTGATGGTGCTGGGCTGGCTCCCGTTGAGCCCCCTTTGAGTCTGGCTGGACAGGTGCAGAGGGCAGTGGCAAGCTGCATGAGAACGGAGCTTTCTGTGGTCCATACAAAGCATTCTCACTTCCCTTTGTCTGGACGTCACTGAGGGTGCCTATGCTCTTTAGCATATCCAGGAAGAAGCAGCCTTTGATGCCCCTTTACATTAGCATATGCTTTGTAGTCATTCAAGGCTTTGGCAAGGCCAGGCTGGCACCTAAATAGAGTCGTTTTCTCATAAAAGTCCGTCAGTCTGACCCTCTACCATTCTCCTACCAATGAAACACACACGCACAAAAGTGAGATGAGTAACAGTTACTACAATGATCATTATTACTAGCACGTATTACATACCTACTGTGTGCCAGGCACCACGCTGAGGTTTTACAGAACAAAAGGATTCATCCTTATATGAGGAGGAGTATGAAAGATCCTAGCACCTCCCAAATCTAACATTTTTATGACTAAGGAAACCAAAGCAAGATGGATAACACTGAAGCAAGAGAGATTGGGCCATAATGAAAAGTTCATTTCATTTCACACAGAGATGATTTTCAGTGATAGGCGTGGGTTTACGTTGGAGCTTCCTTATAGCTTCTTCCATTCAGTGTTGGAGAACTTCACTGGTCTTGTAGTATGACAAGTCTACACTATATCTACAAGCAAGATTCAAATTTGCTTAGGAACATAGAGTTTTAAGAAGCTCAGGTTTCCAGAGATGTGTATGCTAAGGCTTTGAGCAAATCAGCTGATCTGTTGGAGAGAGAAAAGGTCAGTTGCTCAAGACACATACAAGTAAATATGCATTTGAAATCTTGTGTGTGATTTGGGAATCAAGGAACTGTTACACACAAATACAAACATGCACACACATACACTGTCATCCATACGAACAGTAGTAACACCTAATTAAATTTTAAAAAATGCTTCTTGGAAAAGAGATTTCATAAAATCCTGTTCTTGGCTTAAAAAGCGAAACTGTCACTTTACACAAGTGTTTACAACAGGGTTGCTTGCTAACAGCCACATTGGGTTGGTGGAAGACCCCAGGCTCTTTCTTAAACAGTCAGGGTTTGGGCAAAACCATTCCCCCCCCCCCAAAGAGTTTCACTGACCACTTTTTTCCTTAATTTGTAAACCCATGTTTAAAAGAAGAAATGTAATCCATATGTTTCTGATTCATTTACACTTAGCTCATCGAAATTATGTTTTATATGAATTACTTGGTGTCCAAAAACACTATGAGTCTTTCAAGTTTGTTTTTTCTTAGAAACAAGAAATGAATTTGGTTTGTTGTTATTTTAAGGCCTTCCCTGTCCCCTTCAGAGCACTCACATCCCACTAGAAAATTCAGAGCCGAGTAGAAGCTGTGAGTTTGAGTGGTACAAACGGAGGATAATGGCCTTATCTGTCTGTTACAGTTTTCTATTTATTGACTTTCCTATAATTACAGCCTTCTGTCTCTACCTATTCTAGTTATTCTAATCTTTAGGAATGGATATTGCTTTATAGTGTATACAGAATTACACTGAAGCAATTTCAGAAAGTGCCCAATGCATAGCAAGAAAAAAAAGAAGCAGACACCCTGCCCCAGGCTGGTAGGTAGGCACAGTGGAGCCATCTTGATATAACACATAAGTCTCAGCACATGCCAACCTCAGTCAGGGTAATTCTAATATCATGATAAACTAAGACCAAATAGGCCACTTTATAGTATTTTCTAAAAACCAACAAGGTTACTGTGGGATCCCCAAATACTAAATGTTACCCTTCCCTGCTGATGGGTAATAAATACTTCTTTTATCCACCTAGCCAAACAATCCACTTACCCAGGTCACCCAGGCCCAAGTCTTGCGGTAGGTTCTGTCACAGCCCTCCTAAGACAGCTGTGGCTCTTCATTGCTCCTTGCTGCTGTGAGTAATGACAGCGGTGGGGGTGTTCCTGAAGCTCAGCCAGGGTGTTGGCAACAGTAAATGGATGTCCCCATTCCCTCTCTTACCACCCAAACTCACCTACTAGGAAAATCTAAGGTAGCTGGCTCTGCAACAGTCTGTGTTTTTCCAACAGGACACTGAGAAGGTCTTTGTATTGAGTGGCACGAAGGATCCTGAATTCCTGGCTCTGGAATTAATTGTCTGTTGTGTTACTGTGTGACTCTGGGCAAGTTACTTACCCAAATGAAACTTGCATGTCCTCTGTCAAATGAAAACGGCCACCATTACCTTCAAAGATGTGTTAAAAGCAGGTAGAAGAGAAGCACTGTGCATTTGGTGCCTGAGACAGTACCAGAAAGGTTAGCAAGTCTCTTGACAGCTGTTCCATGGAGAGTTGGCAGCACTGCCAAGTCAAATGACTGAAGGCACAGGTGTTCTCTGTTTTATCTGGCAAACTGTTTTCCATAGTCTACAGACACCAAAGCTCATCAGACAGGCTACATCATAAAACAAGAAGTACCATCCCCAAGCCCACAGGCATTTAGGTATAATTGAAAACTAATGAGAAAATGAAGGAAATGAGCATGCTCAGTAGAGTTGCTGAAATGTGTGGAGGAGCAGAAACGACACTTCCACACAGGAAGTGATTCAGATTGAAAGAGTTGTCTCTGAATTTCCACTGCCACATAAGGCATAATCTGAAGCCCACAATGCTCAGTCCCTTTGACCAAGTTCTCACTACTATATAGCCTAGGCTTGCTTCAAACTTGTGATCTTCCTGCTTTTACCTCCAGAGTGATGGGATTTAAGGTGTGCACCACCATGCCTAGACAAAATTATTCTTGTATTTGTGCATTTTTGAACATCATACAGAATTTTGCAAGTAAAAAACAAACAAAAAGAGTGCTTACTCAATTTAATGTGTTCATTTGTGTTTTCAAGGAGAAAATCTCCCCTCAGGATCAGATGAACCGACACTTGACCAGGCCACCCCCGGACTACAAAGACCAAAGAAGAAATCCGGGCAATCTGCAGCCACCTGCTCAGTATTCTGGTAAGAGTTATTCGAAGTGAATATAAATTGTAATTGTGAAAAAGTAAAACTATTCTATTCTCAATATTTTCTCTCCCTATCTTGGATAATTCATGTGCCCTAAGTTTTTCACAAGCTCCCACTTAACTTTCAGATCCAAACCACATTCAGAACTTGGTGTTATGGCTTACACCTATATTCCCAACACTCTTGAGGCAGGAGGAACATTGTGAGTTCAAGTCCAGCCTGAGCTACAGAGTAAGTTCTAGGCTAGCCCAGACTATGCTCTGAGAGTCTCTCTTTATCCTGACACCAACACACACACACACACACACACACACACACACACACACACACACACACTTAGTCCTTCAGGAATTTCTGCTTGTCCTTCCTCTGTGTTCACATGTTCACTGCTCTCTCAATTACTTGTGAGAATTTTAACACCCTGAATATTTTCAAGCTGCCATGGTCATCTGTTCTCTTCCCAATGCTGACCTTGACCGTGGCAGTATAATGCTAACTAGAAACAGCTCTCTTTTAGATTGTCACTTGCACAGTCTTTTCTCACTCTACCTTTGAACCCATCTTCCCAAGTTTTCTCCCCCAAAGACAATTCACCCTGCCAACAAGGAATAATTAAAAAAGCAAAGTAGGTTTTATGAAGCCTTCCATAACAAACGGTGAATTCTTTTTAAGTCACACACACACACACACAAAAAAAAAAAAAACCCAAAAACCTTTTTAGTCATTTACTTTCCCAGAATGGAATAGGTGGTAAGTACTTGCGATGAAATTTTACTTCAGAAGTTCTCTGAACCCCAAAGAACCCTCCTCAAACCCAGTACATGCTGTTCCTGCTTCTTCCTTTCCAGCAGCTATTCCAATCACTTCTGCTGGAAACTCTCTGCTTTCTCTTGTTACATTACAATAGCATCTTCGGTTTATCAATTTTTCTTTTCTTTACATGTATTCATCTGTCCAAGAAGTCATCAAGAATAGTCTCTAAAAACCAAGAGGCTGTTGATATTCCTATTACTATTTCCTGTCCTGCTACAAATACTTCAATAGGTTGCTGTAATTCTTTTAAATGTCTGAAAATGCAACAAGTTGTCTCTCCACTGAAATTAGAGGTAGAAATATGTATTCTATCTTTTGAGATGATTTTGTTTAAATGTAAATCCCGAGCTCTCAGTTTGGTTGCTCTCAAAGACAGTAGCAATCTAATGTGGAGCACATTCTTATGCCAAGCAACAGGCTTGAGGGACCCCAAGAATCCTTTGACATAGTAGACAAGTTTCCAGGTAGGTGTTTAAGGTTTCTCCAGGATAAAAGAATCTCCAGGAGAGAGGTCTACAATCTCCACAGTGCTGTCAGAGTCCAGGCTCCTTTCCTCTTTCCAATTCCCTTGCACGTGGCTCTCATCTTAAGGGCGGCCCTGTAGACACCATAGCAGGAGTCTCCACATCCCTATCCCAGGCAGGGAAATGAAAGGGGAACAGGCCAGTGGCCTCCTAGAGGAGCCACAGCCCCTTCTGAAGGAGGTTTCTGGGACTCCCACTCATTCACTTTTACCTCCAGCCAGAATATGTTCTTGTGAATTTTCCATTAGCAAGAAAACTCAGAATGCGTGCTTTATCACATGGACACATTGCTGCAAACATCAGGGCTCAGTTTCAGAGAAAGACAACATAGGACAAGAACACACCACCACCACCACCACCACCGCCACTAGCTCCTTCCAAAGAGAACGTGTGCATTTCCTGAGGGAGGTATTTTGCACACCACTACTGACCCCAAGTGAGTAAGAGTCAGTATTCTGGAGTATTCTACTTCGTGTGCCTCTAAGGATAAAGCAAGCAGCAACAAAACAGAGCAAACCCTTTCATATCGCTGTAAATCTTAACATCGGTGCAGAAATAATTGCTTCCCAGATATTATATCAGGGTAAAGAACAAAAAGGACTACTGTGACCACTTGTGTCTACTACACATTATGTTTGTCTAAGTCTTAACTGCTCTTTGCCTTCTTTATGGAAATTCTCTCTGCTCTGTTCTCGTGAAAGGCTCTTTGCCAGGCTCTGTGGGTAAAGAAACCCGCTGCCTGATGATTTAAGTTCAATCCCAGAGGACCAGCAGAGGAGGAGAGAGCCGCCTCCCACAAATTGTTCTCTGACTTTCATATATGTGTGGCAGCATTCCCGTGCCCAACATACATACACAAATGCATACAAAAGTAATAAACTGTAAAATAAAAAACAAAACAAACAACCAAACAAAAAAACACATGCCTTCCCCATATGCCTTCTTAGGGTATACGGTTTTTAAAGAGACACCGTAGGTTTGATTTTCTTTTCTTTAGTTGGGGAGGGGAATTGATCCCAGAGTCTTGCTCATGTTTAGCAATCATTCTCTCCTTGAGCTGCATGTGCAGCTTTAAAACTTCTGATTTTTTTTCCTTTATTACTTATATAGAACAAATCCCCTTACTGCAAAATCCTTAGCTGCAAAAATGGCATTGCTTAAATTCATATTACCTTGTTCTAAGTTTGCCTCATCATATACTTATGTATGTGCCCGACAGAAGATTCTGTGGGAGGAGGTAGAAAAGACTCCTGTATTGGAAGAGTCTTTTGAATCTTTTGAGGATGCTCTCTGCAGTAACGAACAAAGCTACGGTGTTGGCTTGGCCTTGTCTTTGGGGTGACACATCATATCAGGTCTTCAAACAGCAGGGAAAATCCTAAGTGGTGGGGATGCTATTCTCTTAACTTTTATTTCGTGTGTGTGTGTGTGTGTGTGTGTGTGTGTGTGTGTGTGATGTGTGTGTGTGTGTGTGTGTGTGTGCAGTTCTGTTTCAATATCTTCATGAGAGCGTCTTTCTCTGGGTTTTGTCCTTCCTTCAGTCTGTTTCACTAAATCATTCAAAATTCAGTCGAACAACTGTTAGCCATTCAACTTGGCATACCACTGTAAACAAAAGAGAAAATGGCTTCCTTTGTGGAATTTGTCATCTAAGGTGCTTTTTTCCCCTTCATTTTTGCCTCTGAAGCTGATTTCCCAGTATCACTTTGGCCTTACACAGCCAGGGATATTTCAGCGCATCTATTAGTCACTGTCTGATGTATGAAGCCATCTTGTTCACCAACGTGGGATACGGTTATTGCCTCCCATCCAATCGTTTGTTGACAAGTATCAGTTTAATTGGTAGCCTTGGCAGATTGCCACAGTGCTTAGTAGAAGGGTCAAACAAAAAACGGCAGACAAAGAAATGAGACAGGACATTAGGAAAAGGTTCACATAAGAGCTTCAGGCTTGGCCTGAAACCTGAAGAAAATATAAGGCCTGAGGGGTTAGGGAGCAACATGGGAGCAGGAAACAGATGAGCAAAGGTGGCTGGTGGGATATTCACTAGCAGTGCAGGAGCAACCGCACACCCTCGCGCGGGCTTCCTGTATGGAAACTATCAGCCTCAGAGCACAGATTACACCAAATCCCACATTCTCAGAGAGATGGCCCTCCCTTTGCCCTTTGGATGCAGGGAAGCCACTTTTAAGCAGCTTCTTGCATGAGGACGATGCAGATGAAGAATGAGACGTGATTTTCTAGGCCACAGGTTAGGAATAGTAGTGTAGTAGCCATGCATAGGATTTATCCCCTACTTTCTCATTCCGACCCTTGGGTGAAGAAGTAACCTAGATATCATGACAGCTAATCAAAGATGTAGTTTTCGAACTGAGACCATAATACAAATAATTCAAAATGAAAGATTGATTGTCATCTCAATGACTTCAGAAGACAAAGAAAATACAAACTATCAAACAGAACCATTGTACTTCAGTATGCTTTCTGTAATGTGCAAACTTTTAACCAAGGAGTGGCCGAGGCCACGTTTTCTCCCAGATCTCTTCTGTTCTTTTTATGCAGTATGTTTGATATGCTATTGGTCTAACTCAGCTCTCAGATGAAAGCAGTCCTGGAGATGATAAGTTTTTGCAGGCTGAAATAAGAAATACTCTACTGTTATGAATGAATGTAATTCTCTTCTCTGTTGTAGGTGGCTCCTCTACAGTGACTTTGAATTCTAACCAGGCTTTGACAAACCCAGTTTCAACACACACCATTTTAACTTCAAACCCCAGCCTCATGTCTACGTCTCATGGGATGAGGATGCCGTTGTTGTCCACAGCAGTTCAGAACATAGGGATGTATGGGAACCTGCCGTGTAACCAGACTGGCACCTACAATGTCGCTTCTGCCATGAATCAGCTGACCCAACAAAGAAATACAACTCAACTGATAACAAATCAGAACAACCCTCTGATGCCACGGCCATCTCCCTTAGGGGCAAATAACGGTAACAATGTGGCCACCTTTGGAGCTGGGTCTGTTGGCAGTTCACAACAGTTAAGACCAAATTTGGCTCACAGTTTGGCAGGCATGCCAGCCCAGAGGTCATCATCTGTCATGATCACATCCAACACGACAGCAACAAACTGGGCTTCTCAAGATGTAGCAGTGAAGCAACAGGAAGCCCTCAAATCCACAGGAGTCCGCTTCCCAACAGGTACCCCTGCAGCCTATACTCCAAACCAGTCACTGCAACCAGGAGTGGGGAGCCAGCCCTTCCCCCAGAGGGCGGTGGCGCCTCCTAGCCAGTTAACGCCAACAGTGCAAATGAGACCTATGAACCAAATGAATCAGACATTAAATGGGCAAACCCTGGGTCCACTCAGGGGGTTGAACCTCAGACCCAATCAGCTGAGTACACAGAGTCTGTCTAACATGAACCCATCAGGAACAGGATTGAATCAGCCGAGGACAGGCACCAACCAGCCACCATCCCTGACACCTAATGCTTTTCCTTCATCCAACCAAAGCTCCAGGGCTTTTCAAGGAACTGACCACAGTAGCGATTTAGCCTTTGACTTCCTCAGCCAACAGTCTGACAGTATGGGCCCTGCCCTAAACAGTGATGCTGACTTCATCGATTCCTTACTGAAGACAGAGCCCGGCAATGATGACTGGATGAAAGACATCAATCTTGATGAAATCCTGGGAAGCAATTCCTAAGGAGAAAGGGAAGGTGGTTTGCAGGCTCCAAGCATCCTTTTACAAGGACACTGTAATGCCAAATTGCTAACTTCCAGGTGGACTCCAGGCATCAAAACAGAAAGTTGGCAGTGACCACAGTGGTGGACAGTTTGGTTTGCATGCTTGTTTTAAAAACCTTGAGCCTGATAGGAAAACACCAAGATCAATTTTCCCTGCCTGAACTTCAGCACATGTTGTCCAGTTTATTCAAACACAACTGTGATACTGATGTGTAATGAATTGTGTAAAATGGTCTTCCCGAGATCTTTTTCTCGAGGAAGGAAATATAATGGAACTTGAGACTTACTTCAGTCCCATATCATAGACAGGTGTTTGTTCTGAGCAACAGGCAGCAGAATGCCATCTGCTTTAGTAGATAAGTATACGTTGATTTCTCCGCTATCTTTCCTTGTCCTAAAGCTTGCAGGAAAGATTGAAATGTTACATGGTTGTTTGGAATAACCTACAGGTGTCCTAAGAGAGAACCAGAGAACCTAGGAGCCATCCAGCAGATTATACGATTTCTTTCCTAGATGTGCTCTTCATTTTTGTAATTTTTGTATTTTTGGTGGGATGCTGTGTCTCGTGATAAGACAGGAATGCAGGGCTTCCAGCCTGACTGGCCCTTCCTTATCAGTTTTTATAGATAATTAAGACTTGTGCTGATCACACTGACGTATCAGTGCACAACTGCCTGCATCAAATTTCACTACAAAAAATTTGAACCCTGCCATGTAAGAGACAACCATGGCCACAAACAACCAGAAGTGATTCTTGCTGTAGTTGATGCCCACTTGTTTGTTCCCAATAAGACTGAAATTGATTGTCCTCCTATTTTTTGGTAGCCAGAGACTGTTTTGTTTAAAAAGAAAAAAAGAAGAGAGAAAGAAAGAAAGAATGAAAGAAAGAAAGAGAGAAAGAAATTGACTTAGAGTGAGATTGCAGAGTATCCTGTTTGATTAGAGATAAGAAACGGGAGAAGGGTATGAGTGGGCACAAATCTATTTCACAGAGTTTAGAAGAAGCAAAGAAGCATGACTGAGAGACAATATAGCCTTTCCTTAGACAGAGTACTTGGACTTGGGTGAACAGCTGAGCCCAGGGTGGTCTATAAGTAGCCACCCACTCACTCTATTCACGATACAGTGAATCCTTGCCATATGGTGCCTGGGCCCTTCTTAGCCAGGTTTCCTTGCTCAGGGCTGAGTGTTAGAGCAAAAACGTGGATTTGTTTGGGTCACTGAACCTCAGTGCCCACATCTTTGTACACTGCAAGGTGGAGGAGGTGTCCTGGTTAGGGATGCCTCTAGAAGACCATACCATGTTCCTAAATCCAGAGAATCAAAGGTTTCTGTCAACCTTTGAGTTATACATTCACATAATTAAATATAAAGTGTGATTTAACTCAAGTCTTTTAAGCACCAAATTGTCACAAATCTGTTCAGAAAAGGAAGACGTTTTTAAAGCTCTGTAAAGCCCTCTTTCAGCCTTTATAATGCCGTTGGGTTCTCTCCTTTTCCACTGCTCCAATATCACTGGCCCAGAATCTTTTCTGTGCTGATTTGTAAATATTAATAAATTACTTGTTTTGTAAACTTTTGTAAAGAATATTTTGGTAGACATACTTAAAACATATTCTTTGGATTATATTTATACATATGTGAAATAAATATACTATCGAAAGGTTATATTTTATACAAAAAGTAAATTGTTACCTTTTGTATGCTAATATACAAAGTTTTGTATAATATGATGGTTTATTTTTAGCTCTACACTTAAACCATAGGTGATTGAGTGGAAACGTTTAAAAAGTACCAAGAGGCTTGTTAGATAAATCTGTACTCTGAAACCTCAATATGAAAGCATTCCAGGTTTCCGTCCTTCCCTGTTATTGTTGTTTTCCAGCTCAAATTCTTTTGTTAGGCCACAGTTCTCATGTCTTATTTGATTATCCTGCTGTGCATACTGTATCAATCCCGGTTTTGCGTGCTCTACTGCGTGTTTCCCATTATACAAAACAGTGTTTCTCCATGCAAACAGAGAGGAAAACCAGTGTGTATATAAACACCTTTATGTGGTAGCTCCTCCCAATTACTGTACATATCTGCAGGACTTCTCAGTTTCAGTCCTTGTAATTAAGCTTGGTTCACCCTAACACAAATGGAACATTTTGTAGCAACTGTCCACTTGTCCAATTGACGAGGCAAAGGAAACAAAACAGTTGGGTTTTCTTCTATCTTAATGTGAATTTCAGAATTAATGTCTATTTATTCAGCTATTCATTAAAATACAGGATTCTTTGGGGGGGGGTGGTATAATCTATAGTTTCTGTTTGTTGGCAGCCTATTACCAAAGATGATGTAATTTTCCTGAAAGCTGAGATAATGACAATTTGATAGACAAACTTAGTAAGAGCCTCAGGATTTACAACATAAGAGCTATCGGGATACAAACTCCCATTTATAGAAATGCCAGACTACTTAATTGCTGACATTGTTTATCATTCTGACATATAACAGAGAAGGTAGGAGTCGTTTTCATTTTTTTCTTTCTTTTTTTTTTTAATTCAGAGACTAGAAAGTAATGTAGGCAAATAATTCCTTCTTGGCTTTGTGTTCAGCCCAATGAAATGAGTCACTAAGTGAAGCGCTGATGTTACTTGCATTGCTGTCCTGAACCCACGAATGTAAAGATTTCAACTTGTAATACAAGTATTTTGTATTGTGTGTAATTCCATGTGTAAAAAAAAATAGTTTAAAACATTTGGAAGTGGTTTTCTTGTATGAAGTCATACTGTCAGTCACCATTGATATCATTACAGAATTACAGTTAGGGTAACCAATGTTGGTAATAATGGGTACATACACACAAATCAATTCTTTTCAGAATTTTTATTTTGTATTTTCTAATTACATGCATGTGTGTGGGCATGCATGTGTGGGTGCTGGTGCCTGCTAAGGCTAGAGGGTGCCTGGAGATGGATTCACAGGCTGTCACGAGCCAGCTGACGTGGGAACTGAACCCAGGTCCTCTGAAAGAGCAGGGAGTACTGCTCCTAGCTACTGAGCCATCTCGCCAGCCCCCATGCAACTGTATCGTGCATGGAACTCTAGACAGTAGTAAAATGCAGCCTAGTCTCTTTTCAGCGTTGCTACATTCACTCAGAAGGCCTGAAGACCAGGGAGATGGTTGGTAAAGCGACTGTGGCAAAAGGATGAAGACATCTCAGTCCCCAGCACCCACGTAAAAAGCTAGCTGTGCTGCACACTACTGATGACAGCTCTGAGGAGGCAGAGACAGCCAACCTTGCCTAATTGGCAAGCTCCAGGCCAGTGAGGATCCTGTCTTAAAAGAAGTGAGTGGTGTTCCTGATTATGACACCTGAGGTCATAGTCTGGCTTACACACACACACACACACACACACACATATCCACACAGACATATCTGCAGTATTTATGTAATACTGGGGACATGCTGATTAATTTTTCGGCACTGTGGTCATTTGTCTGGCATGCTTTGTGGCACTTGGTCAGAAGCTATGTGGACCCAGAGCCCAGTAAACACACCTGGCTCTATATGTTAACACAGCCTTCTGCAGAGCCTACATGGCTAAGGGAAAGGAACCAATCTCAGTTCTCCTGCCCTATTAATCATGCTGGTCATGTTCCATGTCCTTTCCCCTCTGCCAAAAGTGGAAGTGTGTCATACCACTATTTTTACTAACTTTATCAATGGAACCAGAGTAAAACTGATATTTTATGTGGCCTTGTACCAAGTAATCTGGAAGACTGACAGACAACAAGATCAACACCAGAATGAATAACATCTGACCCTATCAGGTCTTATCAAGGCCGGCTGCATTATCTTCCTCTGTGGCCTGACAAGGCTGTACCCCCCCTAGGGGGAGGGGATCAAAGAGCCAGCCACTGAGTTCATGTCAGAGACAGCCCCTGTACCCCTACTAGGGTACCCACATGGAAACTGAGCATCCTATGGACTTCCTCGGAACAGGGGGTCTAGGTCCTCTCCATGCAAGGTCCTTGTTTGGAGTGTTGATCTCTGCAGGACCACTGGGCTGAGGTTTTTTGGGTCTGTTGTTCTCCTTGTGGAGTTCCTGTCCCCTCCAGGTCTTTCTGTCTCCCTCTTCGGGGGACTAGGAAAGGGCATAGGGAGAGAAGCGGGAGGGTGGGACTGGGAGGAGACAAGGGAGGGGACTGCTGTGGGGATACAAAGTGAATAAATTGTAATAAATGAATAAATTAATTAAAATTTAAAAAAGAATGAATAATATCCACACACATTAGGAGAAAGAAATACACAATTCAGAACCCACCTCTGAACTCCGGTTTCTAGCCTCAGAAGGGGATTTGAAGAGAAAGTGGGAATGGGGGGTGGGGGTGCAGGTGACAGACAGCAGCCTCTTCTAGTGATGGCTGCTCAAGGCAGGCCCAGCCTCTCATTATCTCATCCACAGCGGCCATCTTATATTTGTGTGAATATGTTTTACCACCCAAGGAAATTGGGGACATGGCTGAGGCTGAAACAAAACATCCCAACTCTAGAACTCTGTGACTTGTTTTTATTTCCCAAAACGAAAGAGTCCACTGAAAAGACTCGGTAGCACCCTTTCTAAAATCATGAAACCATTTGTTCCTTAACCTGTAAGAAAATTTCAGATTGTCAGGCACCTTCATGCAACACAGCAACCATCTCCTTTAAGGTTGAATCATAAGCAAGAACGCATCACAAGGAGACCAGGTCGAGGCAGGAGACAAACAGAAAGGCTGTGCTGGTGCCCACCCCACAGGCCACCCAAATGGGAGGAGGTACTCATGTCTATTTCCCTGTAAGATCATGGAATCTCTTAAAGGATATCTATCTAAAAGGAAGGAGAGAATCATTACGTTGTGTATTTGTCGGATTCTCATCCCCGTGACAAAACACCCAAGGAAGCAACTTAAGAAGGGAAGGTTTGCTTCGCTCCTCACCATGTCAAGAGGTTTCCATCTCTTAGGAGGGGGCGTGCCAGTGGAGATCACACTTGGCAGCCAGGGAGCACAGGAGGGGAATGCCCACAGTCTGCTGTCCCCATTTGCTCCTAGTCCTCCCAACCTACAGCCTTTAGGATGAGTTTTCTTCCTTGTTTATCCTGTATTGAACATCCTCACCTAGGAGTTAACTTTGCTCATGTCCTCGGTGAGTCTCAGTCCAATCTATGTGGCAATCATGCATTCGCCAACACATTCTAAGTAGTAAACTTCATTAGTTAAATATTAATAACATCTGTGAGCTTTAAAGAACTATGTAAGATATTTCCTTTTCTGTTCTAGTCTACTCTATTCTGTGTCTGTAGTGCCCAGTTACGTCTTGAACTCATAAGCAGAGGATAACCTTGACCTTTGAACTTCTGATCTTTCTGCTTCTGCCTGGGTATTGCTGGGATTACAGGCATGTTCCAGTACACCTAGTTTTTCTCAGTTCTAGGGATTGAACGTGGAGCCTTGTGCATGCTAGACAAAGACTCTTAACAAATGAGCTACATTCCTAACCCCTTTTGGGGTTTGATTTCTTTTTTTAATCTTTTAAGTATCATTTCTAAGTCCCTCACTAGACTGTGTATGGTAGCACCCTAGGATCAATGTGGTTCAAAGCAGAAATATATCCAACATCCTGTCCTATGAGAATTGAGAAGGCACACCAACCTTAGAGTGCTGAAACTAAATGCTGCCATCCCTGGCCTGCATGCAGTAATGACAGAAGACTTTCATTATGCAAATGGTACTTTAAGTTTCCCTCTTGACAAATTTAAGTGATTTTTAGTGCCAAGATGTATATAAATACATAGATGTATTTTATAGTGGTTATAATTCTTTCACAGAAGGAAGAAGAAATGGGGAGTAATATGTGAACGACACTCCATGAACACAAAGATGCCTCCCATAGGGATGTTTCCATGCAAGCGAGAAATAGAAGGATGAAAAACCACATCTCAGACTTAGAGGAACTGATTTACTGGAAGGCACAACTGAAATTTCTAAAAGACAGTCCTAGGTCGGGCCTAGCCTATCCAGCAGTTCCACAGTGTCCCTGAGCACTGGAGTTTTCTCTCACCTCTGCTTCCTGTGTCTCGACTACAGCCGACTGCAGTCCTCTCCCGATGGCAAGATGGCTGCTAGAAGCTCCAGACTTGGAGAGGAGAAAATCTTCCTTTTGCAAAGTGTCGACATTGGTCATCCGCTGGCTGGTTAGGGCAAGCTTCCTCCCCTGTTAATCTCACCCAAACTATGTGGGTTGAGAGCAGGAGAAGGGTGACCTTGGGAAAGAAAGACCAATGTTTTCCTGTCAGAAAAACAAAGCAAGCAAACAAAAACATGCACATCACAAATGTTTACTCTCCTTTTTGACTGCCCATTTCCATTCATACTCTTCCCCACACTTCCAGTTTTTAAGGCTCACTGATAATCTTGACAGCTCTACCACCTACCAGAAGGAGGCATTCTAAGCCTCCTCCATTTCCCTGCTTCCTCCCCCTACCACATCTGAGGCACACTCTTCAGCAGGCTGACACTGAACACTTGAACCTCAGTTGTTGGTGCTGTTTGTGAGAGGTTTGGGACAGGTGTGGCCTTGTCACTGGGGTTGGACTTTGAGATGAAAAGGCATCCGCCACTTCCAGTTTGCTGTCTCTGCCTCATGCTCTTGGTTGATGGTGCGAGCTCTCAGCTTCCTGTTGCCAGGATTCCCTGCCAGGTCAGCAGGAACCACACACCCAAATAAACGTTCTTCTCCAAGGCACCTTGATCATGGTGTTTTATCACTAAACAGGAATGTAACTAATACAGATGAGAAGTGCTTAACCACATCTTCCTAAACAAGAATAAAAACTATTTTGCCTTTGAGCCTTCAAATCAACAGCCAGTGAGGGGAAGTATTGAACCTCTCCCCCCGCCCCCATTTGCTTCGGGTGGGTGGCAGCCATGTTTTTCGATGGGAATAACTGTCCCCTTATATGTTACTGCCACCTTACTGCTGTATTCCATACTTGGGGTACCCAGGGAGCCAGAATTCTTTCCAGGCTCACTCATATCTTCGGGGAGAATTCCCATTTCTCTGGCTTGGTGTAATAACCTTCAGCTTAAGACTCAGTATCCAACCATTTTTTTTAATCTACTAAGGGACATAAAATTCCTTCACTGTTCTAAGAGGAACAGAGATTTTAATAGAAGTTGGTGACAGGTTGAAAGCCATAGAGGGGAGGACTACCCAGACATAGCAAAGGAGAAAGCCATTATAGTTCCCGAGGCAATGAGCAAAAAGCTGGGGGTAAAGTTCAGTTGATAGAGTACTTGCCTAGCTACATGGAACCCTGAATTTGATCTCCAGCACTGGAGGTAGAGGCAGGAAGATCCTGAGTTCAACGTCATCCTCAGCTACACAGCAAGTGCTAGGCCAGCCTGGGCCACACGACAGAACCTATCTTCACAAAGAAAGCACAGAAGGAGAAGAATCCAGAAACACTGGAGAAGATGCAACATCAGCAGCTGGTCCTGGAGCCAGGGAGGAGTCTCCCCTGCTAAATGAGATGCCACTGATGGCAGAGCAGGAGAAGGAGGGTAAGCACAAGTCACCTACATCCATTCTGTCTTCTTCCACTCTTCCGGAAACTCATTTCATATGCTGAAAGCACTGCAGTGAGAAAACAAACCCAGAATGACCCTGCTGAGGAAACCCCTTCTGTGCTTTTGGATACATCAGTTGATCTGAATTTATTTATTATAGAATGATAGCAATTAAGAACAACCAGTTGAAAATACATGAAATCTGCCCCCCACACACACAACATGATGATTCAGAGAAGGGTATTTTATATTTCACTGACTCCAAAGAAACCCATGTTTTCCATATGTATTCTGAGCTGGTCATCACCTACAGCACATGTGAGGGAAAGCACCATGTTACTGTATAATAGCCAGCTTTTTCATTCTTAGTGGGAGGTGCACTTGTAGAATATTGACGTGTCTTACAATAAACAGCATCTTTGATTTGGTGACTTGCAACATTTGTCTGATGGAACAAGCATTCTAAGTGGCAGTCCTTACTCACTGTAGTGATCAAATAATGCTAGTAGGTGACTAGATCTTATCACCTTTACCTGTGAGGATTTGCAGGAGCCTTTTCCTCTGTAGAGGTATTTTAATCCAGCAACATGACTGCTTTGGCAAGGAATCACTTCCAAAAACCTAGGTCTGCTTAATTTGGCTGGAATATAAAATATGCCCTTAGTACACAACTTTAATCCCTCTGACTGAAACACAGACATTCCTTTATTAAACACCTTTAATCCCCAGCAATGATGTCCAATCAAGGGGCAGACAAAGTGACAAGTCAGAGAAAGATTTGACAGAAGGAGGATACACCCAACAGGGAAGAGGCTACTCAAGAGTACTGCAGGGAGAGAGGGAGTAGAGTTGTTTGGTACAGTTTGGTTGAGTGGAGTTGAGTTGGTACAGTCAGTGAAGTTCAGTTCATGGAGTTAAGAGGCAGTTTTTCGAAGCAGAGTAATTTAGTGAGAATCCTAGAGAGGCCAGTTTGAATCAGTCAGCTTAAAGAGGAGTTTTGAGCCAGAACAGTGGAATTGAACCAGCCAGTCAGAGCTCAGAAAGAACTAGAAGATTGTATGGAGGTTAGAAGCTTCCAGGCTTAGGCCTTGGGGTGTTTAAATAGAAAAGCTCTGCACTCAGCACAAGCCATGTATTTGTAAAGGTTGGGTATGGCTCTCATCCCTTCATCTGAGGAAATAGAAACAACATTTATGCTCCTTCTTCTTGTCACCTTTTGGTGACAACATGGTTGTTCCACCTTCAAGTCTATGTTCCAACCTAGAAAAGGAGGAAAAGGGAAAAACTACGAACAGCAAAACAACAAAAACAAAACCAACAAAAAACTGTTGTAACAAACCTTTGACTTCTCATTTGAGAAAGGCAGCCAAGTCAAAGACTTGAGTAAATACACCTCTTCAGCACAGGCATTTTGTGGCCTTTTGGATCTTTGGGAGGGCTGTATGGCAAGTATTTAGAGCTGATCTTGATTCTCTAAAGTAAAGGATGGCAAGGGATAGGTGGCTGTAAATACACAAAGGGGATGACAAGCATGAACTCTAGATACTGGTCAGCAGGCACGGTCCTACAACAGAACTCTGTTCTTTCCCACAGGACGAAGACTTCTTTGTTGGTGTAGTCATATTATGAGGAATGAGAACAAAACTCAGCCAAATGTTTCTGAATTCTGCCAATAGGAAAGAATTGACAGAATTGAAGAAACAATCTTGGACTTACAACAATATGAAGATGATAGATAATGGAAGCACCTTCTAGTAGAAATAATTAAAACACTAGATTCAAAAATAAAACTTACTGAAAGTCTATAGACACAAGGATGGTGTGGTATTACACAAGAATAGACCTATGGATGGAATTTATAAAACCCATGTTTATGGGCAACTGACCTCTGATAGAGCACAAGAGCAATCCAAGAGAATCAAGCAATCTTTGGAAAATAGTTTCTGGATATTTCTTGCTAATTTAAGAAAATGTCTTAAAACTGTATCATGGCAACAGTTGCAAAACTCTGAAAAAATACTCAAAATCACTGCTATCTATATAAAGATAGAGTCTTTCACTGTGACTGTGTCTCTAGTTAGTCTGGCTGGCCCATGAACCCCAGGGACTCTCAAGTCAAGCCCCCTCTGTACTGTGCCTGGAGATGTGCAGCCTGGGTTTTAAGAAAGTGCTTGCGTGGAATTGGATAGTATTCTTTGTGGGGGAGGGGGACCAAGACACACCGGGTTGGAAATTATATTTTGTTTGCTTGGTTGGTTGGTTGGCTGGTTTGTTAGTTTTGTTTTGTTTTTCAAGACAGGGTTTTTCTGTGTAGCCCTGGCTATCCTAGAATTCAGAGATCCACCTACCTCTGCCTTCTGAGTGCTGGGATTAAAGGCGTGAACCACCTGTTAATTGTGGTTTTCGGAGGAATAAGTTTTATGGTCTGTGATGTATATCTCAATAAAGTTGCTCTTAAAAATGTTTCTACAAACACAATCACTGAAGTGAAGACAAGACAGGCCCAGAGATGAGGTGAAACCCAGAGTATGCAAAAAGCAGTGTGGGCGATGCTTTTTCCTGACAGCTGGGCTTCGGAGGCCTTGAACTTGCACTATGGCAACTGCCCAGGTGACGATGTGTAGGATGTACAAGGGAGGACTTGCTTCAGACCGGAACTATAATATTAAGATCCCCCATGGAAACCTGTCACTGTTACATTAAAAACAGAATAGGGCTGCTTTTCCACAGGATGTCATCCAAGAACAGTGAAAATAAAATCAGTTTTTTGCATCACAAAGGGAAAAGCCTTCCTTGAAGCCATGTAACCACAGGCAACATTCATGTGACTTTGAGTCTGTTCCATCAGTGTGCCCTCATAGTGGGGAGAGTGAAGGGGAGGCAGAGAGAGGAGATGAAGGGAAGAGAGGAAAAGAGAAAAAAAGGGAAGAAGGGAGGGAGGAAGAAGGGAGAAACAGCAAGAGGGGGAGAAGGAGGAAAGGGAGAGAAAGAACGGGAAGGAGAGGGAGGGAAAGAGAGAGAAAAATGATTTGAAGTTGGGAGGAAGAGTAGAAGTGGATCTGGGAGGAGTTAGGAAGATGGCTAAGTGGTGAATATGATCTAACATATTGTATGTATATATAAAATATCAAAGGATAAAAATATATTTAAAATGTATGTGTCCAAAAGAAATAACCTGAGAGAAAGCTGTTGTATGTGAAGTGTTTCCTGAAGTAGAAATAAGTAAAAGGGTTACCTTTAAGAAGGCTCAAATATTCCTACTGAGTTTCAAAGAAAACCAGTGTCATGTCCCTTACCAAAAAGAAACCTGCCACTGTGTCCCCCGTGGTGACAACTGGAGCTGTCACCATACCAAAGCCCAGGCTCCTCCCAGCCCTGAAGCAGGCCTGGGGAGCGCCTGCCTTCCTCCACAACTACACAGTCTCTTGCACCTGAACCTCAAGTGCAACTCAGAGTCAGACGTGCAGCGGCTTCCACCATCGTTGTCCAGAGTAACGAGCATATCGCCACCTGCTGGGGAGATGTGCTCCAAAGTCAACACAGGACTTTGTGGTGGAGTTCAGATCCTAGCCTGACAGGGCAAACTGAAGCACCAGCCCAAACTGAAGGCCCTCGATGCAGGCTGGGGCTCATAGGTAGAGGACACAGACTGGCAGCCACCTAAGGTGGCGAAGCCTGTACTCTCCTCTAGAGGCTGTGCCCTCAGCAATGGTGAATCTCAGGTGCTTCCAGTTTAGAGTCAGCCTTTGTGGCCAAAGGACTGTGTCCAACATTTATCTTCCAACCTAAGGAAGCACTGCTTATGGCCATCAATACAACCAAGCTATGAAATAGTTACTGTGAGGGAACAACTCCAAGCTCTCAGGATAGGTACAAGTATGGCTCTCAATAAACCAAACTGTATCACGACCTGAGCCCAGCAGGCTCAGCACAGTGCTAGGTCTGACCCAAGGCCACATTGTTATGAATGGCCTATTGCCGAAGGGGACTCATAGCCTTAGACAGGTGCAGCTACAGACAGCTGATCCTAGCAAGAATACAGGTCAGGAGGAGATGGGTGTAAATAGCTCAGTGGGAGAGTGACAGCCTAGCATCTGCCTGCTGGTTTCAATCCCAGCATGAAGAAGGGGAAAAGGGAGGAGGAATCACACGCACACACACACACACACCCTGTTGAAGAGACATTTTTATATTCACAAGAGCCAAGAATTTGAAAAGGGAAGAGAAAGAGAATTAGAACAGGAGGAGGCTAAAGGGGAAGGATGAGGGGAAAAGAAGAGAAAAAAATTAAAGAGGACTCATGAATAGACCTTCTGTTCTCATGGGTTGAAATAAGCAAATTTTTTGTTTGTTTTTTAAATACCTACTACACAAAGTGATTTACAGATTTAATGTAGCTCCCATCAGAATACCAATGACAATGTTCATGGAGCCAGACAAACCTAAACATTTATATGGAATCATGAAAAATTCCCAATAAGCCAAATAATTTCAGGCAAAAAGAACAAAGCAAGGGTCATTATACTGTCTAACTTTAAAACATTCTGCGAATGCATAGAAATCAAAACAGCATGGTACTGACTTAAAAACAGGTACAGGCTGATGAAGCAAAACAGAGATCCTAGAAGCAAGCCCACACATCTATAACCAGCTAATGTTCAACAGTGATACCTAGAAACATGGACTGGATAAGGAATTGTTTGTTTGTTTTTTGAATAAATTCTGCTGAGTAAATTGGATGCCTACTGCAGATCATTCAAACTAGAGTCTTAGCTCTCACTTGTTAAGAGAAATCAGCTAAAGTGATAAACACAGGTAACTGGGGACCAGATTCCTAAAGCATGGGAAAGCATAGTATAAGTGGATATGGAATCTGTGAGGGTGACCCTAGCTAAGACTCCTAGCAATGAGGAATATGGAGCCTGAACTAGCCATCTTCTGTAATCAGGCAAGACTTCCAGTGGGGGGATTGGGACACCAACCCAGCCACAAAACCTTTGACCTACAATTTGTCCTGCCTACAAGATGTGCTGGGGTGAAGGTTGCATAAAAATTGTGGGAGTGGCCAACCAGTGACTGGTCCAACTTGAGACCCATGCCATGAGAGGGAGCTCACTCTGACACTGCCTAGAGGCCCAGGAGCCAGGGGCTGGATATCCCAGAGACTCACAGTAGAACAAAATCCTGTGAAAGGAGAGGAAGAATTTGTACGAGCCAGAGGGGTCAAGGACACCACAAGAAAACCTAAAGAATCAACTAATCTGAGCTCATAGGGGCTCAAAGAGACTTAAACCACCAACTAGAGAGCATGCATGGGCCTGACTTAGGCCCTCCACGTACATGTTACAATTGTGTAGCTTGATCCTCTTAATAGTTGTCTCCTAATAGCTGTCTCTGACTCTGTTGCCTGCCTTTGGGACCCATTCCCTCTCCTGAGCTGCCTTGTCCCCACCGGCTACCCTCTCACTGGGCTCAGATGTCTCACCTTCCTCTCCTGCCCAGCTTTGGGCCATTCAGCTCTTTATCTGACCAATCAGAAGGTGATGGAGAACAATGTTTACAAAACACTAACATAGAAGGTGCTTTTAAATGATGACAATACCAAAGTCCAGCTTGTAATCAGATCTCTGCAGGCACAGAAATCAGCATTCAAATACACAGTGCACAAAGACATCACTCCCACAGACCACATCTCTTCAACCACAACCAAAGTCAATCTTTTCTCCCTTAAGTAACTTCTTGTCAGGTATTTGGTAATAGCAATAAATACAGTGTACTCCAAAATATTATACTACTTAGATTGTATATATATATATATACATATATATACATATATATATGTGTGTGTGTGTATTTGTGTGTGTATATATATGTATATATATAAACATGCTGTGTATATTTGACGTGTTTAACAGTAAATTTATAAATGCTATCAGATTAGGTATGTGAAAATTCAAGTGAGAGGTGGCAATAAACCATTATTTCAATCACTAAAGATTTTGCACTCAAATTGCTTTAAAGTGTCCTTGGGGTGCTCATTCATAATAAAATCTTGTTTTGAAATAATAGAAAATGCGTGGTATAGTGGCCTGCACAAGAGCCAAAGAGTAAAGCCATAGCTGAAAGAAAGGTCCCAGCTTCACACAATCACAACTGCGAATAATGCCACTTCATAAGCTATAAGCTGAAGAAAAAGTTTTAAATTAACACATATAGGTCACATAAATTTATTTTTATACAGTTCATATACACACATAAGTAATTCTATTCCTCATCCAACTTTATTTTTATTCCTTTTTTTCCCAGTTTGATTTTTCTTTTTATTTATTTATTTTATAAATATTCACTTTGTATCCCAGCTGTAGCCCCCTCCTTCATCCACTCCCAAGCCCACACTCTCTCCCTTCTTTCCTCCCAGGCCCCTCCCCAAGTCCACTGATAAGGAAGGTCCTCCTTCCTTTCCATCTGACCCTAGCCTATCAGGTCTCATCAGGACTGGCTACATTGTCGTCTTCTGTGGTCTGGTAAGGCTGCTCCCCCATCAGGGGGAGGTGATCAAAGAGCTACCCACTGAGTTTATGTCAGAGACAGTCCCTGTTCCCCTTACTAGGGAACCTACTTAGAGACAGCGCTGACATGGGCTATATCTGTGCAGGGGTTCTAGGTTATCTCCACGCTTGGTTGGAGTATGAGTTTCAGAAAAGACCACTGTGCCCAGATTTTTTGGTTCTGTTGCTCTCCTTGTGAAGTTCCTGTCCCCTCCAGGTCTTTCCATCTCCCCCTTCTTTCATAAGATTCCCCGCACTCTGCCCAAAGTTTGGCTATGATTCTCAGCATCTGCTTTGATACCTTGCTGGGTAGAGTCTTTCAAAGGCCCTCTGTAGTAGGCTCCAGTCCTGTTCCCTGTTTTCTTCCTCTTCCAATGTCTTTCCCATTTGTCTTTCTGAATGAGGATTGATCATCTTACCCAGGGTCCTCCTTTTTGCTTAGCTTCATTGGGTATACAGATAATTGAGGTAGCCATTCTATTGGACATGAGATGGTCACGTGCGTGCAAGTCATGCTGGCTCACTATTCTTGTTGTTTTCAGCAGACACCTCCTGTTTGCTCAGTTAAACCTCCTGTTTTGCTCAGCTAAACCTCCTGTTTTGCTTGGTTAATTTTCCTGTTTTGCTTGGACATGTTTACTTGGAAACCTATATAAGTGGTTTACTCTGTAATAAAGATGGCGCCTTGATCAGAGGGCTGTCTTGGTGTCACTTCTTCGTGTTCTCTGTCTTCTCTTTTAATTCCCAGCCCCTTGTGCAGGCGGTTACTATTGGTGGTCGCGGGCAACTACAGATTATAGTATGTTTATTCCATATTATATATCTAATATCCACTCAGAAGTGAGTATATGCCATGTATGTCTCCTGTTTCTGGGATACCTCACTCAGGAAGATCTTTTCTAGATCCCACCATTCTCCTGCAACTTCCATGGTTTCCTTGTTTTTAATTGCTGAGTGTTATTCCATTGCATAAATATATCACAATTTCTGTATCCATTCCTCAGTAGAGGGACATCTGGGTTGTTTCCAGATTCTGGCTATTACGAATAAAGCTGCTACAAACATGGTTGAACAAATGTCCATGTTGTATACTTGAGCATATTTTGGGTATATAGCCAGATCTTGAGGTAGCACTGTTCCTAATTTTCTGAGAAAATGCCAGATTGATTTCCAAAGTGGTTGTACAAGTTTACATTCTCACCAGCAGTGTAGAAGGGTTCTCCTTTCTCCACATCCTCTCCAGCATGTGTTGTCACTTGAGTTTTTGATCATAGCCATTTTGATGGGTGTAAGATAAAATCTCAGGGTGGTTTTCTTTTTTTAATTTTTATTAATTACACTTTATTCACTTTGTATCCCTCCATAAACCTCTCCTTCCTCCCCTCCCAATCCCACCTTCCCTCCCCCTTCTCTACACATGCCCCTCCCCAAGTCCACTGAGAAATGGATACAGAAATTGTGGTACATCTATACAATGGAATATTATTCCACAATAAAAAAAACAAGGATATCATGAAATTTGCAGGTAAATGGTGGGACCTGGAAAGGATCATCCTGAGTGAGCTATCCCAGAAGGATAAAGACACACATGGTATATACTCACTCATATAGACATATAAAATATAATAAACCTACTAAAATCTGTATACCTAAAGAAACTGGCTAAAATGCCAGAGTCCTCAGCCAGAAAGGCAAATCAGATTGACATTAGAAGAAGAAAACAGGGAACAAGCCAGGAGCCTATCACAGAGGGTCCCTGAAAGGTTCTGCCCTGCAGAATATTAAAGCAGATGCTGAGACTTATGGACAACTGTTGGGCAGAGTGCATGGAATCTTACAAAAGATGTGGGAAATAGTAAGATAGGGAGAGGACAGGAGCTCCACAAGGAGAGCAACAGAACCAAAAAATCTGAGCACAGGAGTCTTTCCTGAGACTGATACTCCAACCAAGTACCATGCATGGAGAAAACCTAGAACCCCTGCACAGATGTAGCCCATGGCAGTTCAGTATCCAAGTGGGTTCCATAATAATGGGAACAGGGACTGCCTCTGACATGAACTGATTGGACTGCTCTTTGATCACCTCACCCTGAGGAGGGAGCAGCCTTACCAGGCCACAGAGGAAGACAATGCAACCACTCCTGATGAGAGCTGATAGACTAGGATCAGAAGGAAGGAAAGGAAGACCTCCCCTATTTTTATTTCTTAAGTTAACTAGCTACTAGCTACTAGGTCTGTTCATGTTACATAAGAGATAAGAGGGGACCTGTTTATTAAATGCCAAGCAGACAGAAGTTTGCAGATAGCTTTGAAATATCTGCAGAGAATGAAGTTTGTACATAGTCACAGAAGTGTGGAAGGTGAGGTTAGGATGATGTAGAGACTGTGTGTTAATAAAAGTGGATATTGTCTATTAAGTATTAAGAAAGGTTATATGGAACATGAATGAATAGAATATTAAATTATATTCAAGATTGTGTTTTCTTATTACTCATTCTTTAGTAAACTTAAAAGAATGTGTGGCCTCAAAGCACTTTAGAATCAGCAAGTAGAGCAGGGAGCGAGATCATCCATTCTGTGTAACATGTGTCTGTCTCCACTTGTACAATTCTTCTGTTATCATTGGGAAGACAGATGATTCTCCCTCAGATCTTTCAGTTAAAACCTTGCTGGCATTTTCCCTAATCTTCGGCTTGCTGGTGTGGTGGTGAATGCTTGGAATCCTTCTTGGAGAGTGGCAAAACCATTGTCCTTGTTCATTTCATAAAAGCAACCACCAGTGGTATTTGCAAAAAGTAGACTTTGACAATTCAAGTTAGATGACCACTTTATTGTGGAAAAATATCCCCTATCTTGTTTCTAATCCAGAAACCATATGAAGAAAGCAGCACTGCATCTAGGTCATAATGCAGTTGAGAGTATTGGGAATGAGAGGTTAGAAGAAGACTTCCCCCCAAACTTGTTTCAAAGGCTGTCCCTTAGCATTCAAAGGGAGGGCCTGTGCAGTGGCACATGCCTCTAATCTCAGCACTCTGAGAGACAGAGGGAGGTAGATCTGTGAGCTCGACTCCAGCCAGCCAAGGCCTCACAGAGAAACCCTATCTCAGGAGAGAAAAAAAAATTCAAAGGGAGTAGGTACTCTCTGAAAAGAGAGTTTCAGGTCTGAATACAATAATCATAGGGCATTAAATCTAAAAACACAGACTTATAAAATAATGAGCAGTGGGGAATTTTCCGCACTGAGTGTGCCCAAATCTCCCAGAATCTCTCCTGTCAGCATAACATTTATTTCTAAGGCTGTCCTTCACACTGCCATAAAGTCAGTTGCATCTCATTAGAGAATACAGAGAAAATTATCTCCAAATATGTGTAGATCTCTAAGGCTAGCTGACCCTGGAAGGGAACTATGAAACAAATACACCTATTTCCTTTTACTTCACCCAAGAGAAGCACCCTTGCACAATTTCAAGGTTTTAAGTTAAAACACGTGGTGTTTTATTCAGAAAGCCCAATTCTTAAAAAGTTCATTTAGTTCTAGAGCTTTTGCACTGTAATCTGGAGACCTCTTGATGAATCCCTCCCTTTAGTCCCGTCGAGCAGGCACCCTGGACAGGGCTTTGGGAAAGAATTCCCTTCCTTCCACTCGAGCATCATCTCAGTGATACATGGGACCGTGTTTGTGGAATTTTCTAACAGAGAAAACTTATCTTAAAACCTAAATGTCCTAGATTAATTGACCAGTAGATGTCTGTGGTACAGTTAAACAAAGACCATCTTGTATCTTTTAGTGTAGGGGTGTAGGGGTGTTCTCAGTGACCTTTTAGAAACTATGACTATTTTTACAATAAAATGCAAAACATTGATGTGTTTGCAATGAAATAACATTTTGTAGATAAATTTAAAAACTAAGACTTTACTGATTTGCCTTTAGGCCAACTGCAGTCTTTACAGAGCTTCCTTTTTTAAATTTTTATTTATTTGTCATTTATGTACATCGGTGTTTTGCCTGCAGGTGTGAGGGTGCTGGAGTCTCTGGAAGAGGAGTTACAGACAGTTATGAGCTGCCATGTGGGTGCTGGGAACTGAACCTGGTTCTTCTGGAAGAATAGCCGGTGCTCTTGACCGCTGAGTCATCTCTCCCGCTTTTGTTTCACTGCTGTGCCCTCCACATAACACTGGGACACTTTTCAGGTGATAAAAGGCACCAGAAAACTAAAGTGTTAAAGGAGAGGGGTAGGATGGAGAAAGCAACCCACTTTCTGCTTTGGGGGAAAGGGTTCAGAGCAGCACGCCTTGAAAACAGGAGTTTAAAAAGTTGCATTGAGACTCAAGGCCTAAGAGACAGTGAAAGAGGCTGGTGTCTGTTCTAAGCTAGAAGACTCTTTGAGGGACACCAAGGGGAACAAAAGCAAGAGATATTTTCTGGACATTTACCTTAGTCTGAGTTCTCTCATTAGCTTTTTTAACTGTCAGTGTAGATTTACTTCCTCCTTAAAAAACAGTGTATGTTCCCATCTGCACACTGTAGAATCAGTCACCTTGCATTGCTTCCACATTTCTAACATCTTTATTATATGTTCTTATAATTGTGTGTATGGATGTTTTGTCTACATGTTTGTCTGTGCATCACAAGTGTGCTCAGTGCTATTGGAGACCAGAAGAGGATGTTGGGTCCTCTGTAACTCCATGAAGGTTGAAGATTCCCTCTGTAACAGCCACTATCTATACTGTCCATCAAGGAAAACATAAAAGTGATTTTACCCATCATGTATGGTTTTACTTTTCAATTTTTAAAAGATATATATATATATATATATATATATATATATATCTTTGTGTGTGTGTTGCCTGCATATATATGTATGTGCACCACATGTGTGTCTGGTACCCATGGAGGCCAGAAGAGGACATAGTAATCCCTGGGACTGGAGTTACAGTTGTGATCTGCCATGTGGGCACTGGAAATCAAACCCAGGTCTCTTGGAAGAGCAGCCAGTGCTATTAACCACTGAGCCATTTCTCCAGCCTTTTATTCTATAATGTTTACCTTACATCTTCTCTTTACCTAGTTGTAATCACTTTTTCTATATCAATATTTCTTAATATTTGTTTTTTTTCCATTTTATTTTTTAGATGTTATTTTATCCTGTAGTATTCATAGTCTCTTCTAGTTTTCTTTTGTATGGCTTAACAGGAATCGTAAAAATCATTGAGCTTGCATGAGCCTTTCATTTATAAATATGTCATTTATTATTTCCTCCTGTTCTTGAAATGTGATAGGTGCCTGACAGTAGTATGAGCAGGAGCTGAGGCCAGTGCCCATCCTAAGTAGCTGAAACTGGTTGGATTTTTTTTCTCATTTCTCTAGCTCACCCTTCCATCTTTCCTTAGAAGACTTTAGTTTTCATTCTGTTAGTGTTGAAATTTTTTGAGCCTATAGACACCTATAGAAAATCCATTTGAGCAGTATAAAATGTGTTAAGCAGACACATAACTAAGCATCACTCATGTAATGTTCTTGTGACAGTGATGTAAGAAGGTCAGAGGGGGCTTGTCGACATAGTAACCATCATCAGAGCAAATGCCACATTCTATGTGACAGGCACGATTGGAGCATGTGATGTGTCCAGAGACTTTATGAAACAACTATTAGTACTTTTGCACAAAAGCAGAAATTGAGGCAAAGAAAGGTTGAAATTCTTGGTACTGTATGCACAGTGAACTCAGGCTTAATTTTAGCCTGATTACTATGTGATCTTAAAATTTCAGTTCAAGTTACAAAGGTACAACATATTATGAACTAGATTTTTAAAGTTATCCTGTTTCTCTTTTATATGGTTAAATATTTGATTTACTGTGGTTAAAGGTTGTATTAAGATTTTCTAAATATATAATTATTAGCCCTGATATGTTCATGATTCCAAATTTCTAGACTGTATCCTGATCCCACAGCCGTTATATTAGTTAATCAAGACATTTGTAATACAAATGGCAACCCAAGAAGATAGACTTTGTTGTTCTTGTTATTGTTGTTGTAGTTGTAATAGCAGAGATTGAAGCCGGAACCTGGGCATGCTGAGAAACTTTTCACCCCAGAGCCAGTTTTTCCTTGAGATGGAATTGAAGTTTTGAGGACAACTGTGGTTGGCTATGCAGTAGTAATGGGGTTAGTGGGTAGAAGGGAAATGGAGGCCAGCTTAGAAGCAAGCCCGGCTCATGGGAGGCAGTGATAGGGGCATCCCTTGGGCAAAGTTTCTAGCTAGAGTATCCTGATCAGTGAGGTTCAGGTCTGGCAAGAGACTCTTAGTAAAATCAACTGGAGATCTATAGAGGAAACCATAGGTCAATCTTGGGCCTCTGTCTCTGCATCTACTCCCAGACATGTTGATATGTATGCGAGCACACAGGCATAACCACCACACACAAATACATATGCACTCACTAAAATCAGTATTTGTTTGCCTTGAAGTGTTATGGGTATAATACCAGCATTTAATAGTACAGTGCTGATTGTTGAATCTAAACTTTGAAATGTAAGCAAGGCTCAGTGTTCTCTATAACATAATACAAGATTTTCTAGGTTTTTGTCTTTGTCTCAGCACACAGATGCTGTATTTTGAACTGATTAAAGTCACTGAACAGCATGAAAGCAGTATAAAGAAATGAGCATGAGTTTTAGACCTAGACCTGGTCATGGTCAGATATCTTGGAAAGGGAAGGATATATAAACACATTCTACAAGAGACACACTCACCCTTCAGAAACTCAAATCAAACATTCTCCCTTGTGCTTACATGATACTTTCACGAACATTATCAAATCATATCAATTTTCATCTATGAACTACATACATCTATTTATTCATCCTAATATTTTGTCGAACTCCTATCTCCTGCCATGGTCTCTTGCACATGCTTAAAAAACACTGGTGGGCAATGTTGATAAACTCCATTATATATAACCGAGGGTCATATTAACACATAGTGAATAATAGAAAATAATATATTGACTATATTATAAACAGGGGATACAAAGTATAAAAAGACAAAGGTGAACAGAGGAAATTTGAATGTAGGGTGCATGTAAAGATTTTAAATAGGATATTCTAAGGTAGACAGAAACAAGGAGATCTCTGGTTAGACTTGAGCATTAATACTAGGATGGAATCATTGTTAGCAAAGGTATGTCAAACTCCTTGGCAAGAGAGACTGAAGCAAAAATAAGCTTTAGATTATTTTGACCGAATTTTATCTTTAGTTTGGAATGTTGCAAACTAACGTCAGCCCTTTGTGAAGATATACGTGTTTTGCTTAGCTTTCAGCTCAAAACACAAACTTCATTTAAGATCAGGGAGAGGTGATTGCTGTTGTTTTTGTTTTGATTTGGTTTTTGGTTTTTGAGACAGGGTTTCTCTGTGTCGTTTTGGCTGGCCTTGAACTCACAGAGATCCGAGTGCCTCTGCTTCCCAGAGTGCTGAAATTACAGGCTTGTGCCTCTGTGTCCAGCATGCTGGTATATTCTTATTCATTGTTGTTGGCTGGAGCAGACATGCAAGGCTTCCCACACTACATGTATGTGATGCACATTAGGCAGCGAATGTTAGATACTTAGGTACCAAAGCTTGGCAGTTCACACTCTCCAAGAGATGCAACGACAATATATCAAGATGTAATCTCTTTGAGGACAAATTCATTCTTCCCAATATGCCAGCAATCTTTTATCTACTTCTCAGTGCTTGGAGCAATATATCAAGAAGTCATGAGAAGGTGGTGAATGTGAAAGTCATTTTAATGAATCAAAGGATGATGGCAGCCTGTGCATAGCTGTGGAGTTTAGTAACCAGGATCAAACTGAGACAAATCATTTTCTCAATGTAAAAATGGCCATTGCTCAATTAAATTACAGTCATACAGTTCATGTTACCTGGGAAGATGAAATGAATGGATTGAAACTCAGAAACAGTTTGTTGTTGTTGTTGTTGTAAAATATGTACATCATAAAAGAAAGAGTGTGGGGGTAGGAGGAGGCAGGGGAAGGAGAACTACAAAAACACACTTTGCTGAAATACGTCATAATAGTATCTAATTTAAAAAATTTAAAACAACATATATAATATGTATGTCAAGTGGTTCTGTCTTTGGATATTATTTAACATGTCCCTAGGTTCTCTTAAAGAAAATGACCATGGGGATCTTCAGTTAGTTCCAAAACTGTAGCAATGCTCAATCTGTCCCTTTTCAGTCTGGCTTACACTGTATGCCTCTCTAAATGCAACAACAGTGTTAGCAAATCAGGGTTCTATATGTTTGTCAGAGACTCAATGCCTTTCCGTGTCCTTTTGCTTTATGCTCACATTTGAACATGTGCATGCTGGTGTTTATGTGCACAGGATTTGAGCAGACAGGAAGAGATGACAAAGTCACCAGAAAACCCATTCTCTTATATTATTAATGTGTGCTAATTTAAAAAATTAAATACTCAAATGTGTTGATTCATACGTGTATACAATGTCAGAACTTGGGAGGCTGAGGCATGAATTTGAAATCAGCCTGAGCTACACAGCAAGCTCCTGGCCAGCTTGAGCTACAAAGTTGGACCTTATCTCAAAACATAAAAAAAAGAAAGAAAGAAAAAAGGGGAAAGGAATGGAGAAAAAGAGAAAATAAATATTTTGAAAAGGAGGAGCTGCATTCCACATTGACAGATGGTCCAGAGAGGATAGGTATTAAAGCCGAATCTAGAGCTGCTCCTCTGTGAAGCTGGTGCTCGAGAGACGCCGCTCTCTGCAGTCCCTGCTCTTTGCAGTGTGTTATCGCTTAGGACACGTTTGTACTTTCCTTGCTCATATCAGAACGTTATGTTTCCAGCTCACATTTGCAGAGCAGCTATCTCAATCTTCTTTACAGATGTCAATCCATGTTATTGTAGGTCTGCAGCCTCTGGAAACAGCGTACAGCCGCTTGGCTGTCTTTTGTGTACAAACTTCCCCATGTTACATATCTTCATTTTATCTTTTTCTTCCTTCCTTTTTCCTGTTCTATGTCTCCTTTTTTGTGTTTTGAGATAAGGTCCATCTTATCTGGCTCAAGCTGGCCAGGAGCCTGCTGTGTAGCCCAGGCTGATTTTGAACTCACGGCTGTCTTTCTTGCTTCAGCCTCCCTAGTTTGTAGCTGGCTTTAGCTATCAACTTGATACAAGCTAAACTCACTTGGGAGGGGAGTGTCAGGGAGGAGTCATCTACATTGGCTTGGCTTGTGGGCCTGTCTTTGTGGGGTTGGGAGATCACCAAACTGGAAGGTAGGAATGAATTCCCGGAACTTATTTTGAGATCCTAGAGTGAATGAATTAGTGTGTAGAAAGCAGTTGCTGTAGTAAGAAGCAATGGGTTTCATTTACCAAAAAAAGCAAAGAACCTCAGCTAGCTGAGGTACTGAAGGAAGGCGGGAGGAACATGGAAGGAGATCTTAAGGAATTATAAATATCCACCAAAGCCTTGGTGATAAATGGCTAACTAGAAAAGCTGTCTGTGGGGTGGGGAAAGGACTCTGTAAAGTGCTTGTTACCTGAGTTCCAATCACCAGAAACTATATAATAAAAGCAGGAGACGACAATGCAAGCATTTCTAATCCCATCAGCTCCCCAGGGAGATGGGAGATGGAGTCAGGATAACCTCCAGACACTAGCCCAATGGTGACCATAAAGAGACCCTCACTCAAACAAGATGGAAGCGGGACTAACACCCAAGGTGACCTTCATGAGCACAAACATGAATCACACGAGTGTGTGCGCACGCACACACACACACACTCCATATCTTCTTTCTTGCTCAGCATCTTGCTTCATGCATCTTTCTTTACTTACTGTGTTATATAGTACGGTTGCTCACATTCATCACTCTGCATTATCATTAATCAGTCCCATCTACTTAGGGCATCATGTCACTCTGATTTATGGAGAAAGACTCAGAAATACAGATCCGAGAACTTAGTGTGTCTTCTCAAGAGACTTGGTTTTTGTCTGTGTTTAGGGTAATTTTAGTATGGCTGGGAATATATATCTTGTATTATTGAAGCTGTTATTTGGAATTTGATGTGTCAATAGGATGGTACTTATGAAAGTAGCATAGCAGTGTACGCAGTGGATCGTGCGTGGAACTAGTGTTTTATATATTCTTTCTGAACCTGCAGAAGATGAAAGATAAAACACAGTTTTCAGACTTCTATGAATGTATGAATCTGGACATGACTTCAGTTGCACCAGTGAGACTCACACATGACCAAGAAAATGGAAGTGAAGCAGGGCATCTCTTTGCCATTTGGCTTTAAGCTTGAAGGTCTGTTTCTCAATCCCCACATTGCAGTTTGTTTATAGAACTGCATCAGTTCTCATGGCAGCATCCCAAGTCCCCACTTTGCTCATTTAATCATGTTGTTTGTATATCTTTCTTTCTTTGATTTCTTTCCTTGTCTGGGTCATGCTGTCCTCTGATGATTCAAATGTTTACATTTTTGTCCCTGGTTCTTCTGGTGGTAAAAACATACCTTATGGAAAAACTGTGGACTACTTATTCAAAATTTTTGCTGCTCCAGTCTATAGAGTATGATTATTTTAGGTCTTCCTCTTCCAGGACAGAACATACTTCTTGTGCCAGATTATGAATGAAATGATAAATGTCCCGTTAAAGAAGAAAGAAACTTTAAGAAACTCTTCATTCTGCCACGAGAAAAGTGAACTAGTCCGGCCTCAGTTAAGGTTACTCCTTTGTGTAGCATCTTAGAAAGAAGGTGTATAGAGCAGAATCATTGCACATGTGTAGCTACTATATAATTACAGAGAGACAAAACTTTCTCAGTGTACTCATTCTGAGATTTAGAGATTATTGTTACGGTGTAATGCATGTAGTAAAAGCAGAGTGATGTTCAATTCCTTCCTCACTTCCATAGGCTCATTGACTGATCTCTATGTCTCTCTATGTGCCTATCTCTGTGTATGGATAGATAGATGAATAGGTAGATAGATGGTGGGTGGATAGATAGATAGGTAGATAGATAGATAGATAGATAGATAGATAGATAGATAGATAGATAGATAGATATAGACAGACAGGTTATAGGTGTAGACTCTCTATCCTAGGATGGCCTATAAATCTCTGCATAGTTGATAATGGATTTGAATTCTGATCCTCCTGCCCCACCACAAACGGGTTTTATTGAGTACTGGGAATTGAACTCAGGGCCTCCTGCATGCTAGACAATCTACAACTGGCACTGTGATAGATAATCTTCTTATCTTGGATTATGATATGCCTTTGCTGTGTCTGTATGGATAGTTCAGGGGTTGTTCGATAATAATAGCTCTGACATAATATGTGACTTAATTACTTCACCCATTCTTAACATGATGACATTGTTGGGAGATAGAGCAAGTAGGAGATGGCCGAGAGTAGAAGATGGGGGCCCAGCTGGGCACTAGGTCACTGGAGGTGGGAGGGGCTCTGGCTTGCCCTGGTATCTTTCTACAGTCCACCACTTCTTCTTCCTGACTACTGTGATATGAACAGCTTTATTTTGCTTCTTGTCTGTGGTGATGTGACCTGATTATCATTGCTCTTTGTCCACTATATTACCATTGGTCCAGAAACAACAGTTGGCCTTGATGGAATCAAACCTCTGAAACTGTGAGCTAATTGTACCTTTATTCTGTTTATGTTAGGCATTATGTCACAGAAGTACAGGCCAAGTCTCTGAATATTATAATACTATAATGTTTTTATATTATATATAACATATTTTATATACAATATACATTTTTAAAAACAAATACAGCTTTTCTGTTAAGGATCACTGCATTTTCTTTTACTTCAGTGAACCTCATAATATTAGCTGCTTTAAAGCCATTACCTAGCATTTCTGACATTTTGGACTTTTGAGTTTACCTTCTTTTGATTTTTTTTCCTTTGAAAGTATGTCCGGAGCCATTTTGGATTATGTCCTAGACATTATTTTTCTAGTCTCTGGGTTTTGTTCTAATCTTCTGGAAAGTGTTAATGCCTTTGCTTAGTAGATGAAGTTGATTAGACATGAACTCTGTCTTACTTATATAGGTAACAAGTTAGATTTTGTTCAGCAATTCCAGCAGGAATTGACTGGAACTCTCCTACTTTCTGTTCTTCTATCCAAGTCATTTGTACTCTGCCTTCATGTTGTGCAGACTAAAGTAGAGTCTAGCCAGAAATTGCAGGGCTGGTACATGTAGTGTTCTCTTTTCCTGAAAACTTTCTCACTTTTCAGCTGCCCTTTGATGCCATTTCCTTAGTTCCTCATGAACCTTCAGGAGGTGGAGCCTCACTAGGGGAAGTCACTAGGATTGGCCCTTGAGGTTTATAGCCCTGACCTGTTTTCTGTCCCACTTTTGCTTCTGGTTCCTCTCAGATGTATAGAGGTGAGGGGTCCCATCCGCAAGCTATTCCCATAATTTCTCAACACAACAGACTGTATCCTTTCAAATGATAAGTCAGGTAAATCTTGTCTCCTTAAGTTGCTCTCAGATATTTGATTACAGCAAAAAGTAACTAATATGCTGTGATAAAGCTGAATATATGAATAAGACACATTGAGTGTAATGGTAGCTAATAAATCTAGAACAATTTACAATAAATATGATCTTTCACATGCTCTTGTTTTAGTGTACAACCTTTCTTTTTGTTTTGTTTTGTTTTATTTGAGATAGGGTTTCTCTGTTTAGCTTTGGCTGTCCTGGACTTGCTTTGTAGACCAGGCTGGCCTCGAACTCACAGAGATCTGCCTGCCCCTGCCTCCAAGTGCTGGGATCACAGGTGTGAGCCACTGCCCCCAGCCCAACCTTTCTTTTTGTAACATGGTATGGTGTAACATACCTGCGATGAAGTAGAGTTGAGTGACATTGTGGTAGAGCAGTGGTCCACTATGTGAGGGTTTCTTGAACACATGGACTGAAATAGTGATATTTTAAGTTTATATGAAAATGGAGATGGCCACTAAGTGAATATCCCATGATGTCATTATTATCTTGCATAGGAAGAAGGTAGCATGAGATTCCATCAGCCAGTCAGGATGGCATGCACTTTAAAATGTACGCTTTCTGGAATTTTCCAGGTAGTATGTTCAGTGTGGCTGAATGCAGTTGACTGAAACTGTGGAGATATGAGATCTCAGACAGGGGTAGCTGTTGTAGATAATTAAAAGATTTATGCATACTTGATGTTTCTATGGCTATCCCTATGCTTTTCCATCTCAAAAGATACTTATTTCCTTATTTATATTTGGATAATCTAATAAGCAGCTTTTGACAAACTGCTGGATAATAACCTAGAGATCTAAACAGTGATTTTTAAATTACCAACTGACAGTGTCCATAACATGAAAATGTTAGTTGACAATCCATGATGAAAGAATGCTTATTATGTTTGTGAATTTTTCATGGAATGTACACCAGATACATCTAAAATGAAATCTGACCTTAATTTTTGCATACCTTTTATGTTTGGAATTTTTTTTTAAGATTTATTTATGTTTGAGTGTTCTGTTTACATGTACACCTGCATGCCAGAAGAGGGCATTAGATCCCAGCACAGATGGTTTGTGAGCCACCATGTGGTTGCTGGGAATTGAACTCAGGCCCTCTGGAAGAGCAGACAGTGCTTTTAACCACTTAGCCATCTCTCCAACCCCTTAAATTTTGTTTAGCAAAAATTTCCCTTCTATTTTTAAAAATATTGATTGACGATTGAAATTAAAACTCTAATTGTCTTTTCTACTGACAGTATGAGAAATACTAGTGTAAGTTAAACACTAGAAATTAACTTTGAATAACTTTAAATTACCCATTTTACATAAAATATGTTCCTAGACTATACATTGATTATTCTAACAGCTCCTGTATGATGTGGGATATGCTGAGTTTTTTTTTCACGTGTGTGTGCAGTGTATGTATGGATGTTCATGTGTATGGTTGGGCATACCTGTATACATTTGTAAGCCAGAATTTGACATTGGGTGTCTTCCACAGTCTCTTTGTCTTATATATCAAGGGTCTCTCTCTTGAGACCCTTAGAGATGGATGATTTAGCTAGTCTATCCACCTATCTGTGTCAGGAAGCCTGTCTCCACATCCTGTGTGCTAGAATTACAGGCAGGATTGCCATGTCCATCAGCATTTACCTGGTCACTGGGGACTGAACTCTGGGCCTCATGCTTATAAGACATGCACTTTACCCATTAGACACCTCTCCAACTCTGCCTTTTAAATGAGCATATGAATGTTTGTGAGTATTTTGTATTTTGTGGAAATTTGTGTACTTCACACAGGGGCACATGCGCATGTTCATGGTGGCCTCCTGGGCCTCAGGTGGCTGTCCTAGTGTGGGAAGCAACAGCTCTTTTTCAAGCTCTGGATAGCTGCTCACCTGGCAAGCTTGCTTTGTTATAGATTATTCAGTGAAAAATATGCTTTAGACTTTACCTTGAGGCAGAAACAAGCAGGAGGTTTGCCAAGTTTCTCTAACTTGTCTGTGAGACCTTGGACCATGTCTGCCATACAGGAATGTGGTCTTTGAAAACAAGCTTAACTGCTTCATGAACCCTGTCCTTGGACCAGTGTGAACTGTGTTTGCTTTGTCTTTAAAAAGAAATTGGAAAAAATAAACTTGCAGCTTTTTAGTAACGACTGATAGCCCTCTCCAATCTATCCTCACTTTTCTTTTTCTCTTACCCTGTAATTTCTCAATCCCCACTCTCTCTGTCATGTCCCGAATTACCTATGGTCATCCTAGCTTGGTTCTCTGCTGCTGCAATAAACACCATGACCAAAAGCATCTTGTAGAGGAAAGGGTTTTTGGCTTACAGACGCCCATAACAGTCGTCATAGAGAGAAGTAAGGAACCATGGAAGAAAGCTGTTTTACTGACTTGCTTTACATAACCTGCTCAGCTTTCTTTTTTTCTCTTCTTCCTTTTTCTTTTCTACTTTTTGTTGATTCTTTATGAGTTTTACATCAAGCACCTCAGTCACAATCATCTTCCTACTCCCTCATATCTGCCCTTTGCCCTTGCAACCTCTCCCCCAAAGGAAAGAAAAAAACAAACAGAAACGTAAGTGAAAGAAAGCATAGAAAACATCTCATCGTGGAAGCTGCAGTGTGTCAGTGTGTCACAATATGCCCCTCTGTCCACACATCTTCACTTAGAATGTTCATCATAAGGAGTCATTGGTCTGTTCAAGGTCTCTGGCTCATCTGTCACACCTATAATATTGGATCCTCACTGGGACTCCTCCCACTTATCCTCTTGTTGCCCCGTGTCATGGAGATTGAAGCTCTGGCCAGCAGGACCAGCCCTTTCATTCACCCTCACAGTTCAGAGATGATGTGGACCTGGCCTGTGTGATTCAGTTGCTTTCTTATATTGTCTAGAACCACCTGCCTGGGGATGGTGCTGCCCACAGTGGGCTGGGCCTGTTTCTATCAATCACCGATCAAAACAAAGAAACAAAAAGCAAAGCCCCACAGACATGCCCACACGCCAATCTGACCGGGGTAATTCCTCAACTGAGGTTCCTTCTTTCCAGCTGACTCTAGTTTGTGTCAAGTTGACAGAAACTGACTAGCATAGTCACTCTTGTTTTGCTCGACAAACTCACTCACTTTGACCTGAACTCAATTTGGCTAGGCTGGCTGGATGGAGAGAACTAGGAGTACCCCACTTGGGATCTCTTGTCAGTGAGATTACAGGCATGCCACTAGGCTCAGCTTTCTTATTTCATGTAGGTTCTTAGGGGATGGAGATCAAGCCCTCATGGTTGCACAGCAAGCACTTTACTGAGCTGTCTCCCCAAGCCCTGGTGCTGAAATGTTCTTACAAAAAGTGAGACAACTGAGGTCCACAAAGTTTTAAATTTATTTTTCTGGGGAATGTGACATGATAGCCAATGTGTAAGCTAAGGAATGCAGCAATTTAACTTTCATCTGAAATTAGTCTTTTCTTTTGATTCTTCATTATTCAGGTTAGATGTAATGCTGGAATGCAGTTGGAAAAGAAATAATAATAGCAACAGATCTATTAACTAAACTTTCTGTGCAGCTGACTGTTAAGAAAAACAACTTCTTCTCTTTTCAGGGATGAGAAACAAATATTCAGAGTAAGTTTAGTGACAGCATTTCAATGCAAGCTTTTCTGGTTGCAATCTCTCTCCCTTTAACAGTGTTCCAGAACAATCACTAGAGGGCCGTGCAGAAGTTGGAGTACTCAAGAAGACAGGCTTATAATAATCAACACGGTGCTAGAAAGGGGTCTTCCTTTCCTCACAAGATGGGTTCATCCTTCAACATTTGTAATTTGAAAGACACAAGTTGAAGTATCAACTGATCATTCATCAACATTTACAAAGGCTGATAGGGACAGAGAAGCAATAGATGCATTCTCTCATGAATCTTAGATATTTATGCTTGTCAACATGTTTCATTTGACTACTTATCCTCCTGGCCTACCAGAGGTACAATTAAGATGTCTTGAAAAATTACAGAGATAAAAATAATTGCTTACCATCTGTCCTTGCATGGAAAATGGAAGAGAAAGGCTAAATCTTTTGAGGTTATTGATGAGTCAGTCTGCCTTCATCATGGACTTGAAAGCCATCTTATAGTAAAGACAAAATTGGTTCTTGACTATTTATTATTAAATTTCTGTTTCTCAATGACTGGGCTATGCCCCACTCATAACTTTGATTACAAATGGTTCTGTACTGTCTGTTCCAGGAAAAGGCAAACATGCATTTGTTTCAAAAAGGTTGTTATGACTACCTGTTGTTATAACCACCTTGCAATCATGCCTTTGTTTCAGAAGGTTGTCATAACCAACTTGTATATTCTGCTTCTGTAACCCAGCCTATTTGCTTGCCAAATTCCCCTCCTACCCCAAAGCCTTAAAAACTTTCTCCATGTCCAAGGCTGATCTCTTGAACTGTGCCTTTTAGGGAAAGACAGCCCATGTACACAAATACAAAAAGCTTGCTTTAATTAACTTGGCCATGGTGATTTGGGTCAATGGTCTTCCTCCTAAAATCTGTGGGATTAAAAAAATCAATCACATATTCATTCATTGACACCTTTTCTAGTTTATGAAGAATACAATTGGGATAGGTTGATCTTGTAGGTAAATGTACTTACAAGTTGTAAAGGTTTTGGAACTGAAAAATCTCCTGCCAACTATGTGCTCTAAAGGATAGGCTGTTCACTGATAGTGTCACTGGGAGGTAGTGGAGATTTTAGGAGGAGGAGACTAGTTAAGACTCCCCTTTAAGGGTGGACTAGAACCCCTCCCTCTTTCTTTCTGTCCTTTCTGGTCACCTGGAGATGAACAGATTTTTGTAGTACATGTTCCAAGCTAGGACAGTCTCTTTTATCACAGGCTCAAAAACAATGGAGCCAAGTGAGCATGGACTTAAATCTTTGAAACCATCAGCCTAAACAAATCTTTCATTAGGCATAGTGTCACAGTAATGGAAAGCTAGCACACAAGTTATTTTCTTGGTTCTATAAATTAAGATTTTGTTTTAAGAGTCAAGTAGTTGTTTTAAATTAAATCTAGTATCAGCATGATTATATTTATCCTAGCAAGAAATTTTAAAAGATTCTTTTATTTACAGAAATAATCTTTTCATTAATTTAGCTTTCTGTATGTGTGAGGTGATTAAGGCAGAGTCATAATTAGAATGATTCCTCTAGTACTATCCTTCCTGTGTCCTGAATAACAGAAAGTCACTGGTATTAATATTTCCCCTTTACCCAGTTCCTGTTCCCTTATCACATTCCATCTCTACAGTCCCTTCCTGCTTTGCAATGGAATAAGAAGCACTCGGGAGGGTAAGTCTGTCTTTTGTTTTTAACCACTGCATCCAGCAGGGTTTATGTCTAATTTTTTTTTTTTTTTTGTGATCTTGGCAATTTCTCCCTCATTCTCTCTTCAATACTTCTTCCTATGCTTTACGGGTTGGTGTCTAAGTGCCTACCAGCTACAGACACACTTCCAAGCCACACTAAGCCTCTTTCCACAGGGAGCCTGAAATGTAATTTTCGGCATTTTCCCTCCCCTTCCCCATCTGAGGTAGCTGCTATTAACGTTCTCCCACCAAACACCTGTTACTAGTCTGTCATCCTGCAGTTTTCTCTCATAACAATTACCATTTATCACATTTGTTAGATTGTTTGTAAACGTGCACCCAATGGCTACTGTTTGAGTGCTTCTCAAACATGTTTTGTTTTGGGCACTTTACATCTATCAACTCACCTATTCTGTGAGGTTAATACAATTACATAGAGGGAAGCTAATGTAAATACAAGTTACCTGGAGTTAGTGGGATCTGCTGAGTCTGCCTAGCCTCATTGCTACCTTTATATAACGATTCGATCTCTAACTTCATCCTTAAATACTCCTGTCCCTTGATCTCCCACCTCAGCCCCTCATTCCACAGGCTGCCCACATTCCAATCTTTTCCGTCGAGTCCATGCTCCCAAAGCCTTCACATCCTTCTGTCTTCTCTCTGACAGACCGGTCTTCCCTTCCTTCTGGAAATTTCCTTCTGGAAACTTCCCTCGGAGCTGAAGGTGCTCTTAGGCACTCTTTCCTCATCCAGGCCTCTCGCTGGGCAACCAGGGCGCGTGCGCACGGCCCAGCTTTGCAGGGCCACGGGGCCCGGCTCCCATCAGCCCCCGCGCGCTGGGCAGGCTGGGGGAACATGGCCGCTTCCGGTCTCGCACTCTGCCTGGCGCGGGGCTGACAGCGGCTGCGGTCCCGTGCGCTCCTCCCTCTGCATCTCGCGCCGGCGGCGGCGGAGGGCGCAGCGGCCTCCTGTTCTCGCGCCATGGAGAAGAGCTCGAGCTGCGAGAGTCTCGGCGCACAGCCCCCGGCGGCACGGCTGCCTAGCGAGGACTCACTGTCCAGGTGAGGCCGGGGCGAGTGAGGACAGTAGCCGTGCCGTACCGGGACCGAGGCCGGGATCGAGCTTGGATGGAAACGCCGGGGCGTGCGGGAGGAGATGCTGGAGCTGCTCGTGCGGGAGGGAGGGAGGTCCGGCTGTGAGAGGATGGAGACGCCTGGCCATACCGAAGGAGAGGCGGGGGCTGCGGGAGAAGAGATGGAAACGGCAGAGTTGTGCGGAATGAAGAGACCTGGGCTTGGAGAGGCTAGGCCGTGAAGAGAGCAGGAAGCACGGGCGGTTATGGAGAGCCCGGCAGCTATGCTTCCTCCTCTGGGCCTTGGGTGTGAGAGGTGAAAATGCAGTTTCTTTATGGCTGCTGCCCCTCTTCATGCTCGTTTACCGTTCCTGGAGGTTGCTCAGTTATGCTTAAGGACACAGCGTTTTTACTTTATCAGGAGTTTTGTTGTCAGTGGCATGGCATTATCACGCTTTTGTCCTAGTCACAGAGTTTGGGGGCCAGCCCATCACCAGACAAGTGGCCTTGGAGGACACTCTGAAATGGGGAAGGGTGCAGCGTCACAGAGCCAGCTTCTCAGCCAGTGTAAACATCAGTGACATTACCAACATAATGTACATTATATATGGTGTCTGTTTGGGGCACTGTTATTAACTGTAGATAATAGCATCATTATAGACTCGTTAGTTTAATTTTAAGCTTAGTGTAGACAGTCACAGATGACTCTAATGTACAGGCAAGGTAGACTCTTATTTTCACTCACTATGTTAAGTGTATATCTACATTATTTCAAGTTTTGTTTCATTACAAGCAGAGTACGAGCAAAGTATTTATGTTTGACTCTGATTGCTCAGCTTGTTTCCATCCTGTCACTCTAAAGTTGTTCTTCATCTTTTGTTTTTATACAGAAGCTCAAATAAGAAATTATCTTACGGATTTTCTTTCATATACTCTACAGCATTATCTCTAATATTGTTTAATGTATCACACAATTTCTTTCACCCAGTAGGTTGATGAATTTGTTACTGTTTAAAATGTTTTTATGTGTGTTTCCTTGCATGAGTTTATGTGTACAGCATGCATACAGGAACCCGGGAGGTGAGAGTCCCTTAAATTGGAGGACAAACAGGTGTGACCCTCATGTGGGTGCTGGGAACTGAACCCTGATCCTCTGCAAGGGCAGCCGGTACTCTCAACTGCTGAGCCAGCTTCCCAGCTCTGACTTAAATTTTTACTGAGTTTAGATACGAGGAGAAGTGTGCAAAATTTTATAATACTTTCTATTTGTTAGAGAATGGAAATCATTCAGTCTCGCAAAAAAACTTCAAGTTTATAACTGAGGTTAATAAGGCACTCATTATGTTTCAGTAGATAGTTGATAGAACATTTTTGTCCCTTCTGGGAAGAATATAATATGAAAATGAATGCTGTAACTCATTTCAGGGCTCACTGATTTTTTTAAATGGTCATACTCTGGTGAAGCTGGATGAAAGGCTTTGGAAGGTGTATTTTCTTGATGGATTACATGAGTCATTTTGGATTTGTTGCTGGTTTAACTTTATCTTCTGGGTCAATATAGATCTGACATTTTGGCTTTAAAAAGCCAATTTTTTTCTTTATGCAGCATTCACATAGTTTCTAATCAACAGGAGTAAGCAGTGCTTGGTGAATCTTGCTTGGTACTGCTGTCTCTAGGCAGCTCTTGCCTACTCTGCACACATCAAAATTTAACATACAGGTTGTCTGTCTGTTTTTATAATTTTACTTTTGTTGGTCTCGCTCTGATTCTTGGTATGTTGTACGGAATATAAATATAAATAAATCCCTACTGTAGGCCAGTTGTGAAGGCTTAGATAGATTTAACCTTCAGCAATTTATTGTAGTATTACACTTAGGTCTAATTTCCATCTTCCAGCTTTTGTTAAGTTTAGGTTCATCCTCAGTTACTTCTGTGTGAAACCACATGACACCCAGTGTGGTCTTTATTGCAGCATTTTCTTTTCTGTGCACTGTCCTGCCTTTACTGAGCCCCTTATGTCCTCTGCCGGTTTGTTTGTTTGTTTGTTTTGATTACTTTGACTCCCTATTCTCTAATTTTCCCTGTCAGTCATTTTAATGTCCCCTTTTTCTTCAACATATATCCTCATGCTGTAGCTATTATGGGTTGTACTTAATTTTTTTTATGTTTATCAGTTGCTTTCTGGCTCTTAAATTTATTAGTTTGCATGTTCCATGTTCTGTATTTATACTTAATTTTCATTAACAAAACAAGAACATATATACATTATACATACTAAAGGTCATTCACAAGTATTTGCTTTTTTTTTTTTTTTTTTGAGAATGACTCACTGTGTAGCCCAGTCTGGCCTTGAACTAAAAATCTTCTGCCTCAGTCTCATGAGTGCTGTGATTACAGGTGGCTACCATCTCTCCTACCTCTCAACTTAATTGCATTTTTAAATTGCATGTCTTTCTTAAAATTATCATTATTTGGCAATAGTGAATCCTGGGTTACTGTTTCTGAGAATTTTAATTACAGTTTTATGAGGTAAAGAGTTGCCAGGATGCCTAAAGCATATTTTGTTGCAAAATCCCATCTGTAGTTTTAGCTTTAAGGTCACTTCAAAGTGTTATGTTGGTAGGAAATACGTTTCCAGGTTTTCCCAGTCATGATAGATTTATATACAGACATTCTTGCCTATTCAATTGTGACTTGTAGTGTGTTTCCTGAGGCAGCTTGGCCAGGACTAGTGTTAGGAGTTGCGGCTTCAGGACAAGGCCACTGTCTGGCTGCCTGTCTCCCTTGGTTTTGTTATTACCGGCATTTAGTCAGGTACTGTTTGTATTGGTAATCTAAAAATTGTTTTGAGCTTCATTATTTATAGACCTGAAAATAACTTTAATATTCTCTTATTTAAGACCCAATATTATTAAGAACTTATCAATATTTTTCCCCATTTTTTTGAGACAGGATTTCTTTCATAGCCTTGGCTGTAGACCAGGCTGGCCTTGAACTCAAGAGATCCGCCTGCCTCTGCCTCCTGAGTGCTGGATTAAAGGCAGTGGCTGGAGTTAAGCTCCCACCACCCGGCTTACTCTCAAGACTTAAAAAAAAGCCTTATTACTATTCAAAAGTAAGAAAGTTAATACTGAGATTAAAGCTGAGATTGGGTTCATGTTTGCCTTTTTTTTCTCCTTAAATCTCATCTTTAAAGGAAGTTTTCTCTCTGCTCTGTCTGTATTTATTATTTGCAGCTGTTAATAACAGTCAAAAGTGTAGACTCTAGCACTTTTCTTCAAAATAGGAATTCTAATAAGATACATAAGAACTGTAAAAAAAACCTGTCAAAATGGAGAAATTATATAAGTGCATAAATAAATAAAATCAATGTAGCCTGGGTTGTACTCAAGGGGAGGAAATAACTGGGCAGGGCACAGATGGCCAGAAGATAGGAAGTTTATTTTGGAAAGCTGCCAAGTTAATGCTATTGTATTAAAGAACCACTAGGTCCTAAGATACATGTGATTTAAGGTTTTGAATAGTGGAAAGTCTCCAGATTCTAGTATGGAATATTTTCCATTTTCTAGGGAAAATAGCCTTGAATAGGTGTAGTTCTTGCTTTCTTTGTGCCTTGTTAAATAAATGGCTGAATATCTTGAAGAGAGGCTCATCAAGGACTGGAATGAGTTTATAAGCCTGCTTCCCACAGAGTGTAGGTTAAAATGTGCTTGTAAAAAGTGACACTGTCAGAAGGTTCCTGATACTCAGAGAACAAGGAACTAGATGCCCTCTTAATGGAAACCATCATTTCAGTCCTCTTTTCCTGTAGTTCTGTTATAGCTAACTGTGCTCTGAGACCACTGAACAAACAAGCTGCGCGGCTCTCCTTGCTGGGTACAAAGGACCCTTGGTAGGAACCACTTTCTTTTACAGACTGTTGCTACTGTGAGATTTTTTGAATACTTTTTAGTCTAGATTAAATTATGACAGACACTGGGTTTTCCATATAAAACATGAACTTTAAAAATATGGTTTAATGTATCCCCGTCCATCTAAAGACTGGTATGTGAAAAATTCTGAATTTTTTTTTAATTTAGGTTTTATGTATGCACAACTGGATGTCTCTCCCTCTTTCTCTCTCTGTGTGTGAGAGAGAATGTAGGTGTACATATGATAGAGGTTGATTTTGGATGTCTTCCTCTTCTTCTCCATCTTTTTTCTTTTAGTGGGTCCGTACTTAAACTGGAGCTGACTGCTGACTATTTTGCCTAGACTGACCAGGCAGTGAGTCCCTCTGCCCTCACAATCCACCTTTCTTCACCCCCAGCACTAGAGATACAGAAGCACACTTACACCTGGCCGTTTTGTGGGTTCTGGGGCTCTGAACTCAGGTCTCCATGCCTGCACAGCAAACACACTTTCTCTGCTGAATTGTTGCCTAGGTCTTAGATTTTATGTTCTTATTGATATTCTACTTATGTTTTGCAATGCTTATGATGGAACCTAGGGTTTTATGTGTGCTGGGGAAGTAGTGTATAAGAATGATTAATGTGCCACCACAGTGTATTTGCTGTAATGGAGGTTGGTTGTGGGAAAGGGTGAGAGGATAGAGAGCGTGGAGGGAGAGAGAGGAGGACACCAGTGACACACACACAGAGACAGAGAGTGTAAGAGAAAGAGCTAGGGAGGCTGGCACATGTCTTATCAGGCACACACCTGGTGGTAGCAGATGATGACATCAGAGGTTGTTAGGGCCCTGAAAGGTAGGCTAGTGGGACCATCTATTGGCTAACACTGTACCATTGAGTTACACCTAAAGTTAGGATTAGACTTAACAGAGTACAACAGAAAACCTGAAGTAATGTTGACTTGAAACATTTTTTCCCCACATAAAAGCCTGCAGAGTTAATGCAGTTGTGATGTAGTGGATCTGAGTGCCAAGAATACAAAATCTTCATGTGTTTTACATTCTGCTGTTACCATAGGAGCCAAGATTGTAGTTAGAGCCTGACATTGCAATTTCAAGAAGAGGAACAGTTTCTCTATTTAAAAGACATGATGTTTTTGGAGATCATAAGTTGTTTTTAAGCTACTTTCTAGTTGGTTGTTGCATAGTCCTATGGCTATGGCTAGCTATAAGGCAGTCTAAGATATTAAACTCTGTAGACTCTAAGGCCTCAATGCTGAGGAAAAACGTAGAAGTTTTGACCTAAGGAATAGAAGGAGATTGGAGGGAGGGAAGAAGAAGAGGGAGAAAGAAAAAGGGAGAGAGGAGAGAAAGAATAGCATGCAGGCAGTGGATTTTCCCTGGCACACATGAATCATTTAAAAGCAAAAGGCACATTCCTATAATGCTCCTGTAAGCTGGAGATGCCTCTGGTTGCAAGGCAGTGGTCACAAAAGAAAATGAGGGCTGGTATTGTAGCAAACCAAGAAACTTGTCAGAACCTTCAGCTTCAAGTTGAACTGTGCTTTCTTTGTGTATTGTCTTGGCTTGATTTTTTTTAATAGTCATAATCTCAGAGTCTAAAATGAAAGTGGTACTTAGTAATTGTTGGACCAGGAAGATTTGCTCAAGTAGGATCAAAGAATAGCCAACTATGCTGCACTTTACTTCCTTCAAAGGAAGGAACTCAAGGAATCACAGGGCAAGGTTGTGGGAGTGTTGGATTTGCCAGCTACCTTCTTCCTCTTCTTTAGTTCCAGACCATCTGCTCATATATTTTTATCTTTATATGGGAAATAAACCTGACCATTTTAAGCCATATTAGTTTATGAATACTTTACCAACATTCTGTTGTTGTTCCTTTCCTAAAACACTAAAAAGCCAGAGAAATCAATGTTGTTTGAATCCTTATAGTACCTAACTTAAATATTTCTTAAACCCTTCTGTGTGTATGTTATGTGTGTGTGGATGTAGTATGTGTGGATGTGAATGTGGACACATGCATGCTCTAGTGTGTGTGCGTCTGTGTGTGTGTCTGTGTGTGTGTGTGTAGGTCAGGACTGCATTGGGTGTTGGTTCTTGCCATCTACCTTGTCTGAGGCAAGATTTCTTGGTTGCTGCTATGTGTGCTCTTTTGGCTAAATCCGGAGCTTTTCCAGACTCTTCCTGTCACTACCCAGCTAGCTCAGGAATTACAGATGCATGCTGTTGTCCCTGGCTTTATGTAATTTCTGGGGGTATGAACTCAGCCCTGTACTTGAAGCATATACTTAACCCACTGAGCCATCTTTTTACCCCTAACTAAATATTTTAAGAGTGTGATTTCAAACATCAGGAGTTAAATTATGTGAAAATGAGTAGGTAAGTGTTCTGTGGATTGATAGCACCATTTTTCATCAGGCCTTATGATTCCCCAGGTACAAATGACAAATCTGTCCATCTCCTTCTCTGCAGGATTCCTTGTT
>CM053747.1:10510269-10551593 GCA_028658305.1 Pachyuromys duprasi
AAAGATGCCTGGTGGTTGTATAGTTTTCATTTACAAGGACAGTTTTGTCTTTGAAATTCCCATGAATTACGTAAGTGAAGTCATTCTCCCTCCTTCCCTGCCCCTCAGACTTTACACAGTCATTTAGAATACGTAACTCAAGGCCTCATTCAGTATCTGAACCCCCTAAGTTCCTTTGTGTTTGTTTACAGTTAATGTGTTAAGAACCATTGACATTTGAAGATCATCAGAAGTGAAGATAAAACATCTCAAAAATTATAATGTAAGTGAATGGGAAACTAAAAAAAATGGACAGAAATTAATATTGCCAGTAATATCTTCGGAATCTGATATTATCCCAGATGAAATTTGTGTGTATATGTAACCAGTGACTTCAAACTTTAATCTCAATTCCATGTTCCAGTTAAGAGCATCCTGTGATTTCTGCCTGGGGAAAGCAGTCATTAAGTTTTAGTCATCTAGTAATTTTCCATTAGACTCTGAGGCCTGAGGATGTTTCTGTATATTTCCTCTCTTTTCTGCCTTAGGACTTTGAAATGATATGGGAACAGGGTGAATAGGGTACAAATTATATTTGTGCGGAGACTTTTCTGGTAACAGATTCATGTATGGTTTATGATTTTGTATCTCTTAGTCATAAAGAGGACACGCTTTTCTACCTGCTCCTTTCTTTCATCTTTTTGTGTCTTTCTGACTTGCTGAGTATTCACTAGGTCTTGTATTCTGTGTGCTAGAATCTGCATTTGTATTTATTTCTTTTTCTTGAGACAGGGTCTCATATGACCTGGCCTCATACTCACTTTGTAGCTGAGTGTCCTACTGCTTCTACCTCCAAGTGCCAGGATTACAGGAGCGTACCACCATTATCGCACCTGATTTATGTGATTCTGCAGATCAAACACAGGGCTTTTTTAAAGCTAGACAAGCTCTCTGCCAGTTAGTTCCTGAATTCTTAACATCTGTATCACTGTTAGGTCCACTTGGTACTTCTCAGACATTCTGGAGACCTGTGTGTTCTAGTCACAGGTGCTGCCAGGTGAACATTGGTTTATAGTTTCTAGCCCGTTCTGAATCTTGAGGAACAGGTCCCAGAATCTGTACTCAGAAGTTTGAGAACCATTGGTTCCGATGCTTTTTGGAGTCTTAGTCCAGCTCCAAGAGTCTGCAGGTGAGGGAAGAAACTTCCAGAAGTTTAATTATTTATCCAGAGATAGTCAATTTTGGCAGGTTGGGAAAGGTTAGTGCTCTTCTTCAAAGTCATGAGTGTTTTGTACTACATAGCAATTCTGAGTTCTAATTTGTGTTTGGCTAGTCTCACTGCTTCATGTTTATAAGCCCCGCCTCCACACCACATTTTACATCAAAACCATAACATTGTAACGATCGTACCTGGAAAACCATAGAAGCCACACATGTATCATTTGCCTGAAGATGACACTGTTTCTCAGTCTTTAGCCAGATGTATGGATGATCTGATTTTGGAATCATTGGGTAATAATTTTGCTGGAGAAAAAGCGTTTTTTTTGAATTTAATTTTGAACATTCATATTCCTATCTGAAGATCTAAGTTCTTTTTTTAGTGCCTGTGAGTGGGAGGTACCAGTCAGCTGTGCTGGGAGCCCCTCTGTCATTGTTTTTCCTCCTCTGTGAAGCTTAGGAGTGGTTGAGTTTACTATGTATGGAATCTGATGCTTCATACACCAAACCATAGTTCTTATCATTGAAAATAACTTGTATTTGTAATACGTTAGTATTTATTAAAAACTTGAAGTAATGTTTCAAACTATACATTTTGAATTAACTTTATTATTATACATATTTTATATTGTGTCTCGTTCCTGAAATCAGTTTCTGAGTGTTTTGAGGTATGTTTTAAAGGGTGCCTTTTAGGTGTTGTTTGCTTTGTGATGTGGAGGACAAAGCAAAGTGCTGCTTGTAAGAAGTTGTTCATCTGTGCACAATTATCCTTGGCTTTACTGACACCAATCCTATTATCGTAGGTTTGGTAACCATAGGGTCATAGTTGCAAGTAGATCATCGCTAAAATGAAATGCAGCTCAATGGAAGAGTCTGTGTTTGACATTCACAGGTTTAACCCCCAGCATTCTAAAAGGAAAAAGAGGACGTTTTTCTTATTATATAATGTTAATTTCCTACCAAAGGAATTTTAGGGAAGAAATTTCATACATGCTGAAATATACTTCAGAATGGTACTATATTTCTACAATGATCTCTGAAATGTTTTGAAAAGTGGACTGTCACAGCTGTAATGTAACTGTTACCTACAGAGTTATCTTATTATTTAATTGTATATGATTGCCATAATTAAGTTTAAAATCAGAATGAAAAATGTGATTACTCATCGCTTGATCTGTTGTCTTCTTGTGTTCAGATATTATTGAGTCATTAAACGTGTTATTAAGGTAATCTTGACACAAGTACCCAAATATCGCTTTCATGGTGTCGGAGTCTGTGATGGTTAGACGTCTAGATGTTGAGGATCAAGGATCACCCAGGAGATGGACCTTGTACACCCCTGTGGGGGTTATCTTGATGGTGCTATTCCATGTGGAAAGAAGACCTGTATTTTTGTTGTTGTTGTTTGCTTTGTTTTTCTTAAGACAGGATTTCTGTGTGGCCCTGGCTGTCCTGGACTGGCTTTGTAGACTAGACTAGCCTTGAACTCAAGTCAATCTGTCTATCTCTGCCTCCCCAAGTACTGGGACTACTGGCATGCCCCACCGCACCTGGTGAAGACCTGTCTTAAAAGTGGTTGGGACTGTTCTCTGGGCAAGCGAACTTTGACTACACAGAATGGATAAAGTGAGCTGTGCACCAGTGCGTTCATCTCTGCTTCTTGACTGTGGATCTCAGGCTGCTATTGCTGTGATTGTTTCCAGCCATGAAGGACTTCATCTTTGAGTTGTGAGCTGAAATGAACTATTTTATCCTTAAGTTGCTTTTGTCAGGTGTTTTATTGCAGCCATGGGAAAAGAAACTAGAACGTTAGTCGTCACCTTCAGTACATAAAATACTAAAGGATACTATATTAGAAGACTTCTTTCAGCAAATATTCATGGAAGGAAATGATTAGCAAATAAATGAATATTCACTCATCTTTTCAGTGTACTCACAGTAGTTAATAAGCATGTAGTTAGGGGTCAGTTTTATAGTTGCAAAGTTGCTTTGCTTATGCAGCCCACGGTTTTTCAAGAGAGCCCTGATATAATAGATAACAGACCTAAAATTTTCCGATGTCCCTGCTAATAAAAGATGGAATAGGAATTTGAATTTTCACCTAAGTGTTCTTCTGTCTTTACTCCTAACATAAATATAGGGCAGAAGTGGTAAAAGTTCACAGGTTGTACATTTTTCTGATTAAAGAAAATTTCTTCTGTTGCACAGTTGATGACAGGCTCATCTTGTCCAATTAACTCTGTAAAGATTCTAGTTTCATCTATGTCTTCTCTTTCTTTTTATTCATTTAAAACTATTTTGTGGGGAGGAAGATTGGGGGTGGTGAGAGACATCCTTCAGTCCTGTCATAGATAGAGAAAAACTGACAGAAGCAAGCAAGAAGTCATGATTTTGTGGCCTGTTATTTCTGGCATCCAACCAGTCTGTTACATAGGTTACAGTTCAAAAGTATGGATGCACACCATTGGCGGGTAGGAATCCATGAGTGATAACTGAAGTATTTCACTTTCCCAGGCTAAGAAGAGGATGGGGTGTGGTGTGTGCTTTCTTAGTGCTTTGTCTTGACGATGGGGAAACAAGCAAACATAACCCAACTCCACTTCCTCATCTCTACCCAAGTCTGGGTGGAAAGTTAGTTAATTGGTAGGACAGCAACATTATTTGCATAGACTAAGAATTGATACCAATTTGTTTTATAATTCAAATTTGCAAGTAGCATGGGAAGATTACACAAAGTCATTTATTAAGAGGTAAATAGGGGCTGGAGAGATTGTTCAGAGGTCAAGAGCACTTGTTGCTCTTACAGAGGACTCTGGTTCAGTTCTCACCTATATGGCAGTCCACAACCATCCATAACTCTAGTTTGAGGATCCAGTATCCTCTTCTGATCTCTGTAGGCCCTAGGCATGAATGTGGAGCACATATACACATGCAAACAAAACACTTCCTCAGAATAGTCTCAGTGCTCATGTGTTTTTTGTGTTGCTGAGGTCAGAGTGCGACCAGATCAGAGCTTTACTGACTAAGCTGACTACCCTGCCAGTTCAGGCTTCATGGGGTAACCTGAGTTATAATCTGACACATTTCAGTTTAGAGTATTTCAGTAACTGAGGTGAAAGGTTTTCCTTGTACGCTACACTGTGAGTCCGCTTAAGTACTAATTTAAGCTGCTCGCTGAATACATGGTGCTGGTTTTAATAAGTGGATTTTGAGGAGTTACTGTAGGACTGCTGTGGTTGCTGGGCTGACGCTAGAGCCATGGAGCCCTGCTGCTGGCCTCGCCCCGGCTCATGTTGACACTCATTTTTATCACAGTGCTTAGGTGCTTACTTATTTTTTTTTAAACTTGTAAATATGACCTTTGAAAAACCATACTGTGGGAAAAGCAAGTCTTGCAAGCTATTATCAGTGTAAATTGTTGTTCAGTGTAAATGGTTGTTCATATTTATGTTGGAGTTAATAGATCACATGCACCGAATTGATCTGGAAATAAAACTATACCAGTTTAACCATGTGCCCTGGATGACCTAATCTTACTTTCTTGCCATTTTCCAAAATGTCAATAAGCACCAGTCAGGGCTATTAGAGCTCAGACCCATTTAGTCCTCTGAATGCAGACTCTCATTTCTGTCAGATACCTTGATAAAACATCATTTCTGATACCTCTCGTTCTGTAGATGGGTTAAGTTTAAACACGTAGAGCTGGCCTAGCATTTGAATAAAAGTGATCAAATGTGCACTTTACTGTGTTCTGGTGAATTTGTTTTCTGTTTTGGAGACAGATATTCTGACAGTAAGTTTTTTGTGTTACAAAACACACTGCAAGTCTTTTATTATTTTTTAAGTAAAAATTTCAGCAGAATGACTAACAAGCACATACAGTGCTTAGGAAAAACACTACAGTCCATTGTGTGAGTGCTGAGAGCAAAATTTGCATTCCTAGAAAAGCTTTCTCCCAATCCGGATACAGAGGCATTCTTTAATATTCATAGGCAGGCGACATTAATAACAAGAAAATACGCTGAAAGTACCTCTTCTTTTTATGGGCTACTCAACGAAAGTTGACTTGGCAGTGAGAAAAGTCTTTTTCACAAGGCAAGTGGTAAAGATCTTACTGTAACAACCGTGGTCAGCTGAGCCTGGGAGAAGAAGAAACATGGCGGATCCTGAGCTCTCTTGAGACTTGTTTACTAAGAATGTGAACAGTAGGTGATGTGACATGTGTCTAACTTTCTGGGCTGTTTGGAGTTAAGCATGTGTGATGCTAGTTATATTTCTTGTATCTCTAATTTTCAGTATTCCAAGAAGTGTTTTATTGACTTTAGGAGTACTGGGTTAGAAGGAATCAGGAGCGTGAATATTAGAATTTGTGAATGCTTAGGTTTTATTTTCTGTTTATTATTGTTGAGTGCTGCGAAGTAACAATGTTACAAGTGAGGATTTTATTAACAGTGCAGCAAACCAATGTTTCAGAGATAATACTTTGCTGTTATGTTCATTAAAAAATACCAGTGGTAGACTTGGCTATGTGATCGAAGTTTGAATTATCTTCTTGAATGGATTAAAAGTTGTGCATGGTGTGAGTGTGTGAGTGTGTGTGTGTGTAATTTAAGCTTTCCCCTAATATTTGTACTCTATTGTAAGGTTTAGCAGTTGACCAGAAGTATTTTGAGTTTAGAAGTTTGTCAGTTTCCAGTGTGCAAGACACTTACAGTGTGGAACTAAGTGACGATGAGCTTTTAGGCACAACTGGTTGGTTTGATTTTCTTTTTTAAAAGTTGTTCCTTATTTCTGATTTCATCATGTCGCCTTTCTGATAATGCACTCTTGTACTTCCACAATGCTATTGTTGAACACTTTCTACTAGTTCAATATTAAGCACTACTTTTATATAGTACCAATATTTTATTGTAGGGTAAAGAAAAAGGTTAGATTGAATTGATTGAATTTATTTGTCAGATGCTGAAACCAATAGCCCATGACTGATAGCTCATATTTCAACTACTGCATTCTCTGACTGTATTCTGGGTTTTCCTTGTTTCCTTTACATCCTTTATGAGCCTTCATTCTCACATCAAGCTATGATAAGATGCCAATGTATCTAGCACTCATTAGCCAGCCAGTATAAGACAGTGAACCTGCTTTGTACAGTACATAACGCCCAACAGCATATGTTGGTTATGTGGCAAAAACACAAGGAGAACAGAAGGTAAAGAGGTTTAAGAAATTCCTGCTCTTCAAATGGAGGAAGAGGGAGAGAATAGGAGGGCAGTTAGCTGACCCTGCCAGCTAAAGGTGGTATTGGTCAGACTCCATTTTTCTGGGAAGCTGAAGTGGTGCCTTGAGGTATGAGGATGTTTGAGGTGAACGTCTAAAAGGTGAACCTTATAGACGCGTTGTTTTCTTTAGCAGCATTAGTAAGGATGTTTGTAAGTCTGGTAATACTGTGTTCGTTACTTCAGTAGGTACTTATAGGTACCAACATTCATTTGTTTAGGAGGGATTTTCTTAATTTGCAAATTTGTATCCTAATCATGTCTCTGGTATATGTGTAGCTGGAGGACAGGGCTTCTAAAGTAAAACAAACCCCAGAAAAGTAGAAGGTTCTGTATCTTTTGATACTATTTGGAAAAGCACAGAGTAATTCCTGTCCCCCTTCCAATACCTGGCTTGTATTACTGTGCACATCAGTATTTCACTTTGTGGTAGTAGAAGTTTTGAATAGGGCAACAAAGGAAAAAAGGACATTGTGGTACAACAGCAGATGAGCAGATGTGCGAGAATGACTAAGAGTCAGATGATGGGGCTCTGTTTGGTTCTTGTGGTGGATGAAGCTATGCCACTGGTAGAACGTGGGAGGGAGGTTAACTGGGGATGGAGAATGAACAGTGTTTTGTGCCTGTCTTCACTGTAGATTTAAGTTCTTTCAGAGTTATGTGTGGATGCATGGGCTCATTCTTTTTTGAGACTGGAATTTAGCATTTAAATAATACTAGGTTTACTCTTTTTTTTTATGTAGGAGCTAAGAAGAATGCAATTTGGGATAGAAAGAGAATCTTAGATTGGCTTCCACTTTTTAAGAGTGATGCTGAAAATTTGGATAAATGCATTTGTGATGGGCATTGAACCCAGGGGGCTTGGCTTCTACTTACTAGACCAGCATACAACCATTAAGTTACATCCCAGCTGTTTGTGAGTTGTTAATGGCCTTCTTAAAGGGTGATAGTCAGAATTTAATACATAGAGTGTAATTGTAGTGCTGTTATATGAGGGATATTTCTCGTAGGAAAAATTATCTGCCTTAATAATGTGACGTGTAATCGATGTCCTGGACAGGTTTCCAGAGTGCTGGCTATATTCTGACCAACTTTGCTGTAATGCTTCATTAATTTCTAAGATTAGTGCTGTTTATGCCTTCTGTCTTGACATAACGTGCTTGATTCTCTGAGAGGGAGACATTAATGATCTGGGGCGTGGAGTGTTGTGATTTCTTCTGTTCCAAAGAATACTTGGTTTTATGGTGTTTTGAATCTTATTAATATCTATTTGTTATCCAGTGTGTTGGAAGTTGCAAGTTATGCTTTGAGCTTTATCATTATATGTTTAATAAGCGTGTGCATATGTGTTTACGAATGTGTATATATGTGTTGTGTTTATGTTTGTGTTGTGTGTATGTATTAGTGTGTATATATGTGTTGTGTTTGTATTTGTGTATGTATGTATATTTATGTTTGTGTTTATGTGTATCTATTTGTGTGTATTTCTATGTGTATGTGTACTTATGTGTCCTATCCCCCCATGCTCACATAGTGGATATGGTTTATCTCCTATGTTTTTTGTTTAAAATAATAATATTACTGTGTGTGTATGCTTGTAATGCCAGCACTTGAGCAGTGGAGATAGGAGGATGAGGAATTCAAGGCCAGCCTGGGCTACATGAAACTTTATGTCAGAAAACAAAATTAACATTTAAAAATTTTTGTTCCTCTGGCTCTACTTCAAAGGACTAGTTTATTCATATCTGTGGGCCCCATATTCTCCCTTTGGGAGTGTAGGTTCTAGACTCTGGAGATCCTGTTTTACTTCTAGTGTGTATAGCACTAGAAAAATAGTTCTGCCCATTAAATACCAAATCCTTTCTCTACTTCTTGGATCATTATGTTTTATGGACTTGATATAGCCCCTTCCCAGCTTTGATCTCTTCATGGAGCCATAACTTTGTGCTTGTTTAGTGAACATATCAACTTAATCAGTTTTGCAAGAACTTCACCTTCAGTAGCATCAACATTTTTAATATTCTCTCTACATTCCGCATCTGTTTAATCAGTTGTTTCTTCTGTGTGTCTCATGTGTGTTATACCATGGACCTTTCTAGTTGTTTATTAAATGATGTAACTGCCTGATAAGGCAAATTACTCCAGAGTTTTACCACCCTGAACCTTTTTCAGTCACAGTCAATCTATTCTCCATGTACCTGTGGCATTTCTTTTTAAAGTTAGTCTTGGAGCATTGATTCCACCAAGGTCCATAGTTAAAAGACTAAACAGTTAATCGAAGAGTGGACTGTAAGAGTGGGGAAATCTGCTAACAGACTAATAGGAACTCTGCTGGATAATTTTGTCAGCTTGACATAAGCTAAAATCATCTGAAAGGAGGAAACCTCTACTAGGAAAAGCCTCTCAGTCTGCATCTCTGGTGCCTGTTCCCTGGTAGCATATCTACTACTGTACTCTGTGCATCTTTACAGTGTACTCACCTAGCATAAAGGCATGAGTAAGTCAGTACTGAGCAAATAAATAAGTAATGCTTGTATAAGTGCGTTGCAGGTGAATCCCTCCGCCTCCGAGTACATGTGGTGGCACACAAGCCAGCCCTGTCTGAGAAATTCTGAGACGAACGCCATCAGTTCTACCCGTGACACAGTCTTCTTCTTTCTTGTATAGTTGGAAGAGTGCTCTCCTGGTCAGCAGACTTGGGATCATATTTTGACTCTTCCCTTGTCCCTGCTGTGATACCAAGTCAGTGCTAAGTTCTGTTGATTCTTGTTGCTGTGTGCTTTATGGCCACTCCTATTTAAATTTTGTTGCTAGTTTGGACTCTAACTCTGTTTCTAGAATGTTCCCGTTTTAGGGTTTTTACTGTTGTGATGAAACACAATCACCAAAGTAACTATGGGAGGAAAGGGTTTATTTTTATTTTATTTGGCTTATACTTTCACATCACCATTCATCATTGAAGGAAGTCAAGACAGGAACTCAAACAGGGCAGGAAACTGGAGACAGCAGCTAATGCAGAGGCCATGGAGGAGTGTTACTCACTGGCTTGCTCCCCGTGGCTTGCTCAGCATGTTTCTTTTAGAGCCCAGAGCCAACAAGCCCAAGGATGGATGATACCACCCACACTGGGCTCAGCCTTCCCACATCAATCACTGATTTAAAAATAACCAACAGGCTTGCATGCAGTCTGAGAGCCATTTTTTTTTTAAGTAGAGTTTTCCTCCTTTCAGATGATTTTAGCTTCTGTCAAGTTGACATAAAATTATCTAGCAGAGTTCTTATTAGTCTGTTAGCAGATTTTCCCACACTTACAATTCACTCTTTGATTAACTGTTTAATTTTTGTAAGGCACAGAAACTTCCAGTGGCTTCTCCTTACAAAACTGAATATATCAGCCTGGATTGCAAGGGGTTAAGTATATGTGGTCGGGGTCGGGGGATGAAGACCTTGAATTTCAGAGACTACTGAATTGAAAGCAGTGGCTGGACTCTGAGAAATAAAGTATGGTCTGCTGGGCTGGAGAGAGACTGGTGAAGAAAAATCATGTGCATATTTGAAAGAGAAACAAATGCTGTTAGAAGTTTGATCTGTGCAAGTCATTCATTTCCACTTTCCACCTCAGCTGAAAAGCACTCCAGATGAGTGACGCCATCTGTGCTTGATTGCAGCCCCAGACTGCTGAGGGTAAGAAGTCTGTGAATCAAAATAAGGAGCTATGGAAACCGAACTGTTAGTATTTAGGCAGCCTGCTTCTGGGTTGCCTGGTAACCTATTATGTCATCATGTGTTGCCAGCCAGGTAGACACACCTAGCAGGCGTGGTTCAGTTGCACAGAAGCTATAGAAGGACCAACCCACCACTCTTTTTTCTCTCTTCCTGTCTTGCTCTCTCCCTTTCTCTGTCAGTGCGCTCCCTTCCGATTCCTCTATCATGTCTTGCTCTCTCCTTCCCTCTTTCTCCATCTCCATCCAATAAACCTCTTTCGTATAGTATCTGTTGTGCACATCATCATTTCATGAACCATGTCTAGCACTGTCAAGGCTGGCATCTCAGAGTCAATTGTTCATGTTCCTATTCTAGTTTTGAATGTTTATTTAGAGGAAAAATGACTGGGTTGGTCATGTCCATTTTTAGGACATATCTCTTCTTTGAACCTTTTGTATCATTTGGAATGAGGTATATTTTGAAATTGCACACATTTGAAATGGAATTATTATTTAGCTGGATTTCTCAGACATATTTTAGAAATACATACAGCTCCTGATAACATTAATATAAAAATGAAACTCTTTAAGAAATTGTGGCTTGTGTTTCTTAGTGAATGAAAAAATAAATAAATAAAGGAAGGAAATGACTGCACCTAGGTATGGTGAAGAGTGTTTTGTAGATAAAAGGGAAAGCATAGTCAGAGGAAGGGACATCTGTGAGAGGGCAGAGTGATCATGATCACTCCGAGCTGAGCCATGTGAGAATGAAGGGAGAGGGAGAGCAGGAGAGGAACAGCCTGGGCCAAAAGACTGGCAAAGAGAGTGAAGGGTAGACCAAAAAAGGCCCAGGTAACCAAAATGGCTGTATTTTGCAGGGGTGGGCAGGAGGGAAAGGGAAGCCCAGCCGATGGCCTGCAGAAGTTTAGAGTAGGAGGTGGTGTGTGCCAGGTATACCCTGTAACAAGTAGGGACTGAGGGATGCTGGGAGAACCTGGCAGCCATTTGTCCTGAGTTTAAGACCTAACATCCCAACCTTTTTGTACATAATTAGTACATAATAAGGGGCAATGTAATCTTTTCTGACTAGTTTCTGCTGACATTGGGCATTGTTGGCCACCCAAGAAAGCTGGAATACTGGTCAGGACAAGAAGAGCAAGCTATTTCACTCAGTGTCCAGTCTCTGTGTGGTCTTCTGGGGTTAGGGAAGTATAGGCAGTCTGTAAGGCAGGACCATCTGGGGCTAGCTGCATTGGAGCCTTCTAAGCAAATTCGCCGGCCCCAGTCACCACCACCACAACCATGAGCAGAGAGGCTGAGACCCAGCAGCCGCCCCCCCGACCCTACCCTCCACCCCCTCCCGCTGCTGTCAGCACCGCCGCCCTCAATGCCACCGACACCTGGACGGCCTCACATCGGGCGGGCGCCGACAAGGGCAAGAAGGTCATCGCAACGAAGGTTTTGGGAATAGCAAAATGGTTCAGTGTAAGGAACGGATATGGTTTCGTCAACAGGAATGACACCAAGGAAGACGTATTTGTACACCAGACTGCCATAAAGAAGAATAACCCCAGGAAGTACCTTCACAGTGTAGGAGGTGGAGAGACTGGAGTTTGATGTTGTTGAAGGAGAAAAGGATGCGGGGGCAGCGTATATTACAGGCCCTGGTGGAGTTCCAGTTCAGGGCAGTAAATATGCAGCAGACCGTAACCATTATAGACGCTATCCAAGTCGTAGGGGGTCCTCCACGCAATTACCAACAAAACTACCAGAGGAGTGAGAGTGGGGGAAAAAACCGATGGATCGGAAAGCACTCCTGAAGGCCAGGCCCAACAGCGCCGACCCTATCGCAGGACCCTATCGCAGGCGAAGGTTCCCACCTTGCTACATGCAGAGACCCTATGGGCATCGACCACAGCATTCCAACCCTCCTGTGCAAGGAGAAGTGATGGAGGGTGCTGACAACCAGGGTGCAGGAGAGCAAGGTAGACCAGTGAGACAGAACATGTATCGGGGTTACAGACCATGATTCCGCAGGGGCCCTCCTTGCCAAAGATAGCCCAGAGAGGATGGCAATGAAGAGGACAAGGAAAATCAAGAAGATGAGACCCCAGGTCAGCAGCCACCTCAACGTCATTATCACCGCAACTTGAATTATCAATGTAGACACCCAGAGAACCCTAAACCGCAAAATGGCAACGAGACAAAAGGAGCCGATCCACCAGCTGAGAATTCGCGCTTTCCCGAGGCTGAGCAGGGCAGGGCTGAGTAAATGCCAGCTTACCATCTCTACCATCATCCAGTTTGGTCACCCAGCAAGAAGAAATGAGTATGAAATTCCAGCAATAAGAAATGAACAAAGATTGGAGCTAAAGACCTAAGCAAGCAATGGGCTTGCTTTTGCCCATTGACCAGATACACTAGAACTATCGGCATTATATAGGCAACATGGGCTTTTGTTCTTTTTACCTAAAGATGTCTCTTTTTGGTAATGACAAACGTGTTTTTTAAGAAAAAAAAAAGCCTGGTTTTTCTCAATACACCTTTAATGGTTTTTAAATTGTTTCATATCTGGTCAAGTTGAGATTTTTAAGAACTTCATTTTTAATTTGTAATAAGTTTACAACTTGATTTTTTTTTTCAAAAAAAAGTCAACAAACTGCAAGCACCTGTTAATAAAGGTCTTAAATAATTAAAAAAAAATAGGCAATGGGTGGGAGGAAATTAGGCTGTTGGTTCACAGTGTTTATGGAGCCCACTGAACTGAGAGGTGGATTCAAGATCATTCCCTGAAGCTTACAAGATTTTTGTTTTAAGTTTACAAAAAGAGATAAAAGTTTTAGCTATGTTAGCATTACTACTGTTTGTAATGTACTGAAATTCAGTGTAGGAAAAGTTAAGTAGACTCATGCCTTTGAGTCTTAGTAAACACTTGAGGGAACCCTAAAATGATTTTGGTTTAAAAGCATGAACACTCTTATCAGAGGGCTGGTTAATAGTTTGGACAAGTGATATTTTTAGCATAATTGAGAAGCACTTTTAAGTCTATCCTTGGAAGATAACTAAAGGAAATTTAGAATCTTGAGCTTGTGACTGTGATAATAGTAGTCAGTACTTACTTACCAAAGCTAGATTAATAGCCTATCAGAACACCTTTGATTAATGTTAAATTTCTGAAATTTTGAAGTCTTAATATAATAACACAGAGAAAAGAGATCTGAAACATTTTTTTCCTTAAAACACTTTTATACCTTTATAAATTGTATTTACACACAGCATCTTCTTAGGCCCCACAACTTAGACCTTTACAACTTGAACTTACATATCTTAAAACACTTACATATCTTAGACCTTTATAAAGTATAAACTTTAAAAAGTTTTTTCCATCCAACTCTGTACCATGAGACACAGTGGTTGGTTACTGAGAGCAGTATTGCAAAACATGTTCCTTTAAATGATGGAGTAATAAAAAGTTACATTGAAATCTGTTTTGTGAGTTTATCTCCTTTTAGAGTCTAGTGGCTAGGTAAACTGTAGCTCTCCAGTGAAGCCTGAGGCCTGATTATTACATATGAAAAGAAGGCTTGGAGAGGAGCTGGTACACTTGGTACTTTTGAATATCACCAGAGATCTGAAAAGAATAAATTATAGTAGGAAGTATAATCTAAATAGCCTGTGTATCTATAAAAATGACAGAAACTTCCCCATTACCCAGATGATTGCCCTAGGCTCCTGTGTTCTCCATGGCTGGGCAGTGATGGTAGGTCTTCAGCTGTCATATAGAGCAGCATTTAATCTTCAGTTGGTACCAGAGAGCAGTGGGCCTTCAGTACTGAGGATGGTATGGAATATGGAAATGCCAAGGGATGCTGAGGGTTTGGGAAGACTGGGAGGTGAATTAGGCTGTTATCTGACTGGAAGGAGGTAGGAATTCCAAAGCAGGGACCAGTCTCCAGGAGGAGGACATTGGAGACTGTCTGAACCCATTTGTTGGTGGTAGGAGATGCCTCCATCCACCCTGAGGTGTCCATGTAGACCTGGAGGTACTTAATGTATTTGACTGTGGGCATGTGGGTAAAGTCAAATTGCCAGTCGTTTCGGGGGAGAGAGCCTCTGGCATGGTGGGTAGGAAAAGGGGCCTGAAATAACTGGAGTTTGGGATCTGACATCTGACAGATTTTTACCAGAGGCAGTAATAGCCCTTAAGAAACACAGATCCTCAAGGGTGGGCTGCAGGTGGGTTTTAACGAAGTAAGTCAGGCTTGGCAGTTGGGATGAAGGAGCTAGTGTAGATAGGTCAGGATTTGCCAGCTGCCAGGGTGACGGGTGATGTGGGTTGGTGTGCAAGAGTGTCCTGTAATGGGTGCTCCAGTGGCTGCAGCTCTCACTGCCTTGTCTGCTTAGTTATTTCCCGTAGAGATGATGAAATGGTCAGTCTGGTGGGACTGCCGGTGGATAATTCCTGTAGATATAGGGAGGTGGGAGGCTTTTAGCATGGCCATAATTTGGTTAGAAATGGCTGTGGATCCTCCTGTAAGTAGTCCATGCTTTTCCCAGATGGCATTATGGGAAAGGAGGATGTGAAAGGCATATTTGAGGGTGGTAAGGCAGTCCCCCTACCCTAACAATAGGGAAATGAGAGGTGGGTTCCCAAAACTCCATCAGGACCACAGAAGTGGCCCTGGTGTCCAAGAGGAAGGAAATGGGTCGCTCTGATACCTTAGTGACTACTTGGGGTTCCCCATTGTAGATGACAATAATCAGACCAAGGGAGCCTGGGTCCCTTCAAGTCATCATGGTCAACCCTAAAAGGTAGGCTAGAGGTCAATCTGGGTCTGTTGTTCCCAGGCCACAAGGGACAGCCCATTGTCCCTCTTGGTGGCACTTTGGTCATGGCCTGGGTGGCCTGCAGTAGTTAGGACAGACCCGGGCCCAGTGACCCTCTTCCACATTTGAAACAGGGACCTAAAGTCTTTGAGCCTTAGGAGGCAAGGGAGCCTGGGAAGTCACTGAAGCTGGTTGAATGCCCTTGGTCAGCACTTGGTATTTTTTGGTTTATGGGCTTTGTCTCTTTTACCTTAAAGGCCAGAGATAAGACATCTGCCTGTGGGGCTATTGGTCCTTTCTTCAAGTGCATAAGTGTGGCCCTAATATTGAGGAAACTCTGGGTTTGGGGGGGTCTAAATTGGTATAATGTAAGATGGCCTTTGTGAGGCATTCTAGGAATTGAGGTGGATTTTCATATTTGTCCTGAAGGACCTCTTAGATACTGGCCAGGAGGCAAGTTATAAACTGATCACTAGCTAGAATGCCCTCTGCAGTATTGTATCCCTTTGGGGATTCTGGTTGGGACCATCTCAACCCTGGCCAGGTGTTTGGTAGATTTCGTCTGCACGTGCTCTAGCCTACTCCCAAACTTGCCTGCACTCTTTGGGAAGTTGTTAGTTGGTTAGGATCATATATATGTTGTGGAAGATGAGACTATAGGATTAGGTAACACACTGAAATTCTTTAATAAAAGTAGAGAGAGTGCTTAGAGGTGTAAGATCCCATTTATTTATTTATTTATTTATTTATTCATATTTATCTATTTATTTATTTTTGAGGGATTTCACTTAATGAAAAGGGGACATGTACCTTGACCAGGCTGTTTACTCCAGTAGTCTCCCATAAAGGGAAAACTGAGGCTTCATTAGGCTGGATGGGGAGAGATAAAGGGTGTCCCACTTCGGAGCAGGAGTGAGAAAGTAGGGTGGGGATTAACAACTGATGGCTGCTGGTGGGGTGAAAGTGGGTGCCAGAGTGGGATGGTTAGAGTGGCCTCTTGCTGAAGAGGGAGATGAGGAGGCCAAAGGAACCAGAAGAGAAAGAGTTGTGGGTTGAGGTCATTGGGGGTGGGTCTTAGCAGGATCAAGAATAGTGAAGGTTTCTTCTTATATAGACTTCATAGCTAGAAGAAGGTGAGTGGGGGAACAGGAACAACAGAGGGAAGACTTGGAGCAAGGATAAGGGAATGCTTGGATACAGGGAACCTTTTTCCTACCCCCACCCCATCACTAGAAGTAGCTGTAGAGGGTCCTAATAATGTCCAGATCTAGGGTGCTGCTGGGTGGCCAGTTTGATTGGTTATATAAGGGGTATTGAGGCCATATCTCACTGCAAAGGCATTTAAGTTTAGAGGCTCGTAAGTCAGGTGCAAGGTAGAGTGCCTGGAGGTTCTTCAAAAGGTATTTGAAATATGATCAAGGACACTGTTTCCTTGGATGAGGTAGAGGGGGAAAGTCCAAGGTGTCCCAAGGACCCAAGGAAGACTGAATTAAGAAAGCACAAATTGAACAGTGGGTTGTCACCACATAGTTTGAGGGCCAGGGCTAAAAGCTCGAGAAGACATGGGTGCTTAGTACCAGGACTTTCGAATGAAGCCAGAAGGCAAAAACGGTACTCAAAATCAAACTCAGAGGTGGGTGTCTGCAAAGAGGGTCAATAGTAGCATTAAAGACTGGCTTGGGATACCTTTGCCTCCAAGAATAATAGTGGGGTGCTAGATGCTCAACGGGTATTTTGTCGGGTCCAGGGAAGCGTTTACATCAACTGAGAGAGGAAACTTGCCAATTGGTAGTGTTGGATGGGTTGTCCAGCAATAGATGAGCTGGAAAGTGAGTCTGTTGCAGGTGGACTGGGGACAAGGGATAGGATCCCAGTCTAGCTTAGACCCACGAGAGGGGAGTGCACAGGCACTGGGATATTCTACAGAGTCATGGAACCAGTATTATGATTTAGAGGCTGAGTACCTTAGTGGGTATAGGCCAAGGTATGCTCAAAGATCATACCATGCAACAGATCCCACGCAAGAGATATTTGAGAAAGGATATGTAGAGGGTGCCTTTGAGTGAGGGTGGAAGGGAAAGAAGTCACTGGCTTTTTATAAGGGGTATAGCACATGCACATAGTCTTTTAGGAATAAAAGTTCCAGCATAAATGTTGGGGAGAGTTGTTGATGGATGCTCTGGACAGAGAAAGCGGGAGGAAGAAACTGGGTAATATGGTAATAAACACATGTAACTAAGAGTTGTCTTGAAATAGAAGAATACTAGGACAACAAGAGTAACAGGGATGAGGTGGTTGACTAATGAAGTGTGTGTGCCTAGGGAACTGAGGACCAAAGTAGTATTGGATGATGAATGAAGTCTGTATAATTTGCCCTGAGATGTAGTGCCTTGCCAATTACAAGGTTCTCATTGTCTGGCAACTTATAATTTGAAGGGGAGGTGTTCCTGTCAACCCAGGCTCTCCCGTATTCTGAGGAAAGTAATTAAGTACAGTTAAAGACTGGAAACAGAAGATGGAGAGTTCAGTTCCAGCTGGAAGGCCTTGGAACTTTTTGGGAAACCTAGATTTTCATTGAGTCTGATAAGAAAGGTAGCATGTTAATGTTAATAAATGGACTGAGCTAAAGAAATAGCCTGTGTGGGATGACAGGAGGTTTGGGCTTGTGGAACAATTGGTAAAACAGATCTTGCCATGAAGATGAGTCATGAAGAAATGTGGGGTTGGGGAGGGCAGTGGAAATTACACGTGTTGTATTAGTAGCCATGGTGATCAGAGCAATGTATACACTATTGCAAGAAAAGTAAGGATCCTGAAACAGAGCTGTGCTTCTGTGCTGTGGCCCCTTAGTCTGAGAAGCCCAGCAAGGGCAGTACCTGATATGGACAGCAGCTTTCAGCAATCCTGCCAGGGTGTGTTTCTGACATAATCACAGGGTACCCTCCAGTTTCATCATTTTTCTGAAATGAGAACTTCAAGTCTGGCCAGCACATTTTTGCTTAAAAGCCCAGAACTTTAAATCTGAGGCTTGAGCTGTTTGTTTATTTCTTGTATTTATTTTTTTCACTTTCCCTTTAATAGTTATTTGGTTCCTTGGTGCTACATGCTACATTGTTCAGTCAATGGTTTTCGAGATAATGTACTACCTATAATTTCTACTTGTGCTTTATTGCTTTTAAAAGTTATTATCCAGATTCTCTCAGAAGGTTGTGAGGGTAGTCCTATATGAATTTGAATTTTTCCAAAAAGACCTTGAAGTTGCTGTATTAGTAGGGTTTTATTTAGTTGTAGAGAACAGAAAACCCAATTGCAAAAATTGTAGGAATTGAGGTTCACTTATTTTATGTGACATGAATTTTAGGGTTATGGGCATACCTGTAGCTGCTCAGCTCTTCTGTAAGGCCCTAAGAACCCATCCCCTGTCCTGGTAAATTTTTGTAGGTCCCTATTTACCTATTTACAGAATAGGTGCTGATATTTTCGCCTCAGGTAAGGAAAAGGGAAGATAGTAGGCCTATCTTATACTCCATACTCTCTTCTAGTAAGAAAGAGTTTTCATTGCCATTAGCAGACTTCCCATCTAATCTCAGTGACCAGAGTTGTCTCTTCTGGTCTTCCCAGCCACAAGAGAACTAAAGCAATTGTGTGTGTCTTCTGGGGTTCAGCACAGGATGCAATGGAAGAGGACAGGACTCTTACACGGTATAGCAAATGAACGTCAGTTAAACTGTGGCCTTAAGCTTTACTTCACCTGCCAAGACAAACAGTGTTAAATTCATCAGAGGTTAGCTATGAACAAGAGGAACATTTTCAGCCCACCGGTTTTTCTTTTTTATGTTATAAAATTAGATTATTATAATATATATTATATAATATATATAATCATATATATAATTTATGACGCACTGTATATACTGTTATAGCTTACTGGTTATAACTACATCCCCCCTTTCATCCATTTAAATGAAATAACAGGTGTTTTGCTTGTTTATGCAGTGATTTTATTTATTAGTTATACAGTTTGCTCTTTCAGGACTCAGTTCCCAGGCACTGATCCTGCCAGCCTGATAAAGGCATTGGAAACTTTCATCAAAGCTAAAACATTTCTGCAAACTGTTGGAATATAGCTCAGTGGAGATACTGCCTAACAGGCATGAGATCTGATTCAGTCCTTAGTGTTATATAAGAAAGTTCTGATCATTAAATATATTGCCTAAGTTCTCCCAGAATTTTCTGGTGTGTGTGGTGGGGAGTGCTGGGAGGAGCTGCTATCACACAAGCTTGTGGACCACATGCACATGGGGACTGTGCCAATTTTACCTTTGGAATGTTGTGGCTGATGAAGTAATTTTGCGTATTGGAATGTTCTTTTAAATTTTTTTTCACATTTATTTATTTTGTGTGTATATGTGCTTATTTGGGTGCTTGTGCAACGGCATGTGTATGGATGTTAAAGGACAACTTGTGAGGAGTTGGAATTGAATGTATATTATCAGACTTTGAGGGAAGCCATCTCACCAGCCCTCCCCACCCCCACTGTGGATGTCCTTTGGATGGGTGGATGGGTGGGTGGGTGGATGGATGGATGAATGTATGGATGGATGGATGGGTGGATAGGTGGGTGGAGGGGTGGGTGGATGGATGGATGGATGGATGGGTGGGTGGATAGGTGGGTGGAGGGGTGGGTGGGTGGGTGGATGGATGGATGGATGGATGGTTGGGTGGATGAAAGGAAGGCATTCATTCAAATTATGCTTTTCAATAGTGGGGAGTCTGTTCAGACTTGAGTGGCAAGCATACTTAACTTTTAAAGAAAAGAGACTGCAATTCTCCTGTTTTTCTAGAAATCACTGAAGAGGCAATCCAGAATCTACCACAATGAAAATTGCAATAAATATTGGAGTTATTTATCAAACATTTATAATTAGTCTACAAAGCACCATTTTCCAAACATACTGTGTTTTTCTATTTTGTAGTGCTTCCACTTCTCATTCAGAGAACTCGGTGCATACTAAGTCAGTTTCTGCTGTGTCGTCAGACTCCATTTCTACTTCTGCAGACAACTTTTCTCCTGATTTGAGGGTATGTATGCTGCTTAAACAGACTGATGATATCCCTGCTGTTCATTGTCTGCCCAGCACCATTAGTACAACTTGTAGTAATTAAGTAGGTGATGCCAGAAAATTCTCAAAGCCCTCACTTTTTATAGATTATCCTAGACCAGGCCAGCAAAGAATGCTTGCTTACTATTAAAAAAAAAAAAAAAAAAAAGAATGATTCATTCCTTAAGGTAGTGCTTTTAAGTCTAAAGATAGTATTTTGTGTAATATTTTACTGGTCACTTCCATAATGACAGGGAAGAATAACTAACATGCATTGAGAACTTACAGTAAGCCAACCATTGTTCTAAAGAGCTAAACTTAAGTTATCTCTTGTAATAATTCCAGTTTTGTCACTTCCACATAGTATCTCAGATTAAGTAATGTGTCCAGAGCCTCATAGCTAATACTGTAGCTAACAGTTGTATTGTCAGTTGCATTAGTCAGGGTTCTCTAAAGAAACAGAACTGATAGGATGAAAAACATTTGCATAAAGGGGATATAGTAGAGTGTCTTACAACCTATGATTCTAGTAGTCCAGTGAAGCTGTCTCCTGAAGGAAAGGAGACTACCAAAAGTCTGGTAGTTGTGCAGTCCACAAGACTGGATGTCTTCTTCAGTCCCTATTTGGCACTGGAATTCTAGAGAATTTGTAGAGAGCTGTTATCTTTAGTCTATGTTAGAATCTGGAAGAAGTATATTCTAACACCAGTGAAAGAATGCTTCAGCAACAGGATAAACTTGCCAGCAAGAGTGAGGGCAAGCAGGCAAAAAGCAAAAGCTTCCTTCTTCCCTGTCCTTTTATGTGGGCTGCCATCAGGAGTGGCTCAGATATAGGGTGAGAATGATCTAATCAAAAATCCCTCATTGGAGTACCTAGCTCCTTGGGTTTAGTTGATTCCAAGTTGAAGCCAAGATTAGCCATTACATCAGTGCTCTATCCTGTTGAGTCATTCTGTATTTAAGTACTAGGTGATAAGGTCATTTCTGCACCTCTCACTACCTTTTAAAAGTATTCTAAAAATTTTAAATCTTATTTCTACAAAATTAACCATTTCAGTGGTTCACTGTAGTACTTGGTATATTTATGGATTCATCTGCTTTTCTTTAAGCCTTTCTGCAGAGTTTCTTTTTAAACAGTAGATACTTATTTTCATGGTTCTGAAAGATGGGAAGTCTATTCAAGTGCTGCAGACCAGTGTCTATAAGCATATTCTTCCTGGCTTGCATCACATATTATGGAGAATATAAATATCTTCAGTAATGAAGTTCTTTGCTGTTGAGTATTTATTGAAAATAGTCTTTTTCATTTTAATGAATACATGATGACAAAGTGGAGATCTATCAAGGTTCTACAATATTTGTCATTGTCTTTTGTGAAACACTGTATTAAAGGCATTTTTGCAGTTCTAGGGCTTATCTTCATAATCTCTGTGTGTGCTGTGCTAATTACAGTAGCTACCTGGTATGATGGTTACAATAGGGCAGAACACGTGTTTAGGGCAGGCTTGGTTCTAGTGACAATGGGTATAAGTTTATTGTTGCTGTCCTTATTAACATCACAAATATGTGGTTTATATCTATTTTTGTCTGATATTGGATTAATTAAAATAAAATAGGGCATAAGCTTAATTTTGAACTGTTTTGGTCTACTTATCAGCTCTTAACTACTTAAAAGAATTGGTTCAAAATGTAATTTTTTTACAAAATTTACTTCTATTTTCACCATTGCTGCATAAAGCACCATTTCTCAACCTCTGGGTTGTGGCCCCTTTCACAAACCTGTCTCCAAAAAAATATGTAAATTACAATTCATAACAGTAGCAAAATTACAGTTATGAGCTAGCAATGAAAACAGTTGTATGGTTGTGTGTCACCACAACATGAGGAACTGTATTAAAGGGTTGCAGCATTAGGAAGGTTGAGAACCATTGGTATAAAGGCTTCTCTCATTTTCTTAGGAAACACATATGCCAGAAGTAATAAGTGACTGGCTCATACTTAGACATAATGAGGGCCAGAGTGTTCATTTGTATATGAAATGTTATTCTTCATTATCTTTTTAGGTCACCTTAATTTTAGATCGGTTTAGAGTTAAAGAAAACCTGCAGACTGTTAGTAAAGAGTGCCTGCATAGTCACATGCAGTTTCTTGTGTTGTTAATGTCTTACATTATTAGTGTAGCGTGTGTGTCACATTTAGTGAAGCAGTACGCATTCCCATTACTGAAGGAAGGCTGCCTGTTCTTCAGATCTCCAGTTTATCTGGATCCTCTCTGGTCCAGGATCTAGTTCTCACCCAGAACATTTGACAGCTGAGTCTCTAAGGCATCCTAACACTGTGACAGTTCTAACACTCAGTTTGGAGAAGCGCTGAGCAGATGTTCTGTAGAATATGAACCATTTTACTCATGGTTAAACTGGGGTTACAGGCTGGAAAGACCTCAGAGATGAAATGGTGTGTCCTTTAGCCATATCAGGGTTCTATCCTGTCACCATGGCTCATAATCGTAAAGTTCACCTTAGCCACTTAGTGGTTGAAGTGTTGGGTTTATTCAGTGGAGAATATTCTGTCTTCTTATATTTAGTCTTTGGAAAGACGCTGTTGCATATAGCCCATCTTAGAGAGCTGTGCCCTGCTACCTGAGACAGAGCAGAACACCTGTGTACATTTTTTGGTACTATTAATGGGAGATACATTTCTCTGCCTTCCCTTGTTTGAGATACTTACCAAGCCATTTACTTCATTGTGTGCCTGTGAATATTAATTTAAACCTCACAGTGACTGGTGGCTCAGTGTGGAAGCTCCCATTGGGAAGGTCTTTCATAAAGCCTGCACCCTTGTTGATGGTCTTTACTTCCTGCATTGTGAGATGTTCAGCTAACACCCTGCCCTGGGCTTATCACCGTAATCTATTTTTCAAAGAATCCTGTTCCTTTTCTTCTTCTCTACCTTGGTTTATTCTTTGACTTGTAAACAATGGCTCTTGGGCATATCCTCTTATACCTCCCCTCTCCTGTTACCCCTGCCACCTCAGCAAGTTGTCCTTCACTTCATGTTCTCTCCCCTCGCTCTCTCTGGTTGCTGATTCGTATACAAGTAACCATAGCCACAGTGAGTTCCCCAGTATAACGATCATGTCATGTCCAGAACATTACGTTGCCTCCTCTGGCTCTTGCACTCTTCCTGCCCCTCTTATGCAAAGGTCCCTGAGCTGTTTCTCTGTGTGGAGGTGGGATGAGAGGGGAGCAGAGCATGACCGGGAGGGCTAAGCACTCAACTTTAACTTACTCTCAGCACTTTGACCATTTATGACTACACTCATTACTGACCACTGCAGAGAATAGCAACTCTGGCCAAGGGCAACACTGGCCCCTGTGTACAGACAAATGTTCAGGAGGCGTCTGACAGCATCTAGTTTTTGGAAAAGTGGACCCTCTTTCCCTGGGTCAAGATTTAATTTAAAACTTTTTTGTTTGTTTGTTAGTTTTATTACTTTTTTTCCCAAGTGAGGTTGTTTATCAGTATCACTTAATAATTCTATAAATAGTAACTCTACACTAGGACCTAATTTTACTGATTGTAAATGCACTCTGCACCGTTAGTGTGGCGTATTGGAAGGGAGTGGGCTTTGAGTCTCATACCATTATGATGGGACCCAGACTGCTGTTTGTGACTTTGAATAAGATCATGGACATTTGACCTATATTTCCTCACCTATGAAATGAGGATTAAAAACTTTTATTTTTATGCTTTTTTAGGGTTTGTTGTGAAATATACAGGTTTTTTGATATGAATATAAGATTTTATAATTCTTAGGCATTCAAGAAATACTTGTAGGAAAATGGGCACTTTATATTTATCTTGGCAGTTGTTAGCTTACAGGCGATTCCCCTAAGCTCCTCTTAGGGACCTAGCAACAGCTTACATCATCACTTGCTGCCACCAGGTGTGCCAGGTGTGTCAGGTGTATGTTGCATAAAATAGACTGCCCATCACTTCAGCTCTCTCTCCCCCTTTCTGTTCTGGGCACCCCTTTTTCTCCTTCTCTGTATCCCTTCTTTTCTGCCATCATAGTTCTGCATCCATCTGTCTAAATGTCCAATTGTCCGCTTCTATTCCTTCAGATCCTCATTCCTCTTCCTTCCCCCAATAAACCTTATATCAGATTTGTTGCATCACATAATTTCTCAGAGGCACACATTGGCATGGGTGTACCATGGTACTGCCTCGCTGCATTATATTTAATAACAGCAATTATTAATCAGTTTTTATAATTTTATTTGAAGTAGTATAATAAGATTATAATTTCAAATAAAAGCAAACAGTCTGAAATGAAATTTGAATGAAAAAAAATAGCCTTTGAATAAAAAAAATGTTTCTTTCTTACGTACCCCATCTAGGTCCTGAGGGAGTCAAACAAATTAGCAGAAATGGAGGAACCAGCCCTGCTTCCAGGAGAAAACATTAAAGACATGGGTCTGTAGTGGATTTTAAATCTTGTTTCTGACTGTGCACAGGTGTTCATTCTCCTGTAGCTTCTAGGCTGTGTGCTGCAAACGCAGACCCAGACCTTTTGGGAATGTTCCTGTCTGGCCATTGGGAAATGTACACATTTACTGTTACTCTTTTTAAATTGTTGCTGAATTCTGTGAAGAAATGTTTTATTATTATTATATTTATTATTATTTTGAAATACTTCATTCAGACACTAGGGTCACCTAGCTAAAAACATCAAACAAGTGATTTTTATTAAAGTATAGCCTCTCATTTGCTACTTTTTATAGTTTTCTTCCTTGCATAAGCTCAGGTTAATTTTTGGATGAAGTTTTTATGTCCATTGCAGAACAAGCATTTGTATGTAGACACGGTTTGCTTCCCAGTGTAATACTCATAATCAGAAAACTGTACTCTGTGTTCTTGCTTTGTTTTGCTCACTCACAAAACAGTTATTCATAGGTTTTGAGGAGTAATATGTTGGGAGGGTGAAGAAAGTGGTTGCGTAGCTAAACTAAGCACCATCCTTCATCTTATGGTCAGTCATATTCTTTTAAAGGAGATGCTTCATTTTCCCTGCATGTTCCTTTGGGTCTAAAATAAGCATACCAGAGGGAGGAAATGCCATCAGATGGTTGGACAGTAACTAAGCTTAGCTTCTTGGCACTGTTTGTCTTTCTAATCTTTACCCTGAGTAACTCCTCCATCTTTGTCCCTCTCAGCCCTATCTATGACTAAACTTGATCTGCTGAGCTACTGTTGAGTTAGATATATTATTATTAGTATGAGATGCTAAGTGTTAGGAGTAGTTATCATAATGATCTTTGGAATAATATTGTGAGAAAGACATTAGCTTGCTTTGGGGGATGAGGAAACGCCAGCATAGGGAGCTTCCTAGCTAATAAAACCAGAGCTCAGCCCATAATGGTTTCTTTTCTGCTGTTCTAAGCCCAATGCCCATACTGCTTCCATTGTAGAGTGTAGTCTTACACAACAATCTTTTATTGGCCACTTTCCTTTAGGATCAGCATGTCCTGGGACTTCATCCACAACCAGTTTTCTTACTGCTTATTCTTTTCAGCTGATTAATTAGTAGGTTTACCCACATATGGGTTAATGAGTACAAGCCTGTGCTTCAACCAGAGCCTCCCTCTGCCCTCCTGCACATAAACAAGTGCCTCTGTCTCTGAACCTGGCATAACTATCCCATGTATCCTTACTTCAAATATTCTTTAGTCTCAGATTCACTCTTTATCATGCATTCTTGCCCTCAGGGGTTGCTATCTCTGTTTCTGTGCTTTTGTAATTTAACTGTCCTCCTGGTTACCACATGGGGAGGTATTTGAGTATTTTAATGCAGATACCTATAAGTGACTTGAAGTAGACACAGTTAATAATGATAACGAAACCTCCACATGCATGCTGTGGCTATGACATATACATATCCATATACACATATAATAAGTATAATAAAAAGCAAAAATTAACCCTTTTGTGGGTAAACCTACTAATTAGTTATAATCAACTGAAAAGAATAACCAATAAGAAGGGTTAAATAAATGCTATAGTAATCAATAGACTCAGAAAATTATAGACTGATACTCCCACACTGAAGTTACTTAGCCTTTAATGGAGGGGTCAGGTACTAAGCAGACAGTGCTATGCTAGTGGGTTAGCTTTGCTAAGAGATAGCCTCATATCCATAGCAAGAAATGTTTTTAGCCAGGAGAACTGGTTCAAGTTTTACAATAATTACTGGTTCTGGAATGCTGAATGGTTCACTTTACTTTTCTGCACATTGATATTCTTATCTAAAAGTTGTTAGCAAATATATTCTTCTCTTTAAGGCTGATTGTGGCTAAATTACACATACACAGATGAAAAGTACTTTATAAACGTTAAGCACTGGGTGCCAGTGCTGGCTGGTTCTGCCCTCTCTGCTCAGGTTGCTAGTCAGAGTCTCTTTTCTCCCTGGTGTGAACCACTAATAAGACCCCTTGTTGTAGAATATTCATTCTAGAAGACTTTTCTGTAAGCCATCTAGCTTCCTAGTAATTCAGACAGAGAGCTATTGATTTATTTAACAAGCTTTAGCAGTAACTGGGCAGGCACGGTTTAAACTCATTTTCTATAGTAGTCTGGCTGCCTCCCGGCTCCACTCCCTAGGTTACTTGCCAGTATTCATCCTGTCTGGGCTGGATCTGCTCCATCAGGCCATGTTCTCTCCATCTTCCTCCTCTTTTCTCCTCCTTTCCTGGCTTCATGGTCAGTGCCTGAGACCCCAAGCCCAGGGAGCTGAAGTGCCACCTATCTCTCCTCTGCCCAGTTGCAGGCTGTCCAGCCTTACTTATTTAACCATTGATAATTGGGGAGCATAGTTTATACATTATTCAGTGTACATGAGAATGCCTGTGTGGACTGCAACCAGATTTGGGGGGCCAGAAAGTAGCATCTGAATACACGGAGCACCAGACCACCTCCAACAGCATCTCTCAGTGTCCACAGTACGAAAGGGTATAGAACGAAGCAGAGACAGGTGTTGGCGGTGGTGACCTTGTTGCAGACCTGCGCGTTTGCACAGTCCTCGAAGCTTTAGGTGCATACGCCTGCGTCTTCTCCCATCGTCTGATGAGCGAGTGCAAGAAGGACAGCCTGTGATGGCTAGAGAAGAAGAATGCTGATTGCCTTCCCTGCACGAGAAAACTGTCCCCGATATCCTCCAGAACCATTTCAGTGACACTAATAACAGTAAATTGTAAGGGAAACAAAATCTGTCTTTATGTAGTGATGGGCTTATTTGATTTCAGAACTTTCCCTCTAAACAAAACATGCATTGGAAATTGATTAAGAAAATGAATCTCATGCTTCCTGGGGGAGCTGATTTGAAGATTAGGATAATTGTTAAAAGATTGGTTTCATTTCAAATGTTTTACAAAGTAGTCAGCCCTTTGATTAATATGAAAGCAGTCCGAAAGCTTCAGCGACCAACAGATTGTGTAGGTCTTGTATTCTCCAGAACCCCAGGGAAGTCTGTAGAATGTTATGGCTCTTCAGAATTGATTGCATTTCCTTAGGGGAATCTGATGTTTTGCTCTGATAATGGCATGGAGGGAATTTATAATATTTTAACATAAAAAAACCCTGTATTAGCCAGGTAGTGGTGGCGCATGCCTTAAAGGAAGGTAGAGGCAGTGCAGTTTTCTGATCTACAGAGCACAGTGAGTTCCAGGACAGCCAGGGCTACACAAAGAAATCCTGTTTCAAAAAAACAAAACAAAAAACCAAATCCTGTATTATGCATTAGGAAGTCTGCCATGTTAAATATGTTTTGAGCTACTAGTTGCACTTACTGTTTAATTAGGAAGTGCATGTTTTTAGAAGCATAATTATTATGTTGCCATCATTCAGCATTTAATAAAACATTGGTTATGTTTATTTCTCTAAAGTTTGATATCAGTTACTTGGTCAGGAATATACTATTCTCTTATAAAAAAAATTTTTTTTTTTCTTCAAAGAGGCCTGGAGAGCTGGCCCGGTGGTTGCTTATCCAACAGAAGACTGGGGTTTGACTCCCAGCACTGTCTGGACATCAGTCACACACACACAAAGTGCACATACATTTATGCAGGCAAAATGCTGATGTACATGAAAAACAAACATTCAAAGAAATGCTATTCTGTCTGCAGTCTGCTAATGCGTCAGAAGTATAGTCAGCTGAAAATCTTCTAGTATTGTGTGTACTGTGGTCATTTTAGTTTTGGAGAAATAGTGCCATCTGAACTGTGGCTGGGAATACCAACTGGTTTGGAAAGTGGCCTAGAGACTGGGAAATGAGGTTGGTCATCACCTTCTTCTTGCCATTCTAACCTCTGACCTGCTTTGTTGGAAGTTAAGGGGCGGGGACAGGGGATGATCTTTCTCCCTCTTGCTGTCTCAGGAGAGGCCCCCCTCTGCCTTTCTGCTCATTCTATAGTTCTTGGGTTAAGTCAAAGTTGGAAGCTTGAAAAAAGCTTAGGCTTCTGAAAGTTTTTAAGGAATTTATTCTGTGATTTATTTTGTCATAATTAGCCAGTCAGATTAATTTTATAGAACATGTCAAGTAAACTATGGCTATTTTGTCTTTTTAGGCAAAGATGTGACTTACATATGTCCATTCACTGGTGCTATACGAGGAACACTGACTGTCACAAATTACAGATTGTATTTCAAGAGCATGGAACGGGTGAGGCTTCTTGGTTTTGCTTTTGCCTGTATATTTGTGTGTATTTGGGATATTTGCTTACTTCTGATTAATTAACTTTTTTTAAAAATCATTAAGACAGAGTCGTAATTATGTAGCTATGATTGTCCTGTAATTCACTATGTAGACCACGCTGGACTCAACCTCAGAGATCTGGCTGCCTCAGCTCTCATGTGCTGGATCTAAAGGTGTATAGCACCACCACCACACCTAGTTCACTTCTGGATAATATTTGATGAAAGCATTTATGGTTACGATTTTTAAAATTTGGAGGGAACAGGTATTGAAGATTGAACCCAGGGCCTGTTCATGTTATTCAAGCACTTTACTTTAAAAAAAATGCATATTTTCTTTTTATATTGTAGGATCCCCCATTTGTTCTAGATGCTTCTCTTGGAGTAATAAGTCGAGTAGACAAAATTGGTGGTGCATCTAGTCGAGGTGAAAACTCTTACGGCCTGGAGACTGTATGCAAGGTAAATTATACAATACCGGTGTGTTGTATTTGATTTGGAAAGCTATTAAGTAGAACTTATATTTGACAACTGTTATAAGTGGATTGCATATTCTTGTATTCTTGGAGAAGCAAATGTTATTTGCCATTAAGTCACATCACATCACATCACATGATTTAAATACCAGGCCCTAATCAATACCTTTGCCCATCTTTTTTCTTTTTTTCTTTTTTTTTTTCTCCTGAGACAGGGTCTCCCTGTATAGCCCTGGCTGTCCTAGAACTTGCTTTGTAGACCAGACTTATGTCAGACTGAGAGATCTGCCCGCCTCTGCCTCCTGGGGTTAAAGGTGTGCACTCTTACCATCTGGCTTGAGCACGTCTCAGTTCCAGACTTCTGTCTCGCCCTCTCAGTGCCCTAAGTAAAAAAGACAGTGTGTGTATCATCCAGAATGTTTGAACATAATAATCTTAGAAATTTGTTGAATTTGGTGTTAAAATTATTGACTTGGTAACTGGTATTCTTGACATCATGACCTATGAGTATAATGGCTATCATTTCTGCATAGTTCATTGTTTTTTGGTCATTTCTCCTTAGCAATAAATAATGCGTAAAGTATAAGACAGCATGAAAGAGGTTGACTTGAAATTTTAACATTTTAGATATGTTTTTCTGTGGACCCATACCATTATGAATTATAGTTGAGTCTTTCCTGGAGGGAGATTAACCAGAGAGGTGAGCTGAGTGTCTTTATAGGAGTATACAACGTACAAATGTGTTTTCATAGAATGGTACATTTGGTCCTGTAGTTTGGCTCAGGTTTGCAGTAAGCTATTTTCTTTGTGTTGAAAGTGCACTGTGTAGTGGCTCTGCGTGGTTTTTCAAAATTACCACGAATGTGCTATGCCAAAAAACTGCTAAATACATTTGTATATTTCTGATATCCGAATTATTAAATAGCAATAAATTTACAACGTTTAGTGGTTTCATCGACAGCAATGTGTCATATAGTCCCACCTACCCTTTTGGCCTAGCTGAAGGTTCCTTTATTTTAGTCTTAATTACTAATATCCTCTCACGGGTCACACAGTAACTGTTTATATGTATCAGCTGGCGTAAGTATAGTTAACAGAACACAAGTTAAAGAGGCTGTAGTGGAGTTCAGGAGGTTTCAGAAGTGGGCTGAGAGAGTATGTGTCTATAGGTAGTGAGTCAGACCAGTGCCAGACGGAGCAAGCTACCACTGGGTGGGAGGCCAGCCAGGCAGGAAGTGGGTTTTAGTGACAGTTAGATGCAGATGGGAGAGCCAGAGCTCTAGTAGTCAGGGAATTCTCAGTTCTTGGCACACCAGCTGTCAGATGATATGGGAGCTATAGGGTCCAGGTGAGGGAACGATATTTTCCATAGTCTAGTGTGTCTGGAAAGTTCTTGGCCTTGGTTTCCCTGATAGGATTTTAATACACCACATGCCCTTGCAGTCTCAACTCAGCACACTGGACTTACAGGGCAGCTCCCTTCCTGCTCTGAGGAATAAATCATTTGTTTTATTGGATGTGATGAAAAGGTGCCATTTCTGAGTCCTCCTGAGGGTGCAGTCACCTTCCTTCCCCAGAATGCACACATTGCTTGTAAAATGGAGTCTTCTAAGGCAAGGCTCAGGATTCAAACCAAAACTTAAAAGATAATTATTAATGTATTATTTTTGTGCAATATGGAGTAACATAGAGTAGTGCACGGCCTGATCTCAACCAGTAATGAGACTGAAACCAAGTAAAATCAACTTCTGACTAGGTTAAAATACTTAAATAAAAATGGATACTTTTGAATAATCTTCAATCTCAAATTCTTTTCCTAAATGCTATGAAATAGCATAAATTTGACTACTCATGTCATCCTGCCTGAGCATGAGAAATGGCTGAGGACACATGCAGAGTACCCGAGATCCCAGTGTAGAGCTCCATCTGCACCAAGCTTGGATTGTTACATCCAGAAATATTGGGACTTCTATTAAGAATGCCCCTGAAATGGAGGAAGAACTGAAGGCGGTTTGTCCTGTCTGTCCAGCAGAAGAGATGTAAAGTGACCCCAAGAAGCAATAATAAAATACGAGAAAGAGCGCCATACATAATGCAAATGTGTTTTTTTTTTAATTATTTTTAAAAATCAAGCTCTAGGAATTGACCTAAGGTTCTTATGCATGTGAGGCAAGCCCTTTCTTTCCCTGCTGAGCTACCTCTCTTGCCCAGGAGAGAACAAATGCTCATAGTGGGTATTTGTCAGTACTTGTCATTGACATCCCCTTAGGCCCCACTGAACCCAGGGGCACAGGTTGATTCTCTGCTATGTGGGAGAGTGCTTCCTGTTTCTTCTGCTTGCCGGAGCTGTGTTTGTATCTTAAATGTAGATCTTAACCTTTACCCAACATTTCCAAGTAACCTCATTTGTTCATTAAAAAGGAACAAAGTGATTTAATTGTATACTATATCTTTTCTAGGATATCAGGAATTTACGATTTGCTCATAAACCAGAGGGGCGAACAAGAAGATCCATATTTGAGAATCTAATGAAATATGCATTTCCGGTGTCTAACAGCTTGGTAAATGTGTCTTTCTAATCTGTGTTGTAATTAGTGTGAACAAACTCAGCTAAGCTATCCAGATCTTTCTTGTTATGTCCCTGCCTTGGCACTTGGGCAGAGGCTAGCTTGTGCCCAAGGTCCATTTCAGTAATCACATTCTATAATTACATCTTGATTTCTCAGGAAGAGGAGCGAACTGGAGATTGAACCCAGGGTCTCACAGCTAGGCAAGTGCTGTACCACAGAGTGGTTTGTTTATGTGTCTTTGAGACAGGGCCTTGTGAAGCTGCACAGGTGGCTTCTCCAGCCAGTGCTCCAGGAGGCCCGGCTTACACCTGTGCCACCGTCTTGGTTTATATGTTTTTCTTTAGGATGATTCTATGAGAAAAGCTTCACTTGCTCTTCATTGGGGTTTGAAATCTCCTAATCTAGAGAGTTACTAGTCTAGCATTATTTTAACAGTGCTAGGTTCCCTCAACTGCATGAAGAATTTCACTTCCACGGCAGCCATATTCATTCCCGTGTTAGAGCCAGAATGTATAAGGCAGGGACTGAATTAACCCAGTACTGGAGTTAATACTGGTTTTCTCACTTCAGTTGCAATTTTCTTTTTCTTTAAACAGCATAGTTTTTTTTTTCTAGTTATGTGTTAAAACTTTATATGCTGAAGTATGTAACAACTGCTCAATGGATTAGAACTTACAGAATGGATTTCGAGCCACTCAGTTGCTGCTGTATGGTGTTGGACCAGTTATTTGTGCTGGAAAGTAACATTTTGGAGATGTCATTTGTTACTTAGACTTAAATCTACAAAAGCTAACAAAATATTTAAAGGATATAGGTTAGCATTTGGTAAATTTTATAAATGGGCCTTTGTCCTTTCTATACTTTTTAAAGCATATAAAATATTTAGTGTTGTAAGTAAAATAGTAATATCAATAATAAAACTAAAAGTATTTTAAAAGGGCAATATAAAATATTCTTGCAGATAAGTAAATTAAAACACAAGTGATTATAATACTTCAAGGTCATGTTTCTGATACATTACTTTCTTAAATGTCTCTTTAAACTGTTAACATTTACTTTGCAGCCTCTTTTTGCTTTTGAGTATAAAGAAGTATTCCCTGAAAATGGGTGGAAACTATATGACCCCCTTCTAGAGTATAGAAGGCAGGTATGTGCTTTTCTGTTCCAGCTTTCATCTTCTATATTATTTTCATGACAAACAGTAGATCAGAGTAAGAAGTTCTCTCAGTGTCTCTTCCTTTTTGTTTTAAGTAGAGGCTAACCCTGATTTTTTTTCGTTCCTTTTCATTTCATTAAGTTGCTTTCCAGAATACACACTAGTGCTCTTCTACGAATCTTTACTTATCTTGGAGTTTTTAAGTATAAGTTTGTCTAAAACTTCAGTATAAAGATGAAAATGGGATCAGTATGTGTAAAATTTAGTGTTCTTATATGTCTTAACATCGTTCATTCAAAAAAGTATATTTCAGTAGGTAAGTTAATATTAGTCAGATTAATGACAGATACCAATCTGTACAGTGAATACATGTGTTAACCTTAGATTACTGTAAAGAAGTTCACACACAGACAAGGAGAAACTGGAGAACATCAAAGTCTTAAGAATAGCTAGGAGACATAGACTACTATGGGCTGGAGAGCTAGCACTGCACACAAGCCTGAGACCTAACTTTAATCCCCAAAAGCATGACGATGGAAGCAGAGAACCCACTGCACATAGCTGTCCTCTGGCCTCTACAGGTAGACTGTGGTACCTGCCTTTACCCCTTCCTTGTGCTCACTCCTTACAGTAATAATAATGGATTCCTTTTTATTACTGTCTTAGTTTGGCTGGCAGGTTGTTTTTCAAAAGTAAAGTGGAAGCTAGAGGATGGTGTGACGTGGTTGTACAATGAAACATGCTAGTTGCTAATTGTTTACCAGTAATTATACCCTGCAGAAGTGGAAGTGAAATCAAAATATTTCTTGACAGAATGCTAACAACCAGATAAAGTTTTGGAGGATGTATACATAGGTATCTACAGCAGCAAATCAGTCATCTAATCACTACCTGAGACAGCTCTTGTGAGAGCAGAACACTGAGGTCTTTCTGTCCCCCACCCGCACATATGCTGAGCACAGGCTCTTAGTATCTAATGAATTGATAGGCCTGCTAACATTACATCTGGTGCCAAGTAAATCAGATCCCTACATTAAAATATTGCTTCCTAAAAGTCTGGCTATCACTTTTTTATTAGTTTTAAGACATGGGAAGTAGAGATAGGTGAGATTGGCTTGGGTGGCTACTGTCCTGGTGTTTTGTATTTTAGCTGACAGTTTGTCTTATGTTTATGTCAATGTAGGGAATTCCAAATGAAAGCTGGAGAATAACAAAGATAAATGAGCGCTATGAACTTTGTGACACATATCCTGCCCTCTTGGTTGTGCCAGCAAACATTCCTGATGAGGAGCTAAAGAGAGTGGCATCCTTCAGGTCACGGGGCCGAATCCCAGTAAGTAGGCCAAGTGGGTACATCCATGGGTGCTGGGTGATAAGCCAGAGTATTTATATGAGGATATCAGACTGCAAAGTTGAAACAGAATTGCCTGGCTCCTAACTCAAAAACATTTGCCCCGTGCATTAGTTAGCATTCTCTGTCATATACTCTTTAGTCACGGTAATAAATGTTTTGTTTTGGTTTGTTTTTTTTGTCACTTAGTCCAAGGAAGTAGGAAACTTTACAGATTTATAATGTATGACTATTTCAGAGGAGCAGATGAAATAATTCTGTTGCAAATGCATAGATTCTAAGGATTTTACAGTTTTACTGATAAAGTAATAATGAAAAAAACAAGATTTAGCTTTGTTTAATGTACTTCTTTTAAGGTAAGTCTTCTCAGTGATCAGTGAGTTTTACAACAGTATCTGATTAGGAATTAGCAAAGTTGGCTAAAAAGAAGGGTGGCACAGTTTCCTGGCACCCTGAAGGGCTCTTGTCCTGCCAGGCATCTGTATAGAAGACTTTTCTTTAGGAGCCTCACAAGCAGGGTGCAGTAGGGGGATTGTCACCATGTCCCTTCCGTTAAGGTTCTGTCATGGATTCATCCTGAAAGCCAAGCTACAATCACTCGCTGCAGCCAGCCCATGGTTGGAGTGAGTGGGAAGCGCAGCAAAGAGGATGAGAAATATCTTCAGGCCATCATGGACTCCAATGCCCAGTCTCACAAAATATTTATATTTGATGCTCGGCCAAGCGTCAATGCTGTCGCCAATAAGGTGAGATTTTCTTTAGTAATTAGTTGTCACTAGTCTGCTGTTACTAAAGTTAGCTGATTTTTCTGTACAATTGCCTGGTAAAGCGGTTACACCCTATAGAGGTAAAGACAAAGGCCACACTATGCTGGGTTGGTGATGGGAACAAGTTCATTTTTTTTAGCCTTTTTGAGACTATATTCATATATATCATAGAAAAATTAGTTAATGCGGTCAGCTAAGCAAATGATGAAATGCTTTTAAATAGCCAAAACTTGTAGCATCATTAATCTTTGCTTGTATTTCCAGACCTGTGTAGTTGTGCATAAATATTTGAAGTGAAATGGAATAATTTTTTTAATTAAAACATTTTATGTCAATGAAATTAATGTCATCTTAGTGTCTGATAACTAATCACATTCAACTGTAGTTAGACTCTTTTTTTTTTCCTCCCATTATGAGTGGTGCTTGAGTGTTTATCCTTAGCTCAAGGAGGATATTCTTCATTCTGCATTGGCATAGTTTTTTTGAGGGCACTGTGAGTCCCAGGTGTTCTTTGCAAGTGGTCCTTTAAAAAGGAGGTGAAGGAGGATCAAGTCTTTGCAACTGTTAAAGCATGATTATTTGTTTTATCATTTCTTTTTTGTCAGTTAAACTTATAAACTTTATTGGTGTTAAAAATGAAACCAAGTTCATCCCAAAAGATTTTATAGTACAAAATTCTTTCACTTATTGAGTATTGAATAATTTGAATGCCAAAAATTACAGGCATTTTTCAATTCATTAAACTTTATGCATCTTTTGAAATACATTTATACTACAAACATCAAATAAGCATCACCCACAGACATGCTTTATCATAATTTTTTATATCACACTGTTTAACACATTGCTTATCACCAACAATCTTCCTTCTTTGTTATCCTTGATACTTGATAGTGGGATGCATAAAAGAACACTGTAGCCAAAAGAAGTCAAATGTATTCTTTAGCAAGTGCTGATTTTCCTCTGTAAATTCCATGCCCTGAATAAAAGCAGTAGTCAGACTTGGCCTTCTGAGCAGGAAAGGACTTGAAGGCAGCAACTGTGGTAGGGCAAAGCATTGATGTTTCTGTAGTCCCCACCTCTCCCCTTCCCAACCTCATTCAGGAAAACTCTTTACCACACATATGTACTCTGTTGCAGAAAGTATAGGATCACAGCCTGATTAGTTACTGTTGTAACTTCCTGTGGCCAGGACCTAGCCATCTTCTGCCCTGGAGCAGCCACTTTTCTTGCCCTGTATTTCTCGCACATCTTTATGCTATTGTACAGGTGTGCACCTCTGCACTCTGCAGTTTTGACTCATCTTCCAGGATACTCTTAGTGTCAGGAGTCTTCTTGTATGTGGAATCCTCGTACCTGTTCAGCTTTTCCTTCTGTTTTAACTGCATGAGCTCTGTCCTGTTTCTGTAGTGGGTTTATGAAGAAGCTACTGCCATGCTATGGGTTCTGTAGTATTTCTTTTCGTTTCTGTGATGGGCTTGTAAATTAGCCACTAAATTTTCTTAAATCTGTTGCAACAAAATTGCTTTGAAAGTTTCCCTGGCCTCGGTTTAAGAGGTACTTTGTTAGTAGACTTGTTACATCTCGTGGCAGAATAGCTGACAGGGCTGCTGTGAGCTTGTGCCATTTACTCCCTGAGGTTTGCTGGGAGAGACCTATTGACTCTAGGTAGGCCTCACATTGTAAACATCCTCCAACAGTCTCACAGATACCGCTAACCACTAGAGACTTAAGTATACAACACAAAAGCCTATGGGTGACATACCATGTTAAACCATAACATCCATTCTCACTCTTCAGAAGTCTTTGTTAACAAGTATTACTGACATAAATTTTTGGGACAACTTTGAATATAAATTACTCTGTAGACTAGAAGTCTGACCAATTTTTAAAATTAGTTTGGACTTGAATGCGGAGGTATCATAGTCATGATTTTATTATTTTATAGATTTCAAGATAGTAATGTCAGTGGGATTGTTTTATAACCTTTTTAATTTAAAGTGAATTAGCTGCTTAAAATATAAGCAAACTATGATAGCTAATCTTGTCAACTTGATTGGAAAGAGGGCTAGTGTATCTGTGAGGACATTTTGATAAATAGAAGCTCTGACACCTTTGAGGGGTGGCCTCTGCCCTTCCTGCCACTCTTCTCTGTAACAGGGCTGGTGTAGGGGAATGGTTTTCCTTTGCCATGCTCTTTCCCCATGACGTATCACACTCTAGAAATATGGGGCTTGCCTGTGAACTGAAACCTGTAGTACTGAAACGAATCTTCCCCAGATAAAGCCTTCCTCAAGCATTTTGTCACAGCAACAGAACACTAACTTGAAAGTCATTATGGCTACGAGTTTTTCAGTTATTAAGTGTGAAATGATGTGAAAAGGAGAAAAAGCTTGGGTGGACCAGTATGGCATTCTTGAATATAGAATTGATAATCTATTTCAGTAAGGAAGTTTTTGTTATAAATAGGATTGATAAACATAGTGAAATTCTTTAAAATGCTAAAGTACGTTGGGATGATTACTAACATCCTGGTCACATAGGCTTAGCACAGGCTGTTTTAGGGATATTCTGAGGCTGCATGTGTTTATTCCAAGTGGCCCTGAGTTATTCATGCTTCCCACAGGGTTTCCTTATGCACAGCAATATTCATATTTCATACATTTTAGGTATTCCATACATTTTATAGAATTTTATAAGAATATCTATAGAAGAGAGCTATGCATTCATTTATGGTTTTCTGTGATGTGTGCCCTTTTGCAGGCAAAGGGGGGAGGTTATGAAAGTGAAGATGCCTATCAAAATGCAGAACTTGTTTTTCTGGATATTCATAATATCCATGTTATGAGAGAATCATTGCGGAAGCTGAAGGAGATTGTGTACCCCAACATTGAGGAAACTCACTGGTTGTCTAACTTGGAATCTACACACTGGCTGGAACACATTAAGGTGAGTATTTGCTACTCTTTCTCAAGGTCTTTACCCCTTTGCTTGTTGTGGATCTTGTAACTGAAATCAGCAAGAGGGACTTACTGAGTATTGAGGCCAGTGACTCTGTGCATACTCTGAAAAAGCTGTACATGTACCTGTGCTGTACATGGGTCTCTGCTGCTCCTTGTTTTCTGCTTCCTCATCCATCTGAATTCTCTCCATGCTCCAGATAATGGTGTGTCTCACTTCTGTCTTCCCAGATTGTCTCCTTTTGCAGTTTCGTATGTTCTCAACCCACACTCCATTTACTATGCTGTTCATTTGTCAGTTTTGGAGACAAGTTCCAGGCAGTTCTCCTCTTGGGATTATAGGCATGAGTCTTGGCACCTGGCCTCCTTTCTAATGACTATTGATTGATGTTTCTTGCCATGTGACTGAGGCAGTAATATCTAACAAAACTGTGATTCACTTTTTAAATTTCACTTTCATTTTAACTCTTGTTTCCAGCTCATTCTTGCCGGGGCTCTGAGGATTGCTGACAAGGTAGAGTCGGGGAAGACATCTGTGGTGGTGCATTGCAGTGATGGCTGGGATCGCACAGCTCAGCTCACCTCCCTGGCCATGCTCATGTTGGATGGATACTATCGATCCATACGAGGATTTGAAGTTCTCGTGGAGAAAGAGTGGCTAAGCTTTGGACATCGATTCCAACTAGTGAGTAAAGAACCTTCATTTAACTGTGTCTGGTCTTCGTATGCTCATGTGCGCATGTGCATTTGTGTGCAAGTCAGAGGTTGTCAGTTTTCTCCAGTTACTTCCTATCTTACTCTTATTTAAAGATACAGTCCTTCACTGTCCCTGGAGTTCACAGATTTGCAGTGAGCTGGCTAGCCATCAAAACCAAGAGACCTGCTATTTCTGTCTGTCCGTGTTGGGGTTACAGACACACGCACTATGCCTATCTTTATGTAGCTGTTGGAACCAAACTCAGGTCTTCACGTTTTTGTGGTAAATACTTTGCCACCTGAGCCATTCTGCGCCTTCATTCCTAAGTTTTAATGTTTCACATCTTGTGCAAGGTATAAAACTGGATAATGGTGTAAAAACAAAAAACAAAACAAAAAAAAAACCCTGGGCTATTAAGAACACTTGCTCTTGGGGAGGATTTGAGTTCATTTCTCAGCACTGAGGTCAGTTGCTCCAAAGTGCCTATTAGTACAGCACTAGAGGATCTGACTCTCCTTTTGGCCTTTGGGTGTTATGTACACATACCTATATGTACATAAGAGTAATAATTTTAACTAATATTTAACTCCTTAGAACTAATACAGTTTCCTGTTTATGCTTTCCATAAATTTCAAAGTGGTACAGGTAGTCTTATGGAAATGACAAAATTTTGAGCCCTGTACTGTTAAAAGTTTATTATTTACTTAGACAGTGGTTAAACCCAGGGCTATATACAGCCAAGACAAGCACTCTTCCACTTAAAAAGTTTTGAGATAGAGGGTCTTGCCCAGTTTCCAAGGCTGACCCCTAAATTTACTTTATAGTTTCCCTTGTGATCCTCTAGCCTCAGCTTCCTGTGTGGCTGTAGTTTCCAGTATGTACTGCTTGGGATTGGGCTGAGATTTTTTTTAATGGTAAATTTTAAAATTAAGAGATCCTGAGAATATGTTAGTTGGATTAAAAGTTTGTTTAGCCATGAATCTGAAGTATGTGCCTAAAACAGTAAGGTGTACCTACTAAGCTAGCGCTTCTATTCATTAACAAGCCTAGAAACAGGCATATACCCCTTCTTGAAGCCATCAGTCCCACTTAGACTCCCTTGCTCGAATTTCTTTGTGATAATGGAGTAAGGCCTCCTGTTTCCTATTGTTCCACACTCCCCTTGGAGACAAATGAAAATCGTTCCTTGTTATCATTGAAATATTTGAACATAGCTGTCTCCCTGCATCACTGATAAACAGTTCAGCTTTTCAAGATGAACATCCTCGATTGGTCTTTTCTCCCTATCCCACTTGTCTGTCAGTATTACTTATGATTGTCTAGAAGTATGGTACCCACAACTTAACTTAGTTCATTAGTGAAATGGAGTTATATCCTTCTTGGAAAGAGAAAACACTTGGTCTTTGCTTTCCTGTACTATGCTTTGGACTCATGCTGTTCTTCAATGGGATGGTAAGTGGCTTTTGTTCAATGCTGTTTAGGAATTGGGAAACTTGGGAACAGAAACCTTATAGGCCTGTTACCCATGTTATTTGTATTGAAATTAAAGTGAAGACTGGAGTCATCTTCCCAGGAAGGGGAAGGAGTTTGAGAATAAATGATGAACAAGGCAAGAGTTGAATTCAGGGAGAAGCTGGAACATTAGAGGCCTAGAAGGCACTGAGGGATATGTATAGTTCCCAGTATCTGCATGGATGCTCCTTAATATTAATCTTTTTTTAATGTAATTTATTTTTATATCAATCACAGGTTAGATACTTTGCATCCCAGGCATAGCCCCTTCCCTCATTCCCTCCCACCCTCCCCATCCCTCCCTCATCTCCTCCCCGCCCCCTCCAAGTCCACCAACGGGGGAGGACCTCCTCCCCTTCTATCCGACCCCAGATCATCTTGTCTTCTCAGGGCTGGCTGCAATGTCCTCCTCTGAGATCTAGCCAGGCTGTTACTCCCTGGCGTGTATGGGGGAGGGTCAAAGAGCCAGCCATGGAGTTCATGACTGAAACAGTCCCTGTTCCCCTTACTGGGGTCTTCAGTTGGACATCGAGCTACCATGGGCCACATCTGAGCAGGTGTTCCAGGCCATATCCATACATGGTCCTTGGTTGGAGAAACTGTCTCATATAAGACCCCTGTGCCCTGCTCAGTTTGGTCTTTGTGGAGCTCTTGTTCTCCCCAAGTCTTCCTAACTTCCCTTATTTTTATTATTTTCCACCCTCTGCCGAAGGCTTGATTGTGAGTCTTAATATCTGCTTTGATACATTGCTATACTGATTCTTTCAGAGGCCCTCTTTGGTATGCTCCTGTCCTGTTGCTTGTTTTATCCTCCATTCAATGTCCATCCCATTTGTTTATCTAAATGAGCATTGATCATACCAACCTGGGTCCTCCTTCTTGTATATCTTCCCTAGGTGTGTAGATTTCAGCATGATCTTCCTATCCTATAGGTCTATATAAGTGAGTATATACCATATGTTTCTTTCTGCTTTTGGGATA
>CM053747.1:10551693-10608099 GCA_028658305.1 Pachyuromys duprasi
GAACATAGTTGAGCAAATGTCCTTGTTGTGTACTTGAGCATCTTTTGGATATATGCCTAAGAGTGGTATAGGTGGGTCTTCAGGAATCACTATTCCTAATTGTCTAAGAAAGCGCCAAATTGATTTCCAGAGTGGTTGGGATTTTCAATTGTATGGGTGGGGAACCCATTTGTGTGAAGGACAGATCCAGGAACTTTTGAAAGTTCTTGAGATTTGTGCTATGTAATTATCTCCTGAACTGTCCATAAGGAATGTCTTACCACAGAGACATCTCTAGGTACAAATATCTGGGCTCTAAGGACCGTCTCTTCTCTGTTGTTTTAGAATCTGGATTTCATGTATTAAAGTAGTAATCTCGACGTTTGCATGTGTGAAAATGTTAATAAATTCCTGCTTTGATAGAATTATAATTTCTACTTTGTAATACTTTTAAAAGATGTTTTGAAGAAATTAAAAATAATGAATAAATTATACTTTTGGAAAATAAAATTCTACTAAGCAAAATGTCCTACATATAACATTTCATTGTCTTTGTTTCAGAGAGTTGGCCATGGAGATAAGAACCATGCTGATGCAGACAGATCACCTGTTTTCCTTCAATTTATTGACTGTGTCTGGCAAATGACAAGACAGGTAAAACCATCTGCTAACACCCTTCCCACACATCTACTCAGAGTGGTCCTGATTGGCTTATGATTCTTAGGTAGAATACCACTGGCAATAGCTATTGTTATTGTTGGGTATTGAAACTTGTTATTTAGGGTAATGTTAATTAGTATTAATAAACAGTTGGATTCTAGTAGCATCTCAACCCAGAGCACTGATAACAATGAAAAAGATTCCTCCTTTGAAATAGTTCTTTGCTCACTGAGAGTTCTGTATACTTTGCTAAGATGAAAAAACAATCTACATCAAATTCCAGCCCAAATTAAACACTATTTTGAGTCTTTTAAAGCCATTTTAAAGGAAGTGTTGAGGCAGAAAGTATAAGGAAGGGATGACTCAGCCCCTTGTTAGTCATGGAGCTATTAGGAACCCCGTAATAGCCTTTCAGGCAACAGGTTTGTTTGAAATAGTGGTATAACCTGACTCAGTCTAAAAGGTACTGGAAAATGCACTTTGGGGTCATGATAGGAAGCAGAGTTGCAGGGTCTTGAAAATGGTTTCAGCAGGAGTAGGGTTAAGTTTGATAGCCCTCCAAAATTGAGTTGTATGAATTAAGATACCCACTGAGGCTTGGGTAAGGGTGAATTTTGAGTTGGACTGCCAGTTGTGAATTACAAGAACCTGTTCCTCCACAAGACAAGCAGGTTGACTTGTAAGATGTCTGCCCAGCTATATGGAATACTTACTTCTGTGTATATGCTGATGGTATTTGCTACACACATTTAGAAATAAGACATGTTGAAAACTAAAAGAAAAGTTAAGAAGGGAAGACTAGACTCACCAGACTTGCTCCAAGTCAGAATTCAATGTCTGGCAACTGTAAGTTCAAGGCAGAGCAGACATGTAGTACTTGCTGCATGAGAGAGACTCTACCTTGGAAAACAGATGATGCCATGATGGCTTAGATAGTTTTAAATCTAAGTACTGTTGTAAAAGATCTGCTTGTGACAGGTAAATATGCTTGATAATGTCTGAAGTTTGTGGTGCTCAATTTGTAGTTCCCTACTGCATTTGAATTCAACGAGTATTTTCTCATTACCATCCTGGACCACTTGTACAGCTGTTTATTTGGGACATTCCTCTGTAACAGTGAACAGCAGAGGGGAAAAGAGGTAAAGTATGAGCTCTGGCTCTCACTCTGGTATGTATTTAGTTATACTGTATTTCACAAGATGTACTAGGATTACTTCTACCTATAAGTGGGGATAAGGGATCACATCTATAATCCCAGATAATCCAGAGACTAAGGTAGAAGGATCACAAATCTGATGCCAGCTTTTTAAACAGAGATCCTCTCAACATAAATTTGAAAAAAAGATGCAGAGAGATGTACAGGCTCAGTGTTCCGGTTCAATCTTCCTACAGCAAAAACAAAAGAACCATTCCACAATTTTAGAAACTATTGGTGGTATTGGTAGAGCCCTTGTGGACATAAAGTTTTATTTAGAAAGTAGGTTATTCTGGAAGAGTATTCACACTGGAAAGCCCTGTTACAGATGTTAGATCATAATACGCAAGTTCATTTCTGTTTCTGTGAAACAGGGACAGTATTTACTGTTGTGGAAATTAGTACTTCCTAGACTGTACCTTGCAAGTGTACTTTATATAGAGAATGTATTTCCATGCATGGTAGGCTTTCAGTATGTTGTAGCATATTAGATAATCACAAACAGCACAGCAGTATTCTAATTACAGTCAATCTGTTGAGAAACTACCCTTGATTTAAAGTTTTAATCATATAATTTAAATACCACAAAAACCCTCTTTTAAAAATTTAATGGTATAACCACAGAATTGTGGGACCAACACTGTTAAATTTAGAGCATTTTCACCACACAGAAGTCATCCCAAACTTTTTAGTCCTCCTCTAGGTTTGGGCAGATACTGACCAGGTTTCTCTATGGATGGGCCTCAAATGAACACTTCATGTAAATGGAATCGTCTACATCACCTTTACTGTCTTTTCAATATTTATGTCCTAGCATGCACTTTCTCTTCGTGCTCAAATAATCTTGCATTGTAGTTCATCAGTTGGTGGTCCTTTGGATTTTTCTTTATTTTGGCTGTTGTAAAATTTGTGTGTGTGTGTGTGTGTGTGTGTGTGTGTGTGTGTGTGGAGTGTGTGTTTGGGGAGACCAGAAGGTATTGAATGTCCTGGAGCTGGAGCTTTCAGCTACCAAAAGTGGATGAACTCTGATCCTATCTCGAGCATCCTCTTTTGTTGATTTTAAAGATCACACAACACAATACAGGCTTTACCTAAGGTTTAAATGGCTGATGTGGTAGGGGAGGATCTTTATCTATTTTCCCTCTTGCAGAATCTTCCTAAGAGGACGGTGTCACTGTGGTCCTACATAAACAGCCAGCTGGAAGACTTCACTAATCCTCTCTATGGAAGCTACTCCAATCATGTCCTTTACCCAGTAGCCAGCATGCGCCACCTAGAGCTCTGGGTGGGCTATTATATAAGGTGGAACCCCCGGATGAAGCCACAGGTACACATCTACAATATACATACAGTATGGCTCTCCTAGGTTTGTCACACTCAAACTTCCCACTCTGTCACAAGACTTTCCCGACTACACACCTCTTTCTGTGTGGTCTTTAAGTATACTGAAGAAAATAACTTTATAAAAGCCTAAAAACTGCAGGTCCATAGTCCTGAAAAGTTTGGACTAAATGATGACTTTGCAAAGTAGCATCTTCCAGGAACACCTGAAGCCACTGAAAGCTCAGTGGTGACAACAAAACATGAATTGGATTCCACTGAGGAACTGAAGGTGGGGCTGTCCGGCAGCTGAAACAGCCAGTGCCAGAAAGCTCAAGGATGGTTAAGAGCTCCTTTGCCTGGGATTCCTATTGCAGTGATTTTGTTTGCTCTTGCAGGAACCTATCCACAGCAGATACAAAGAACTTCTTGCCAAAAGAGCAGAGCTTCAGAGAAAAGTAGAGGAACTTCAAAGAGAAATTTCAAACCGCTCAACCTCCTCTTCAGAAAGAGCCAGCTCTCCTGCACAGTGTGTGACTCCTGTCCAAACTGTTGTATGAAAGGACTATTAGGTCAGGAAGTCTGCATCACAGCACCTTATGCGTAGAAAGCCTTTCATGTTTTAAACCCATCTACGGGAGAAACCTTCAGATGCTGTATTTATTTCCAGTCTCTCTTAGATGAGTTTAAAACAGTGTTGCAGGTGACAATGGAGATCATTTGTAATTAAAGTATGACACTAACCTTAAGTCACCCAAAGAATACTAAAATAGTACAGTCTAGTATCCACAGTGGGTACAAGTTTTTCATTTCAAAATGTCTTAAGAACTGAGGACCTGGTAAGTTCTCTAGGTGGGAGAAAAACAAGAGCAGCTGTTTTTACAGAGAGTATACTTACTGAGCCTTGATGTCTGTGTCAGATCAAAATTGCTCCTTTGTCAAATTTCCCAATTTAGTAAAAAGCAAAGCATTACCTTGAGACTATTACAGCATAGTAGCAGTTGCTGACATTGTAACTAGGGTATTCTCAACAGCAGTTAGGAAATGATGCCTTATATATATGTACTTTGAGGAGATGAAGGGACAGAGTAGTAGCTGTCATCCAAAATTCAAAGAACATTCTTTTCCTTTCAGATGAGTTTCCATTTGTATGTTGATCATGAACATTACAGAAGACATTTTAAAACCTTATTACTCCACTTTATCTTGATAATTGGCAAGTTTTAAGATAGTATTCTAAGACCTTAAAAGTCTGACTTTAGTGCCATGTTTAAATTTCACATGAACACTACCAAAGAACACTGCATGTTAAAGAGTCTCAGTATCAGCAAGTAAAGCCTCGCTTCTCTGCTCACCTAAGTTGGGTGCTGGTGTCTATTTTACTCTGTATAAGAGCCATATGTAATGTTCTGTAACAAAGGAACTTCCTACCACTTGGACTTTTAATTAAATGACTTCAAACTTTGTCCTTGTCTAGTTGTCTAAAGTATTCTCCCTAACCCCCAAAATGTTACCTAGAAATGTTCAGTTTGACCCCACCAGTTTTTTGACACCTAAATCAAACTAAAATAATAATAATAATAAGGTTCTTTAATTCATTATATCCTGTTGCTGATGTTGGAATTAGTATATCACACACATACGCACACAGAGCTCCTCTTCCCTGCTTTGTTTTTCCTTGGATATTTTGTGTGGACATTGAAGCTAGAGTCTTACACTTGCCAGGCAAGTACTGATTACTGAACTATATCCCCCAGCATACCCAGTGTTAACAAAATTGGTACCAAATGATTTGGTTGGTGCAAAATTAGTTATTAGAAAAATTTTAGGAGGTATTTACATTACTAACTAGCATTCAAGTAAGGTTTTTCCGGTAGTTAACACTTTCTTCTCTAGTCTGCTTCCTCATTGAAACTTTTATCATTGTGGTATGACACAAAGGAATGCTGATGGGACCCAGACTTTGAAGCTGATCATACACTTATTCAAAAGCCAGAGAATATAAGTGGAACTCTGTCGAATCTCCCTTCTAAACCTAATGTGTTCTATGATTCCAAAATATCTTCAGTGTAGAATGTACACACTAAAAGCACTTTATGTGGAATTCAGTTGTGTTCCTGGTATATAGTACCAAGGTAACAATTAACATTTTCCCCCAGCTTGAAAGCACTCCTTTCTTACTCAGCATGGGATCCATGTTGGCAACTTGCACAGAGAATACAAGGGAACTCTGCTGTGAGTGAGTGAACAAGAAACAAGCAGGATCAAAACCCAAAGCCCTACAGTTTGGATCCAGCTGGAGATAGGTAGGATTTAGCATCTCTCAATTACTATTCTAATTAGGAGTTGGAGCCATTTCCATTCAAATGAGTTAATCAGTTTAATGTCCTGAAATTCAAACAAGGAGTAAACAGAATGGTGGTTGAGACGGAAATATTTACCATGTCACCAGAGCAGTTTCTCACCTTCTTGGGGTCTATGAACTCAGTTGTCACTTCATTGTTGCTGCAAACCTGCTCATCAGAAAATTGCACACACAAGTAAAGGTTTATATATAATTCCTGGAGATTTATAAATCTAAAAGAATCTATGTAAAGATTCTAACTAGAAAATTAATTCAGCAAGAGACTGGGCAACTTGCAGTGAGTGCCCAGGAAGCACAAACAATTCATGCTATTAAGCTTCTCAGTTACTGTAGTATATGACTAGCATGTTCACCAGCCTGTCTAAACTGTTCAGTCACATTGGGCTTAGGTCTCTAAGCACAAGAATGAACAGACATGCATTGAATATTCATGTTTCTCAATCAGGATACTAATAATGCACATTTGAGATTGTACAACAAATAAAGCCTTTGTCAGCTGACTGTTAAATTTAAAAATTGATTTATTTATTTCAAGTAAAAATTTATGAAGTTTAACATGTCCATCTATTCAAAAGTATAATTTAAATTGACATAATGATAGCTGTGTGTTCCCTTCACATACTACTATTATACTATGTGCTAAAAGCATGGGGTTCTCTAAGATCAAGATTAAAAACCAGCACTTCATTGAATAACATGATTACAGGTAGGGACTGTCTAAAATCTGCAAATGTGCACACTTTTACAACATCTCCCTTCTCCTAAGTCTTTATTCCAAGAGTTCATTAACAACTGTTTATGGTTTTATAAAGACATTGTTACATATTTCATGGGTAACTGACTTAAAATGTTTGGGTCTTTAAGAGTGGATTCAATACTCATCAACATCTGAAATACCAAAAAGCAAAACAAAGTCCTCTTAAATATATAAATACTTAAATACAGAAAGCTTCTATCAGCAGTTTGAGACAGTACATTTAATGGTCATTTGGAGAAGGAAAAGTAGTGGGCACTTCATGCAATGGGAAGACTTAGAAACAAGACTTTTTAAGCACTGACTAGAGACTGCCCCATACCCTGAATTTTCAAACCCAATTTATATATATTTATATATATATATATATATATATTTATTTATCTATACCTACTTAAAAACACACCCACAAGTAAAAAAAAAAAAGGCTCATCATTTGTTTACAAAGTGCAGTATATGAATACAGCAAATTCAAAGAAACAGTGCAGCTTCTCAGCCTGTGAAACTCCGTTTCCATTTAGTTGTGCTATAACACAAGAGATTGTGTAATGAAAGTTGGGCCCCTTACCACCTGCTAGTAATGTCAACATTAGCAAGCATGAAACCTGGAAAAGTCTATTGTCAGTATCCGGTAAGGTACATTATTTATGACCTGGCGTCAGTAGTCCCAACACGGATTACTGCTCTGCAGTGAAGTCTGTATGGTCTGCATGTCCTTCAGTAACTGAAGATTTCTCTTGCTTTTCTCTCCAGGTCTCTGTTTGGCAAAATCCTTCTTACTTGTGGTCTTTGTGGCTCCAGGTGAGCGACTGCTGCTATTTCCTTCTTCCTCGAGAGACTTTTTGTTAACTTTTAATTCCTTCTTCTGCTTATTTATGTTTTGTTTCTCCAGCTATCCAAATAATCAAGGCAGAGGAAAAAGTGAATTTAATAAAAACACTTTCTTTCAGCTCAGGTACTTTGTTTTTGACAGTCTTGCTATACATAGTCGTAAACTCTTGATTTTCTTGCCTCAACCTCTTCAGTGCATCAATAACTTAAATAATCTTCCTTTAACACTCAATTGGTAGATTCTAGGTGGGCACACAAAGTGCAGAGATCTTAAATCATTTAGGATTCAGTACTTAACGTGTGTGAAGATACACAACCAGGTAAGTAAGAATATTTATTAAACTAATCCTGCAATATTCTCCTAGAGGAGAGACAGTACAGCTTCACTAGTAACCATAGCCTGGATTTCTTTGGGCAAGCTATTTATTTCATTCCACTGAGAATAGGGCCATCCATTAGAAATAAGGCCCCAGTTTCTTCACCTATAAAATAGGCACCACCCACTTCACAGGGGTTTTATGGAAGTTGAACGGGATGACATTCTCAGAATACTTTGCTATTGTGTCAATGAAACAATTCTTCCCTATCATGCAGCATCTGGTACCTTGATATTTTAACTTCTAAAATCTACTTCAAATTTGCACACTTCTCCCCAAACTCCAAATTACTATCAGCCCAGGAGTTGGACTCCCTCCTTTGTCCTTACTCTGTTTCACAGTAATCTCAAATACATGGTCTGTTTCTCTTGATAACCACTCTGAGTGGGTTTATTTAATGTGAGTAAACCTTTTAGTCATTATTTAGTATGAGCAAACATACTACTTTTTCCCATATTTAGACAATTTAGTCAAACTCAACCACTTCAGTTTGTTTATAAAGCTAAGGATATTAAATACATTCAGTAAAGACTTGAATGAAACCTCAGAACTTTAGTAAACCACTTAACATAGATTGTTTTTAAGAAACAATCCTCAGGAACAGCTTAGACAGGTAAAGACAGTGTCATCAGTATATATGAAAAAGGGGAAAAGTGACTCATGACAGACAAGCAAGGGAGGGGCTACCTGTGCTTGGTATTTTCGCACTTTAGTTATCTGGTTGGCCTTTGCCTCCATTCTTCCCACTAAAGCCTCCAGTTCACACTCTAAGTTGTCTTTTAGTTCCACAGTTGGTGACTCCTGGATGAGTTTAGCAAGCTGCTGGTGATCGCTGCACAGAAAACACAGTGGAACTACTTTAAACTTCCCACTTTTAACATTATGTCCTTTATATCTCGGCATGGGGCTCACCACTCTCTAAAACATGACCCATTTTGCTTTTTAACAAATTGCTGCTCTCCCAGGGAACCAGTTCCCAGCAAGCACGTAACATAGGTGGCTCACAACCAGCCGTGACTCCAGCTCCAGGGGCTCTGATGCCCTCTGGCCTCCATGGGCACTTGCACATGTGATATACACATGAATAAAAATAAATGTTTACAAAATGAAGATATGTGCAAGTATTCTTAATTCCAGACAGGTTTGGTTCATCCTCTTATTTACTTTTTGCTCCCTCGGTCAGCGTTACATACAAAGCAAATTTTACAGGATACCGGTTTTCAAACACTGTTCCAACTCATCAGTTACATTTTGCTAACCCTCAATAAAATCAAGCTCTTACCTAAGTTTTGGCAGTCGGCATCTAACAAAATTAGAAAGGGAGGTTTAGCCAGATAGTTATGTTTATTTGACTCCCAGCCAGTGGACTAGTGTAACATTTGTCAACAAAATTAGGATTAATAAATTCAAGCAGCTAAAAAATGAAATTTTTAATTTCAAATGTAACTTTAAATTCAAGAACTCAAAAACTCACAAGCTCATCTGCCCAAATTCATCCTGTAAAGTCTGTAAGACTTCTGACAGTTCTTCATTAACCGTGCTGGATGGAGACGTCACTGACTTCTTAGTCTTAATACTTCGTGAACAGGTTTGCTTTGCCAGGGGAATAGTGTTAACAACTCGGTCATTGCACAAAGCTTTACTGTGATGCTTCATCAGATGCAATACATGCTGAACGTTGGCTACCACAGCATGGCTGGGACTGGTGGACTAAAGAGAAAGGAAAGTCAAGCAGCAGTACCCTCTATTCCCATTTTCCATTTCTTAATCTGGGTAAGAGTAAATCCCCTTCAAAGCCTAAGGCATAAGTTACTATAGTGTGGCAAATTAGCAGCCACCCATCCACCCTTACACACTTGGTTGATGTACCTACCTCTTCAGTTAATAAAGAACAGCCTTCTGGGGATGCAGCTCAGCTGGCAGGTGCTTATGTGGCAATTATGAGGCCCTTCTTTCATCCCTAGTGTTATATAAACTAGGTATGGTAGTGACCATCTGTAATTCCAGCACTTGGGAGGTAGAGGCAGGAGGACGAGAAATTGTTCACCGTGTGCTGTAAGTGGGATTCAAGACCACTTATCCAAAAACCAGACTTATAACACCACCAAAACCAAATAGCCCAAATGGCCTTGCCTCAGCTTCTTGTTCCTGGCTATCTCGACCTGAAATCCTGTGATAGACTCTTAAGCAGTCAAACTCTAGAATGGAGAAAACAACTCTCTAACTGGAGCACAGCCTACACTTCTGCTTTACTGTCTACGGTCCCTTGACTTATTCTGTAAACAAACTATTTGCTCATGACTTTTTATTTGGTTGGGGTTTTTTTTTTTTTTGTTTTTTTGATGAAGCAACTTTCATACCCTGCCTTAACGCCTAGATCAGATATACCATTTCTAAAGGGCCGGGTGATTAACTGCTTCACTTCTTTGCCTACTGGCAATTTGTCTGTCTGTCATTGTGTTTATCACAATATACTCTACACGCCTGCATATCTATTCTACTTGTTCTTCCAGAGCCTAGAGCAGGGGTTCTCAACTTTCCTAATGCTGCAACCCTTTTTGACTGCCAAAGGAGACAAGACCCACAGGTTGAGAAACACTATTCTAGACTCAGTGTAGTCGCCCGCGACTACCAATAGTAACGGCCTGCACAAGGGGCTGGGAATTAAAAGAGACAGAGAACACGAAGAAGTGACGCCAATCAAGGCGCCATTTTTATTACAGAGTAAACTACTTATATAGGTTTCCAAGCAAAACAGGAAAATTAACCAAGCAAAACAGGAGGTTTAACTAAGCAAACAGGAGGTGTCTGCTGAAAACAACAAGAATAGCAAGCCAACATGACTTGCACACAGGTGACCATCTCAGGTCTAATGGAATGGCTACCTCAACTCTCAACTCAGTCCACATTTTAAATATACATTTTGTTGTTTTGCAAGACAGGGTTTTCTCTGTGTAGCCCTGATTGTCCTGGAAATCAGTATGTAGACCAAATGACCTTGAACCTGGAAATGCCTTCCTCTGCCTCCTAAATGCTGGAATTAAAGGTGTGCACCACCACCACCTGGCATGTAGTCTCCACTATTGTAGCTCTCTGTCTCTCTCGGTGGCATCAAACATGCCTTCCTGCCTCAGCCTCTTGGGTTGGGATTACAGGTATGCACCATGCTCAGGCCTCTGAGCACTAAACAGATAGTCAAAACACCCATAAAAGTGTATGGGACCATAAACTTACAAAGAAAAGAGAAAAGCGAAAAAACTGAAATAATTTAAAGAGAAAAATCAAGCTACAACTCACCTTTCCTGCAACAAAAGGCATATCGCCTAAGCACAATCTGTAATGTGGCTGTGCAGCAAAATAGTTCCTAGGACTTCTCTGGATGGAGAAAAAAAACCATTTTATTTTATTTCATTTTGGTGAACTAACCCAACATTCCAACTCCCTGGGAAACTACTGTCTACCTTGCTGCACCAGTCACTTCTGCTGTGACCAAGCAGAAACAAGGCTTCACTAAGCTACTTGAGGGATTTACTTGAACCAAAGTATAAGACAACTCACCATGGAGAAAGCATGGCAATAGTAGCCTGGGAGTGGGTGGATATTCATCACACTGCACCAACAGTCAGGAAGTAGAGACAGAAGACAGGAGGTGGGCCAGACTAAAAACCTCTAGGCCCACTTTCTGGTGACTTAATAGGGGATATTTTACATTCACACTACACCATTTGTTTATATTAGGACCATATAGTGTTAAGCGACCTAGTATTACTTGAAGGCTAAGAGTGAGGGTCAGCACTAAGAAAACATGTCAGAATTACAGGAACAGTATTCAAAGTATTTTAAGAGCAAATGTAATGAAGATATTCAACACAGGCTGAATATTCCTAGTATTTTTATATTCTTCTGTAGTTAACAATGCTTTCATATAGGGCATCATAACCAGGGTAAGAACTCCTAAGTAAATTTTATTTATCTTCACTTTTGAGTACAGAAACTAAGAGTGAACAAGACTTACTGTTCCAAGATTCTAATACCACATGGCTTTTGTTTTCTAAAGAAAATTGGTGCTTTGACTGATTCAGTTTTTATACCTTTTCTGGTGGTTTAGACTTTTTTCTTTTAATTCTTCTATTGCTGGTTGGAACATACGATGTTCTGTTATCTTCAAAAATAAGTCTATTAGCTTCTAGACCAGTCTGCAACTAGAAAAAAAAATTAGCACAAAGTCAATACTGTAAAATAAAAGCTATAATTCACATTTGAGATTTATAAAAGTCTATAAAATACATCATCTCAATGAAAAAAGACAGGATGGCTGCACAGTATGTCTTTAGTCTCTCATTTGTGTGCACTGCTGAGCTAGCTGTTCCTGTCTTCCCTGGAAGCCGTGTTTTACTACTGGTGGTTACTCAGGAATTAAATGGAGTGCCTGTAGCTCCAAATGGACAGCATGCTGTGAAAAACATGATTACCCTAAAACCAGACTCAGAGCAGCTCAAGAGAAAAATACACTTCTTCCTTTTTAAACTCAAAAGTAGCAAAAATTACTTCAGCAAATGTTATATTTATGGTAAAAACTCTACAATCTTTTTGTTTTTGTAAGTTGTACTGTCTGTGCTGGAGAAATGGCTCAGGCCTTAAGAGCACTTTCTGGTTGCTGCTACCAGAGGACCTATTCTCAGCACCTACCCACATGGCAGCTTTTAATCACCTAACCCCATGTTCAAGGATCCAGCACCCTCTTGTGATCTCCGCAAGCAATGCATTCATGTGGCACACATACAGACAAGCAGGCAGTACCCCTTTATACATAAAACATAAATCTTGGGGAGAAAAGCTGCAAATTTCTCTGAACTAGATTTCAACAGCCACACTCTCCAAAAATCTATAAAGGTGATTATTTTTCATCTCTCTATATACCAAAAGTAGTCTGAATTTGGTAAAAATCCCAAGTACCAGATTTCTTCCCTAAAAAGTTTAAAATTTCTATGTGAGAAGTTCCCCAGAAGTTATGACTGAGTTTTAAGAAACAGCATAAGTAGTAAATGAAATGCAAGGAATACTGAGAACATGCCCTCCCCATCTCATGTACTCTTGAGGACACAGTTTTGTTGGGCTCTCCACCCTCAGAACATGACACCCTTGACCATACTGAGAAATACTTTATACTAGACATAACTCCACAAGAAAGCATCCCTCTGGAATACTTACAATGTCAACAAGTGTGAACAGTAACAAGGGAACCACTTAAGAGCTACTTTTTGACTTTAGTTCATGCATCTATTTTTCTAGCTGACATCTTATATGTGTGCCTGGGTTTTAAAGCGCTTCTCTTATTTCTTGTTTGAGTTCTTTAGCACTATAAAACCCAGGCTCTGGATGGTTAAATAATCTGTTCAAGTATATAAACCAGAACCAGCAAGAAATAGAAATGCATCTCCCTCAATACCAGCCTTCCACTACCATAGTGTTCACCATCAGAGCTCAAACTGATAATTCATCAGTGAATTTGTGAAAATTTTTACTTAGCATACAAGGACTATACAGTAACCCCTCAGTGTTACATGTGAGGAGCAGAGACCCAGTAAAATAGTTTTCCCTAAAGTCAGAACAAATTCCCTTAAGATCAAAAATGGTTAAGTGGCCATTTAATGCAACAAACACACAAAGAAGAGTAAATCTACAAATCCTATCAGTTTTAATAAAAAATAATCAATGATTCAAAGAATTACTAGAAAGATACTGTAATGTATTCCTGCAATGGCATCTGTGAGAATGCAGGGCACTAGAAAAGGCGCACCAGACTCGCCTACAAAGTCTCCACTGGTGACTTCTGAGAACAGGACCTGCTTCCTGGGTGACTATAATAAAAGTCACACACACTAGCATAATCTTAAAGAAGTTGGGAAAGACTATCTGGGAAATATGCAAGTAAATAACCAGATGAAAGTCTCTATTTAAAATACAGAGCCTAAACAGGACTTTATTATTATCACTGTGTCTTATATAATGGCAGTTTTGGCTGGAATACATAAACACATGCTTTGAATATAGAAATTCTACCACCAGGTGGCTGGCCACTGCATGGGATAAAATTCAAAACTAGGAGAGAGTAGAGTTCATTCTTCTATTAGAGTAGGCAACTAGCTTAAAATGTGTGTCCTAGAACCTTAATAATTTGGAGGAAAGTGGAGTTTTGTTGTTACAGCACTGAGGACCAAACCAAGTGCCTTAGGAATGCTAACGCAGTTGTTCTACCACTCAACCGTAACTCTAACCCAACACACACCTTTACACTGGACACTCAATGATCTGGTAGTAGCTCATCATGCCTAAGCTTTACATGAACACTACTTCTCTGTCTGACATGTTTTTACCTCACAAGTATTTTTATATTTCACATGTATGGATGTTATGCCTGAATTTATGTATGTACATGTGCCTGGTGCACAGGCGCTGGAAGAGGGTCAGCCTCTATAGAACCAGAGTTGTAGATGGTTGTGAACCACCATGCAGGTTGCTAAGAATCAAAGTCAGGTCCGTTGCAAGGACAACCAAATGCTCTAATCCTCTGCACCATCTCTCTAGCTCCAACCTCATAGATTTTTCAACTACTGATCCAGACTCTGTAATTTGAAACATCCAAAGAACTGCTCAAATTTTACTTTGCAAAATTACATTCGTAAATAGGAATCTGGCATGCGCATGTGTAGCTTGTAACCATTAAAACACAGTGTTTAACTGCTCATTGTTCCACTCACCTCTGCTGCCTGAGCCTGCATACGCTTCCTTTCCTGTTCTTCTTCACGGAGTTTTGACTCCAACTCTTGCATTTTTTTCTAGTGATAACAATGTCAAAAAAGTTATCTTTTTGTAGAGTTTTAAGGATAGTTAAGGTATGTTAGTTCATGTGATTATTGGCCCAGGCCTGGATAGTATCAATTACATTCTCCTAAGAGTATCCTAATAGAGCAATTAATAGTCATTAATGAGGTAGCTTTGAGTTAAATGGCCAAATTATGGGAAAAAAAAAATTCTATGGCCAAAGAACACAGCTTTTTATAAAGGTAAAGACTACATAAAGATAAATCTAGATCTTTACAATACCTCCCAAGGAAAACAAAGTAAAATTAGTTCAGAAGAAAAAAATTACATGATGCCAGTTTTAAGTATCAAAACATTTCACCTTTCAGTTTTCAAAAGAACTATCTTATGTCCAGCTACCAAGATTGCAAAATGCCAATATTTCTTTTTAAATTATCTTTTCTTTTTAAAGAAATTTAGTTTTAATAGACTTTTAAATTATTTTCTTTAATGTATAAGACCTTTACATTATAAATATCCACGTTTATGAGAAACTAATGACAACCACAGCATTCTACATGAGTAAAAGTCATGTTCACGGACTTCTGCAAGGGCCTGCATTGTGGTGAGCTTGTTGTATTCCTGTTCAAGAAGATCCAGTTTTTCCAGCTGGCTCTGAACATGGGTTTGATCTTGTTGCCGTTCTCTTTCTAAAGAAACCTGAGAAACAGCATCAAAATACAGTATGATAATCAAAAAGTTAAAAACACTGCATATATCTAGTATCATAATACATGTAATTTGCCTGTCATTTCACAGAGCTCCTGGGAATGGAAATGGATTCTAGGAATCAAATACTAAGAGGAGACCTGAGCGGTACTAACAATCTTTGAGTCTCATTTTGTATGTGTGCCACAGCGTGCCTTTGGAGGTCACAGGACATCACATAAGAGCTGGTTCCCTCTTTCGCCATGTGGGTCCCAGGGATCAAGCTTGGTTTATCTGGGACTGCAAATGCCTTTATCCACTAAGCCATCTCACCAGCATTGGAATATTAATCTTAATTACTGTATTTTCCTGGTATGTGGTTTTATATTAATGAAAATATCCTTATGCCCTAGAATACAGTAAATTTAATAGAGACACAGGCTACATAAATATACAAATACTTCCAGTCAGTCTGATCCTATTAAGTAACCTGTTAATAACTATGCGAACTCGTAAATGTTTATTTTCTTTGAAAGCAAAATATACTTTTTCCCTTCAAACTTAGGGTCTACTTTGGAAAGATTGCCTATATATTTAAGGAATGAATAAACAAATCAAAATAAATGGGCAAATACACTAGATGGATATATTTGGAAAAGTTCAACACTAAGCATCTGAGTACACCACTGCCATTTCTTCACATGTCCATGACAATAGGGAATTATAAGAGAACTATGAATAATAACAAACAATCCAAGCAATCACACAGTGAAGAGATGGGTAACCTGAGATTAATCACTGGCACATCTTTCCAAACACTGTATGTAACTGCTTATACATTTAAGTATTAAATGTATTAACTAGGAACAAAAGTTGACAGGGGCTAGAAAATAGTATTTCTCTTTTACAACTGGAGATTATCTAGCATCTAAGCATGTAAGAAATCAAATTTTGCCTAATAAAGTTAAATTGTTCATATGAAAAGGATATTTAAAATATATATTGGACACTGATATTATTATTGTCCTCAACAAATGTACAAGCTACGTAAATAAAAAGACTTTCGATATAAGAAAATTTTTGTTAAAATGTAACAAGTGTACTTGGCATATAGCTCATTTGGTAGAGTGCTTGCCTAGCACCAGAGGGGGCGATCCATAACGGTACCACATACACCAGGCATAGTGGTACGTGCCTGTAATCTCAACACTTTGGAGATGGAGTCCAGAAAATCAGATGGTCCAGATCATTCCTGGACAACATAAATGAACCAACAAAGGCTATACGAGACCCTGTTTCAATAAGCAAGTTAATTATAAAGTATTTTTTAACTGCATGGAATTTTACAAAGATTAGTGGATTTCAGAGATACAATTCAGACTCTAAGACATTAACAAGAATGATTATTTTTCAAATTTAAGCACAAGTCTAAGAAATACAAGCATCATAATAGAGGCGATCAAACCATCATCTACCACACTGAGCCCAAGAAATTCCAGCATGGAGTTATAACAACGGTGCCATCAGGCCTCTCTGAGGTCTTCCTTTATCTATCTCCATTCTTGCTTGATTTCAATTGGGAGGTGTCATACCTGCTTTTCTAAGACAGATGTCCTCTCCATTTCTGCATGCTTTATCATATTTCTCATGTATTCCAATTGTTTTTCTAAAAGATTACATTTATTTTCTGCAGCTAACAACTGGGATGTCAGTTCTAAAATAAATACATACAAAAAAGTAGTAATTAGCTAACACATAGGCTGGTCCCAACAGCTTGTAAACAGGAACTGGTCCAGAGCTAAGGTTCGTGGTAGAGTGCTTGCTCAGTATGTCAGAGTACTACAAAACAAACCGCCAGTCTCTTCCCTTTCAGTACTCCTAGAAACCTCTCTGGAAGAAGCTATATGTTCTTCCTTCTGCTAGTCAAATATGACACACACTGCCAATAAGCCGTGATGTCACATGATCCTCACAATACACCTGATTATGATGTAATTCTGTAGTCACTAAAGACAGTGACCACTACAAAATACCAATGTGGAATTCTAAAATAATGTACAATATTTGGATAGATTTTAGTTTCTTTCATAACTGAACAAACCTTGATTGTGCTTTGATTCTTCATTCTTTGAATTCTCTCTCTCTTGTATCTGTTCATCCAATACTTTTTTATATTCACTTGTTTCCCTAGACAAGGTTTTCACACTTTCTTCTGCCTGAATCCTTTCCAGTTCTAGGCGTCGAATCTTATCTTGAAGATTCTTAAGAGCAGAAAATATGGCTGCCAAATATAAAATGCACACGCAAGTTAACAATGCACACAGAGAAGTTCATCAAAAAAGAGATTTATACCCCCGGATAACTTCAAAGTCACAGCAACTCTCCTGCCTTAGCCTTCCAGGGGCTGAGTTATATGTATGAGCCAAAGAGCCCAGCTCTGAAAAAAAAATTTTTAGAAGACTGATGCAAGTCAAGCAGCAGATCATTCTTAAAAAAAAAAAAAAGCATTACTTCATAATTTACAGGGTTTTTTTCTTTTAGAATACTTTTTCTTATTACATTTTTTATTTATTTTTATATTAATCACAGGTTATGTACTTTGTATCCCAGCCATAGCCCTCTCCCTCATTCCCTCCCTATCCCCCAATCCGTCCCTCATCTCCTCCTTGCCCCTTTCCAAGTCCACTGATAGGGAAGGTCTTCTCCCCTTCCATCTGACCCTAGTTTATCAGTTCTCTTCAGGACTGGCTGCAATGTCTTCCTCAGTAGCCCAGCAAGGCTGCTCCTCCCTCCAGGATGGGGGGAGGTCAAAGAGCCAGCCATTGAGTTCATGCTAGAGTCCCTGTTCCCCTTACTAGGGTGCCCGGTTGAATAATGAGCTACCATGGGCTATATCCGAGCAAAGGTTCTAGGTTATATCCATACATGGTCCTTGGTTGGAGAAAAAGTCTCATAAAAGATCCCTGTGTTACAAACAGTTTTAATTGTTAAAAACAAAACTCTCTTGGTTAATTAGGCATAAATTCACAACTGACCTATGGTGCTTTAAATACGAATGACCCCGATAGGCTTATATTTGAATACTTGGTCAACAGGGACTAACACTACTTGTTGGGGTAGATATGTCCTTGTTGGAGGAAGTGTCACTGGGGTGGACTTTGAGGTTTCAGAAGACCAGCCAGGCCCAGTGTCTCTCTCTTCCTGCTAAGATGTAGAACTCAAAGATGCTTCTCCAGAACCAGATCTAGCTACATTCCACCATGCTCCTGCCACAATAAAAATGGTCTTAAACCACTGAAACCATAAACAAGCCCCATCTTCATTGATAAGAACTACGGGTGTTCATGGTGTCTCTTGACAGAAGAGAACACTAAAACTGTAGTTGGTGTTGCTATGACAAAGCTGACCACGCTGCTTGTGGACTTTGGATTAGAAAAGCAGTGGAACACTTTAAGTGGGGCTTAATGGTCCCTACTAGTGGAGTGTGGAAGACAGTGGTGCTGAGAGCAGTGCAGATTATGATGGCCCTCTCAAGAGACTTCAGAATAATATCGAAGTGGCCTAGAGACCATTCTTGTGATATTTTGGTAAAGAATGTGGCTGCTTTCTAACCTTGTCCAAAAAAAAATCTGCCTGAGGCAAAATTCAAGAATATTGGATTAATGGCTTTGGGGAGATTTCAAAGGCAATCTATTAACTGTGTGGCTTGGTTATTAGTGGTCATACTTATGCAGATCTATAATGAAAAGGAGCAAGCTGAGCAAGAAAAAAAAAATATATATATATATATATATAACATAAAGAGAAAAGGAGCTCCAGGAAGTAAGTCCAATGCTCAAGATATAAAAAGAGTAAAAAGCTGGATGCTAAATGGAATAAAGGGAGTTGTGAACGCAGGTAAAGACCTCACCTACCTAAGCTTCCAACTTGTGACAGGAATTAAAGGAAAGTTTAAGCAATGAAGGAAAGCATCTACAACAGAAAGCTGGCAAAAATGTATTTGAACCAGCAAGCAGAAGAACTTGGCAGCTTTGGCTATGTGCTACTTCTTTCTTTACTGTCAAGGATACAAGAAAGGGGTGGTGGAATGTCCCTCTGAGGCTAAGGAAAACTGCTGAGAGCAGGCAAGTGTCAAAGGTGTATATGAGCACGACGACTCTTATTAAAGAAAGCATTGCATGAAGCTATCAAGGTGAAGCCAGGGATTGTGTCGGAAACCCCAAGTTGTTGTAGATACCAGAATTGTGGGATACCTTGCTAAGGAGAGCTGCTAATAGCATGTGGAACTAGCCAAAGAAAAAGAAGTGTGTTACAGTCAAAGCTAAAAGGAGTTGGAGATCTGAAGAGCCTTTTGACATCAGACTTGAGATGTAGAACTTGGAGTTTGTCCTTCTGGTTTTGGTCTTGCTTTGGTCCAGTGTTTCCTTAGTATACACCCTTTCCTCCCTATTGGAATGGTAACATATACTCTGTGCCATTATATGTTGGAAGTATGTGATCTGGTTTTTGATTTTGATTTTACATGGTGTTATAATTAAGACTTTTCTGTGACTCTCAGAAGATTTTGACTTTTAAATAATGTTGAAAATCTGATACACTATGGGTACTTTTGAAGTTGGACTGAATGGATTTTTGCAACATTATGATAAAGCTACAAGCTTATAAGGGTCAGAAAGTAGAATGTGATTTGAGTAAAAAGGCCCCCATAGGCTCATATATTTGAATACTTGGTCAATAGGGAATGGCACTAGTTGGGGTAGGCCTTGTTGGAGGAAGTGTGTCACTGGGGTGGGTTTGAGGTTTCCCAGTGTCTCTCTTTTTGCTGCCTTCAGATATGGGTATAGAGTTCTCAGCTCTCTTTCTAACATGGTGTCTGCCTACATGCCACCGTGCTCCCTGCCACGATAATGAACTAAAACACTCTTAAACTATAATCAAGCCCTAATTAAAGCTTTTCTTTAAAAGAGTGGCCTGCTGTCTCTTACAGCAACAGAACACTAAGTCCCAAAGTACACCAGTAAATGTTGTCAACCTCTTGGCCCCTGGATGATGTACTGAAATCAGCAGCTATGGCTATGCACAGAAGACCCTAAAAAAGTGCCCTAACATTCCCTCCTAGAAAATGAGGAGGCTCACAAAGCCTACCAAGCAGCTCAGGAGGCACTATACAAGGTCCTTTTCCCTAGAGATTCCTCAGAAGTTGATAATAACTATCAGCTCAGGGAAGACTCTTTCTTAGTCACCTGTAGGTTGCCCATGTTCATGTGAGGAAGCTCAATGAACCTACTGCTTCATCAAAGTGGTCTTTAATGGAATTATCTCTTTTGTCTGTGGTTGGTACCTGTGGCAAGCAGACATTTGTTCATGTATTCCCAGTCACAGGCACAGAACAGACATCTTAAAAGTCTTTATTGTATGTATACACAAGTGCATAAATATGCATGTGAAGGTCAGGGGTCAACCTTGGCTTCCATTCCTCAAGTAACACAGTGTTGGCTCAGCCAAGGTCTTTCACAACTGAGGTTCACTAAAACGCTATGTTGGCTGCTCAGTGAACCTCAGAGATCTGTCTGCCTCTGGTACACAGCAGTGGGACCAGAAATGGGCCAAAATGCCTGGCTTAAAATTAATAAAAATAAAAAAGGATTGGTTTTGTTTATTCTTTGACACTTTCCCATGCTTATGTAACATACATTGATCACGTATCTACCTGCTTCCTTTCACACTGCCCCAGGACCTCACCTGCAACACACATACCCTCCCAATGTCTGTTTTATTTATAAAAATGTAATTCAGAGTCTAGTCAGTGCTGGCTACAGATGACCCTCACTTTTTACAGAAGTATTTATTCATTTAATGGGTATGGGTGTTTTGACTGCATATATATCTGTGCACCATTGTGCATGACACAGAAGAAGGTATCAGATTCCTGTATTGATCTGCCATGTAAGTGCTGGGAATTGAATCCAGGTCCTCTTGGAAGAGCAGCTAGTGTTCTTATTTACTGAGCCATCGCTCAGGCCCCTACCTAAAACTTTGGACCCTGACTGATTCTAGAGATGACAGATTAGTAATATGTGACTCAAAGTATTTTAGCTTCCATGATTTGGTGAATAATGTGCAGCAGTCAATATGAAAAGCACAATAAATTCACAGACATAAAGGTGAAACTTACACTGTTCTAATTTTAAAACAGAAGTCAAAAATTTTTTTAACTAACGAATAAACAGCATTTACTTTGTTGATTACCTCTGCTGTTGCTTTCTGGATAGGCAAGTGTGGGCTTATTTGGGGAGCGTCGCAGATCACTGTTAAGGAAAGGCTTATCAGGTGGATATAAAACATATGGAGATGAAGAATGACGAACCCTACTTCCGTTAGATCTTGATGGTTCAGCTAGGATGGTCTGAAAAATAAAATACCAAAATTACCTTTCCTTTCAAACATTAAATAAACTGTATGTTTCTCTAAAAGACAATAGAAAAACAGTGCACTGATCTCACAACAGAACCCAACCACTATTTACTGTGAAGAGAGAAAACTTTTAGGGTTAAATGTTTATCTATTTATACCAACACGGCAAAAATAAACCATGCTCATACTTCAATACATTTAGGCAAGTCAAATCTTTGTTGAGAACAGAAACAGACACAAATTGCTGAATTACTCTATCCTCAATAAACAACATATTTTTATTATTTGGGAATTTCACACCATGCATTCAAAATCACTTTCACTTCCCAATTCTCCCATGTCCACCCCCTACCACTGTGACTCACTCCCTACCCCTGCAAACAAACAAACAAACAAACTTCTAAGTCCAATTTGTGTTGCCCATATATTCACTGGAGCATGGTCACAGTCCGAGTGGCCAGCCTCCATAAAGAAAACTGAGTCCTTCCCCAGCCACAACCCCTCCAGAAGCCATCAATTGTAGAGAGCTACACTTCAGCATCTTTATCACAGTTTTTAAGAGTTCTCTTCAATGGTTTCCAGTTTAGGCTGTTACTTTTTTTTCTTTTTTTTTGGTGGGGAGAAGTTGTCATGGAAACCTATGTCCCTCTTTCTTAACTTTGCATCTTCAGTTATCAATATCACTGAAAAAGTAGCTTCCTTCCCCTTTACAGTCAGAAGGAACACAGATCATGGACGTCCACAAGGTTTCTGGCAACAACACAGACCATGAATATCCTTAAGGCCTCTGGCATCCACATGTGCCAAAGACATCAGCATGGTCTCCAGTGGCACTACACAGCATGGACCTCTGTCATAACATGGGCCACAGACACAATCATAGCCCTCCAAGGTAGCCTGTGCCAAGGACAACAACGTGGCCTCGGGGCCACATAGGCCACAAAAGCCAATGTAGGCCTTGGAGCAAGCCGGCCCATGAACATTAACATGCTTCCGGAAGCAGCAAGAGCACAGACATCAAGATGGCCCCCAGATGCAGTAGGACCACTGACCCAGACTTGGCCCCCAGAGGGAGCCCAACCCACACAGACCTGGCTCCAGGGAGCAGCATAGAAACAAGGCACTGTAGGACCATGGCCCCAGACATGGCCCTGGGTGACAGCATGGCCCCAGACATTAGCATGTTCTTAAAGAATTTATGTGTAGTTAGCAAAAGAGGAAAACAATCATAACACATTCCGACTTATCAAATATTCTCATATAAAACTATTTCTCTACATACACCATTTGCCACAAATCTACCATGAATCTGGCAAATTTGGGATTATGCTTTACATGGTACAAATTTACTACAGTAAACCTCTAAATGTTAAATGGAATTTTAATAGCAGGTGAGTTTATAGTGCTAAACTCTTAGATAAGAGAGAAATAATGGCAATGTTAGGAGCTAAGGTGGAAGACAAGGTGACTGCCAACTGTTCAAAATTCTCACATATCCATTTTGCTTTTTCAGATTGCCACAACAAATTACGATTTTCAACCTTTTGAAGAACATTATTGCTAAAGTATTAGTATAGTTGTGTAGGGACAAAGAAAGAATAAACCACTTCCTGGAATAAACAAAACTATCCAAATACCTAAATAATAATAAAAACTTAAAAAATAATAATTTGTACTTTTGTGTTACAGGTAAAACAAAACATCCAGTGGATTTATAAGAGCAATTACAAAACACACTGTTGTTGTGAAAACAAGGGGGCAATGTGCTTAGGAAAAATAGGGACGAATCTCAAGAAGAGTCATAATCACGTAAGTGCTATCATTTCTCAGCCTTTCAGCTAAGATCAAATGAGAGCTCTCCCCACTGTAACATGTGGACTCAGGGACTAACATTTATCTTTTTAAAAGTCTAATGGCAAACTAGTATGAGGTTTTGAAGGTAACTTGAAAAACAGAAAGTTTTCATTTCTTAAAAATATTAAAATATGGTCAATGCTATTATATAGCATTTTGACTTGTCTCAAATCTTGATCTTGCACATAACTAATAGAGGATATTGTGTTTTCATTGGTTATCTGGAAACAACTAGAATCCCATCATTTAACATTCAGAATAAGCTAAGTGATTTTGCTATAGAGTTTGCCCTCCACAAAAGCAGCAGAATCAATTTATGTGATCATCTGAACCAAGAAATCAACTAGTTCTAAATAGAAAACCCATCAACTAGCTCTTCCCTCTTCCAAAACAAGCAGCAAACATGTAACTTGCCTGTCTGTACTTACTTCTCAAAGTCTCAGCAGCTGCAATTAAACCCCTCTTGATGCCTCTACTTCCTCTTCCCATGACATCTTCCCCAGTGCCATGAAAGGATAACCTTTTCCAAGAGTCCTCAAACCATAGACTGATTTTGAATTTTTAAAACAAAATCTAGGCCAGCAGATAAAGATACTTGCTAAACAAGTTTAAAGAATTTAATAAAAAAAAAAAAATCTAGTTTTTACTTCCCAGAACCTGCCTAAAGGTGGAAGGTGAGGAGAAACTCCAAAGCTGTCTTCTGACCTCCAGAAGCAAATTGGCATGCACCGCCTCCCATCATCATGCACATACTAGTAACAACTATAATATTTTTAAGTAAAATAATCTTTCAAAAGAATGTCTGCAATTGCTACTTGAAGTCAGCCCTCTTTTACTCATTCCTACGAAGCAAACAGTTCATCAAGCTCACCAACTGCTTACATTGCTGAACTCAATAATCTCTCGGAATCGTAGATCACAAATCATTCACCTAAACACTTCACTCAGTAGAGGGAACAACAGTGGTTTTTCTTCAATCTCCTATCCCTCTCCCTCATAAACTCCCTAGATTAATTCCCACTTTTTTTAAATGTCAGAGTTCCCCAAGATTTGGTCCTCAAGGTTCCTTTCCTATCTACATGGATTCTCTTGAAAAATCTCATTTGCTCTCAGGCATCTTAATTTTTACTTGTCAGTAGCTTTCAAGTTTAAAATACAGAATTGAGATTTGAATCTAAAACTCCAAACTCAGATTACTCATTACCTACTTGGATGTCCTAACAGGTACCTAAAATGTAACATGACTATAACCAAATTCTTGATTAGTTCCCAAATCTGCTCCTTTCCTAGAGTACCAAAACAAATGGCACTGCCATGTTGCCATATAAACAAAAATCCCAATTGTTCAATTTTACCAATGAAGACTTAGGAGCCAGATGCTTGGGTGAAAACCTGCTAGCTCAGAGAGACAGAGAAAGCATCCAGCTGACATTCCTACTCAGCTCATGTCCCAGAAGGAAAAAGCTCACTACTCAGCTGCTGTCCCAGAAGGAAAAAGCCAAAAAGTCTTTTCTTCTTTTCCACACTGTCTTAAATATTCTTCTCTCAATGTCCCTCCCTTCTGTTTACTCCCTATCAGCTGGCTTCTTGCTCTCTTGACCTAGAATTAATTTGATTTAATCCTGTGTACAGAGAGCTTGTGGATTAGATTTAAAGGTGTATGCCACACACATAAGTACTTGTTTACAATAAACAGAAAGTTCTTGGGTTAAAGTTGTTTGCTAGGGCTGAGCCACTCCACAACTATAAACAGGGTTCAGAATGGTATCAAATATCCTGCAACAAATGCCATTTACTAAATTGCTCTGTACATGATCTTTGTGTGGAGTCATTTCCATTCACCTCATATCTAATCTCTCTGTAAATCATTCAGGGTTCTTTCTCCATAACATACTTAGAATCCCTTACACCCCTGATGTTGCTATAGCTATTTTAAGTTTGAATTACTGTGGAATACTACTTTTCAAACTCAGTAAGTATGCTCTTCCAAACAGCTTGCTAGTGATAATTATCCTTCAAAAAAAACAAAACAAAACAATTCAACACAATGGAATACTACTCAGCAATTAAAAACAAGGAAATAATGAAATTTGCAGGCAAATGGTGGGACCTTGAAAAGATCATCCTGAGTGAGTTATCCCAGAAGCAGAAAGACACACATGGTATATACTCACTTATATAGACCAATAAGATAGGATAAGACATGCTGAAATCTATACACCTAAATAAGATAAATAAAAAAGAGGCCTTGGGGTAAGATGATCAATCCTCACTTACAAAGACAAATGGGATGGACATCGGATGTAGGAGAAAACAAGCCACAAGACAGGAGCCTACCACAGAGGGCCTCTGAGAGACTCTACCTAGCAATGTATCAAAGCAGATACTAAGACTCATAACGAAACCTCCGGCAGAGTGCAGGGAATCATAAGAAAGAAGGGGGAGTTAGTATGACCTGGAGAGGACAGGAGCTCCGCAAGGACCAAATATATCTGGGCACAGGGGTCCCTTATGAAACTGTTTCTCCAACCAAGGACTACCTATGGTTATAACCTAGAACCTCTGCTTGAACGTAGCAAATGGTAGCTCAGCATCCAAGTGGGCTCCCTAGTAAGGGGAACAGGGACTATTTCTGACATGAACTCAATGGCTGGCTCTTTGACCCCACCCCCACCCCCAAGGGAGGAGCAGCCCTACTAGGCCACAGAGAAAGACTTTGCAGCCAGTCCTAAAAATACCTGATAAACCAGGGTCAGATGAAAGGGAAGGAGGTCTTCCCTTATCAGTGGACTTGGAAAGGGGCAGGGAGGAGATAAGGGAGGGAGAAAAGGGGGAATTGAGAGGGAATGAGGGAGCAGGATACAGCTGGGATACAAAGTTAATAAGCTGAAACTAATATTAAAAAATAATTAAAAAGGAAAAAAATCAATTCAAATTATTTATAATCAAAACCTTCCTATGGCTTTCCAAAACAAAGTACAATTCAAAATTCTTACTATAATTTATAAAACCTCTACATAATGTGGTCCCCGCCTTGTTTCATTTCCTGACTCCTTTGATACTATCTCCTTACCAATTTTTCAGCAACATGACTTTTGATTTCAAACACCCACAATACACCCCTTCAAAAAACTAACAAAAACACAAAAACAAACAAACCCAAAACAATGCCAGTGCACAAAATACATATATTTTCCTATTGAACAGACTTCAGGATTTCTGTTGGGTTTGTCATTAGGACTAAGAATTAACCACATCCCTGCAGCACTGCCATGATGGCCCTGGGTACATTTCAAGCTAACATTATGTACTCCTTAACTGCTCTCCAATTTCTAAGTTTTGAGGGCAGAGAGCCCTCTTTTCCCAAGTTTAATCAATCCTGTCTCCTATATAATTCACACATCCACTGACACATTTCTCATAGCTTTTCTGTTGCCTTTTATTGATCTTACAGTGAATGCACTCCCAATTGCTTGCTTCATCACTTCTTAATCTCCTCTAGACCTCTTGGGAAAGGTACCATACTGTGCGGGGAAACTTGAGATGATCTGACTTTGTCACAAATTCTAGTAGCCATGGAAAACTAAAACTGATGTTCTTAAATGTGACTTCCTGACGGTGACTGCAATCTCTGTAGTCTCTCCCTCATGTACTATGAAATTATCCCGGTAGTTTTCTGACATCCCTCATTATTCAATATTCACCCTTTTCTAGCTCTTCTTGCCCAACCTTACCTCTATATTACCTCTGCTTATTCCAAATTACCCTCTGGTGTCCTGGAAGTACCTACTGTCTTGCCAATACCTCAAAAAGCTTGCAGTGCTTTCTTCTCTTAAAATTCCTTCAACGGGCAACGACCTCGTCCTCTCTTCAAGAAACTATTTTCCCTAATACTGCCAATCAGTCGCTCCCAGACTCCTCTGGTATCAAAACGTGCACTGCAGTAATTATCGAGCCAGTACAGTGCCTTGGTCCTTCTTCAGAGTGGGGTTTCTATTCAACTGTAGTGCAACATCGGAATGCTTTGTCACATTTAATTCTAATCTTTTCTTTCTGGAGCGTTTTCCAAAACACCGAGCTCCACAATCCAATTTTACAGACGCCTCGATCGCTCCTCCAAAGCAGCGCTTCCACCCCGAGTCCCAGGCATGGGGCGGGAAGCGGGAACGCGCGAGCTCCGGCTGTCACCGAGAGGCGCTGCACACACCGTCCACAGCGCACTCCGGGGACCCCGGGCGCCTCGGCGGCTGTCACTCAGCAGGCCTGCGCGCCTGCCTGTCCGCAGAGGCCGTTACGCTCACGTGACCGCCGGAGCTTTGTTTCAGCAGGCCTGAGAGTGCACCCGGGCCAGCCCGGGGCAACGCTCCACGGCGCCGGCGGCCAGGCCGAGGGAGCGCAGGGTGGCGTGAGCGGAGGCGGGCAGGGCCGCCGCCTCGCAGGACTCGGGTGCAGCCCCCCGCGGCGGCTCGCGACCGCGGGCAAGCCGCCGCCCTGCGGGCTGGCGCCGCACCCAGGGCCCCCCTCCCCCGAGAAGTGAGGCATCCCGGAGGGCCCGGAGAAGCCCGCCGGGGACCCACGCGACCGCCGCCGCTCACCGAAAACTGAGTCTCAGAGGCCGCCGAGACCGAGGCCGCCGCCATGTTCCCGCCTGCGCGCGACGCGGGCCGCCGTCCTCGAGCCCCTCCTCCGGCTTCGAAAGCAGCCCGCGCGAGGTGAGCTGAAGCCCAGCCCCCGATGGAAGGGGCGGGCACGGGGCGAACCCACCAGGAACCCCGGCCTCACACCCCCACAGGGACGCCACCCTCAGCGCGCACGGAAAGGGCAACGCGTCTTGACGGACGTCTTCACGGACCAATCAGAAGAGCGGACATCTTCCGGTGGCAGGCGGGGGCCCGCCTCTTCTCTCGGTGACGTCACAAGGTAGCGCGGCGCGGAGCCTTACGGGTCTGGCAACGCCGTGAGTTGGCGGACGGCTCTGAGAGCATCTGGAAGGGGACGGGTGTTCGGGAGAGGGGAGCAAACGCTGGGGCCTCCGCAGGCTTCCGCTACTGCTGCGGCGGGTGACGGGAGCCCGACAAAGGCGACTGGGAAGTCGAAACGCTCCACCGGTACCCCAGAAATAAACTCCAGAGGGCGTTGCCTCTCCAGGTGAAGTACTGATCTTTTGACCAATGAAAAACTGGAGTAGGAGGGGCCTAATGACATGGTCCAATGGAAGCCGAGGACTTATAAAAAGCGACCTGTGCCCAATGGGCTCCGGCGCACCGCCCACACGAGGACTGGCCGTGGGCTGGTGGGCGGGACTGCTTCAAAGCGGATTTCGCGCTCTCAGAGCGGCGGCCTCCTATTGGTTGGTGCGTTCCTCTCTTTGTGGGCGCTTCCTGTGTAACACAGGCCAGGGACGGGGCGGGGCTCTCGAGTGACGTAAGGTTCTCTGTAGCCAATCGTAGAGAGGGACGCGAGGCCGAGGAGGAAGCGGAATCCACAGCCTAGCTCCGGCTTCGTCTCCCTCCGCCACGGTCCGGGCCTAAGCGGGAGCGGCGGGGAGGGCGGCCGTGGGTGTCCCGGGACGGCGGCGGAGGCGGAGGGAGACGCGGGGGGCCCCGGCGGTTGCCAGGCCTGGGCTGCAGCGGCAGAGGAGCCCGCGGGCGGGGCAGCCGAGTTCCCGGAGGCCCCGCCTGAGCGCGCGCGGAGGAGCCCGAAAGCAGGATGGCGGCGTCGGCCCTGTACGCCTGCACCAAGTGCACGCAGCGCTACCCCTTCGAGGAACTCTCGCAGGGCCAGCAGCTCTGCAAGGTCGGTGGGCGCCGGGCGTTCCGCGCAGCGCTCCCCGCCGGGTCCCGGGCATCAGGTGGGCGAGACCCGGGTCGGCCGCGTCCCCCCCTGCGTGCAGGCTGGGGCCGGCTCGGCCGCCCCTGGCGGTCTCGGGTGGGGCTGAGCCAGGCGGCCACCAGTCCACCGTGTCGCAGAGATCCGGTGCAGACTCTCTCACCCCAGCTTCGGCAGGGGCTGCCCTCTCCTTCCACTGGGAGGCAGGGCTCCGTGTTTGCACTTTCTTGCTTAGGAACCCGAACCCGAAGCTGCAGAGCTGATGGCATCCTGCTTCCCTGTCCCGGAAAGTGAAGCGACTGGTTTGGGAACAGAATGCTCTTGATTTGGAGCTCCTCCCATCCCATAAAAGCCGGGATGCTGTCTGTGAGCAACTGTACAAAATAACTAGTAGTTTCACATGTAATCAATCACCCCAGGAAGCCAGACCTGACGCTTCCTTAATTTCTCTTTTTCATACTCCCCCACGTCCAGTAAGGGCAAAAATGTCTATGGCCTTCCCATGGAATTATACTGAGACTGGCTGCTGATGTGATAAGTCACCCAGTTGTTTATGTTGCTAGCTACGTTTTATTGACATTTCAGGCACTTGACTAGGTCGAGTAATTTCTACCAGAAAAGTGAGATTGGCTCTCTGAGATAAATACTGACTTATATATTATCTTATTACAGGAATGTCGGATTGCACATCCTATTGTAAAATGTACTTACTGCAGATCAGAATTTCAGCAGGAGAGGTTTGTATACTGAACAGTTTTTTATTGTTACAAGTTCATGTAAGGAATATCTGGGGTTTGTGTTAAAGAACTTTAAAAAAATGTTTTTGCTTCTTAAATTTAAAATTAAGAACTATTTATATATAGTCTGAGAGAACGCACTGACTAAAAGATCCTGTCTTTAAAAGTAGACTTCAATTTGAACATGAGAAACTAGGGGATAGATTGATGGATAGAAAACACTTTTGCCAACAATCAAAATATGAACAATTACTTTTAAACTATTTTCAGTGGAAAACTGCTAATTTGAGTAATGAAATACAGTATTACCAACTGCTTTTCAAGACTGAAGTTACTGACTTTAGCAGTAAATATGGCAGAGATATTTTTAATGGAAACTTCCTCTTTTAGAGGACACAAACTAAGCTCAGGAGAACAAATAATTGTATTACTGAGTACGTGCGGACATCACAGTGGAGAACAGGTGACTGGAAGTGAGGTGGGCCCTGATGCAGGAGGATGTGCATTCACACTGGTAAGGGAGAGCTTAGAACCAGAGGGAACACATTAGGACTTCAGCTTTGTTTTCTTTTCAGAAAACGTGCGGTAAGTTGGTTGCCTATAAGCACAGTGTTTGGCGGCGGAGGCAAGAGAATTACCACTTAGAGATCAACCTGGGGACATAGTCTGAGACCTGGAGGCATTGTTTCCAAATAGTATATGGAGAATTTGTCTTTAAGAGAAATAAGTTTACGAAAAACTATCCTAACCTTAATATTTTTATTTATAATATTTGTACTCATTGTGAATTAGAATAAGTAACCTACAAATCTTTGACTCATCCATTTATTATAGGTCAGCATGTGTTACTTATCCTGGAAAGCCACATGAGTGTAATCATCTGAATATAATTTCCTTTTCAGCAAAACTAACACAATTTGTAAGAAGTGTGCTCAAAATGTCAAGCAATTTGGAACAGTAAGTGTTTTTCATTTCAAGTAATTGTTATTGGCCATTCTACTTATGTATCTCAACATATCAAAGTAGTTCATGGACGATATTTTCTATACTTTTGATGACAAAATGAAAACAATTCAAAAACAACTGCATGCTTTACATGCTTTACAGTGAATTGCAGTGTGAAATTTCTGAAGTTATTTCTTAAAAGTATAAATAAAGCAAAGTCCTTAATGTGGAGAACATTTATTTACACTGTCAACATACTCAAACTTTCCCTGATTTTTATATGGTGGTACCATTCAGGTGTTCAAAACTCATGAGGGTATCATGGTACAAATTGGCCAACATGTATGCTGTAGATTTTAACATAGTAATTGGTCAAAGTGCTTAAGACTGTAGTGTCCTGAGTATCCAAGAAGTCAAGAGTGTTCATTGTTACTTAACTGGATATGCTTATGCTATTTTTTAGTATTGGAAAGATACTCATATATTTACTGTGGTAACACCCTATATATGGTAAAATTGTTTTTAATTGAAGAAATGATTTAACAGTTAAGCCAACTAGCATATCACTGCAAGTGTATATCCTTGTTATAGGTTTATGAGACTTTTTTGTGAATAATTGTTTAACCTCATAAGCAAATTTTGTATTGTATAAAATGTGCTGAGTGTATTTCTCACAACGGTCAGATTTCTGAGCATGCATAGTTGAACTTCATGACTGTAGCAATAAATATTAGTTGGAAGAATAGACACGCGATATTTGTCTTTGAGTATATAGCAGAACAAATGTTTTTAATTTAAATGCTTTCCCAATTTTACCAAGGTAACTTTTTAAGGTATCTCAGTTAAACTAAATATGTTTTTTTTTTCAGCCTAAACCTTGTCAGTACTGTAACATAATTGCAGCATTTATTGGTACCAAGTGTCAGCGTTGCACAAATTCAGAAAAAAAATACGGACCACCTCAGACCTGTGAACAGTGCAAACAGCAATGTGCTTTTGATCGGAAGGAAGAAGGAAGAAGAAAAGTATGTTTTATCTATGCTATGACGTCTTCTAGAATTAAGAGCAAACAGCGTGGCAGTTACTGTTACCAGTACACTTCTAAGACATTTGTTTCTGCTGCCTAAAACCAAAAGTGACAGGATAGCATATTGTCTTTGTGTCATGCGTAGATTCATCGTGATCAGTTAGGATGACTATACTTGAAAAGTCAGGTCATGTTAATTATGGTGTATGCCTATAGTCCCCGCTTCTTAGGAGGCTGAAGCAGGAGGATCAATCGTTTGAACCCAGGAATTCAAGACCAGCCTAGACGATACAGTAAAACTGTCTCAAAGAGTTTTTAAAACTACTTTGATATTTATTCTTCACTGTTCATCCCAGCTCAGTTGTGGGGTAAATCCTTCATTTATACCCTTTTGCTGGCTACTTGAAATTGTGAAATAACCGGTGGCATATTAGCGCATCAAATTCCAGGTTAGTACTCTGCCTAGCGTTTGGGCTCGTGTTTGAAACTACTGTTTGTTTCTCTCTGCCCACAGCGACTTAATTATTAGGTGTGCATGTGCCATTCCTCTGCTGACCAGCATTCACACAGGCCTGCTTGTCAGTTTCACTGTCTTTGGAGGATGACTCTCTTTGAGGGACTTACCCAGATCCCCCAACAGCACTGTATGTACGTTAGTTGTAAGACATGTCTGGCATTTCCTGTATGAAAGGAAGAAAGGCAGAAACTTTTGTTTTGTTTTATTTTGTTTTTCAAGACAGGGTTTCTCTGTGAAGCTCTGGCTGTCTTGGACTCCCTTTGTAGACGAGGCTGGCCTTGAATTCACAGGGATCTACCTGCCTCTGCCTCCTCAAGTGCTAGGATAACAGGCGTGCGCCACCATACCTGGCTCAGAAACTAAATCTTAATTTTGGAAAGACGTTACTTTCTCTCTACTGGACTCCTGATTGATTCTCATTATTTGCAGTAGTTCTGGTTTGTAAAGTTGCCAGAAACCCCAGTGAATAGTGAGCTGTGGCCTTTAAGGGGAAATGCAGGATTGAATTCTTGCTTATGTTTGACAGTTCACCGATATATTTGTGATTTTTGTGTCTGTTGAAGATAACTTACATGTGAATTTAATTGAACTTATGGCCAGGAGCAGTAATAAGAGCTGAATAAAACTTAACATGTTTTTATTAGATCCATCACAGCCTTTGGAGCAATTTTTAAAACTAAAAATGACAGTACTGACTGACTTATGGAAAGAACAGTTGTTTAGAGTATGAGAGCTGGAGTACCCCGCTTGTTCTGCGGTGGTGGGGGCTGTGACATCTGCTGACAGGAGTTGTGTACTGCTTTGTGTGCGCATGAATGACTGAAAACAGGTTCTTAGACCTAGAGACACTAGGCAAATCTATAGATACATAAACTCTGAATATAATGAGAATTGATATTTTGGCTTCTGTTTTTGTTTAAGCCACAGTACTTACTATTGTAAGAGATACTCTATTATTTTGGTAATTAAACTGAGACTAAAACATTCAGGCTATATTTCTTAGAGATAATCAGCCATTTGTACTCCTTTTCAAAAAAATTTTTTTTAACTTTTTTTTATGTCTGTATTTTGCCTACATCTGTGAGTATGTACCATGTGTCTGCCTGATGCCACAGAAGTTAAGAGAGGGTCATGGATGCCCTGGAACTGGAGTTCTAGGTGACCGAGCCACCATATGGGTGCTGAGAATTGAACCTGAAATCCCCTGTAAGGGCAAAAAGTGCTCTTAGCTCCCTGAACCAGCTCTCTATCCCTTATTGTGCTTACTTTCTAGACTAAATAAAATGTCTCTCAAAAAAATTTAACAAAATTAAAATACTTTAACAGTGCCAAAGGTCTATAACTCAATTCTCCTAGCTAATTTTATAATTCTTTTGCATTCTTATTCCAAGTGTCAAATTGTTAATTTAAAAAGAAAAAATCTGCACATGTACACTTACTCTGGGATTTCGTGAAACTCAGAATTTTGCACACATGGTGTAAAGTATAATTGTAAGTTGAGTATGCTTGCTCGATTCACGTGAACTAGTTTACAAGTGTGCTTAATGCAGTTGTTTTCTTAAAAGGTTGATGGGAAGTTACTGTGCTGGCTCTGTACCTTATCATACAAGAGAGTTTTACAGAAGACAAAAGAACAGAGGAAGAGTTTGGGGTCTTCACATTCCAATTCTTCATCTTCATCTCTCACCGAGAAAGACCAGCACCATTCAAAACACCATCACCACCACCACCACCACCGCCACAGCAGTGGCCACCACAAGTAAGCGCTTTGGAATCCTCTGTGAAGCCCTTCCTGACATTGCTAACATCCTTGTCCCGGCCTCCATGTGGTGGTGAGATGCTTTAGTGTCTGACCATGCCCCTATTTCATGCTTTCTGAATAAGTTCCACACAGAATATATTCAGTGTTTATCAAAGTAGTAAAGAGTACGTTTATAAAATCATCATGTATAAAAAATCAAGATATATCAGCGTTGACATTGCAATTATGCCAGTTAACAAAGGCTTCCATTTTAAAGATAATTTGGGGGTCTAATTTATATAAATTTTACTCTTTAACTTTATGGGTGTGTGTATGCCACCACATTCTTGGAGGTTAGAGAACGACTTTGTAGAGTCTGTTTTTTTCCTCAACTTCCAGAGATGAAGCTCAGGTTGAAGGCTTCATGGGAAACCCTTGTTTACTGTTCCAGTATTTAAAGTTTATTTCACTTGCCATTTCTTTATCTTAATAAAACATATTTCAACCAGTGTGGAGAAATACCCATTTAGCTGTGTCAGTGAACAGATTGTAACATCATTTGTGACTGACAGGAAAAAAATTATTATTGTTGTTATTATTATTACTGTTGTAGTAGGGATTGAACCCAGGTCTTCTGTGTGCTAAGCACAGGCTCTACCATTGAGCTACATGCTGTTGTAGAACAGGCAGTTAGGTCCCTTATCCCAAGCATCACATTGTGTTTAAGTAGTTTGGCATTTCCTGCTTTAGTGTTTCTTTTAAAAAAGAAAAAACACCAGTAAGTTTACAATTAGGTTGTACGGAAAATTGGTATGTATCTAAAATTAACTACATACTTGCAGTTGATAGTGTGGGAATTGGCATTTCAGAACAGAAGTCTTTTTATAATATGCATGCTGACCCAGAAGGAACTAAAGCCTTTTGTTTGGAAGGATGAGCATAAAACTCACTTTTTCTCTTGGCTTTTGTACCTTTTTATTACTAGGTACTTAGTAACTTAGGGGGAAAACACAAACTTTGAAAGCTTACATAATCTTGGAGGTTCCAAAGTATAATGGATAATATTTTTTAGCTATGGGTACTTTGTTTTTGACTTTTGTTGGCCGTTGGGTTTTTTAAAACATAGGTGTAGTTGTAATGCTGTTCAAATACAGCATCTTAATTCTTTAAAGTGATTTTGGATGGTGAGAAATTATGCAGTAGCAGTGTGTTAACTGTACTATTAAGGGGTTTTTAAGATGTAATTTTAGGTTTTGTAGAAAAAAACCATTAAAACATTTAACATGTAAATACAAATTTCAAATAAGGACAGGACGTATACCCATTTTTCAGAATAATTTGTTTATTCTGTAAATTTTACTATGCATCTTTAGGATTTCAGAGAGTTATTTAAAATAAGATTTTATGTACAGTAAATAAATGGCTTCCACATTTTGAAACACAAAAGTTTTAGCTTAACTGTCAGCAAATATCTTTTGGACTATGAGGATTTATTGAGGCCTTAATACTTACTATTTATTATATTGTAGTATTTCTTAGGGTGATGATGGTTGACTGCAATTCGGTGACATGTAAAAAGAAATCCTAGGATTTTATATCTGAGGAACCCTAGGAACAAAGGAACACAGCCTTAATTCTGTTTCTTTAAGAAGAAGGTCAAATAGCTATGGACCACAAGACCTACTCCTCAGACTCTAGAATGCCTTCTTTGGCTGTCTTTCCAGAAGGAATTTTTTGGCATGATAGAAAAGAACAAGATGTAGAGTTAGGTGGCAGCCATCTACTCTTTTTTAAAGAATATCAATTTTCTAATGGAAAAGGGAAAAAGAAAATGCGGACTTCCAACTTTTTTCTCTTTTGGAGAAGCACTTAAGAAATACAGATACATTGTTATTCTAAGTTATTCACAGGAGAAAGGTTCCAAGTCCTTTGGGTACCAAACTCCAAAGTGCCCAGTCTCCTTCATGATGTGATCTAGTGTTTGCATGACCTGTGCCTTCTTGTGTATTGTAAATTAGTTACAATACCTAACATAAGGGACATAGTCATAACTCATTGTTGATTATGTTGTTTATACAGAAAAGACAAAAAGTTCTTCTGTGTTGTTTGGCACAGAGGGTCACTGTAGGCTGACCTACATTTTCTCTAGTTGATTGAAGTCTCGGATACATAGGGCCGACAGTACGATTTTGCATCTGATGACTGTAAAGACCACGCTATGAATAGGCAAGCCAGTTTGTTGGGCCTTAAGTTGAGTAGATTAGAATGAAGATCATGTAGATATAGATGATGGTTGATGGTGAGGGGTCATTGTACTAAAAATCAGTTTGGATCCAGGAATGACAGCCTCAGATCACTAAAATGAAGATTCCAGGAGTTTGTGACAAATCATTAATGTGCTGTTGCTACCTAAATGAGTAATTATGTGACTTGGGAATGTAATGAGATTTGTTTTGAACACCCTTACACACGTACAGAGGAATTCCTCCTTAGAACTGAAATTTGATGAAGTTTGATCATCTAAGAATGGTCTAGGTTAATAGGGTCACAGCTCCTGTTTCCCCAACTCTTCACCTAACAGCTCGATGCGGGTATACTTTAATTCTTTATTTTTTCCTTGAAAACATGACTTACATGATTTTTATACACATGTAAATGTATACATTTGTTATACACGTTAATGCTGTATTAGGTAGTGTTACTCATATAAGTGCTTGGAAACAAAGTGAATTATACCTTACTTCACAGATGTGTAACTGAGACTTGAGGGTTTTAAATAACCTTGAGGTCATACAGCCTAAATGATGTGTATTTCTTAAGTTGTATAAATATGGGTTTCTGATTCACAGACTATGTAGTGGTTATTAATATGGAAAAATGGAAAGGAAATCATAGTATTATGAGTGAAGTCAGTTGTTTTTATGAAATTTTCCAATATGTTGAGTGTGACTTTTTTATGCAATACTGACAAAGAGATTTACAGACTTTGAAGAGATCAAAGACTTACTTAGAGAAAGTAAGAAGAAATGAGAGAAATAAGCTACTTCCTGGTCCAGCTCGACACATGGTTCTTAGCAACCTGAGTATGTGAAGCTTATCTGCATTTAGGAAAGCCGAATTAATGCAGGCTCCTGTATGGAATGGCCAGGGCAGTTGACATAATCGTTCCTAGATTCTTACATGATCCTGCTATGGTCTTGTGCTAATGTACTCCAAAACCAAATATAATTTTAAATTGAGTTATTGGAAATCCTAAAAAGAAAATGCAATCTACTATTGTACAGGTCTTTAAAAAAATTAAAGCTGGCTAGTAATCATTGAATTAGAGTTTGTCCTATTAAAATGTGATTTGTTCCACATATCAGCTTATATAGCTTCTGTGACAGAAGGTATATAACACAGTTTGATTCTGTTGGAAAAGAAAGTGTTAAATAAATGTTAGCAGATGTTATTCTTGTGTGTTTCAGAATCAGCAGTCTAAGTCCTGAGCAGGAGCAGGGACTGTGGAAACAGAGGTAAGTGTGTGCTGTGTTTGAAGTGCACATGTCTAAGTCGCCTCTCTAATGTGGTTATTTAGATTGAAAAGACTAGTGATGTTCAATGATATTTCAGAGGAAGAGTAGCATATAAGTTAATGTCTCTCTTATATTCTAATCATTTTTGCTAATGTTTTCTTCCAGCCATAAATCCTCTGCAGCAATTCAGAATGAAACTCCAAAGAAAAAGCCCAAATTGGAATCTAAGCCATCTAATGGAGATAGGTAAAAATGAGTGTCTTTAGTGCTATGAAAATTGAACTTAATTGAATAATTCTGGTTAACTCTAAATTTCACTACATATTTATCTGAGAATAGATACATTGGGTCTCATACACCGACTTTTTAGACACTTTTTCTTAAGTCACCGGGAGAATAAGACATACATAATCACTAAGAAAAATTTAATTTTGGCAATAAGAAAGTGGCACTGAACTATGTAATAACTGGGGAATAAAATTGGGTTTTGAGAAAAGAACAAATCTAATAGAGAACACTACTGTAATTGTTCTTCAAGGAAAAGAAACACAAATCTGATTGTGGTATTTTTAAATTGACCTGCTTAGAAAATGTTTTGATTTAAAATGAGTGTGACTTTGTTTTTAGTTCATTAGCCAACATTTGCTGATGTTACTGTACAAATTGGCTGCCTATTGCTTTACACTAGAAGTATTGACCCCCTAAAAGCTAATACTGAATTATATTTCTGCAGGTGTATGTAATGTGTGCCATTAGTAAGGTAATTTGCCAGTTGCATCCATTTCTGTCAGGTACATATTTTTTTGCATTAGCCTTAAGGATGTTTGTGGAATTGTCTAATTTATGCAATTTGAACATCTGCAGATTTTCCTTCTACTTTATGTAACTCTGTTTTATGTTTTTCTTTTTAGTAGCTCTATAAATCAGTCAGCAGATAGTGGGGGAACAGACAATTTTGTCCTAATAAGTCAACTGAAAGAAGAAGTGATGTCACTTAAACGTCTCTTACAGCAAAGAGACCAGACCATTTTGGAAAAAGATAAAAAGGTGAGAATGTAGTTCACTGAAACCTGGTAAGATTTGCATCTTGACTTTTATTTAACCCTTGCAAATTTTCTTTATAATTATTTGGTAATGTTTGCAATATATAATTCTTAAAAAACAAACTACCAAAGTCAAAATTGGAGTTCTGAGCCATCTAATAAAAATAACTAAAAATGGTGTTTGAGAGTGTTCATAATTTTAAGAATCAGAACTGAGAGCTGATTATAGGAGTAATTTTTAAAGTTTTCAGTTAGCATGTAAATTTAAAATGGGTCTTATATCTTAATTTTAAGATGTAAATGGAATATATGAATGTGGGTTTAAAAGTAATTGAAAACAGTCTGATATATATTGGTCATGTCTATGACAATCTTTATCTATTGCTGATAAGAATAGTCTCATGTCTTCTGGTAGTGAGTTGCAGTAGATGTCTGAGCATTTTGTAGGAAGTAGATGTACTTACTGGCTTTATAGTCATTTAGTCATTAGTCATTCAGGTTAACCAATCCTGGCTATTTATTTCTGTGTGCTCTTAAATAGAACATGTTCACTAGTTGAGGCCTTGATTTCTCATTTCATAAAGTGCTTCATGCTACTTGATGGAGCAACTGTGATGATTGTGTGTGTGAGAAGTATTTCCTGCAGCTCTTGGCATGTATAAATGCTCAGTGTATTGGTGCTCCTGTTTATCATCTACATATTTAGGTTCCAGACAAATGTCCACTAGGAAAACATTTAGAAAAGTTTTGAATCACTCCTACAAAACATTAATTGTATTTTTAATACAATTTTTAACAAAAGAAACAAACACAAAAAAGACCTAGAATCTTTAAAAGGGTTTTGCCATCAGCAAAGAGATTCAAATTGAGACAGGCCCAATAGGATGAAATTAGTCCTTGAGCTTGCATTCAGCCTCCCACACTTTGTGCTTTGATGATTGAGTAGACTCAGGTTTTAAAAATTGGCATTGATATGCAAGGTAAAATTGGATACTTGTAGTTTTCTTTTTTATGGTTCTTTATGAGTGACAGAAGTTTCCTTTTATAAAAAATAATTTGCCTTTATAAAAAATGTGTACACAAAACTTAAATTTATTACACAAAGCCAAGAGCGTCTACATTAACCTTGAATAAAATGGAATAAAATGGCAGATTTAATGCAAAATAGCAGTAATTCCAAACCAGGAATTAACAGATTACAAGTGACCCTGAACCTTTCTAAGGCCTTGACCCTTTAAAACAGTTGCTTATGTTGTGGTGACCCTATCCCCTTGAGTGCCAACCATAAAATTATTTTCCTTGTTAATTCTTAACTAATTTTGCTACTGCTGCGAATCGTAATGTAAATGTCTGTGTTTTCTGATGGTCTTAGGCCACTATAAAGGGCCATTCAGCACAGCCCCCCTCTCCCTCATAGGGGTTGCAACCCATAGGTTGAGAACTGCTTTTGTAGACAGTTAGGTCCCTTATCCCAAGCATCACTGTTGTGTTTAAGTAGTTTGGCATTTCCTGCCTTACTGTTTCTTTTAAAAACAAAAACACCAGCAAGTTTACAATTAGGTTGTACAGAAAATTATGTATCTAAAATTAACTACACACTTGCAGTTTTTTTTATAATCTGAAAGGATCAAGTTAGTCTCTTGCCCCTGTTTCAGCTATTCAGTGATTCCCAAAGCTAGGCACTCAATCACTGTACTAAGTCAGAAAGAATGACAGGCAGGTAGTTTTTACCTTCCAAAAGTTCACAGTCTGGAAGCATATGGTGACTAGAATAATTATCAAAATTGATAGTGTGCTAATTGGCATTTCAGAACAGAAGTCTATAATACACATACTGACACAGGAGAAGAGACTAAAACCCTTTTGCTTGGAAGGATGAACATAAACTCTCACTTTTTCTCTTGGCTTTTGTACCTCTTTATTTTCTAGGTACTTAGTAACTATGGGGAAAACACAAACTTTGAAAGCTTACATAATGGCAGAAACGTAAAAAAAAATAACCTGAAGCTGTTTCTGTGTGGTTCTGTTTATAGCAACTTAGGCTATAAATTTGAAATTATAAGATGTTATACTTTTGTTTGTGTTCATATTAATGAAAACATTGTCTTGTGATCTCTGCTTCCTCACGACACTGAATTTTCTCCTAATACTTGTCTAATTTGGTTCATATTTTACAGTAATTGCTTTTCACATGCCACATTGAATGTATTTTTGTGCTGATAGGTAAATGTAGTATACATATAACTGGAAACCTGTTGACTTACTGTGAATTACATTTGGTTGAGGCACTCACTCTGCAGGGCGCAAGCCACTAAGCTTTTTCCTTTGTCATGCTAGTTGTAAAAGTATGAACAGTTAAGCCCAAAGAAACTTCTCAAAGATCTTTCTTAACATTAAAATTCCAACTGTGATGGGACAGACAGCTCATTGTGTCACAAAAGATGGAGCTACTGCCAACTTCCTCCACCTTGATAAATGCGCCTGATGCGGACAATACTTACATAGTGTGTTAATACATGGACAAATGTGTGTGTGTGCATGAATGCCTTTTTATTTTTTAATTTCAGTTAACTGAACTGAAGGCAGACTTTCAGTATCAAGAGTCAAACTTGAGAACTAAGATGAACAGCATGGAAAAAGCGCACAAAGAAACTGTGGAACAACTTCAGGTAAATGGTGTTTATGTGAAGTGCTGGGCTAGAAATTTAAATCTATTTATGTATTTCTTGACTTCGGTAGATTGTTATTATTACCCTTATTTTGTGCATTTTCAGTTTTAATTTTGACTTTAAAGTTTTGATCCTGACCCCATTAAAAGCTCTTGTTTGAAATCACTCGAGGGCTGGAGAGATGGCTCTGTGGTTAAGAGCCCTGGCTCCTCTTCCAGGGGACCTGGGTTCAATTCCCAGCACCTACATGGCAGCTCACAACTGTCTGTAAGCACAGTCATTACAGTTCCAGGGGATCTGATAACTCTCGTACAGAAAAAACACCAATGCATACAAAATAAAATGAAATAAAGTTTTAAAAAAATTTGAAGTCGCTTGAAAGGTGATTCATTGTTTATCTTGCAAACACACACACACTAGTTGGGATTTATAAAAATTAGTGAAGACTGTTCACTTGACTACTGAACTAAGATGAGACTATCATTTATGATACTGAGGTGACAATATGCACTGTAATCATTCTTTTCATTTCCTTTTGTGTACCCGGAAGAGAGGTAGATAAAACCAGTTCTCACTGGACGGTGGTAGCTCATGTCTTTAATCCCAACACTAGGGAGGCAGAGGTAGTTAGATCTCTGAATTTAAGGCCAGCCTCTTCTACAGAGTCAGGATAGTCAAAGCTATGCAAAAAAAAAAACACTGCCTCAAAACCTCCCACCTGCCCCCCACCTCCAGAAAGCCAGTTCTCAAGACCATGATTGAAGGGCCTTTGTGCTGTGTGCAAGTGCTGCAAATCAAGACAGTGCTTAACTGAAAGTGTTGGCAGTATATTGGGTGCACTATTGTATCTAGTATAGATGTGTAGGCTTTAAACATACAGAGCAACTCAAAATGAGGCAGAGTCACCACCGTCACAAAGATGGTAGATAGTGAGCATCAGCATAGAAAGGGCTATTCCCTTATTTAAACTTGTCTTTGTTTTATAGCGGCAGGAAACCACACTACATTGATTTCATGTTCTACAGTTTATAAATCATGAAATTTATAGAGTTGATCTTTGAGTAACAAGATTAGGGTTGTTTTATTAGGTTGGTTTTTTTTGTTCGTTTTGCTGTTCTAAGGATCAAACCCTGAATCCCACTTATGCTAGGTAAGGGCTCTTCTGAAGCTTAGCCCCTAGGTTAAGAAGCTTTCACTCGTAAGCATACAGATGATGTCATCTTCTGACTTCAGACTTGAAGGAAAAGTGCAGCTTTGAAAGAAATGTGTGAATATTGTTTCATTTGTATATTTTGTTTTCTGCTCATTTTTTTCATAAAACTAAGATATTTTCTATTCCTTTTATAGTTTGGTTTATCTCATAATTAAATAGAATTTGCATACATACTAGAATCCAGATGTATATGCCCTTTTCCTTAACCTGTTCTTATTAGTGAAAGGAATTTGAAATGAGCCTCGATAGAAGCAGGGGCATAGTACATCCAGGGAATGTGTTCATTGGTGTTGATTTCTGGAAATGCATTTGCCCTTCCTTCTCAGAGATTGATCATCGTTGAGTTGGGCCTCTTGTGCATTAATTATTGTCTTTACCCACCAGCCATTATTTTATTTTATTATATTTTACTATGTTATGTTGACTTAGTCACTGAGATATAATCAGCCTTATATAACAGACCATAACAGTAAGCACTTCCTAGATTTGTTTTAATTTGGTACTTCCTTTGCCTGCTCCAAAGAGCAGTTTTTTTGTTTTGTTTTTCTTGTGGTTTTTCGAGACAGGGTTTCTCTGTGTAGCCTTCGCTGTCCTGAACTCACTTTGTAAACCAGGCTGGCCTCAAACTCACGGTGATTCTCCTACCTCTGTCTCCATGAGAGCTGGGATTATAGGTGTGTGCCACAGCACCTGGTTCAGTTTCTTTTTTTTTAAGTCAGTTGCAAGAGAACCATTTTTTCTTTAGTCTGGTTGGTGTCTTCAGCTTACTTTCTTGTAGCTGAATTTTTCTCTGCTACCACCATGGTAGCCATTCTTGCAGAAGGGAAGGTATGATCCATGTGTTTTATATGTGCTGTCCATATTTGCTTCTTATAAGAACTGGGTTATGAGTTACCTCCAAATCACAGCTGAAACTGGTCACGTATGTAGTGAGACATCCTGTGCCTAAGACTTGGCTGTGTGCTCCCCAGTCCTGCAACAGCTTATACCTCAGGTCACTCAGTTATCTGTATGTCCTCGCTACCAGTCGCTTCCCTCTACACTTTGAGTTTCTGCTAGAAACACTCTTTCCAGCTAAGTGTAGAGACACACTTTCCAGCTACGTGTAGTTCCACCTCCTACCTTTAGAGCAGTTACTGAGGTGAGTATACCTAATCAATTATTTTCTTATTTCTCTTGTTCTGTTTTTGAGGTAGTGCTTCACTGTATAGCCTAATTTGCCCTATAAGATCCTCCGTTAGCCTCCAAATACTAGGATTTGTGCCCCTTTACTCCTGACTGTTTTCTTAATAATTTATAGAGAATTTAATGATTAACAAAATTTATTTTGCTCTTATAGCTCTTTTAAATATTTTTAAACTATCAAGCCTAGGAATACAGACTGAAACATCTCCCAGGTGGTGTAAAATCCTAAGTACCAATAATGCCAAGTAATAATTCTGTTCTTTAGTAAGACAAGCTAAGAGGGGAAGGGAGGTTATATATGAATGCTGTTGTGTTCAGGCCGCTGCGCCACGGCTGTATGATTAGTCCTTTCAACTGCCTGAGTCTCTTGTTATGGATAAGGTGTCTTCCAATTAAGTCATAGGTAAGTGGACCTGGAGATAGGCGGGGTCTCTGTATAGTTTTTCACCGAACATTCTTCCTTTATTTAGGCTGACTCAAGTATTAAAATAATTGTATCACCTACTATAGGGTGCAAAATAAGTGTTACAATAAAATTTCAATGTGTATATATCTAAATACTGCAATATAAAGTTTATATTGCAAATACTCAAAATAGCAACAAATGCACTATTTTTCTTAAAGCCTTTGTCTTACGTAATTTATCAACAAGTTAGTGACATCATTAGGAGACTAACTATAAATATATATATATTGAAAATTAGCTGTAAAAGTGTTCAAGAGAAAAACTGAAGATTTATTTTTTAGTTCCTGAATTTTGTTCTAATAAGGAAAAAAATGTAATTTCAGTTATTCTTGATAATTGAAAGCATAGTTTTAATGATTTGATAAGCCAGGGTAAATTCTTGCTAGTAACTGCTGCCTCTGCAGACCTGGTCTTTGCCTTTCTATGCCCTTCATTGTCTGCACTCTGAAATTTATTTCTTGAGTTTCCTATTTCTAGCCAGTGTGTGTGTTGTGCTTCCATGTTAAATAATATGTAGCTACACTGTTACTTTTTACATCTGGCAAGCAAGTACGATCTGTCAGAGTGACAGGTAATGAGTAATGGGAACTTATTTCCAGTGCCTGAGGATTTTCGAATTGTGTTGCTTTTTAGGAGTGCCTGAGCTGCAGGGTTGTTTGTATTGGTTCAAAAACTTCAAATGGCCTTGGTGATTATCTGTTTCCATGAAGGACTTTCATTATCTAACTTTCCAAAGGCTGCATTTAGTAGCACAAACACAATAATGAGAAAAGACTCAGTGCAGATCCTACCTGTAGATCCCTCACAAGCACTAATGTTACCAGATGGCACCCCTGCAGGCAGTGTTGTCTGAAGACCAGGCATTGTGTAGTCAGGTGAAAATTGAGATCATTGGTAAAGTGAAATTTTGAGTCATTGGAGATATAGGGGGAAGGTTTTCATAAAATTATACCAGTAATGTTAGGGGGTTGCTGAGATGATACTAAAGTCAGTATACATGAAAGTTCAGCTAGGGTCCGGTGAGAAGAGGTAAAGAGTAGCAACTTACAACCAGACTTTGATTTCCAGGACCCACAAAGTGGGAAGTGGGAATGGACTCCCATACGCTGTCCTTCAACCTTTATGTGCACATCCTGGCCTACACACACACACAGACACACACACGTGTAAATAAATGTAACGAAATTTTTGAGAAGGACCTTGACCTTCCTAAAGGCCAATGCGATAGAATGATTTTTACAAAATAGTCTCATTCTTTTTCTGCGTACCAGTAGAAGACCTCATTCATCTTGCTTGGAAAATTCTCCAAAATAAACATTTGATTCAGTCTTTGATGCTATCAATTGTAGAAAAACATTCAGTTAAATAGCTTTCGTGCTTTAAAGAACCAAAAGTTTTTTTCTTATTTTAAATTTGAATCCCCTAGGGAGAGACACATTTACCATTTTTTTATGTAATTAAGTGTAGTTTTGGACAAATTATATTAATATTTGCAAAAAGGCTGATAAACAATCTAGAAATTTTCTTTCTACCTATCTAACCTTAAAAAGATTAAATATACCAACTCTTGGATCTCTTTAGTGTTTCATTGAGGTAACTTTTTATATAAATGAGGAAATAGTATTAAGTACTAGTTTTGCATGGCTTAATAGTTTAAACTTTTTAAATGTTGAATTTTTGTCTCTCACAGGCCAAAAACAGAGAACTACTCAAACAGGTTGCAGCCTTGTCAAAGGGTAAAAAGTTTGACAAGAGTGGAAGCGTGCTAACATCTCCTTGAGAAAGTCATTGGTCTAGCATTTCTGCCTGACTGTGTGAGGGGGTCCTGTGAAACCCTTAGGTTCTGTGCAGTGGAAAGATATTTTTACATGCCAAGTACATTGGTGTGTTTCCTATTCACTTTTGTAACTGACACACAGCATTTTTTTAAGTTGTAAACATGCAGATAAACTTCAGCTGGTTTGGAGTGACTTCTTAATTCTTTGATACCCAGAACTTTTTTCTAGCAATAGTATTAACGGTTGTGGAGTGCACGTGTGTGCGCTGTATAAAATGCAACATGCAATAATGGTGTGGTTGGAAGAACAGCAGCAGGGGTTTTGTGTTTCTCTTTTGTTTAACACTATGCTGATTTCAAAGAAATAGTTTTCAATTTAGAAATGCAAAACTTTTAAACAAGGAAAATGGTGAACCTGTTTTTTTTGGGAATTGTATTTTTACTTCACATCAACATGAATTTAGAGAATCATGGTGCTTTTATTAAAAGAGTTTCAGAGTATATGTAAATATGTTTTTAAAAGTTACTTCACTAACATTAGTTTAGTAATTAACATTTCATTACTGTTATAGGATTGATGTTTACTGTACAGCATCCAAGGTAAAATGTGTTTTTGTTTTGTAAAAACTGTAGATTTTTACTTACAAGTGCCTTTTTGCCACCTAATGTTTTTATTTATAGGAATGCTGATCTTTTGTACATATGGTTTGTTAAAAAATCATGTTAATAAGTGTTTGTATATAAGTGCATATGTACAGAACTCAATTTCAAAAAAATCACACTTATTAGTAAATGCAAGATTGCATATTAAGAATGAACTGATAATGCATATAAACTTTAGGTGATTTTGTGGTTTGCTGCTGTATCATAAGGGAAGCTGTTGGTCTTTAAGTTCACTTAATTATGTTGGAATACTTTCCTGAAGATTTAATTTTAACTCCATTTTGATAGAGTGATTTATTTTTATGTTGTGTTGCTTCATGTTTATATTTTGTGAGTTACATGTTTTGCTTTATTTTTATATAAAATTTCTTTAAAATTTATAATGTTTCTATAACAGTCCATATATCTGCTTTTTTATAATGTGTTGCTAAGTTAATATTTATGTACACCATACTTTGTAAATTTAATACAAATCTGGAAAATTAAATAGCTTTTTATAATCAAATCTGTGCTTATGTCTGAATAATTGAAATCCATACAATTCAGACACTATTTATAAGTAATTTGTCTCAAAGAATAAAATTGTCTATAAAAGGTTAAGATATTGTGGGATAGTTTCTGAGAAATTACACATTAGCTTCTGAACTTCAATGGTTTTAAGCAAGTAACCAAAATTGATCTAGTTAATGTTAATTCTGGCTTCATGGTGAATTTCAAAACTTCAGGCATTGCTAGAAATACCATATGACTCCTCTTGTTCAGACAAGTTAACCTTGTCTTCATCAGTTTGAAGGTTTTGTTTTTAGAAAAATGTTTATATGATCTTCATATCAAAGATTAGTGTTTTTGAGAGTACGTAAACATAACAATTCTTTTTAAATTATTCAAGTTTTAGTAAATTTCGCACAGTTGTTTACTACAAGAGAAAGCAAATCTACCAGTTTGGAAACACATAATTTTCAAGTAACAGAATTAGTCACATTTGAAAAGAATAATTTACTATTCTCAACTATGGTAGATAATGCCTTAATGTGGATGTTAATGTCTGGCGGATTTGCTGCATTCATAAAGTGGTTGTTACTTTGCTTTATATTTTGTAATGACTTATATATTACAGTTTCCTGGCCACTTTACATTCCACAGTAGTCATGATTCTAAATGAACTACAGTAGTTCTGATACCTTGTTGGAGACGATAGAAATGGAATCCCCTTTCCCTTTATAGCTAACAGGAAATTGAAAATCAGTTTAAAATACTGAAGCTTTGTAAAGTGCAAGGCTAAAACCGAAATGCAGGGTATCACGGTATTCAGCCCTAATTGGACACACTCTTTATTCCATGACCTTATTTTATAACTCAGATTCCTTTGCAATTGTATAAATTAGTAATTGAGTCTAAGCCCCAAATCTGTAGTGCTGACCTATTGAGTTCATGGTCTTTAAATGTGGCCTGTCCAGAGATGCTATGGTGTGCTGTATTGTGCTCTTAGCCTGTTTGCTGCAGTTAGCATAGCCCAGTGACAGTCACTTGGGCTCCAGTTTATCATGTATTAATAGCCTGTGAATATTACAGTCATTTTTAGAGTGTATTGGTCTAAATATGCATTTTACAATGAACCTGTTATGCTGGTCATTTGTATAGATTAACAAAATACTGTACCTGTACACATCTGACTGTTGACATTTTGTACTTTTTTTCTAAACCCAGTATTTCACAATAAAAATATGCCAAAAGCTTTGTGTTGATTCTGCTGTAATTTGGGTGGCAAAACACGAAAACACAAGTCCTGGGAACCACAAATCTAAAATTGACCTTCATCTCAAATCAAAGTATTGGCAGGGTAGTCCTGGATTTGGTGGGAGGGTCTTGCCATTCCTTTGCCTCTTCCCAGTCAGTTCCAATTTGTTCACTAGTTGGTCATCTTCCACCTTCATAGCCCAATGTAACCTCTTGAAATCTCTGCTCCTTGGTCCCTCTCTTCCTTACAAGGTGTACTGTGTACTTCTGGGTGAGCAGAATCTCCCTCTTTTCACACTTTTAAGATACGTCTGCAAAGTCTCAGTTGTTGTGTGCCATATTTCCAGGTTTAAGAATTCCATTATGGACATTTTGGAGTGAAGTATTATTGAGCATGCTGCAAGGTTCATGGTTTTCCCTCTTCCCAATGAAGTCCTAACACTAGCTATGCAGGAAATGATTGGGGCTGAATATTAAAAGTACATCCTATCTGGTTCAGTCTGCCATAGTGATATGGGTAGGCCAATCTGGATATGGCAGTTTGAACAGTTACAGACGATAAAAGCAATGAATTGAAACTGAATTTTCATACATAATTAGAATACAGAGAAACACAAAACCAGAACAGTAATTGGTCACCTTTGGCAAATGGTTAGGGACTAATTCGTTATTTTTGAACACCTGGTATTCATTATTTTGTTTTGAACCACTAGGCAAATAGATGAAAGGCAGTTTCTCTTGGGAGGAAAAGCCACTTAATGTAAAACTTACAATGGAATAATGATCTCTTGGTTTTGCAACTTGCAGTAGAGAGAGCATCAACAGTAGCTAAAACTGGGAAAGACATTGTCACATGGTGTTTCTGATGGAGAAACACGCCCTGTAAAGTACCATGCCACAGAGGAAGACTATGAAAGACAGTGCTGATGAGACCTGATAGGGTCAGAAGGAAGGGAAGGAGGACCACCCCTGTCAGTGGACTGGGGAAGGAGCATGGGAGGAGATGAGGGAGGGCGGGATTGGGGAGGGGGAATGAAGGTGGGGGCCACAGCTGGGATATAAAGTGAATAAATTGTAATAAAAATTACACTTAAAAAGTTGCCTACTTGTTAGACTTAGCATCTTTCAAATTAGCAAAAAATAGAACCAAAGCATTGCAAAAAATGTAGTTGACACTTTCTTCATAAATTTCAACGGGTGTGAAAGTAATAGAGATGGAACCTACAAACCAAGAAGTACTCGGGAAATATATTTGGTGGCTCCCATAACAAAATTTTTTTTCTTTTAGAAATTTATACAATAGAATTTGCATACTTGTTATTTTATGTTTTTCCAATGTGATAATGATGTTATAATTACTCTTTACAAGTCTTTGTGACTCCTACTAAATACGTTAAATGCTAGATTTTGATTCATTTCATGGGAAAACGTGGATGGGAATATAAACGAAGCAGGATTGGTCAAGCTGCTTCGAGCGGATGCTGTATGGTGTCTGCTGCTAAATTCTGTCCTCCCTGCTGTGGCTTTTCAAAACAGTTTCTCTGAGTGCTGACTGTGCTGGAACTCACTGTGTAGATGAGACTGGCCTGGAACTCAGGAATCCTCCTACCTCTGCCTCCTGAGTTCTTGCATGTACCACCGTGCCTGGCATGTCCCACTTTTGTGATTAAAAAAAAAAGCACAAACAAAGCATTGTGCATGCCTGTATACTGAGGTAGGAGAATCACAGGGTTTTGTCTTTTGAGACAGGGTTTCAGACAAAACCCTGGCACCAACCATCCCTATCAAATCATATTCATCCTAATACACATTTGCTGAAAAAAAAATGTTAGCCGTATTAAATCCAGGTAAGAAAGAAAAAAGAAAATGTCCCCAGCACTTCTGGTTGTCCCTGGAGTCATGTGGAGGCAAGTCTCCTGCCTTGTTCCTGTTCTTGGCTGCCCCACCCCAACCCCCGTCCCTTCTATCGAAGGGTTGGAAGTGTTCAAGCCTTTTTCCTGTGTCCTTAATTTTAAAACAATACTCATTTTCTAATTTATTAAATGTTACCCTTAAGTTTAGTTATGCTTAAACATACAATAACAGAACAGATCCACCTTCATTTCCACACTGTATTCAGTCTCTTGGCAGCTCCATTTAGATGTCTGAGCCTCTTAAACATATTTAATGATTTTAGCCTGTGCGTGTGTGTATACAGACATGCCACAGTGCGAATGTAAAGGTGAGAGCACAACTTGCAGGAGTCAGGTCTCTCCTATGTGAATCGTGGGATCCAAACTCAGGCCATCAGGTTTGGTGGCAAGCACCTTTACCTACTGAACCATCTTGCCAGTCAACCCTTTTAAATTTAGTATATCCAAAATTGTGTCCACGTAGCTATCCAAATGGCAGCCAAGCCAGCCTCTCTTGGTGTTCTCACGTAGTTGATGGAAACTTAATTGTTGGGGCCCAAACTCTTTCTCACACTCTGACCATTCTTTCAAACTCTGCCAGCTCTAACTTCCAAACAACCAGAATTTGACTAGTGCCCCCCATTTCTTCTGGTATGTCACTTAGCTGTAGTCAATTCTGGGTAAGCCTATTAAATGACTTCTCTGGCCTCCAGTGGTTTCTCTTTTGAAGTGACCACTCCTGGAGACGTTGCTGATGATCAGGACAGGTGCTGTTGGATGGAGGCTGCTCCTGGGTTCTACATCACAGCAAACAAGCCTCCACAGCCAAGAGCTGTTAGTAAGATGGCTGCAAGCTCAGGCTGAGATCTGACCTAGTGCACCCTAGACTGGTGGAGTATTAGCACTGTGATGAAGGCACCGCTGACTCCACCTGTGGAAAAGGCTCCTTCTCCGGTGGTTCTTCATCACATCCTCTAACAGCGGGAAGTCGATGCGGCTCTTATCTAAGGCATGAGCTAGTTAATTCCCTTACTCTACTGCTCACTTGGTGACCCAGCACAGAAACTTGGGAGAGACAACAAATACAAACTCCTCTAGCTGGAATCCCTGAAAATGGGTTTACATCTCATCCGTCCTACAGTCTCAAAGACCTTAACTTTAAAACAACTTACACAAAAAATCAGATCTTTGCATGGTAAGAGGGAAGATTTTAACCTTTTTGTTAAAATTCCTACCAATGTCCACAAGAGGGAGGGCTCTCCTACAAAACCACGCAGTGTTTCCCTCCCAGGCAGCCCAGCCCTAGGGCCCACTGTGGTGAGAGCCAGCTTCTCTAGCTGGTTTACGGTTTGGGTTGTGTGCTGAGCCTGTAACAGCTGAGTTATCGCCAGCCCTCCAGTTACTTTATGTTGTTATATATGAGAATACGTTTTGAGAAGCAATCAGTTTTAGGCAATTAACACCCTCTCCAGTGCAGTCAACTGATAACCTCAATAAATAAATTTAAAAAGATTGTTTTCTCTTTGGATGAGTTGCTTGAATTTAGAATTAGTATTTTTAAGTTGCTTTAAGAACCACTATACTGAATATTTCTGAACACTTATTTCCCTTTGACTAGTCCCACTAAAATGCTTGGAGTACACTATCTGTTTGTCCTCTCCCCATCATGTACACTCAGTACATTCCTGTCCTTATTGCATTTGATAGCAGTTCTGAATTAGAAGCTGACATCTCCAACAAAGCCAGTGTGTCCTGGGGAGGTGTGACATGGACAGTGTGTCACTGTGCTTTTCTGTGGATTCAGCCTGGTGTCACACAACACACAACTTGTGCAGCCATCAGGGTACCTTCGTGCTTTCAGTGCCCCCAAGTTAGAAGGGGCATGCTTTGAATTAAGCTCTTGCTTTACATCAGTGGTTCTCAACCTATCAGTTGTGACCCTTTGGGGGTCAAATGACCCTTTCACAGGGGTCCTTAAGAGCATCCTGCATATCAATATTTCCAGTTCATAGCAGTAGCAAAAATACAGTTGTGAAGTAGCAATGAAATACTTTCGTGGTTCACAGTCAGCACAACATGAGAAACTGTATGAAAGGGTTGAGCATTAGGAACCACTTCAGATGGTTCTTAAAGGGTTGTCTTGTGGATATAACTTGGTTTTGCACATTTCAGGTGACAGGCTTTTCTCTGTATGATGAAGCTTCCCTTATGCATTGCTAACTGGACAATCTGGGAAACCAGGAACCTTACTGGTGGGGCTTTGTAGCTTCTGCTGTAAATTATTCTTGTGTTGTTAATTTTCAGTGAAACTCCAGTGATTGTGTCTGTTTTGCTGGTGAAAACCTGGCATATTTTGGCCAGGATAAAGTTGTGTCAATTTTCTTTGTTAGATGAAATTCTTAACAGTTTTTGAGTGAATGTCCAGTGTTATAGAGGTACCGGACCAAATGTTTTATGTGTTAGCACCCTGAATAATGTACTTGGTGTGCTGTAGCTTATTCAATGTATAATTTTGAAGATTTCTGAAAGATAATGAGTGAAACTCAAAATAAGCGATGAACAGGTGTGAAGGCAGAGCCGAGGCCCTTTGCTGCTTCATTTCCAGTGTGTCTTGATGCCTCAGTCATGCCTTTCAGCCTTATATATTGTAAGGGAGAGGTTTGCACACGCTCCTAATCCCAATGCCTCCAAAGGTTTCGTAACCAAGCACACAGCATCCTATTAGATGGATGGCTGCCTCCAGCCGTTTGCAGTGATGGAGAGGCCACAACCCTTTTCTAGCACCTGCCAGCTCTTCAGTTTACGCTATTTCTGGCTCAGCCTATACCGAAGCTGGGAGACTAGAACAGTAGGAGCTGAGTTTTACTTTGTTTTTGAGACAGTTCAGGTTGTTGGCCTTTAAACTCACTGTGTAGGCAAGAATGACGTTAAACTCCTGATTCTCTGGCTTCTACCTCCTAAGCACTGAGAGTACAGGTATACACCACCATCCTCGGCTTTGCTTGACAGCTTCTTTCCTTGGACTTAGCAGATGTCTAGAGCTAACTTCTTAAAATGGGGCAGGTGGCTGTATCAGAGGTTCTCCAAGTTTCCTTTGAGTCCCCTTCTAAAAGACTGGGAATGTTTTACTTCACCTGTGATGTGGGCACACCATACTCTGGTGGCCTTCTGCTGGTCTGGAAGGCCAGCTTGTTTCCTGAGTCCTGAACGAAGACTTTTTGATGGATTGCCCCATGGGTCACTTCTCACCCACCCAGAGCCGTCCTCTGGAGCCCGCTGGGACTCATTGCCACCAGCAGAAACACTCCTCACAGCTCGGCTTTGGGTTCTTTCAGTCTGTTCTCTGCAGATGCAATTTCAAATTTCAAATGCTTAGCTGAGAGAACCCAACTGACTGACCTGTGCTGAATATCAGTTGCAAATCCATTCAGCTGTGGCAAGGGGTGCACAACTCTGCAGTGTGAGCGTGCCCACCAGACCTCTACAACACGGGAAAGATCATCCATGTGAGCAGTCACGGACATTGCTGGTGTGGCCACTCTGGGTGCCACAAGTGATGTGCCAACTTCCCATACATACTTCACCTTGTTCGGAGCAAACTTCTGAATAATTTGTTTCCTCACAAACTTCCAAAGTACACTTTAGGATATATTTATATATTACATTAGTTTATCACTCTATTTTGTTCTTGAATTCTGATGGGTGCATGTACACTCTCATGAAGTCATATTAACAACTCATGAATGCAGTTGTGTACCAGTTTCCTCAAACATTCCACCCTGTAGGAAAGCTCCTTAAGCAGAAAGGCAAACAGCTCAAAAAAGCTCCAGGAAGTCCCTAAAACTGACCAGACTCACTAGGTACCTCCCGCCCAATGTAAAGAAGCCAAGCTATAAAAAGAGACACAGTGGTCACCTGAGACTATTGGAAAACACAGACCTTTACACTACAGTTCACAACAGTGGCAAAATTATAGTTAGGAAGTAGCAACGAAAATAATTTTATGGTTGGGGTCAACACAACATGAGGAACAGTATTAAAGGGTTGCAGCACTAAGAAGGTTGTAGAACCCTTTCTCTAAAACCAGACTAGTTGCCTGGAAGAAGCAGAAACCAGCTGAGCTGTCTGGAAGAGGTTTTTAGATCAGAGTTACTTGGAAAGGACACCCTCCAACCTGCTGAGCTGCCTTCAGGCTGTGCTCTGTGTCCCAGGTTCCAGCTGGGGTGGGCTTTGGTGATGAAGCTGTTGTTGAGTCATTTTCTACTCCTGTAAGTAACCCTTTGCCTGTGTTCCTGTAAGTAATCTCCCCCTACCACCCACCCACAAAAGCATTGTTTACCAAGTTGGACTTTGGTGATATACATACTCTTGTCTGTCATGGACTCCCTACCTGGGGTGAGTAGGTGTGTGTCTCTCCAGGAAATGTTTTGTCACACAACAATATCATGTCCTGTTAAATGTTAGTCAGCATCCCCTGTGTCTGTTGTTGAGCACGTGGCATTTTTCAGGGAGAAACAGGCAGTTTTGGAAACCGTAGGGATGGGAACATGGTGTTAGCTGACTGTTTGGCAGACTTGACATTTGTTTTCTGTGGCGCTGACTGACTTTCAGTAGCAGAACATCTATGGTTTTAACTTGTAGTTCATGAGTGCTGTTCCGAGTAGAGGGCAGACGATGTAAAAAAAGGAAAGTGCACTTTAAAGTTTTAAGTCTATACGCAAAACAGTATTTAAAAATCTAAAATGAGCGCTGAAGAGATGGTTCGGTGTCTTTGTAACTCCTCCAAAGGACCAGAGTTTGGCTCCCAGCGAGCATTCTCGGCTCTCTCCTGTCACTAGAGCTCCAGGCTATCTGAGGCCACCCCTCTTCTGACCTCCTCAGGCATCCACATTTGCACACGTGCGCGTGCACACACATCAAATGCACACACATACATATGCACACGGATGTGTATATATTCAGACACAGACAAAATTAAGAAAATAAATATGTACGTGTATACATATTTAGACAGACAAAATAAAAAAGAAAATAAACAATCTAAGAAAAATAAGGTAGCAAGCTCACCATGTCAAAGCAGTTACGAAGCTTCTCCGTCATTAGCTATGAAACTGGACATCCTGCCCATCTTTACTATCCACATTTCCTTCAGAGCTGAACAGCAGATGTGGCAGGGCCTTGGAATGATGCAATGATGAAATAGCTTGGAATCTAAGAAGGCGTGCAGAACATTTTTTTTAATTTAATAAGTACCAATAGAACTGAGGATAGTGTACTGTTTATGTTGAACATTCCTGTCCCAGGCTTCTAGGGACATGTCCAGAGCTGGAGTTATTTTCTTTTCACTCATCCTCTGGTTGCTAGAATGTGGAGACTTACTAATGGCTTTTGAGTGTTGATATGCATTTTACATGCATTTCTTTATATGTGTTTCTACTCCCATTTTTACTTTACAGCACGGACAGGAAATCACCCCTCCCCCTTCTCTGCCATGCCTGGGATTAAATCCAGGGCTTTATATGCATTAGTCCAGCACTGAGCCAGTAAGCTACAGACCAGGCATGGGGGAAAAAAAAGTCTTTCTGAATTTGTAAAAGACATAACTAACACATACCCCTACTTTTGTACTGTTTTAGAAAATGTCAGCACACTGCAAACTGGATACTCACCAGTATGTGAACTATGTTAGGGGTCATAGCAGACTCAAAGGGCTTTGCAGTGGGGAGTAGCATGAGCTAGCCTCCACAGAAACCTTGCGGGACTCAGCACCTCAGCCTCAGGAACGTGGAGGGTGAGAATGAAGCACAGGGCTGGAACTGAGAAGCCTGATCCCAAAGCCACAACAAACAAACAAACAAACTGAAAAGCAGCCTAAGGGCGTCATGAAAGATGCACACACAGAGAACAAAGATAGGCCAATAAATACTTTAGAAGAGAGAATGTGGTTGGGACAGGATTTGACTTAGTAGAGATGGAAGAGCTGAGAGGCGCAGCGGTGCAGCTGTGCTCTGCGGGACCCAGGCAAGACGGAGGGAGTGAAACAAGAGGGAACCTGAGCCGAGTGAAGGACCGATGAAGACTTAAACTGTTGGAAACCTTCTGCCCATCCCTCTCCGGACAGTCATCTGGAGGCTTGCGCAACAAAAATTAAATCAATACGCTCTGCAAGTAGTGATGACAGACTTGGCC
>CM053747.1:10608199-10646527 GCA_028658305.1 Pachyuromys duprasi
ACTCTGTGTGTTGTGTTGAGGCATAAGGTGGGGGGGGGGATTTAATCCTCCAAGCAAAACAGGCAAGGCAAGAACAAGAGTGGTTATTAATGCATTACCAAACTGCAACAAATACGACAGGCTGAAACACACCACTTTATTGTGCTAATGGTTTCTTAGGCCCCATGTTCAGGCCTCACACTCTAATACAGCCTAAGTGGGAACGGCTTTTACTTGCTTCACAACACCTAGAGGCTCAGTTGGGAACTGTGAGGCATCTGGAGCACCCCAGTAACAAAGGGCAGAATCATGCAGAAGCACCTTTAAGCACAGGAATAGAAACTAGTGGGGTGGCATGAGGACTGGGTTCTGTTGGGCATGCCAATTAGAGTTCATATGTGAGGTCTCTTTATGTAGTTTGAGTTTCATATGGTGGTTGGGCTTGTCAGCCCAGGAACCAGCAAAACACGTTAGAAGCTTTCCTGGCCGCCTCTGTGTGTCATACTCTGTCACTTTTGCTGCTTTGTGTTGGTCATAGCAACCCATCCAGGCTCACCAGTGGCATAAACACATTATTCAAGGTGGAATGTCAAATGATGTATAGCCCCGGAGAGTCACAAAAGATACTGTCTACTAGTCTTCTTCAGGAAATCAAGGCAGAAGATAAAAAGCAAAAACAGGCCCACTGTAGTTAAAGGGCTCCTGAGGAAGGAATGGAAAAAAAAAAAAAAACTCATGTGAACCTACTGGTCCCTGAGGCTTCTGCTACAGCCCCTGACCAGATTTGGGGACTTCCCAAGGCAACACCTGGGGCCCCCGATGGTAGGAATGGCCAAGACCAAGTGAACGTGTGGAGTCCCAGCAGCAAAAGATCAGTGGCCCTTGTTTGGACTCTGTCTTAAGGAAACAACCAGGGCCAGAGGTGGTGGTGACAGGAGCTTTGAGAGTTCAAGGCCAGGCTCGCCTACACGGGGAATTCCAGTCAGCGCCGCCAAGGATACGCAGTAAGATCCTGTCTTTAAGCAGAGAACAATCAGAGAGGTTTAAACATGTTTGAAGCAGAGCATTGGCTGTGATATTTGGGGGGCGGTGTCTCTTTTATGTTGAGACGATGGCTTCATTTTGTTCAAAGGAGTTCTTAGCCTGAGGATTAGCTCAGCTGGTAGAACGCTTGTTGAGAATGCACGGATCCTTCCCTGTGTGTGTCCCGCCCTCCCCCGTGCTCCATTAACCAGGTGTACAGACTTTGCACACCTGTAGTCCCAGCACTGAGAGGGAAAAGCCAGGCGAATCAGAAGTTCAAGCTTACCCTCACCTGCACAGAGAGCTTGGGGCCAGCCTTGGCTGAATGAGAAAAGCGGAAAAACGTGTCCTTTTAAAGAAACATACCAGAATGTGTACAAATGAAACATCCTTTCTTGGATCTGCTTCACAGCAATCGAGGGAGAAGGGTGGAGGTATAAATGAAATAATATTGGGTATACGTTGGTAATTTTGGAAACCAGTTGTGGCCATATGAGAGTTCTTTAATGATTTTCTCTCCTTCTCTGTATGTTTGTAAACTTTCGTACCAAAAAAGGAATATGAACTTTACACACAAACCCATACATGCATGCACATGCATGCAGATAGGAGCTAACCTCCAGACAGGATTTGCTGTACTCCACAGAGAAATTAATAATTTCAAATAAATTATAAAATAATTGCATTAGCTCAAATCAGATTTTATTATTATTATTTGTTACAATTTATTCAATTTGTGTCCCAGCTGTGGCCCCCTCCCTCATCTCCTCCCAACCCTGCCCTCCCTCCCTCTTCTCCCCTTATGCCCATCCCCTAGGCCACTGATAGAGGAGGTCCTTCTCCCCTTCTATCTGACCCTAGCCTATCGGGTCCATCAGGACTGGTTGCATTGTTTTCCTCTGTGGACTGGCAAGGCTGTACCCCACAGGGGGAGGGGATCAGGGAGCCTGCCACTGAGTTCATGCCAGAGAGAGTCCCTGCTCCTCTTACTAGGGACCCCACTTGGAGACTGATTTTATGGGCTACATCTGAGCCTGGGTTTTAGGTCCTCTCCATGCATTGTCCTTGGTTGGTCATTCTCTTCAGGGCACCCAGGGCTCAGTTTTTATGGCTCTGAAGGTCTCCTTTTGGAGCTCCTGACCCCTCCAGATCTTTCTATCTCCCCCTTCAACCATGTTTGTAGCAGCTCTACTCGTAATAGCCAGAAGCTGGAAACAACCTAGATGTCCCTCAGTGGAAGAATGGATACAGAAATTGTGATACATTTACCAGTGGAATACTACTCAACTATTAAAAACAAGGAAATCATGAAATTTGCAGGCAAATGGTGGGAACTAGAAAAGATCATCTTGAGTGAGGTAACACAGAAGCAAAAGGACACACATGGTATATACTCACTCATAAGTGGATATTAGTCATCTCATATAGGATAAACATATTAAAATCTATACTCCTAAAGAATGAAAACAACAAGGAGGACCCTAGGGAGGATGCTTAGTCCTCATTCAGAAGGACAAATGGGATAGACATTGGAAGCAGGAGAAGACAGGGAACAGGACAGGAGCCTACTACAGACAGCCTCTGTAAGACTCTACTGATCCAGGGTATCAAAGCAGAGGCTGAGACTCATTCAAAAGAGTGTGGGGAACCAGGTCAGATTTTTAAACAGAGAATTGCAAGGCCACACTGGTACACTAGAAAGACGTGAATCTCGTGTTCATGGCTTCTGGCTTCCTACACTTCACCATCTTATGAGAGTCAGCACAGCCGTGGTCTTCACACTCTGATGTTTTATTCCAAGCTACATTGTTGGACTCCCAAGGTGGGGAGACCCCCCCCCCGTTCCTTGGAATAGATGCCAGACCCCAGTAACCCACAAAACAGAACTTGATGCAAACAGCAAGAGGTGTTTACTAGTAGCCGGCATGCCGGGTCTCTGCACACAGCTCCCACTTAAGGGGGTGGTACAGAGCCCTGAGCTGCAGAATCACAGAGTTTATAAAGGCAAAAACCGCAAAACAGGAGGGGGTCTAGGGGTAAGGGATTTTTCTAACGGGCAGTCAGTGATTGGCTGTGCCCAGGTGTGGTGACTAGGGGATGGTTAGGGACTGTTTGTACTTCTCAGTCCAGGAACAAAGAAGGGCGTTTAGGGCCAAGTTAAAATTTCCTACCCTTACAACATAACACTCACTGCCCAAATGCACATGTGGACACATGCAAAGGCAAGTTTGGGGGTAGTGGTGAATGGGCTCATTGTCATCTGAAGTCTGTCCTCGGGCTTCGAGATAGGCATTGTGGCACTTATGTGGCAATTGCTTCCTCCACTGATCACTGTTCTTCAACCCTCAGACAGCTGAGGCGGGCTCCTTCCTCCAGGCATGTAAGGCCTGCCCTCTTGCTCTGTCCCCACTTCTTGGCAATGATCCGAACACAGCACAGAGTCTCCTGACCTAGCCTTACACCACCCCCACAGTACAGGGTTTAAGTTAGTGCTCGCTCTCTGGAGCTCTGCCATTCCACCTGGCTCAGCTGTGTTGTCACCCACTAGCGGAATGAGACCACCTTTAGGAATCTTTCCCGTGCCGTGAAGAATTCAGGTCTCTGTGCTCCAGCAACTATCTAAGCCTATCACCTTTAGATGAAAGCGTCCACATTGTGTTTTCTATTACACATATTGTGATAATCACACATTGTGATCCAGCTACCTATCTGTTCCTTCTGGAGAATGTGCTCCTTGGCTACTGGACCGCACTCAACTTCATCACCAGGGAATAGCCAGCACAACACAAGAGTAAACACTTCTTGAGTTAATGAACCAAGGCTTCCACACATATCCCTTGGTGAGTTACTAAAAGAGTAAAAACAAACCCAGATTAAAAACCTAGAAATACTTGCCAGGTGTAATTCATCACTCTCGAGGGGTCAATTAGAAAGACGGTGTTTTGAACGATTCCTTCCATTGCTCTTCCGCCGGCTAGAAGGAGAGAGGCATATTCTGGCTAATTGTTATTAAAATTTCTCCAATATTATTAACTACCTTTCTGGAGATGAACTTAAGTCCAAACCTAATTAAAGTGCTCCTCCTAAATGACGGGTAAAGGCCTCTGTTCCTCCCTGGATTCGTTAAACATCCTCTTCTGTGTTAAACATTAAAGGTAGAACTGTTATCTCCAGCAAGTATTTTCCTAAAAGAACAGGTGTTCTTACCTTGCTTTAAAAAAAAAAAAAAAGGCAGTTACCCCAGAGCCAGTCTCCCCATCACCACTGGAGCACAACCATCTCTTGAGCCCCTGAATGGGGAATTGGACTATGAATAAATGGATAATTACACAGAATGTTCTACTGAGCAACTTTAGAGAAGTAGGGGATTCAGAACCAGGGATGCAGGTGAGAAAGCTCAGTGGAAAGGGTTCAGAAACTCCTTTCTCAATCGAAGCCCCACTAAGCCTCATCACCTCGGGGCTCCTGCTTGGTGATTAAAAGGGACTCCCTGGCTTTTGAAGAGGAAGGCTAAGTCTTGTGTGGACTCATGAGACTCTTGCTTTAATTGGAAAGCTGTTTCGCCTGAAGTATAATAGTGATTAAAACAGTTCTGGCATTACATTTCCAGATGTAACTCAGTAACTGAGGCTGGACTTGCTCCCCTAACCCAGAGCACAGGAAATTGGACAAACACATATGTAAGAGATTTGTTCAGATTTCGCACAGCAGTCCAGGACTGTGGTCCCTGGGAGGAAGAAAAAAAAAAAGCAGTGTGGGTGTCCAGGCACCTCAGCTTTCTGCATTATGGATGGCACTACTCAAAGGGAATCTGAACAGAACCAGTGAAGTCTTGTCTGGAGAACACAGAAGGCAGAGACTGGGGAGGTTGAGACACTCATATCTTGTAGAACAAGGAACCAGAGGGAAGAGAGCCATACAGAAAAAGTCCACAGGAAGCCTGCACAGGGACTGACTCACTGCAGTCTGTTGCTGAAAAGCAACTGTGCATTGAATGACGAGCCCTTGGGGTGAAGCAAGGGGCTAAGAATAAACGGGCACAGCACTAAAATCACTGAGTACATTGCTTAGGCCTGGCATGGTGGTTTGAATGAGAAGTGCCCCCATAGATTCATATGTTTAAACACTTAGGCTCCTCAAGGTGGTGCTGTTAAGGGAAGTTATGGAACATTTTAGGAGGTGCAGCTTTGCTGGATGAAGTACATCACTGGGAGTGAACCTTGAGTGCTTATATCATAATCTCACTGTTGAGGGTTATTAATATTTATCACTGATAAATCTTTTAGTTAATCAGTGGTTATTCATAAACCAGCTATACCCAAATCACCATACAGAGACTAGGATTTATTTAATTAACCTAGAGCACAGTGCTGGGCAATGATTACTCCATCCTAAACCTCAAAGCCCACATTCAGATTTTACCCATTATACTTGCTTTTAGTCATATCTTAGGTCCAGTTCATCTCTCCAAGTGGTTCCACGTCCTGTCCTCATGTTTCCAAGTCCTCTCCTCCTAACCTCTCTCCTCTCTGCTCCTACTCACCTCCTTCTCCTCCTCTCTGGACTGGGATGTCCCACCTATTCTCTCTGTTGCTCAGCATTGGCTGGTGGTTTTATTGTCAACAGAGAGAACAAATGGTGGCATGTTTAGACAAACTTGACATAGGAGATGCTTAGAATAAGCATCACAATGTAATGTCTGAGTTGAAACCAGATAGTGGTGTTTTGCCCAGTTCACAAACCCCAAAAGACCAGGAATAAATAGACTCCGCTGAAAAATACATGAGGTTTTTGTTTATTAAAAGTTACAAGCTGCAGCTTGGGCTAACACCCCCTATCACCACCACCACTGCAGCCAAAGTGGTGAGAGTGGAAAAGCCCTGTGTTCAGGTCAGTTGGGTAATTTAAGGATTCCAGTTCTTCCCAGCATGCCCAAGGCAGGGGCGATTAGTACCTGGCCAGCAAATGCTGCATTTTGGATTGGCTATAGAAAGATCCCCAAACCTATCAATCAACTAGTCCCCCACCCTATGGAGGATGGGCAAGTTTCTTAGCAACTGAATCTCTAGTGAGTAGGGAAAGAATGCAAAAGGTGAGTCCTTTTTCCCTCAGGGCATTCTGGACTTGCACCCATCTAGTTCAGGCCTTAAACTTTAATAACCACTGATTTTTAATCTTTTGGTCTCTCATTTCCCCCTTCCCATGATCATTTGAAGACCCAATCTTGGGTTTTCCTGATATGTCCCCTTGTATCCTATAGGTTTACCTTTTTACAATGGGATCTGAGTACCATTAGCTATATTGCTCTCAAGCATTTCTTTATGAAAGCCATTAAGCAATTTAAAATACAAGGCTCAAAGATAAAAATCAAAATGAGTAGGGGGTCCCTTTAGGGTGGATATAGTGGTAGTAAGCCAAGGAGAACTATTATTCTTTTTTAGGGTCTCTCTAGGCTTTTAGTCCAGTTGTTGCAATACTAGTTTTCTGTAGGGGGTGTTAGCCCAAGCTGCAGCTTGTGAGTTTTTAATAAACAAAAACCTCATGTATTTATAGCGGAGTCTGTTTATTCCTGGTCTTTTGGGGCTTGTGAACTGGACACAACATTTAGGGGCTCTTCAGGGACCTCAAGACTCCAGGAACCTGACCTGGAGGTTTTTATGCCGGCAGTAAGTGTCTGAATGTCTCTGTGCAAATGTCTGTGAGTGCTGTGTGTGCATGTACTTTCTGTCCTCTTTTGAAAATTCCTCTGCTCTCGGGGTATCTGTATCTGGGCATCAAGATGTGATCAAGGCAGGCATACTGGTGGTCACAGCTGCTGAAGTTCAGGGAGACGCCCCTAGCTTCATCAGTATTTTGGTGGGTAATATGTAACTGTCTAGCCTGTTTTGTGTGTGTCTATTGGGAGTGAAATTGTTAAACCTTTGCCAGACACACTTCCAACATGGGGGCACATGGCGACCTTGCGCTCCCGGCTCTGGAAAGGCTGGAATAGGGCATAGTCACCGCCAGCTGTGAGCTCTGGGAGGCCAGTGCTCATAGGCTGTCTGGTCCCAGCAAACGCCACTCGGTGTCTCCCAGGGCGGCAACCCATTCTCAGTGTCTCCTGGGGCGGCAGCAAAGGCAGTGGTGCCCATGCCTCCTGCACCCATTTCGTATAGCAGCAGGAGGAATCAGTTTGTCAGTTTTAGCCTCTTCGAGGTGGATGTTGTACCTGCCTCAGAGAAGTCAGTTTTGGTTCCGGGAAATTAGCTCCAGTACAAGCCAGGTTTTTGGTTCGATTTTGTGGGAGGCCATAGGTTCATTTCTGTAACCAACTCCCCCTGCACGCCCAGGTCCTGCCAGCGGCAGACCAGCTTGTGCTCTGGGTTAAAAAGATAAATAAATAAAAACGTATATGTGTGCCTATGTGTTTATAAAGTTTATGTTTAAAATGAAATTGCCATGTGGTATGTAATGTGACCGCCATCTTGATAGCCACATGGTATGAGTTAAAACAAAACAAAACAAAGCAACAACAACCAATTTAGTTGTTCAATTTAGTCCTTATTGACTAAATTGGTATTGGTTTTAAAATTTGGATTGTTTACACTGATAAATTTTGGTTTTAAAATCTGGTTTTGACTTTTAAAATCATGGTTATGCTTTATGACTTCTCTCCTACAAAAAGGGTACTTTGTTTTAATATTGCAAAAACAGGTTTTAAAAAAATGTTTAAATGTTTAAGGCTATAAGACGTTTAAAGTTTATCAGGCATTTTAAATGATAATCTTAGATAGTCTAACAATTTAAAACACTTTCTCGATCCTTTGGGGAAGAACAAAAAATTTTGGTATTTATTTTATGAGTTTTACTAAATAAAACCAAGCCATACGGTTTGAGCTAATTGAGAAAATTGCAGTTTTTACAGTATATCTTGTGGAGTGCTGTTTGTTTGTTAAGCTGCTTTGTTTATTGAAAAACACGTTTCAATAAACCCTGGTCTTCACCTTGAGACAGAAAAAAGAGAAAGTTTCACCAAGTTCCTTAAAACGTGTTCTAAGTTCCTTAGAGTTTGTTTATGTGATCTTGGACCATATCTGCTACAGGAAAGTAATTAAAAAAAAATTTTTGGCAGTTTCAGAACTTCTTTTTGTATTAATGTGACTTGTTTTTGTTTTGCCTACAAAAATAACTGTATTTAAAAATATGTTGTACTCCATTTTAAAGGCTGGTAATTCTCCATTGCAAAATGTTTTCTTATGCTCTTTCAAGGGAAAAGAATTCTGGCTGATAGGTTTGGCATGGCCAGACTAGTTCATACAGCTTAAAATTGTTCTGTACTGTTCTGTTATGCAGTTGGTTCTAAAATTTATTTAATCACAATGTTAAAACTTTTGGTTATGGGAAAATTGTAAATGTTTCATAGAGCTTGCTGTATCATGGGAGGTAACAGTGCCATCAGCGACACCTAAAGGCTATGTTTGGTATTGTCAGTCACAGTTATGTTCAGTCCTCTGATTAGTGCTTAGTGCAAAGTTTTTTGCTGTTCAATTTTAATGCAAAGTGGTAGGATCAACAAGATTTGCTAGCCTCTCTATGAACTGTGTCAGATTAAAAGGTTTGCTTTGATTTTAGTTCAGCAAGAGCAGATTTAAAGTTATGTTAATGACTGCAGTTGGTTAAAATGTTGAGCTTTACATAGTGTCTTTGTTTTTTAAGGTTAAGCCTAGGATGGGTAACCATAAAGCTTGTGTCTGTAGATCTACTTAAAATATAGTTCTAAAACATGCATCTATAAAAGTGTCTTTATTTTTTAAGGTTAAGCCTATGATGGGTAACCATAAAGCTTGTGTCTGTAGATCTACTTAAAATATAGTTCTAAAACATGCATCTATAAAAATATGCCAGAATTAGAGATTACAGCATTCTGTTTTATAGGATACAGTTCAGAGTAGATGATAAAGATAGACAAAAAATAACTCAGGCATGCTGGCCCTCCAGCTGGTCAGAGATCTGATAAACATGGCATTTTAACATGTGTAAACTTATTGTGACAGAGAGTCCCCAAATCCTGGCAGTAGCTCCCTCAAGGTCTCTGAGAAGATGTGGGCACAACGACAGTTGATTGTGACTCTGGATTGTGGTATGCTAACCACTAGGCAATACTGCCTCAACTGGCCCACTGCTAGGGCCCAGCCTAACCTGTGGACAAAGCCGTGGACACCTGAAGACCATTGTTTCACATTGTGAGAGGCAAGGTGAGGTCACTCTCTTGCGTTCCTTTTTTTCCACAAAAGCAGTTTCTCATCTTCTGTGCCTGGCTGGACTGCCTCTGCTCACAATGCCATGAGACCACAGGAGCCAGGGACACTGCCTAGGTGATGGACTAACTAGTCATCCCTGTCATTTTGATTGGCACATGCGTTGGTACAATTTATCTTTCTCAGGTCTCTGAACACCTTGACGGCTATGCTAAGCTAGTGGTAGCTTTGCAGCTAAAGAGCAGACAATTAGATCCATTGTTAGCTTATTGATCAGTTCATTGGCTAGCTAGAACTACTAGGTACTAGATCTCTTATTAAAAAAAGAAAAACAGGTTTGCCTTGCTCATAAAGTTCATGTTAGTTGCCTGTGTCTTATGGTAAACAGCTAAATAAAGAGAGGGAGTTTATATAGGGTCTAAAAATATGGAAGTTTGGGTTATAAAAATCTAAAATGTTATTTGGTCTAAAAAATGTTTCAGGGTTAATAAATGCAAAAAAAGGCTTAGAGAGTCTTAAGTAAATGTTTTAAGGTATATAAATATAAATTATAATAATAAAATTTTTAAAAATATTTTTAGATTTCTACCCCCTTTGCTACTGTTGTGCTTATGTTGTTATAAGATTTCAGAAGTTCAGAATTTTGGCATTGATCAATAGAATTCTTATAAGTTAATGGTACACTGACTGCTTATTATTCAGTCACCAGCTTGAGATTTTAATTTACTTTTGGTTGTCTTCTAAAGATAGATTTAAAGGTGCTTCTCATCATGCTAAAAATATTATATGTATATCTGAACCAAAAGCCATAGCTTTTACTATAGTATTCTTATTATCTGCCATTTCTGAGGTAGATAGGATTTAAAAATATCTTAAACCTCTTCCTTCTAGTTGCTTTGTCAAGAAAAGTCCAAGCATCCAGGGTTTAGCACTAAAGCCATTAATGTATTTCTGCCTAACTGTCCAGTGTGACATGGAGATGAGGGCTAAAAATAGATGCTGAGTGTACAAAAAATTGCCAGGCTCCATTGGTGGCTGATTACCAACAGCTGTGCCCACAGAAAAAGTATTACAGTTCCGGACTGTAGACACACTTAAGTTGTTTATAAAGGTTTAAGACAAACAGCTAACTGATACTCATTCAGTGGGATGCAGTTTTACTTGTTACTCTCAGAATGTTGATACATTAGATTTGCTGATATGTTACTTTTCTGAGTTTTTAATATATATGTCCTTTTATATACTAAAAATTCATATGAGTTTCAGGAAATCAAAAAGTCATGAGACCTGGATCTGGCACAGCTCAAAATGATCCCAGACGAGTTTTTCCCCAGTCATGGGATTCCTCACTTTTCCCATTTAATAGACAAATTTTAACTTCTGTCTCCAGTCTAAATTTGTCTCAGCAGATTCTCACCTGTTTAAAACTCTATTCTGGAATCAGCTATGGACTGCAAGCTGAAATCTAGTCCTGGAAGCTGACATGATTGTTCCCTGCCTCTTTGGGTGCTAACCAGACGCTTCTGAGGACTGCCCCTTTGCCCATGCTTTAACTGGCATTTCAGCCTTCCTCCCTGATGCCAATGGCCCTATTGTCAGCCTGAAGAAAATTCAGAAGAGGAGACCATCGGCCTAAAATCCCACCTAGCAGGCTGAAATGCTAAGTCAAAAGGGGCTCCCTGACATATAGCTATTATCTTGGGCATCTGCTTAGCTGAAATGAAAACTAGTATTGCAACAACTGGACTAAAAGCCTAGAGAGACCCTAAAAAAGAATAATAGTTCTCCTTGGCTTACTACCCCTATATCCACCCTAAAGGGACCTCCTACTCATTTTGATTTTTATCTTTGAGCCTTGTATTTTAAATTGCTTAATGGCTTTCATAAAGAAATGCTTGAGAGCAATATAGCTAATGGTACTCAGATCCCATTGTAAAAAGGTAAACCTATAGGATACAAGGGGTCACATCAGGAAAACCCAAGATTGAGTCATCAAATGATCATGGGAAGGGGGAAATGAGAGACCAAAAGATTAAAAAAATCAGTGGTTATTAAAGTTTAAGGCCTGAACTAGATGGGTGCAAGTCCAGAATGCCCTGAGGGAAAAAGGACTCACCTTTTGCATTCTTTCCCTACTCACTAGAGATTCAGTTGCTCGGAAACTGGCCCATTCCCCCTAGGGAGGGGCACTAGTTGATTGATAGGTTTGGGGATCTTTCTATAGCCAATCCAAAATGCAGCATTTGCTGGCCAGGTACTAATCGCCCCTGCCTTGGGCATGCTGGGAAGAACTGGAATCCTTAAATTACCCAACTGACCTGAACACAGGGCTTTTCCACTCTCACCGCTTTGGCGGCAGTGGTGGTGGTGGTGATGGGGGGTGTTAGCCCAAGCTGCAGCTTGTAACTTTTAATAAACAAAAACCTCATGTATTTACAGTGGAGTCTATTTATTCCTGGTCTTTTGGGGTTTGTGAACTGGGCACACCAGTGGGGGAAAGAAATCAGCATTTGAATGAACAAGGGTAAATTATATACATTCCACAAGAATATCATCCCAACACCCCACTTTCAGTTTGTTCCCTGTTTCTTGGTGTTTCTATGAAAACGTGTCCAGCCATTTTCTAACTCCTACTACTTGCTACCATGCCTCCCTGCCTTTATGGACCCTCCCTTTGGAACCGTAAGCTACATCAAAAACTTCCTTTATAAGTTGCTTTTTGGTCATGGTGTTAATTACAGAAACAGAAAAGTAACTAATGCAACTATTAATTTACTTCAGTCTTTTCTCCTGTTTGGTGTGTGGCTACCAGCTAACTTTACAATCCTGTAGCAGGTATCTAAAATCTTTTTTGTCTATGTTAAGAATAAGTTATAAACCTACAAAGGTGGATTGTTAGAAGGCTAGGGAGAGGCTCAGCAGGAAATGTGCTTGCTATGAGTGCAGGTGGACCTGAGTTTGGATCCCCAGCCCCCATGTAAAAATCTGGGTGTGCCATCTCATGCTTATAATCCCACTGGGGGACAGAGACAAAGGGATCCAGGGACTCTCTGGCCAGCAAGCCAAGTTCCAGGTTCAATGAGAGGACATGCCTCAGCAGACACAGAGGAGAGTGATTGCGGAGACACCAAACATTGGCCTGAGGGCTCTACACAAGCAATCATGGATGTATGCACATACACATACTTGCACATGCATGCACATTACACATGCATACACACAAATAAGTTCTTGCTGAATACATTAGAAAGTGCTGCTTATTAAAGTTAAATGCAGGTTTTGTTAAGGCGATTTGAAAGGTAATACAATTCTTATACTTTATTTATTTTGGCAATGGCCCCTGGCTGGTGTAATTAGTGAGCTAAACAGGGTGGTAACAAATGAGCAACTTTGCTGGGATTTGAACACAGGCTCTTTGATTGGAAAACACACCTGTGACCACAGTGCTCTTTCTTCCCTTCTATTTTTATTTTTTCTAAGAAGGATCTTGCTTATGCAAGACCCAAGGATCACACTAGGAAGGGAGTTATTGAAACAAAGAGAACATATTTTGCTGGGATAGCCCTAACTCTGGGCCACCTTTTAAGTACAGAGAGCAGAATATTGGTCATGGAGAGTACCCAGCACAGCTGGAATCACAGTGCTTCTGTGGGACTTTCTGAAAGCTCACTTTACAATCACAATGGTTGAAATTTCTACCCCTCTCCTCAACCCCAACCCAGGATTCCTGGTCCTGCTCTACAGGTGTTTTAGTCTGTAACACCACATGCTTCGGGTCTGAGGTTTTGTTTCTTTGTTTTGACAGAGTCTTATGCATCTCAGGTTGGACTCGGACTTTGTATTTAGCCAAAGTTGGCCTTGAGCTTCTGGCCCTCTTGATCCTATCTCCCAAGTGATAGGGTTATAGACTTGTACCTCCATGTCGATCTTATGTGTTGCTGGAGATTGAACCTAAGGGCTTTGTGCCCACTGGTCAAGATCTCTTCCAACTCTACTGTATTTATTCATCAAAGTATTTATGTACTCATCAAAGTATTCTGAGCAAGCATTCTATGCTACAGTTGTTTTTTAACGCCCCCTCTCTTTCCACCCCCACCTCTTTTCCCTTTTCCCCTCTCCCTGTCCCCCCTCCTCTGTGTGATATGCCATGTACATGCATGTACCTGTAGAGACTAGAAGAAGGCAGCATATCCTCTGGAGCCTGAGTTATGGGTGGTAATAAGTCACTCAACCTGAGTGCTGGGAATTGAATTCTGGTCCTTTGGAGGAGCAGCAAAGTGTTCTGAATCACAGATTGAGTTCTCTGGCTCCAATAGGTTTTAAATGAATATTCATTGTGTGATGAATTATTTCCTTTTAAGGAGCTTAGTGTGGAAATATTCTCATGTGAAAAAGAAAGTCGTTGGGGCTAAATACATGACTTAGCAGTTAAGATCACTCACTGTTCCATCAGAGGACTAGAGTAGTTTCCAGCACCCATGCAGGGTGACTATCTACATCCAGGTACATCCTGGCTCTTGATCACAAGATGGCAACTACAAACAAGATACGCTCTGCCTAGCCCCAAGGAGAGAGACTCACGGAATAGATGATTCTTCTTATCCTCTTTTTCTCTGAATAATATAATACACATACTATTATACATATTATAATTATATTATTATTATACATAATAATATGCATATTAAAATGCAGTAGAGATGGACTTGAACTTGGATTACTCTCTCATGATAACATGGCAACAACAGATTCACAGTGAACATGGATTCGGTGATATTAAAGGGAACACAGACTCAGGAAAAAACAAGCAGCTTGCTAGAATTTTTAGAAAGGTTGACACAGGTAAAACTAGGCAGGTATCATATAAATGAACATTTTGCTTTCAATTCCAGATCCTGTGGACACATCAGCAAGGTATCGTCAAGAACTGTTTTACCATATCTTACTTAGGATGGCACCATAAATTGACCAAATACTACTCAACATGGGAGAACTCTCAAAGAATTTTAAATAATTGTAATAAGGGAACTCGACAAGCCTGAAGAAAACAGCAATGTTCCAATATTATAACACAGAAATTTAGCAAACATACGGAAGTGACTAAAGTAAACAAATACATATGCTAAAAATGTAACAGAAGGCATCAGTGGTATGCCATATAAAACAAAAGAGTCACTGAGCTCAAAGGCAGGCGGTGTAGAAGCACAGGTGGAGAGCCACAGAGAAGAAAAACCTGAAGGGAAAAATGTTAATGGGCAATCTGGGAGCAAACGCTTGGCTTATGGGGCTTGAAGTGACCTGAGAATTCCAGAGCGGAAAAAACTTTAGTCAGAGAAATAACATAGAAAACACCTCTAAACTAGAGAGCACAAGCAACAAGAACAGGAAAGCTCTAAGTTCGCCAGCCAAATAAACTTAACCAAGTGTGCCTGAGATGAAGTTCAAGAGAACAGAGGCGGCAGCATAGGGATCCTTGGCAGATGCTTACAGTGAAGGACCAGTATCAGGAAATGGCAACAAAAGGAAAAACAGAGCAATACACGTGTGATAAAGACGCTCCTAGAACAACAAATGCTGACAGAATTCGTAAGCATGAAAACAAACAGAGCTGAAGGTGAGCTTTTACTCTCAAAGCCCAACCCCCACCCAGCCTCAGTGAGGCTGCACCACCTAAACCTCCCCAACAGCACCACCAACGGTGGGCCAAGTGTTCAAACACCCAAGCCTGTGGGGGAAACTTGTCATTTAAACCAGCACACAAAGAAAATAAAGTCCATTGGTGGACAAAGCAAAATGCAATCAAGGAATCAAAACATATCAATGTAATAATTCACTCAACAACATGGGAAGACCAGGAGGGGAAAAGGCCATTATAATAAAACTAGAAACAAAGTCATTCAACGACAGTGGTGCCAATTACTCTCAGTAGTTGCTGTAAATATTGGTGGGTTAATTTACCCAGTTTAAGTGACATAGGATTAGCATTTTTTTTTTAGCTATTATCTCTACCTCCCTTCCAACCCTTATTTCATCCTAATCCTTTCCAAGACCCCAACACTAGACAGGAGAGGAAGAAGATTAGAGGAGAAAGGGAGTGTATGTCTCTTTAGGCTACTTCCTGCTGGTTAGGGTCGTTGGGTTCCTTGGGGAAAGTCCAATCTTCATAGTCAGCGCATCTCCACCATTTTTTTTCCTTATCACATTGCTCAGGACCATTTGATGAACCACAACGACAGCAACCAGGAGCATCAGGGGGGAGCAGCAGCTACCTCCTTCCTCTCTTCCTCCTCCTTCTCCATGTCCTCCCTGCACCAACCCTCTCAGGGCTCTGGTATTTATCCCCTCTCTAGAGTCCCCAGAATTCCAAATGTAAACTGTCTTCAGCTGCTAGTTCACCTGCTGTGAAATGGCCTCTTATCCCATACCTGGGATTAGAACAAAAACATAATCACATAACTGGGGTTTTCAAGAAACTAAAATGCTCACTACAACATAGAGCAACTTAAGGGATTAAAAAAAAATCAATATGTGTTGTTTACAAGAAACTCACTTCACCTGGCAGAACACATGCACCCTGAAAGTGAAGGGATGGAAAGTTAAAGAAAGCAAAAGTAGCTATACTTAAAGAGATAAAATGTATTTATTGTAGGGCTGGGAGGTGGCTCTATGGGTAAAGTGAGGACCTGAGTCCAGATTTTCTGTGACCACCTTAAAAACTAGGTAAGCACTGCACAGCTGTAATCCAAAGGTTGGGGGTCGGGGCACAGAGACCGGGTTGAAGATGGCTGGCCAGGCAATCTAAGTAAATCGATAAACTACAGATTCAGTAAGAGACTCTGTCTTGAAAAATGAGGTGAGCAGAGATCCCGGACAGCATCCAGTACCAACCTCTGGCCTCTGCACTGCATGCATGTGAGCTCACCCCATCATGAACACACACATACACCACACATACACACACCACCATCACCACCAAAAACTGTACCTTATATCATGAAAGGATCGATTCAGCAAGAAATAATTCCAAATACATATTCTTAAGTTTCTAAAACAGTATCAGTAGACCTAAGGAAAGCTTGATCCCGTGTAATTATGCCTGGAGACTTTAACAACCTGCTCAAAGGTGCAGAAAGAAACTCATCCAAAATCCAGCAGAAGAGTTAAACTGTGCCTTTCACCAAGCAGACCTAACTGGGATCTACAGAACATTCCACCAGAAAGCTGCTAAATATGCATGTTATCAACACTCACAACTTTCTGCAGGAAAAGCCATCTGCTAGGTCACAAATCATGTCTCAATAATTTGTTTTTAAATGGAAACAAAGCATAGCAAAGACAACTATTATAGGCCTCAATGTTCAAATAGAAAGAATAGAAAGGTCTCAAACAAGTAACTTAGTCTTCTCAAAAAAAAAAAAAAAATAGAAAAGCAAGAACAATCAAAACCCTGAATTGGTGAAAGGAAAGGTATAATAAAGAATAGAGCAGAAATTAAAACAACAACAAAACAGAGATAAAAATGCAAATGATTAATGATAAAAATCTGGTTCTTTGAAAGACAAACAGAATAAACTCTTTGCTAGGCTGAATAAAAAGACAAACAGAATAAACTCTTTGCTAGAAAATGAGAGCAGAGACACATTATAATTGGTATCATGCGAATACAATGGCCATTGGGGATTATTGTGAATGGTTCCAAAAACATAATAACCTAAAGGCATTGACAGATTCTTGAACATAGACTCTAACAACACAGAGTGATGAAGAGGCAGGCAGCCTTAATGGAGCAGCAGCTAGCCATGACTTTTGAGTTGGTTACCTAAATGCTGCCCGTTTATGAAGAGCCTGCACCAGATTCACTGCTGGGCTTGACAAAACATTTCCAGAAGATCCAGCATCGGTTCTTCTCAAGTTATTTATCTTGCTATAAAAGCGGGATGAGAACACAACGGAAGAAAACTATAGACCAAGATTCTTGATGAACATAGACACAAAAATCCTCCACAAAACACCATCAAACTGGATCTAGCCATGCACAGCACAGGAAAACATTGAAAATTGTACACCTACCTGACAAGGGTTGTGTGATGTTTAATGTTAATTGTCAACATGACAGAATCTGGTATCAGATGGGCTTCTGAGTATGTCCGTGAGGCATTCCCCTGATTGTGTTGAGGAAAGATCTGCCCACGGTGGGTGGCCCCATTCCCTACCTGGGATTCTGGGCTGTGCAAGTGGAGAAAGGGAGCTCCACTCCTCTTCTGATGTGGTGTAACCAGCTGTTTCGGGCTCCTTCCTACTGCCTCTTTCTGGACTGTACCTTGAGCCCCGAGCTAAAACAAGCCCTTTCTTCTTTAAGTTGGTCAAGATATCAATCACCCTATAGATTAACATGATTTTATATTTTATGTATTAATCACAATAAATTTAAAAAAGACAACCACTGCAAGAAACATGGACTCAAAAAATTTAATTTTTCCTACCTGTCAGTCAGGACAGAAATGTACGGGTGACTTTCACATCTTTCTCTGACTCTGCTGCTCACTGTTCCACGGGGAATGGTGGGTTAGATTGTTGAACAGCTTATGGCCCAGGTAACCCCAAGCATCTGGAATCTGTGGGGCTGTAAAAGTTCAACAGTGCAGCTGATGCCACATGGATATCAGAGGAGCCTTCCTTCAGATGCCCCAGTTGAAATGAGATTGAAGATTGTTCTTTTCCCTTCTCTCATCATGAAACTGTTTTCACTTCTGAGGACTGTGTTACTTGCTGAGGGGATATTTTAAGGCTGTTTCTGCCTACGTGATGTTTGTGTCTTCTGTGTTTTCCCTGGATGAAAATCAAGCTTCTCCTTGGGTCCTTGAAATCAGAAGGACAAACAGGAGCCATCATATGTTCAGTGATGGCTACAGGACTGGATTTCATTAAACTACTGTCATGACCCATACGGAGCGGTAATATTTTAACTTTTCTCCACATGACCAGATGCTTGGAGTCATCAGTTTGTTTGTCCAAAGATACACAGAAGGGTGATGTGCAGGGCGGTACTCAGAACTGTGTTAGAGCCCAAATCCAGAATATTCTATGTAACCTTTAATAACCCCTTTATTTAGTATCAAGATGACTTTATTTAGTATCTTGGAGAAAAGATACTAAATAAAGTCATCTTGAAAGGGGACAGAACCCTAGTCCTTTCTCCAAAGGTAACAAATGCTCTTATTTCTAAGCCATCTCTACAGCTCTTTTCTTCAGATTTTTGAGACTGGCCTCAAACTCATTATAAAGCTGAGGAGGGCCTTGAACTTCTGGTCCTCCTATCTCCACCTTCAAAATCCTGGGATTACAGGCTTGAGCCTCTAAAGCCAGCCAGCATCCAGCTTTGACAACCCAAGATGTGAAAGTATGTACAAAGCTATGGCGGCAAAATTATGCAAAGAGAGAGCCTGCTCCCCGGCCTGGGAAAGAGTCTGTGCTAGGAAACAATAGCAACATGGGGAGTGTTAAACAGAGCTCAGGTGGCATCAACCACTAGGAACCTAAGACTGAACTGATTGCATCCACAGGAATGAGTGCTGACAAAGTGGGGTGTGCTGATTTCCGAAGCTCTGGTATCTACACAAGAGGCAGCTGTGGGCTTTAATTGCCCTTCTTAAAGTAAGTGCGTTGGTGGTACAGTAATCAGCAAGGCCATTTCCAGTTCTGGAGCTCTGTCTTTTGATTTGAAGGACTATGAGATGAGTGGTAGCACACACATCTACTGCAGGTAAGCCAAGATTTTCCGAAAGAGTGATAGTTTCCTTTTCAATCCATCCTTGGAAGGATGGGATTTGACCCTGTGAGATGCACTGAAACCAAAGAACATTTTTAAAAGCCAGTTATTAAAATACTGCTTGAAAAGTAAGCACTCCAATAGAAGGGATGAAATAATTCTGTTTGCGGAACATGCATGTCAGTGAAACCTCTGCTTATGAATACACCTGCTCTATGAAGTTTAATGAAAATCTACAAATAAGATCTAATGTCCTATGTGGAGAGAAATATTCTGACAGAATTTGTTTGACACAGAGTTCTCAGCAGCTAGGAATACATGAGTCCAGCCCTTGTTGTAACCTGTTAAGCAGCTATCTCTCAGGAAACTTAATGATGGACGTGTTCCAGAAATGATTTCCTATAATTCTTCCACATTAGTGTAGAAATCAGCTAAGGCTGTGGAATGCAAATCAGTGATTTTATCTTGCAAAATTTATTCTAATTTTCCTCTTGGGATAGACCTTGCATTTGAAACATATTGACTTTGAGCAAATCCAAGGCCCATTTTGCATCTGCAAAAACACAAATATTAAACCCTAAGCAGTGGCTAATGGTCTCAGCATCTGTGCAACTCTGTGTTGTAAGGAACAAAAGCTATCTGAAATCCAGTCTGGCAATTCATTGCTTTTTAAAATATTTTTCTAAAATTTAAATAATTAATAAATTATTAAAATGTGATTTTTTTTGAAACTGGATGCATTATTCCAGTGAACACAAAAGCACATCCCATCCAGCTAAGATTTCTTCCTTCCCTCCTTCCTTCCCTTCATAAAGATTTTTGTGTTTGTTTATGTGTATGTATGTGTGTAGCCAGAAGAGTTAGGGCACTGAAAGCCACCTGACACAGGTGCCAGGAACCATACCTGGGTTGTCTGCAAGAACAGTAGTGCTCTTAACCACTGAGTCGTCTCTCCAGCCCCTGGTGAAGCTTTCGTTTAGAACTGAAGAGAAGCTGTCAACTTTAAGTAGTACTAACAGGTGATGATGTTAATACAACAAAGTCAAAACATGGCTTAGAGGCATAACATATAATGCTGGAGTTTATAGTGTTTTTTTTTTGGCTGTTTGTGCTTACCTATTATCTATTATCATCATAGTGTGTATGTGTGTGTGTGTGTGTGTGTGTGTGTGTGTGTGTCCATGCTATGGCACCTTTTGGAGGTCAGAAAACAACCCTGGGGTGTTGGTTTCTTCCTTCCACGGAACTCAGGTTGCCAGGCATTTAACTGCTAAACCATCTCATCATTGCTAACCTTTTATTTGTATTTCTTTTAATATAGTCCTTGACCTTGCTGTGTTGCCTGAGAGAAGATGAATGACTTTGAGATTCCTACCCGCTCAGCTTCACCATGGTCTCATGAAGTGCTGGTGATCAAACCCAGAGCTTCTGCAAGGGCTCTCCTAACTAAGCTTCATCCTCAGCCTGTGCTGTACTTTTCTAACATTTATATTTGCAAGTCAAATATAGAAATGTTATTTTCTTTAAAAACAAAGAAGTGTGGGTGGCACACATGAGAGAAAAAGCTCTTTTCTTACATTTGCTCAGCTTAAAAAAAAAAAAACTAAGATAGGGTGCTGGAGAGATGGCTCAGCAGTTAAGAGCACTGACTGCTTTTCCAGAGGTCCTGAGTTCAATTCCCAGCAACCACACGGCAGCTCACAACCATCTACAATGTGATCTGATGCCCTCTTCTGCTGTGTGTAAAGACAGAGGACTCATAATAAATAAATAAATTAAAAAAAATAAGCTAGATGGTGAAGTAATTTACAAGACTATCCCTGATCATACACACGCAATCTTTGTTTATATTTTTGGTTACGTGTGTGTGTGTGTGTTTTCATGTGCATGTGTTTGTTGTAGGGGCATGCATATGTAGCACAGCAAAAATTGTGTAGAAGGCAGAGACGAGCTGTGGGAGTCTTCCCATCTTCTACCCTGAGGATCCCAGGGTTGGAATTAGACAGAAAATGCCTTTCCCTGCTTATTCATCTTGCTGCTCCCAGCTAATGCATTGCTCGCCCACACAGTTCCAACACAGAAATCTGTGTGATCTGTAGCAGATAGTCCTACCTTGCACACAGGGACACAGGCTTAGCTCATCTGTGAGATGCTTTTCAGGTCACGCTTCTAGTTAATTGTAGACAGTATTGTTCCTCCATTTGACGGGAAGCCAACTAGATGTTCTCACTTCTGCAATCCCTCTTCTGCAGATCTCCCAAAGAGGCAAACTAGATCTGCCAACAATTAATAAACAGTGATGAAGTCCCTTTACAAATGAGTTTGTTGTGGAGTTTAGGAGGCAATCAGTGCACAACTACCACCTGTCCGTCCACGTAATTCACCGAAGTGCATCTGTTTCTCAGGAGCATATCACCCAGCCTGACACGTGGTACAAGTGAATGTCGTGTGTGTTCTAGTTTTCAAATGCTCTCCGCTGCTCTGCTCCTGACATCACTCAACTGACACGTGTCTTACATCACGAGTGTTGCTAAGAATAAGGTGACAAGGCTCACCTGGCTGCGGTGTGAGGCAGTGGACCCCACAAGCAGCCAAGGGTGACTGAACCGCAGTGTATCGAAAGGGGTTCCCACAAAGCCAGGGCAGTCATACCAAATGACTTCCCTGGCATGTGAAGAGCCATCTCTCAGAAATTCCGCACCTACAGACATGAGAGCTGCTAGCAAATTCCTAATGACATATGTGATACAGTTTTGAACCAAGCCACATCTGGCATGAGCAGAAACAACAGGGAGGGAGAGCAGGACAAACATGTCCTACCTCTGGTTGCCTTCCTGTGGTGCTGTAAGAGTGACCCTCATATATTTGAATGCTTACTCATCGTGAGTGACACTATGTGAGAAGGATTAGTAATCACTCTAACACAGGTCTATAACGGAAGGAGCGATCTGGATAAAGAAAAGTAAAACTCTACAGTTTAAGAAGAAAAGGAGCAACAGGAAGTGTAATGGACTAAGTCCTGTGCTCAAGTTTAAAGAAAAGCCCAGTTTTCTCCCTCCTTCGATGACCATTCTCTTTGCCTTTCTCAATGGGGATTGAACATCTTAACCAGAGTCCTCCTTCTCCTCATTACTTTCCTTAGGTGTACAGATTTTGGTATGTTTATCCTATATTATATGTCTAATATCCACTTATGAGTGAGTATATACCCTGTGTATCTTTCTGCTTCTGGGATACCTCACTCAGGATGATCTTTTCTAGGTCCCACCATTGACCTGCAAATTTCATGATTTCCTTGTTTATCGCTGAGTAATATTTCATTGTGTAGATGTGCCACAATTTCTGTATCTCTTCCTCAACTGAGGGGCATCTGGGCTGTTTCTAGCTTCTGGCTATTACAAGTAAAGCTGCTACAAACATGGTTGAGCAAATGTCCTTGTTGTATACATGAGCATCTTTTGGATATATGCTTAGGAGTGGTATAGCTGGATCTTGAGAAAGTGCTATTCCTAATTGTCTGAGATAGCGTCAGATTGATTTCCAAAGTGGTTGTACAAATTTACATTCCCACCAGCAGTGGAGGAGGGTTCCCCTTTCTCCACATCCTCTCCAGCATGTGTTCTCACTTGAGTTATTCATCTTAGCCATTCTGATGGGTATAAGGTGAAATCTCAGGGTCATTTTGATTTGCATTTCCCTGATGACTAAGGATGTTGAACATTTCTTTAAGTGTGTCTCTGCCATTTGATAGTCTTCTATTGAGAATTCTGTTTAGCTCTGTACCCTATTTTCTAATTGGATTGCTTGATTTGTTGGTGTTTAACTTCTTGAGTTCTTTATATATGCCATGATGATAATGGACTCTCTGAAATGTTAATCAGGCAACTCTTATGAAAGAAAGCATGGTGTAGCCTCTCAGCAGCACAGCACTCACCAAGACATGTCCTTTACTCTGAACACTTAAATATTTATGGACTACTTTGGAACGACCATGAAAATATCTCACTAGAACACACACATAGAGACAGACACACACAGGGAGGTATGCCCGAATGCTCATGCCCAGAGAGAAACAGACATACTTACATATGCAAAGGGACAGGCACACAGGCACACATGCACTCAGACATGCACATAAACACAGACTCATGCACAGAGACAGACAGACCGACAGATGAACACACATACACAGAGAGAAGACACACACACACACACACACACACACAAATCTATTACTTCTCCTGCCTAGGGGGAGGGTTGCTGCCAAATAAGTAACCACTGCATCCCAGGGCTCTTCCCTCAGCCCCTCCCTGCCTGACCCAATACTGAAGCTACAGTAATGGAGGGGCTCTGGCTGGAAGCCTCTACATTCTCCATCATGAGCGACAAGTCCCCTCTCTTCTACAGGTTTAGTAAAACAATTTCTAGGCACGGTATGGATAAGTCTCAAGATATGCCAGTTTTGTACTTAATCAGTTTCTAGGATTAAGAGAGTGGAGACAGAGATCATATCTAATCTTGTTCTCGCTAAAGGGTTGGTGGAAATATCCAAGCTATAGAACCAGTCTAGATGTCCATCAGGAGATGAGTAAGAGAATGTGGTATGTATATATACACGCAATAGAATTCTATTCGGCCATAAAGAAGGATGAAATGATGTTACCCAGATAATGGGTGGAAACAGACATCTTCACGTTAGCCAGACTCAGAAAGACAACCAGCACATGCTTTCTCCCATCTAGGAAATTTAGATTTACGTATGACATGAGAGTAGAGGAGGACCACTTCAGGAAAGGGCAGTAGACTGATGAGAGGGAGGAGCAAGAGAGGCAAGGCTGGAGGAGACAGGCCTCGTGTTTTCTTTCATATGTGGAACCCAGACTTTAAATACACACATGACATAAGAGCAGAAGGGGGGCGGCAGTGGGATCAGGGGCAGGGAGAATAAGGAGGGGGCATATGAGCAGAATGTAACGATGTACATGTATGAAAATGCTGTTAGGAAGCCTATTTTGCATACCATTTTTAGTTTTAGCCATAGAAATAGGGACCGTTTATGTAGAAAAAGACACTCCTGCCAAGGGCAGAAGATGGGATCTGACTCCCTGGAGCTAGAGTTACAGGCATTTGTGAACACCCAGTGAGGATGCTGAAAGTGGAACTAACAAGTCCACTTGTCACTTGGAAGAACAGCAGGCGCTCCTTACTGTTGAGCCATCCCTGCAGGTTCTAGCTGGAATTCTTCAAGGGTTCTGCATCAAGTCGCATAGGATTCTGCGCAGAATTTTCTCCACATTTTTTTTCATAATTGTCCTGCATTTAGAATCAATCAGTGCTTTGAGTGCAAGTGTTGACCCAAGTGGCTTTTCATATTTTCCTTCCCTTTACCCTTGAAGCTGGACCACACACAGAACTCAGCCCCGCTCCAGGATGTGGTGATGGGAAGACTGTGACCTTTGCTCTGCAGAGAGCTATTTTAGAGACCCAAAAACATCCGCAAAGCACAGGACTTGCAGGCTCCTCACCTTGACCAGGTAAACACTTGTGCCTTCTGGCTCTGAGTTGGGACAGATGTTTCAATGCTTCAAGGGTCATTTCTTTCTGCCAGAATTCACTGAGGGTGGTTCTGGATCCCAAACTTCCATTATGGGTAACTTCTCTCTCTTTTTTCTCTCTGCCTCCCTATTTCTCTCCCCGCCTCCCCATCTTCCTTTTAATGTTTATTTATACGTGTATTTTAAATTTTAAAGCACTCATATATGTTTTACACCGAATATACTCTCCCCACATTCTCCTACCCTACTGGCTGTTGCCCCTCCCCCACTCCTGCTCCCCTTTGTCATCCAGACACCTTCACTTCTATTTCCAATCTCTTTAGAGGGTGTTTCAAAGCATTGGTCCTCTATCCAGGAAACGTACACACCACCGTACATGGAGGTGACTTTTGTAACTGGGCGTGCACAAAACTTGAAACTAGATGAACATCTTTGGAGGCAAAAATTTGTTTAAGGGTGTGGGGAGACGGCTCAGTCTGCAAATGCTGCCTTTGATCACTGTGGCACCCATGTAAAGAAGAGCTGGGTGTGGTGGTGTATACCTGTGACCTCAGGCTGAGGAGGTGGAAATGCAAGGAACCCTGGGCCTTGGTGCACAGCCAGTCTAGGAAAATTGGTGAACTTCAGGTTTAGAGAGGGATCCTGTCTCAGAAACCAAGCAGAGCGATTGACGAAGACACCCATTGTCAACCTCTGACTCTCACACACATGGGCAGGTACATGCATGAAGATGTGTGCAATGCACGGTATATGTTTTTAAATTTTCTTAGAAGAATTTACTCACCTCTGAAGTATAGTGTAAATGTCTTTAAGGATTCTTTCAGCATTTTTTGTTTGTTTGTTTGCGCTTTGTTTTTGTTTTTAGAGAGAGGGTTTCTCTGTGAAGACTTCTTTGGCTGTCCAGGACACTCTTTATAGACCAGGCTAGCCTTGAAATCACAGCGATTTACCTGCCTCTGCTTCCCCTGAGTACTGGAATTAAAGGCGTGCAACACCATACCTGGCTCATTAAACATATTGAAATTGGATTACAATTGATGTAGATTAAAGATGGAATTAAAAATGCATCTAGAATGGTAATATGGCCCTTCAAAGCATTATACTCTTGAGTAGAAAAGTAGGTGTGGACTCTAACACTTGCTGTAAGACATATCCTGGCCTGGCTTTTATTAGGAAGCCACTATAGAATCTTAACATGCGCTAATGAATTCTTTATATTTCATATTCTAGAAATCATTGGTGTCAATCCTAGTCTCAAAACTCAGAAAATGTTACATTTGTGTACAGTGAGCTTCCGCTGCATACACAAGACTTAGTCATGATGTTGACAGCTTTGTTGTTGCAGGTGGCGGGAAGGATAGGGTACAGGGGTAGGAGCTGGGGTCCACAAGAGTGCAGCAGAGAATGGGAGAAGACTGTGGTTTAGGCCCTCCTACTGACCTCCAGCTTTCCCGTGTACCAGCAAATTCCTCTTTTTATGTCTTCCCCATCCCACCCTCCATTCTCTTACATGCTCCAGTGTTCTCCCTGGCTTTCTAGCACTCAGCACATTAGTCCCGAAGGATGGTTCCCGTTGGATCAAGCAAAGCATAAGGCCGCCTTATCACCACATCCTGATTCCTCTGGGGGCTTACTGCCATTTACTTATGCTGTTTCCATTAGACAGCTGCATTTTCATCCACAGAACTTCTGTGACCTGAAGCACAGAAGGGAAAAGAGCCATTAAGAAAAGCCAGTGAAGAATTTTAAAAGTCAGGATGTCTTTTAATAGCTTCAGCTGAAGCCAGTTCCCATCTTTTCTGTAAAACCTTCCCTGACTGAAGAGAAGATATACGGCCATTCTTTCTACCATGACAGTTTCTCATTGCTTTCCCAGCATAGGGTGATGAGAAGCAAACTTTCTTAGAGTCCAGGGCTATCATTCATTTATCCACTTGAGTTAGCCCACAGATTTCTTAGCTGGGAAGTGAGTCAGTCAGTGATTAAGACATAAAATTAACGAGAGCCTTAGCCATCTTATGCAATCTGCAAGATATTTGAAATTTTGTTTTATAGTTATTTTTTGGTTATTGTGTGTAAGCACTTGAACGCATGCTGCCTTATTATTTTTTTTACTAGTGCTGTTTCTTTCCTAGGACACAATGAGGTGCATTGAAGCTTCAGCAGTTCCTGTGATTGGTTCAGAGATCCAGTTAAAGAGGGCTGAAAAGGTCAGCAGGCCACCAATTCTAAAATATTTCTTTTGAGGAGACATCTGTTTCTCTTTTAGGGTGCTAATCATTACATGTGTCTTCCAGCATCACCACATTTTCAGCCATCTGGAGTGGCTGTTTTCCACGCACACAGGCTTAGTCACTGCACACAAACACACACCTTTGCCTAAACTTCAACAGTAGCCTGAAAACCACTGCCATCTCCTCAACTCTAGAGTTCATGTGTATTTTCTCTAGGACATTGCTAGCCTCTTTTATTTGCAGTCTATTTATCTGTTTCTGCTCATTTGAATGCCAGGAAAAACAGAGGGGAAAGTTGTTTTTGTTGCTATTCTTATTCCTTCAAGTCACAGCATGGGAGAAAACCCAAGCTCTACCATTCCCACCTCTCACTGTACACTAGGCCTCCTCCAGAGGAAGCCTCCATCCAGCACCTTCTCATTTCACAGCTACCTTGGGTAGTGCAGGTATGTGGACTCCTTCAGAGAAGTATTTCAGAGCTGATAAATTCTGCTTTCCAGAAATTCCTTTTACATTTAGCTAAAGTATCTCTCATTACTGTTAGGGGTCAGTCGAAAGTTTCAGTCTGGCATACAAAGCCTTGGGTGGAGGGAAGAGCCAAGGTCTTAGATTTAGGTATGACTGATTTCAAATCTGGTCTCTGCTTCCAATGAGTCACATAATTTGAGGCAGCCACATGACAGTCTCATGCTCTGAGTTTATCTGAAGACTGAGGAAAAGAAGATGCAGAATCGGGAGGTAACATTCAGGAGCCTGACTCTCCCCACACTCTGGAGAGCTGAGGAACAGTGACCTTCACATTTGCTCAAGGGGAGTGGAAACCAGGGCTTGCTTGGGTTCAATTCTTCATAGCCCTTAGACGGTGCCCTGTGGCATACATTCTGGCATTGTGTATATGTGATTAACAACAAATACAATATCTCAAGAGTAGGGAAGAGATGCTCTTCTACTAAGTAGCTCCAGGCTAAGGCCAACAATTCCTAATCCTGAAATCTTTGTCTATTTATCGCGAAATAGCTGATTTAGAAATGACCCTTTGTCCTTGGGTACTTGTGAGGAACCTTTATCTTGTTCTGTCAGAAAAGGAACTTCCAGAAAAGAAAGTTGTTTGGATAAAGTTTATGGACCTAAGAATTATATTTTACTAGTAACTCAACTTTTCAACTCCCAAATATTTTATTTGGTTACATTATTCATGCTTTAAATTAGACAAAAAAAAATCTGTCCCTCTTCTTTTAACAATCTGGAGAAAAGGCATCTCTGGGGACGGGACAGCTCTGCCCAGGTGGTCTCTCATCACCCAGGCTCTGCCAGACTTTTTATTTTGCTTTTGATGAGCAGGCACTGATTGTACATAAGAAGAAGCTCAGTGGGATATTTAGTTGCCTCTTGGAGTACCTTCGAGGGGATATGGTCGAAGCTGTGTCCTATTTCCTTGGTGGATTCAGGATGAAAAGGACAGACAGGTTTGGTTTCTGTTCCTTTGGCATTCCTTCACGGGAGGCCCAAGACAAACACCGGGCAGTGGTTACTAAGCAGAAGCAGGATTTGAGGATGGAGCTGAAGAAGCCAAAGGCTAGCATAGTCCCCCTCATTCACTGTTCTGGTGACTAATGCCTTCAGCTTTCGCCCGGGAGGATATCCAAGCTCCTTGCTAGGTGTTCACCTTGACTATTTCAATGATGGCTAAGCGAGACAGCAGTGTGTGCCAACACAGAAGCTGAGGGGAAACTGTTGGCAAAGCCTGTCACCATCCAACTTAAAGAGACAACCGTAAATCCACACTTACGTTCATTGGCCTCCGTTGTTTTCTTTTCTCAGGACTGAAGTAGAACAGGGCAAGATGCCTAGAAGAAGGGAAGACAGAGGGTCCACTCAGGATCTACAGTCCTTGTAGAATTTGTGTTCATGCCTGGCTCTTTGGGGGTACTGATGCTTCCAGTATTGATACTGACTGTCATAATATCAATGTTTCTGAGTTTATGAGAGTCTTTGACCTTCTGTGACAATAATGAATGAAAGTATCAAAAACCATCTTGCAGGCGCATTCGGATGCTCCCCGCCCCAGCTCCGGATGTGCTTCCAGAGAATTACTTAGCCTCTTCTGCCATCCCTTACCACGGGTCCCCTGCTTCCTTGTCAGCAGTCACCTGCTTAACAAGGGAATGTGTCTTGAAACCACGCTCACCAACTACCACACCCGTTGCTTTGGTTTTCCATCACAGTCTCTATCTTCTCACGAATGAGGTGGTGAGTCTTGTGATACTGAAATGAACATAAAGACACAGTGCTCGGCTCAGAAGGCACCCGCCATTAAATGTGAAATCCAGAGAAGGTTGGACTACCATGTCTGCCTTTTCTGTGTTGAAAGTTCCAGAATAACACTCTTCCAGAGTCATTAGCCAGCAAGGACAGCCCTTTCTGGCTTTGTCTGAGGGAAAGGAGCTGTGGCTTTTCACAGAAACAATGGTGTCTGGTGGAATCCAAACTCAGACACGGTTTTTCACAGCTAGCCTTGCTTGTTCAAAAATTCCATCTTGGAACAGATGGGAAGAGAAGACCCCAGAGGTCTTCTAACCCCAGAGGTCACATGAAAGAAGAGAACGGTGTGTGTCACACATAACACTTCCTGTTGCTTTCCGTCTGATCTGTCTGGATTTTAGTATTTGAGAAAGATGGACAAAACAACCCCACAACTGCTGTAATTTCAGGAACAGAGATAATTTTTTAAGATTTGATATCTGAAATCTAACCCCGACAGAGTCATTCCTCTGAGTTTTTTTATTTTTCAAGAGTTTCTTATGAAGGTGTAAATACAACTAGGGTATTGTATTTTAAGCCTCAAGTGTTTTTTTCCCACTTAAAATACCTCAAGGCAATGTTAGGCCACACCTGAAGGGAAATCATTGACAAATAGCTGTAACTTAAGTAGCAAGGAAGACAGCAGATCCCAGAAGAGGTATGCAGGAGATGGTACTTAAAGAAAAAACCAAAACAAAACAAGGACAAATTTTGACAAGTTCAGATTGTGTGTATCTGTTTGGCTTGTGTGTTTGTGTGTGGTTATCTATTGTAAGAGGCTTTGCAATAGATTTGTAGGTTGTGTTAAATAATTAGCAACGGTGACCATGGGCCTCTAAGAGTGGGTAGACAGATGCATGATGTTAAAATCTGGAATACTTAATTTTTCAGTAACTAGTAAAAGTACAAACACAAACATGGCTGTGTATTCCTTTCAAGTAGATCATGGATGCTTCTGTTTTTGTTACTCCATTTGGACACTTTTCTTTCTCCCTCAGTGAGATGCGAAGGTCTTTCTTTCCTGGACAAGACGAGGAGGACAGATAATATTTACCTATACTAGAATGTGTGTAGACCCAGACCACAGAGGTCTGAATCACAAGGACAGATCAGGGTATACAGTGTCCCTCAGGGTCATTAGAGCCAAAGGGTTCAGAGCTAGAAATTGGGAACAGACTTCTCCTAAACCAGAGAAGGTGTGGGCAGGAAAAAGAGGCAGTTAGCTGACCAAGTGAACTATTTTGGCAAAAGGAGAATACTGAGACCAGGGTCTTGGGGGTAGACTTCTATGTTTTCCTAATGCTGGTGATTGGGTCAAGATCTGTGGACAGGGACCAGGTGAGGCAGACCATCCAGTCTCTTCTCTCCTCCAGCTCTCTGCTAGGCCTTGTGGATGTGAACCCCCACCACTTACTCTGAGCAGTTCCATAAGACCTTTATGCATGCCTGGAACCTCATCCTCACAAAAATTATTTTAGGTAAATGCTCTCTTCATTGCACAGGAGGAATGAACTTTATAGTGTCGGGGACATGGTAACAGTTGTATTGGATGTAGATGCAAGCTGAATTCCTTTGAAGTAGAAGTTTCTAGTTTCCTGTGATGTTTTGTTGGAAGCTGTCTTTTGAGAGCATATATGATGTTTTGCTTTGAGCTGTCTCATGCTAGGGTCTCGTGACTTTGGCCAACTGAAAACATCCATGGGTAGATTCTGAAGAGAGGAGATATATAGAAGCCCACAGACAGTGAGACAACGCTTTTTGGATCAACATTGCTGTGCTGGTCTTCATTCTTCGACAGTTGACTTTGCAGAAAGAAACATTCCAGAGAACTTCTCAGGGCAATCCAACTGAGTCTTGGGACTTTTGCTGACTTGTCCTGATCCGCTGAGTCACGCTGATTTGTGTTGTCATTTTGTCTGGACTGCTGGTGTCCAGACAGCAAAGACTGGACTCATCCTAAGGAACTACTTCTAAAAAGGTCTATAATAACTTTCTTTTTCCCCTACCTCTGCTCAGTGGGTTAGAAGGAAGGTAGAAGGGTTTAAGAACCCTAAATAAAATAGGCTTGTTGAAAAATCTAAGCCTACATTCCTTTCTTCTCTAAAGGTCATGGTCTTAACATTTTCTGTTTGTTTTTTAGCTACCTATATCTATTAATCCCGTTTCACATGGACTTAAAAAATGGTTCAAGAATTTCTGTAGTGTGGCTGGCCCAACTTTTTGGTTAATATGGAATCTCTAGAAGTGAAGAAAAAATATTTCTTGTGCTTCTTCCTCGACAGGACTCCTCACTTCTACCTGCCAACCCCCACCTCACCCCGTCTCTTATGTTGTGAGGCTAAGAAAATATGGAGTATGGAGTAAATCCAGAGCATCCTCACAAGAGTAAGTGACCAGGAGGAATAGTGCACACTTTCCTGCAGAATTGGCACCATCAAGGGAAAATGTCTGCTAGGATCAGGACCACTCTTTCTGCTGTGTGATTGGATTAGATGCTAGCTATCACTGATGTACTCCAGAAGTTTATAAATCTGCTGGGGGTAAAAAAAAGCCCATGGCCATCAGAGAAAAAGGTATGGATTATTATTATTATTATTTATTAGAGGCATCATAGGCAGATCAATTGGTCAGCAGTTGCTACTGACCATGAGAGGTGGAAGAATTATAAATACTGTAAAGAGAGTATGCATGAAGAGGAAAATTGTTCATGATTACTCCCTGAACAATGCAAGGGGTTTGGCTGTATGGTGAGGCCATAGCAATAAGAAGTGAATAAAATGGAGTAAGAATGCAAGAAACTGTGAAGAAGAAGGTGAGGGACCAGCATGCTATGAGCTTGGCAGAAGTGGTCTCATGGATAGTGAACACTGGCTTGCATGGGTGCATGGGCTTCAAGAGTCATGCAAGGAACCAGAGTAAGAGCTAGTGTATATTTTTAGGAAGAGAGGAAGAGGGACAGAGAGAGAGAGGGAGGGAAAGAGGGAGGGAGAGAGAGAAATAAGAGAGAGAGAGAGAGAGAGAGAGAGAGAGAGAGAGAGAGAGAGAGAGAGAGAGAGAGAACAACAGGCTCCTAAAGTTTTGGAGAGAAAAATGTCAGTGGGCGTGTGCTTAAGGAAGGCATAGCTAACTGCTGTTAAGCTCCTGCGCCCCATATTTCTCTTCCATGCTTCTTCTTGCTTGTCAACTTTCTTCCCAAAGTACTGATCAGACCTCAGCTAGGAACCCTGTCTCTTTTTTTTCTGTCATGTCATTCTCTTGTTTCCTGCATCAGAATGACAGCAGTCCAAAATGACCGTGTTTGTTTCTTGTAGACATGCTTGTTGCTTCTCTGCCCTGTTGCAGGGACAGCGCTGGGAGGTCAGGGACCACACACAACGCTTTCCCTCGGGAGTCTCACATGTGCAGTGCGTACCAAGTGGTGGCCGACACTGCGCCCTCCACCTCCACACCAGCAGATTACAAGAACTAATGAATGGGGCCCGGCGGGGTGGCTTATAGGGTCAAGGCACTTGCTGCCAAGTCTGATTTTAATCCCTGAATCCAGCATGGTAAAGAGAAAGAATTGATTACCACTACTTTTCCTGTCACATGCACACACACACAAGCATGGGTACATGCATGTACACAGTCACAATAAAATAAACAAAAATGGGACTTAAAAAATAAGAAGAGCTAATGAACAAAACTGAAATCTAGGCAATATTTTTTGAGAGCTGATATGCTATTCTGAGCCTGAGGGAATAACATCTTAGAAGTAATTTATTGGAAGCCAGACAGAACTGAAAAGATAATCACATACAATTTCAAAAAGTAGAGATAGAAGTGAGAGAAAGATTAATTCTGTCATCTATCTAATTGTTTCGTTGCTTTTCTTCCTCTTCGAATAGGGCTCTGTATCTTGGTGCTGCCAAAATTAGAGAAGCCATAGTTTCCTGGGCAGGGCAGCATAGATTCTTTTGCTATGGAGGACAGAAATGCCAGGCATGGTGCCACAGGAGACAAAGGCAGAGGAATCTCTGTGAGTTCCAGGTCAGCAAGGACTGCTTAGTAAAACCTCATCTCATACAAAGAAAAACAAGAGATGGACTACTGAAGGGCATGCAGCCAGCAAAGTGCTTCATTCCCTCTTCATACCCTGCTCTGAAGGTACCGTGATGTCTACCTTCTCTGAAGGTGGAACTGTCCTCCTGTATGAAGACCCACCATGCCTGTGTGTGCAGGTGACAGAGGAAGTGTCTGTCAGGAAGCTCACTCCTAAAATGAATGGGCAAGTATTCTCCAGGTGACAGAATTCTCCTCAGAACCGTTGACTTCCTCAAGCCTATAGCTATATTCTTTCTTGCTTTCCCTGTACCTTGCAGGAGACACTGGGAATATGGCCTTTAGAAGGATTTAATACTATGAAACACAGAACATTTAACAGATAACATATATTTGTTATTAACTTACTTAGAGTATATATATCTGTGGGCATGTACGTGTGTTTGTACATATGAATTATCATGCATGTAGATGCCAGAGAGCAAACTTTGTTGTTGTTTCTTAGGCACTTCTTTGGAGATAAGATCTCTCATTGGTCAAGAATTCACCAAGTAGGATAGGCTGGCTAGTGAGCCCCAGACACCCACCCGCCTCTGCCCCTCTCAGAACTGGGGTTACCAATGCATCACCTTGTCTGACCATATCTGACTATTTTATAAAATGCAGGTTATAAGATGGGGCTCAGGTCCTCATGCTTGCAAAACTAACATTTTACTGATGGAACCATCTTCACAGCCCAATATCCTGTACCCTGTACCTATGAGAGTCCAAAGAATTAAAAATTAGTTTTGGGGGGTATTGGTTTAAGGATTAAAGCACAAGCCTGAATGCATGCCAGCCAGGTGGAGACATGTCCAGCCACCTGCAGGGAGGAACTACCACATTCTTTTCCTGCCCACTAGAGATACAGTTGCTAGGAAACTGGTCCAGATGGCCAGAACCACTTAAAGAGATACTGTCTCCTGGCAACCCACCCGGATGGCCAGGCCAGAACTGTTTATGGTCTTGGCACCTAAAGCAAACCAATCATTTCAAAAGCCAATTTCCCTTAACCAATCATGTAACCCCAAACACTCTCTGCTTGTGGTTTTGCCCTTTAAAAACCTGTTCCCATGAATGGTCCTTGGTTGGAGTATCAGTCTCAGAAAAGACCCCTGTGCCCAGACTTTTTGGTTCTGTTGCTCTCCTTGTGCAGCTCCTGTGCTCCCCAGGTCTTACTATCCCTCCTTTCTTTCATAAGATTCCCTGCACTCTGCCCAAAGCTTGGTTATGAATCTCAGTATCTGCTTTGATACACTGCTGGGTGGAGTCTTTCAGAGTCCCTCTGTGTTAGGCTCCTGTCCTATTTCCTGTTTTGTCCTTCTTCCAATGTCCATCCCCTTTGTCTTTCTGAGTAAGGATTGTTCGTCTTACCCTGGATCCTTCTTCTCACTTAGCTTCTTTAGGTGTACAGATTTTAGTATGATTATCCTATATTATATGTCTAATACTCACTTATATGTGAGTATATACCATGTATATCTTTCTGCTTCTGGGATACCTCACTCAGGATGGATATAAATCTATATAACCTAGCACCCCTGGTCAGATGTACTCCATGACAGCTCAATATCCAAGTGGGCTCCCTAGCAAGGGGAACAGGGACTGTCTCTGACATGAACTCAGTGGCTGGCTCTTTGATCACCTCCCCCTGAAGGAGGGAACAGCCTTACCAGACCACAGAGGAAGACAATGCAGCCAGTCCTGATGAGACCTGATAAGCTAGGGTCAGATGGAAGAGGAGGAGGACCTCCCCTATCAGTGGACTTAGAGCAGGGCATGGAAGGAGATGAGGGAGGGAGGGTGAGAATGGAAAAAATGAAGGAGGGGGCTACAGCTGGGATACAAAACAAATAAACTGTAATTAATATAGAAAATAAAACTTTAATTGAAAACAGACAAAAAACTTTATTCCCCTAGACTGTGTGGCCACATTCCTCCTCTTCATCAGAGAGGTTGCTGCAACCTGGGTTCAAGCTTGTATTAAACAAACCCTCACGTGTTTTGCAATGGACTCGACTTCTGGTAGACTTTTGGGGTCTCACAATCTGGGTACAACACTTACACTATTCATGTGTCAGTACAGTGATTTCTTCCAGAAATCTTATAATGTGTATGATTTCTCCATTGTATGAGTGCCTCAAGACATGGGCTATTTAAATCATTTGCCCAAGTTTCCCTTTTGGTACTGGAGAGCTGAGCTTCTAGAACCTGGGTGCACACTGATCACACTCCTTTCTTTACTTCAGCACACTTTGGGGGATTTACTTACTCTATTTTATATGCATGAATGTTTTTGTCTGCATGTATATATGAGCAGCACATGTGTGCCTGGTGTCTGAAGGAGTCCGTTCCGGTCATTCTCTGGAACTGAAGTTCCTAATGGTTGTGAGCCTCCATGAAGGTCCTGGTAACTGAACCCAGGTCCTCTGCAAGAGCAGCAAGTGCTCATAACCACTGTGCCATCTTTACCTCCCCTGGGACCCACATTCTTTTTTCCCCCTTTCTCTCCTTGTTTAAAATCAGACATCAGTTTCTTTTATTTTTAAACATTTCTTTCATATTTTGAGATTATAAAATAATCCATGATTTTACCTTCTCTTTCCTTCCTCCAAGCCCTCTCATATACCCCTCCTTTCTTTCAAATTCATGGCTTCTTTTTTATTAATTGTTGCTACATACATGTATGTATATGTCATTAGATACAACAAAGCACCTAATTAATATCTATGTGTATGTATATATGTATTATATATACTGTATGTGTCTATGTCAATCAGAGTAATAGTAGTAAATTCTCCCCTAAGGCTGTTAGCCTGAGATTTGCAACCATGGGTTCTTAGTCCAATAGTGGTACCAGGAATGCATTTCATCTTGTGCAGCAGGCCTTCAATACAATCAGAAAGTTGTTGGTTATTACTCCTATGATGTTTGTGTCCCTATTGTACCAGTAGTCATGTATTGCCAGGGCAGGCATTATTATAGCAGGATGAGGAAGAATGGTAGTTAGTCTTCTCCTCTAGTAGCACGTGAATAACCTTCCAGCATATATTTAAATGCACACACATTCATACACCTATATACAGATAGAGAGTAATAGAAAGACAAAAGGAGACAAGATAAAAAGAAAGAGAGAGAAAGACAGTGGAGGGGAGAAACAGACACAGAGAGGTTTTAATGAAAGAATACTATTTCATGAAGACTTAGGAATTTAAGAGGCTGTCAGATGCTAAGAGCTGCTGGAGAAGCAGCACAGCCACCCCAGGAGGAGGGATGCGGCAGCCCGTGTGTGAGTGCAGAGCTGAGAGGCAGAGAGCGGACTTTCCAGCTGCAGATGGAAGATTCCCATGGACCTGGGAGGAGCTAATGTTTCCCCGCAAGCCCAAAGGTAGGGCAGATAGAGAGAGGCACCTCTTACTGCAGGGAAAGCTAACAAGAAATAATCAAACTCAGGACTAAAATAAAATATGAACCAACGTAAAAAACCCAACCCAGAGTCCACATTGGTTTTTTTTTTTTTATGGTATCAATTTAAATAGTTTTATCAAACATTGCATTTTCCACCTGTTTTAGAGACATTGCATTTTTCATTTAGGATACAGTGCTTAGAAAGTGCAATGTTCTTGTTTCCTCTCCACGTTCAAGTATTGAGAATGCCCAGGGATTTATTGTAGCAGCTTAAGTTTAAACCTGTAACTTGTTAAAATGTCCTTCAAGTGTTTCCCCGTGGAACAATGCTACACCTCTACTTGGATTGACTTAATCTACCTCTTAGCAGCAGGCAACAAAAGATTCTGCAACTATTGCTGGCCTCAATGTACTTCGAATCATCAGTGAACCAACTGCTGCTCAGAATGGTTCAGTTACCCTAGACACTGGCAAGTATTTCCACCTTTTTGTGCTGGAAGACACACACACAGGAGAATCAATGCCAGCTGCAGATCCCTTAGACATGTTTGCTCACCGTGTAGGCCCAGCTGTGCTGGCAATGAGACCATGCAAATCCCTAAAGGCTGCCACCGCATTCCCAGAACCCACATTCTTAACCTCACCATGGCACTCACCCTACTTGCTTCAGGCTCCATTCCTGGATGTTCATGGGCAGTGTCCCACGATGGCCACAGGGTTGGAACTGTGGTGTGCTGGAGTCCGCTCATATGGCCAAGATACTGGGGTCCACTCGTGTGGCAAGGATGCTGGGGTCTGCTCATGAGGCAAAGATGCTGGCCACCACTCATACAGCCGAGATGCTGGAGTCCCCTCATGTGGCAGAGAGGCACTGATGGACAGTGTAGCATTTCCCACATCTGTGTTCAGCTGATAGCTTGAAGTTGGCACACTGGGGGAATTCACACCACAGAAAATAAACAGTACAAGTTAGGACTTTCCCCCTCCAAGAACTAGTTGTTCAGAACTTCTTTGGATTCTGCCGCCTTGGTGTGCTTTATGTAGGGGGAAAAATACGATTACTGTCTGCTTCCAGAAGAGTCAAGCCTCTTCCCAATGGCCTAATGAGTTTTGCAGAGTGGTCTCCAAATGGTCTCTCGTAACACTTTCATAACTCTCACTTAGTAGTTACAAAAGGACATTTACAGCGAGGAATATAAGTATATATACCTAGTAAAAGCAAAACTGTTAGTGTGACACTGCGGGAAGTATGGTATCTCTTCCAGCTTCTGTAAGTGGGGCCATTTGTCATGGAGGACCCAAACTGGCAGAGCCCCAGAACTCTGGTGCAGCGTGATACAGGGAAAGATGCAGGGCTCCAGCGGCCACAGGCTCACATCTTGCTCGGTACTTGCTGTTGGACGTTGGGCAGTGCTTTAGCTTTTCCTAACTCCGTTTGTATTAGGAATCCTGATGACCGAAACTGTGATGGCTCTCTTTCCTAACATCTTCAGTAAGTGTCACCTTCATTCCTTCCATGGATCCCTTCTGGGGACTGACCTCACTGTCCAGGTGTTTTTATTTGTTGTTTGGTTTTTTTGGGGGGGTGGGGGGGAAGAGGTGAGAAAGAGCCTCTTTATGTGAGTCCTGATAAGTTTGCTGACCCTGAAAGATGTGGATGAAGTCCTGAGAGCAGGGAAGTATGCCGGAGCTGTCTGCAAGGGGCCCCAGTCACCGCAGTAAACTGCTGACTGACAACT
>CM053747.1:10647027-10830258 GCA_028658305.1 Pachyuromys duprasi
GTCTCTTACAAGACCCCTGTGCCCTGCTCAGTTTAGTCATTGTGGAGCTCTTGTTCTCTCCAAGTTTCACCAATCTCCTCCATTTCTATCATCACTTCTCGCCCTCTGCCAAAGGCTTGATCGTGAGTCTTAATATCTGCTCTGATACATCTTTACGTTGACCCCCCCAGAGGTTCTCCTTGGCATGCTCCTGTCCTGTTGCTTGTTTTCTCCTCCACTCAATTCTATCCCATTTGCTCATCCAAACGAGCATTGATCATACCCACCTGGGTCCTCCTTCCTGTATATCCTCCCTAGGTGTGTAGATTTCAGCATGACCTTTTTCCTATGCATCAGAGCTCTTAGCCTACTTGTGAACATACACTCTCTCTGGGCAGTTGCACAGTGAGAGTTTCTAAGACCCATTGCTATCTTCAGTCTCCCCTCTTCCTGGGCTGTGAATTTGTGTAATGCTGGGGCTTCGGAAGATTCTCTTTTGTTTAGTAAGCTTACAGCTCTGGTCAGCTGATGGCTAAAGTTTTTTTCTGTGCCATTTTTTTTTTCTAAATTCTTTTCAGGTATCTCAGTGAAGGCAGCATGAACGGCTATAGAAACACCTCCAGCTTTTAACTGAGCATTTAAAGTCTTTTCCACTACACTGACATGAACTCCAGGCTGTTTCACCATCTCTTCAATGTTCATGAGGTCTTGAAAGAAGGTATTGTCTTACCCCTGAGCTGGGGTAAGGGTGTCACAGCCAGCAGTGTAGTATGTGGCATATTCATCATTTGAATGTTCACAGCTCTGTCTCTAAAGGGTTACCAACACACAGGACGCAAGCAGTTTCAAAACAATAAGCAGGAACGGCAGGGTACATCCCTGGAAACCATGCTGGTCGGGTTTCTCCTTCTATGATAAAATCTATCAAGAATCTACTTGAAGGGGTGGATTGTTTTGCTTTATGGTTCAAAGGGATCCAGTCCATCATAGCCAGGAAGGCATGGAGGAGGGAGTGTGAGGTAGGTGACTACACTGTGTCTGTGGTCAGAAAGCAGAGGAAGAAACACAAGCAGGGCCTGGCTAGGAAGCAGAAAGTCCATTCCCAGCCACACACTTCCTCAGCCGGGCTCCGCCTCCTAAAGGTTCCACAACCTCCCAAGACAGTGCCGGCTGCTAGAGACCAAGGGTTCAAACACACAAGCCCTTGGCAGACATTTCACATGCGTACCACGACAGAAATGGCATGCATTTGGGGTTCTCTAACCTGTCTTCTCTATCTTCTTAGTGAAAATACAAATTGAGACTAGACTTTTCACTACTGTGCTAACTGGCTTCTGGACACACTGGTAGAAGGACCAGTGAGTTTTTCCCATCCATTCCCCATCCAGCAACCAAGCTGCATCAGCCTTCTCAAAGGCTCCTCCTCCTCCCATTCCCTCCCTCTCCCCTCCCCCTGACTCTGAAGACTATGCTTAAAATAGAAATTGTCAGTATTATGTAGGATCAGAGGTTAGAGCTTGGAATGAAGTTAGATCACAGGGCCTCAGAAGGATTAGTCACAGGAGATGGAAGAAGTTTTTATTGAGCTCTAAGATGCATTTATCACCAATGCACTATTGTTTGGAAAAAACTACAGCTTAGACATCTGAGATTCTGTGTGTGTGTGTTTGTGGGTATGTATGTATGTATTGGTATGTATGTGGTGTGTGTGTGTGATATGTGTGATATGTGTGTATATTATGTATGTGTTTGTGGTGTATATGTACATATGTGATATGTGTATAGATGTATGTGACATGTATGTCTGTATGTGGTATAAGTAGTGTATGTGTTTATATATATGTGTATATATAATGTGTGTATGCATATATGTGATGTGTGTCTGTGTGTTGAAAGGGCCCCTCTACCATTTCTTAAAGACTTATCATGACTCACAGCTTTTTTTCATCCAAAACATAATTATGATTATGCATTGAATTAACTTGAAATGACAGACAGCTGTTTCATTGGATTATCACTGAAATCAGTCATATTAAAATGCTGCTGGCGTGATTGATTTGGACTCTTCAATCTTTCAGTTCTATTAAGGCCAGAGGGTTTTAAAAGTCAGGAGAGGACATCATCTTGAATGTGAGATTGCTTTGGTTGGAGGAGAGCCAGACTGCAGAGAAATACTTTCTACAGACCTGTTCTGATGCTTCCACAGGTTGGTATCTGAATGAGGGGCTTGAATGACTAGGTTCGTTTTATGGTGTCCCTCAGTGGCCTCTGGGCAGCATTTGGCACATGGTGAGAATGTACTCAGAGCAGTTTCTGATGGAGCTATTGAAAAGTCAGCTCTACCAGGCTGCTCTGCCCATTCTCTACTAATGAAAATAAATGCTGTCCTGGTATAGCACCTGTAATCTGGAAACCCACAATACTGGCTCAATGGGCTATCACAGCCCATCACTACGGAGGCCGAGAAGGTACACTAGACTGCAGGGAGAATGAGTGGGAAGGGTGGAGAGGGGGAGTTATTTTAAGATGTTGATAGAGCAGAGATTTTAGCCTCTAAGTTTTCATCTGCCTAATGTTCTTACTGAGAGCTGTGAAGGGTTGAGGGTTTTTTGTATTTTTTTTTCCTACTTGCAGTGACTACATTAGTAGGCTAGTTTCTTAGATGCTTTTCATAGAACACACAAAACTCTTAGGGCCAAAACAAAGGACAATATTACTTAGAGTACCAGAATAATGTGAGGGGAGAGAGAGAGAAAAAGAGAGAGAGAAAAAGAGAGAGAGAGAAAGAGTGCTTACTGAGCTGGAGAAGCTCCAGAGAATGTGAAGAAGGCTGGGCAACATCTGCACATGGAGTTGACTGTGTAACAGGAGAGGGAGTTGGGCATTAGGGACCTTAACCTGTGGTGATAGGTAGTGAGCACTCCTGCCCTGTACAGGCACTGTGCAAATAGTTTATCTTCTGATGGTTTCTATCTAAGCATCTTTGGAAAGACAGCTCAACGGATATCTGTGTCTCTGCTACCAAAGGTTAAAGTTAGGGTCAAGGTTAGGGTTAGAGTCATGATCATGTTTAGGGAAAGGATCAGGGTTAGGGTCAGGGTTAGGGTCAGGGGCATTGTTAGGGTTAGGATCTGGTTTAAGGTCAAGGTTAGGGTCAAGGTCAGGATGAAGGTTGGAGTCTGGTTAAGGGTCAGGGTCAGGGTCTGGTTTAGGGTCAACGTTAGGATTAGGGTCAGAGTCAGCGATAGGGTTATAGTCAGGGTCAGGGTCAGGGTTAGGGTCTGGATTAGGGTCAGTGTTAAGGTCACAGTCAGGGTTAAGGTCAGAGTCAGGGTTATAGTTAAGGTCTTGGCCAGGGTTAGGGTGAGGATTAAGTCAAAGTCAGGGTCAAGGTTAGCATTATGTTTAGGGTCATGGTCAGGATTAAGGTTACGGTTAGTGTCAGCATCAGTATCAGGGTCATGGTCAGGGTTTAGGGTATGGTTAGGGTCATGGTTACGATTAGTTAGTCTTTCAGGAAACTGTCTTCAACAGTGGGCTCATAGACGTCTGTGACATCTATGCCTACTTATGCTCTTCCATCTGAACTGCCACGGGCTGTGTCTCCCTGTGTCCAGTTTCTGTTCTCACCCCAGGCTTGGGATTAGGAATGGCATCTTTATTTTCATGGAGTATGATCCTTGAGGGATACTATGCTCTTTGCAATCAGGATGTTAGCAGAGTACAGAAAGCTGATGAAAAGAAAGAACCAAGGCTGAGAGAGAGGGGCATTAGTAAGGCCTGGCTGCCCTAGGTATGGGAAGAAGAAAACCAGTAGAAGGGGAAAGGCAGCATGTGGGGTGCAATGGGAAAATCAAAGAGAGGGAGAGAGAGGCTGGGAGGGGGCCATAGACTTGTTCTCCTCCTCTTCTGATAAAGGAATTGTGGGAAATGAGTCACGGAGAACAGCTGACTGACAACCGCTGCTTGTGACAAGCGGGTTGATGAGTAGAAAGCAAAAGAGAAATAAAAGAAGGTGGGAGGAGGTGGGCGCCGTCCCACATAGTTCAAGTGTAACTGCATTCGTTATTTTTTTTCTCTTGAATATTTGTAATCCACTCTGTGTCGACTTCAGAGAAATGAAACTGTGAGTCATAGATGCTGGGAAGGCTCAGGCTCTGGAGGACACTGCCAGGCAGAAAGGAAACCAACTCTCATACACCGAGCTAGCTGCAAAGATAACGATTCTTGCTTTAGGAAAGTCCCTCTAATGCAGTGAAAGAAAACATGTTATGCAAAATGTAAATGTGAAGATTCGATGTCTACATTTTACAGGGAAACTTGACCCTACCTGTTCTTAGGTGAGATTGGAGACTCTGCTGATGCCAGCATGGACCATGGGACCTTCACTCATCCCTGTGGCACTTTGATAGAGCTTTTTAATATGCTCAGCAACCACACAAGGCTTGACCATCTCTCTCTCACACAGCACAGCAGAGAGAAGTATGGAAGTGAATGACGTACCCTTACCGTGATCGCTCTGTCTCAGCTCTGACCTACAGTGTTAGAGCTGCTGCTCATGCAGGCAGGTCGCCCCACCATTCTTGCGTGAGTAGCACATGCCTTCGCATAAATATTGCTATCTTCCCCAGTTGCTGGGTTCCTGGATTTCACAAAGGACTTGCTCAGCTCTTTCAACGGAATGAAGCAGTACCGTGCTTCCCTGGGCTGCAAAGACAGAATCTTACAGAAGAGCAAAGAGAGAGGGAAAGGAATGGCATGTTTTCTCTCTTATCCCTCTTCCCCTTCCCCTTATTCCTATCTAGTGCAGCTTCAACCCTGTAGCACTCCCAACCTGCTTTACTTTCCTAAGGAAAGGATGACTCAAGTTAGCACTGTCCAAAAAGGAATTCTAGATAATTTTCTTTTTATCTCAAACTCCCAGTATCCCCCTGGTTGCCACTGCTCTGATTTGACACAGCATCCTTCCTCTCCAAGGTTTCCTTATGTAGTGTATGAACATGACCTTTAACCTCACACAGCCATGGTTCAGTGATTGCTGTCCTACTCTGTTTTCTCTGACCACTGGCCTTGTAAATGTCGGCTCTCTCAGACTGGAGACCTCTCAGAGGTTCAGAATCTGTTACTGTGAATTGTGTCTGTTCAACTGGCAAGAACTGCTGAATAATTCTTTGTGTTCACTTGATGGCAATGCCAATGATGTTGGTGAAGGCCTTCTCCAATAGCTTATTAAAAGTAAGAGAAGATATGAATTTATCCCCCAGATTTGCTCCTTCCAAAAGGGCTTCTCAAAAGCATTTACAGCTCACGAAGCAGGGTGCGAGTGGGGGGAGATAAGAAAAATAAAACCTAGATGTACCCTTCCGACTGTACAGAGAACATTTCTACTTACATATTCCATTGCTGTGTGAAATTCAGCATGCCTTAAAACAGACTTACTGTTTTTCCTCTCAAAGCAGTGTTTCTGATTAGTGTTCCCATTTCATATCTATTCTCATAGCTTCCGAAGCACAAAACCCCTGAGTCACTTATCATTGCTGCCTCTTCCATACACTCATATCCAATCAGTAATCAAGTCCTGTTGTTTCTGCCTTCAAAATAATTTTCATATCTTTCTCCCTCTGTTACCATGGATACCATCGAATCTCCCTTTTAGCTTCATGGCTGGACAGCAGCAGGAACTTGTGGAGTCTCTTGGCTCCTGTCTAGCCTGCAGATAGCTGCTGTTGGAATGAATTCTTTTGTTGTGCGAGCCCCCTGCTCAGGAACCTTCATAGCTCCTTTCTATTCACGAAGTCCAAATTCTTTAACTCACACGGCCTTGCAGAACTGGCCATATTTAAAAGCTCTCTGCTCGTATACATGAAGTTTTTGTGTGAAATTAAGAACGGTACCTTCCAGCTACGATGCAGTGGGGTGCCTTAATGAGTAGGGCACTTCTGTGTGAACTGTAACAGAGCGCAGAGACCTTGGAGAACAGGGCCCTAGCTGTTTTCTTCCCTCCAACCACTTAGAGGCCTTTGTAGGATAACTTCATAGCAAAGGCAGTGTATTGCAGTCTACCTGCTCAAAGTGGTTGTTCCTAAACTCTTTCCCCCGCCCCAGTTTTCTTTTGGTATGTATCTATGCATGTATTCACATATGTGTGTGCATGCAGACATGGGTGAACACACATGTGTATGTATGTGGAGGCCAGAGGTCAGTGTAGGTGTCTTTCTCAATCACTCTCAACCATATTCTTTAAGACAAGGTCTGTCACTGAACCTGAACCTCACTGATTGTGTTAGACTGACGAGTCAGTGGGCCCCAAGGATCCTCCTGTCTCTACTCCCTGAGCTCTGGGATAACAGGTGTGCGCCACCACACCAGTCTCTGTACACGGATGCAGGATGTGAATGCAGGTCGCCATGCACCGCTCTTCCCTGAGCAAACCACCTTCTCCACCTGCAATATTTTTCTAAAATGAATTTGCTTCTCCAGAGAATTCTGTACTTGCTTTTAGCCACATCCTTTGACTCAAATGGCTTTAAAAATGTTCTGAAATATACCTTCACTTTCTTCTAACTGGATAATTCCTCTTTACTTCTCAAAACTTACCTCAAATATTATTTCTTTGGGGAGTCTATTTACCCTGCACAGCTGGAAACATTCTATTTTTGATGTTCTCCCACCACTGGGTATTTAGTTCTAGGCCTCAAGGACTCAAATTTAGTTAGCTACCGTGCATAGAGGCTATCTATGTTCTTTCAGTTTTTTTTAAAAAAAACGGTTAATTTTGTTTCACTCTGGAATTTCTGCCAGTGCTAGAAAACAGTACACACTTTTTTTTTTCTTCAACACAACCATCTTTTAGATAAATAAATAATCAGTCATTCCAAATAGCCAAACTCTTATCTCATAGAGCCAGGGCATCTGCTTTCAGGCAAAGGCTCTAGTAACTAGCAGTGTCGTGGGAATGCTGAGGAGGTAAATGGCTGTCATGTTGTCCTCCACCTGCTTGGGTGCTCTGCTTGCATCATCTGATCCTGCTTGGGAAGTAGTCTCTGTTCACAGAAGGTCTGCTACAGAGCATCTGTATGGCTTTTGGAACCAGGGTTGTGCCTTTCCAAGATATCATGCATGGTGAAGTCTCTCAAGGAACATGGCTATTGCCTCCTATTTGCTAGGCTCCATGGCCATCGCCTCCTGTTCACCAGGTTCCACTTCATGTTGTGTCTTTCTGTGCTTCAGATTCCCAGAGACTTCTCCATCTGACATCTGGTTAATATTTAGATAGAATAAATTCGTTACCCAGCATTCATGGCCCACATTTTCTGAAACATCCAGGAGTGTCTAGACTCCCCCCCCCCCCCGTATCATAGAAGTGCCAAGAGAAAGTTTGGTGCACAGCACCTCACTCATCTTTGCAAATACTTCTTCCATAGTTTGTTGCTCTGCTGTTTCAAGGCTACCTGGACAGCCTGGGAAAGCAGAGGACAGAAGAGTTGCTTTGTGAGTTTTACCTCAGCATGCTGAGATTTTTATTGCATTGTAGATCATGATGAAATCTGCCTATCTCCACACAAGCCTGCCCACCATGCTGAGAATGTGCTCAGAGATCCCGTGATCAGCCTTGCTCCTTCATCTTTTATCTCTAGATCTTCTTGTCTGACCGTTGTGCCTCAAATCTGAAGTTCTTTTCAGTTTTTTTCTTGATCCTTTGATAAATATGGAACCCCATAGGGCATAAACACCTAAGCTTCCTTGTATCTAGAGCTTCTGATGACGCTGTTTTCAGTTCCAAGTTAAGCAAACGCATTGATGCTGTAATTTGCCATGGGCTTTAAGATCCTCTCTTGCTAACGCAAAGCTGTATTGTAGCTCATTCTTTGCTTTTGAGTTATGGCAAAATCCTCCCAGAGGAAACAGTTCCCGGTTTAGTAGAAGACAGTTGAATGCCAGAGAAGATCATTAATATATTACACAGATATTACCCGGCAGTATTCTAACACTTGTCCTGTGCTATAATCACAATCTCTCTTGCCTGTTGTCTCTTCTAGTCTGGATCTCTGTGGGGGTATGCCCTACTTATTGTTGCCTCCTGATACAAGCTGACACTTCCTGTTAGGGAACAGCACAGAAGCAGTAGAGAGATGGACAAAAGCATTCTGGGAACCTCTGCGTTCCTAAGCAACGGGCTTGACAGTGATTGCTGAGGCATGAATTCGCAGGCCTGTTGGTTAATCTTCGTAGTGGTCAGAAATAGACACATTCTGTGTTCTGTTCAGTTGCTAAGGAGGGTGAGGGAGTGCAGATTTCTTATTCTCGTGGAGCAATGGAAGGCTAGTGCTGACCTGTGTAGATAACCCCAGGAATCCTAAAAATTGATCATCACTTGTAAGTTGCAACAGCAGTATGAGACTTGTCAGATGTTGGACTCCCAGGGCACGCCAGCCCTCTTCAAGGAGCTTTATGTGTGCAAATGCATTTGATTTTTTCCAGAGCACTACAAAGTGGCTTCTATTATTAACCTCATTTCAGAAACGAAGAAATGCTAAAAGGTCAAGAAATTTGTTCAGAGGGCACCCACTCAGAAAGAGGCAGAGCTGGGGCAGGAATACAATCTCATTCACAGGTGGCTATAGTTCATCTGAGAATCCCACTCAGGCAATTCTAGCATGGTAACTGCATCTAAATTCAGTCTGTTGCTTTAGAGTCAAGCTGCACACTTCTGCTTTACATCTCAGGTTTGAAGTCCTGAGCAACTCTGTTGACCAAAGGAAGGAAGGTTTCCCTCAAGGAGTTCACAGAGGGGCTCACAAGCAAATTCATCAGAAAGAAAAATTCCTGGAAAATCCGGTAATGAGCAAAGTCATAGACAATCTATTTGCACTTTGCTTTGAAGAAAGCAATACTTGTTATTTTCTGAATAAAATCTGCCTATAAGATAAACAAGATAGACCAAAATGATGCCACAGAAGTAGAAACAACACTGAAGGCCCTGAGTCTTGATTGCTCAGTTGGTACCTTCTCAGTCTCATCCCACCTGGGAAGCACTAGGCACATTTGTTGCATCCCTTACACGCATCAGACTTTTATTACATTCTGATGTAAAAACTTCTTTTAAAAATAAAGAGTGCCTTAAGAAAAAGCTGTTTTCAGAGTATTGTCTGGAACGTGTTCTGTGGTATTGTGCTTACACACACTGACACACCTGTTAGAGCATCAGGGGGTAGCGGCTTACTCTGTTGCCAACATATGCACATCAGTTTCTGTTGTGGAGAAAAGGAAGAAAAAATCATTGATTTTTAAAATTATGGCTAAGTTTTCATATATTTACCACACACAGATAAAATGTTATGACATTTCTAAGTTAATCTTCTTTTGAGACAGAATGTCTGATAGAGGCGCTGAAATCTTGGCTATCTATATAGCTCACTGTATGAGGTCAACAGACACACATAATGTAAAATGTATGTGCAAAATGGAGTGAAATGGAGACAGGGAGATCTAGTGTTGAATCTTGACTTTATATCTGTAGAGTCGGGGTAAATTGGTTGATTTCTTTAGGCTTCTGTTTAGTCATCTAAAATTTGGGGCATTTGTCGTATTGACACCTCTGCAAATGCTGTAAGGATATCATAAAAGTGAAACCGCAAAAGCAAAGTGGCTCCCAGAGTAGAGTAAGTAGAAGATATTTTTCTTACTGACAGTCTGAGAACATCCTTCTGTGTTGGTCTTTCCAAATATGATTGGTTCTTAACAATTACCAAGGGACAGCTCATTCGTGCATGCACACCTGAAAGTATAATCATTATGTCCTAGAGACAGTGATTGGTGATGGGTAGGTGGATCAATAATGATAGAGTCCGTGTGACATGAGAGCAGAAGGAGGAACTATTTGAGGGGAGGAAGGTAACCAGCAAAGATGGTCGGAGGCATGGGGGAATGGGACAAGAGGTATATGCAAAGGCTGTGGACCCGGCCCCAAGGTTTCCAGTATATACTAATTTTGCAGAGGACTCAGGCTATAGTCTCAGCACCTACATTAGGTAGCACACAGCCAACCACCAGCTTCAGTAGGATCTCATGCCCTCCCCTGGCCTCTTCAAGCACTGCACTCTTGTACACATACCCTCGCCCCCACAATATCGGTATTCTCATAAATAAAATAAAAATAATTCAGATAACTCATTTTTTTAAGGGTAAACCACAATGACCACAATGCAGAAATGTGCTGGCATTAAACTCATTGCTTAAAAAAATGTTACAGGGGCGCTGCATGAGACACTGGGGTACAGGGTGAATGGGCTCATTTCTTTTGTTCTCAGGGGGTGTGCCTGTGATGGAAAAATCAGTGGAAGTGCTGGAAAGGCGTGGCTGTTGATTTGCAGTAGGCACAAGGTTAACAGTGTAAAGGAGCACGCTGAATGCCTATGGGATCAGAAGAGGCTGTGAGAGGGGAAAATGTCATTTCAGACTACAAGAGGGACTTAGTGAGTTATGAACAAAAACCCGACTTGGCCAAAAGAAAAGCACGAAGTTAAAAATGTCTTTGTGTACTACTGAATTTGCAGCACATTAATATGATACTAGACATAAGAGGCAGGGATGGGGACTAGGGCAGTCCTTACCATGTGACAAGGAATTTGAACTTTTTCATGATGAAAAAAACAACAGTTGTTAAAGGAAATTCATTAAGCAAAGTGATTGTGTCTGGTTGGTGTTTTAGAAGGACCACTTCAGAGTGAAGACAGAAGTGCTGAAAGCAAGGTGCATGGCTAGGGGACAGGAAGTCAGAAAGGAGTAGATACAGCCCACTGTGACAGAGTGCGATGAGAAAGTACAGCAGACAGAGAAAGATGTGTTCACAGGGAATTTAGAGGTAGGCTGGTTAGGGTCAGGAAGACTTTTGGGCAAGGGTGGTGGGTGAGATGTGTGGACACACCTACTTTCTTCTACTGTGGGGGAGTCTGGAAGACAATACACAGCAGCAATCGCAAGAACAGGAATAAAGGGACAGTCTAGACACAATGAGTCTGAGGGTCAGGCTTCAGAACACTAAGCAGGGGCTCACCACCCTTGTTCATACACTTACAAGGTTCAAAGAAAACAAAAACCAAAAGCACTTGTTTGCCACAAAGCACTGATAAGTAAGACTGAAAGTTGCGAATTGGGATAGAGTTCTCTGAGGAAAGAATCAAAACAAGAAGCTGAGGCTCAAGAGAACACATTAAGACTAGACCTGGACACAGTAGGGCCCCCTAAGGAGACTGGAAGTCAGGAGGAAACAGGAGAGCAATTGTTGCAGTATCCAAAAGAGGAAATGATGCACCAAAGCTAACGTAGTCAAGGCCATCAGTGCCGCACAGGTCGAGAAGAGGACCCAGAACACTCATGTGGCTGAGGACTCTAGGCCACGCTGACACGGTCGGGTACAGAGTCATGGGAAAGCTGACATGGATATTGACTCATGGCTAGCATGACTATTAAGGGAAGAGATGGCCTGATAGACCATGGCAAGGAGTTTACAGCAAGGGAAGAAGCTTTCCTTAGTGACTTAAACTATTAGCACATTATTTAACTGAGCTCGAGATGGGCAAAATCAAGTCAAAATCAGGAGATCAGTTAGGTTGGTTTATCTATGAGGAGAGTCCCGGAGGAAGAACAGCCAATAAAATTCTGTGTTATTGGCAGAATTACATTTGCTTATGTTTATTGGGCTTAGGCTACTGATGTCTAGATCAATTTTCTTGTGTTCATCTTTTGGAGAAACAGTTTTCAAAGGGACGGTGTTTCCCATGTTTTTGTACAAATCTCTTGGACTTGTTCTTTCAGTTTTATTTTTAAGTTGTCTGTGGTTTAGCAGAACACGCAGTTTACCTTCTACGTGGTTCCTAAGTGCATAGTTTAGTAGCATTAAGTGTGTGGCTCCATAAGTTAAATTTGCATTGTTCTGAAATCTACCTCTAGAACGATTGTTATCTTACAGAACTGAAACTCTCCCCCTGCTGAACGTCTCCTCATTTGCCTCTCCCTTCACTCTCTGGAAACCGCATTCTACTTTCTGTTTTTAATAGTTTAATCATCTATATAGCTCCCACAAGCAAGTACACGGAGTTGTCCTACCACGATTGGCTTATTTCCCTTTGTATAGTACCCTCAACTTTATCCACATTATAGTACATTTCCAGTATTCGCACAGAGGGATTTTTAAGACAGAAAAGGTGAAAAACCATGGACAATGTAGCCTCAGGAAAAGAATCATTCCACCTGTCAGACCAGAAGATTCTATGCGGATTTCCCCCACTTGAGAATCATTTGTACAAACTTGAAAATCTTTGTTCTTTCAACCTTGTACATGCAAAAGCAAATTTACCTGGGGATAAGTAAACCTTTAAACAGCAATGCATTGGCTGGTTATGAAGTGAAATCAAGGCTCCACAGGGAGCGGGGAGGCCGCCAGGCACCTGTGCAAAGAAAATGAAGAGTATGGGAGAGGTGAGAACTGAGGGCTGATGAAGGGCCCAGGGGTCAAGTGTCTGGCCAGAAGCCTCCTCTCTATGAATCCTTTCAGACTCGCCTGTATTGTCATAGAAACCAAGTTAGTATGTATCCAGGGAAGGTTTGTGATGTCCTTCAGTTTGCCTTGGGTGGGAATTTCAAGAAGACACGGACAACAAAGAAAGGGAGCCCCAAAAGCCCTGGTGATAGGGAAACCAGATGCCTGCTAGGTACATACAAAACACAGAGAATTGGGCACAGTTAGGCTTAAATGCTGAGCTAGCATTTTGCAAGGACCCCGTTCTCAGTAGCATTATGGGATGTTCCCTATATTTCCATATATCTCTACCACCTCTTTCGTTGTATATTCTGCTGCTCGCTTGACATTTCTATTTAGATGACTAAAATGTAACTCAAACTGGACATTTTCAGGACTGTGTCAGCTTCTGTTCTCTCCCCAAATCTTTGCCCCTGTTACATTTCCAAGGGTCAGAAAATGGTACCAGTCTTGACTAAATTTAGAGGGGGAAAGTCTAGCCATTTGCTTTTGCGTCATTCAGTTGTACCCTGAAAGACACTTATCGCCTCCCATCTTCTCTGGATTTTTCAGCCCAAGCATGACCGTTTCTTATTAAAAAATACTTTTATTTATTCCTTGAAAACTCCATGTATGTATACAATGTGCTTTGATTATGTACACTTTTGTTCTTTTCTTTCAGCTCCTTGTAGGTTCTGCAACCCATTTTCCTCCAAACATTTTTTTCTTTCTTTTAAAATAATATAGCCAATTATGTTCTTTTAGTGCTACATGTGTGTGTGCAGTTGTGGGACCAAACAGTGGCCATACCCCTAAGGAAATTGTGCAGTCGTTCCTAACTGGTCTTTCTGCCTCATGGTTGCTAGTCTATACTAATGGTCCAAAACTTAGCCTCAAGCTCTGTCAGAGTCTTCTCACTGTACTTGGGATAAGATTCAAACTCTTCTTCATGAGTCTGGGTCCTGAGGAGCCCTCTGACCTCACCCACTACTCTCTTCCCTTGCGACTTTCAGTGGCACTGACTTCTCTTACTTTAGGCTATTCTTTCTACCTGGAAACTTTTATCTTCAGATCTTTTCCCTTTATGGCAATTCTGACCTCAGCTCAGAGGTTTCCTTAGAAGGTCTGCTGCCCTCTGACTCCCAGCCACAGACATCTTTCACACCTGTCACTCCATGCCATTCCACCTTCTTTTATTTCCCATACAAAACCACTTCTCAGTACAAGCCAATCATATTTATTTGTGTTTGTCCTCTTATTCCTACTAGAGCTTAAATCCAAGGAGGAGGGACCTCATCCATCTGCCAGTGGAATGCCCAGAAGGCGGCCATTGTCTGCTACACAAGCAGGTGCTCCAGAATTATGTGCTGGTGAATTTAGGCGAACGCTTCCCATTTTGGAAGCTTGCAGGTGGATGCAGCAGGCAGAAGCTGTGTTCTCTGGACAGATCTCTGCTCCTGTGAGAGATGAAAGAAGAACATGCTATTCAGTAAATTAACAGCAATAGCCCTGGCATCTTCAGGTTGCAGGGCAGCTGAGTTTGGAGGGGAAAACAATGTGGCATTGATCTTCCTTTCTGGCTTTGTGAAAAACTAGGAAGATGAGATCAGTGATTTCAAGATGAGTCACTAGAAACAAGTGGTTTCACAGAACACCTTGAGGTTTAAAACAGGTGGAGACAGAAGGAAAAAACACAGCAAGGTCTCAGGCCACTTAAAGTCTTGCAGTGTAGAGAGAGTCAGCCAGGGATGAACGTCTGAGCCATGGGTTCTCAACCCATGGATCATGGCCCCTTTGGGGGTCTAATGACCCTTTTATTGGGGTCACCTAAGACTATCAGAAAACACAGATGTTTACATTTTGATTCCTAACAGTAGCAAAATTACAGTTATGAAGTAGAAATGAGCATAATTTTATGGTTGGGGATCACCACAACATGAGGAACTCTATTACTCTATTAAGAACCACAGGTGTGACCCACACACCCCCCTGGGAATGACCGCTGCCAGTTTTTGTAGATGGCTGTCTTCCTGATGTGTGGTGGTTAAATTTTTATTGCTATCTTTTTTTTAATGAAAAAAGTTGTAAAAATTTTTTTCCTAATTAAAAGAGACACTCCTAGTTCATGTCAGAGCCAGCCCCTGTTCCCCTTACTAAGGAACCCACTTGAACACTGAGCTGCCATGGGCTACATATGTTCTGGGGTTCTAGCTTATCTCCGTGAATGGTCCTTGGTTGGAGTATCAGTCTCAGGAAAAAACCCATGTGCCCAGGATTTTTGGTTCTGTTGTTCTCCTTGTGGAGCTCCAGTCCCCTCCAGCTCTTCTTACCTCCCCCTTCTTTCAGAAGATTCCCTGCAGTCTGCCCAAAGTTTGGCTATGAGTCTCAGCATCTGCTTTAATACCTAACTGGGTAGAGTCTTTCAGAGGCCCTCTGCGGTATGCTCCTGTCCAGTTCCCATTTTCTCCATCTTCCAAGTTCTATCCCATTTGTCTTTCTGAATGGGGATTGAGCATCTTACCCAGGGTCCTCTTTCTTGATTAGTTTCTTTAGGTGTACAGATTTTAGTATGATTATCCTATATCATATGTCTAATATCCACTTATAAATGAGTATATACCCTGTATGTTTTTCTGCTTCTGGGATACCTCACTCAGGATGATCTTTTCTGGTTCTGACCATTTGCCTGCACATTTCATTTCAAATTTAATTGCTGCATAGTATTCCATTGTGTAAATGTACCATAATTTCTGTATCCACTCCTCAATTTAGGGGCATCTGAGTTGTTTCCACATTCTGGCTATTACAAATAAAGCTGCTGGCTCTTTGATCACCTCCCCTCGTGGGATTGGGGGGGCAGCCTTACCAGGCCACCGAGGAAAACAACGCAGCCAGTCCTGATGAGACCTGATAGGCTAGGATCAGATGGAAGGGGAGGAGGACCTATTCTATCAGTGAACTGGGGAAGGGGCATGGGAGAAGAGGGAGGGCAGGATTGGGAAGGGAAGAGAGCGGGGGCTACACCTGGGATACAAAGTGAATAAATTGCAATAAATAAAAAAATTAATAAGAAAGATTCTTGATGAATCTGCTTGTGATTGAAAGCATTATATTAATTGTGCAATATATTGCTTTTAAATCCAGAAAAAGTAGTGTAGCATAAGCAACTGTAGTTTGACTTAAATCCTTAGAGCAGAATTATTTAATAGCATTTTAAATACAATTAAAACAATCCATACTCTGGAAACTATGCTTAACTACATATGTGTTATTAAATCTTTATAATATTTTCAATTATATAAAAAAAAGTTTACCAAAAAAAGAGACACCTGAAAACAAAAAACAAAAACAAAAAAAAACAAAACAAAATGAACATCTCATGAGCTTGAGAGTGGGCTAGACCTTGGCTGTATCCAGGTTCTGCAGCTAAAACAGTTCCATAACATTGGTGCATAACTTCACTGAGCTGCTGTACTGTGAGATGAGCCTACCGAGAGCTCCAGGAAGCCCTGCCATGAAGGAGGTAAAACAGCCAAAATGTCAGGATGGATAATGGGAACTTCTAAGATGATGGATACTCTAAATGCCACTAGCGGAACACACTCTTTAAAGATGCCAAATGCATATCCTTTCCTAAGCTTGCTGTCACGTTGTAAACAGACCATTTCTGTGCTGTCTTGACATAGCTGTGATGGGTATGTGTAAAACTGGAGGTCAAGTGTCAGACCATGACAGCATCAACACGGCTTTCCTGAAAACACCCTGATGTCAGACTGTTCTTAATCATTCCTGGGAGTCAAGTCAAGACTCAGGATGGACCCCAGTGGGCAGAGCATCTGCCTGCACAAATGAGGCCCTGGGTTCAATCCCAGGCCCAGCATTCGAGAGGTATAGGCAGCAGGATCGGAATTTCAAGGTCATCCTCAGCTACATAGCAAGTAAGGCCAGAGTGGGTTACATGACGGCTTGTTCCAATAAATTGAATGAATGAATTAATGGATGAATGAATGAACGAATATTAGTTAACTGGAACTTGGTGTACTGTGTGACTTCAAAGATATTGCAATGCCACACTGCAAAGAATAGTCATATGACATTGGTTCTTCCTCAAGCATTGTTTCCGGCTTTCCAGAAAGCCTCTCTTGCGTAAAGTAACCCGAAAGGCAGGTTTTTTTGAGTTTCATGAAAAACTCAAAACTTTTTTTTTTTTCAAGTAGCATTCCAGTGAAAAGGGTTTTGAGAAGAAGCACGCTAGAGAATCCCACTCTGGCTCACACACCCTCCAGGCCCTGAGATGTCCAGGACAAGGGAAAGAATAGTTTTGTTCAGAGAGAGCTGCTGCAACATTAGACTCCAATTTTCTTTAGTGTCGGGAGCAGGAACGTTGCTCTGGAGGAAAGTTTTACGGGACTGTGCTTTCAAAGATGCTCCATTTCCTATGAGGAATAGGAAGGGACACCTGAAGTGTTATCCCTGGCTGGAAAAGCTTCTGGCAGAAAAAGTGAAACAGCAGTTTGACCCTGAAATTTTCTTCCTTTCCATGTTAGGAATGTTTTTATCCTGGGAATGTTTTAAGGACATGGAGTACTTTTGGCTATAGAGCGATCATGTTTGATGGTGTGCGCAGGGAGAAAACACATATTTACCTGCTTTAAGAGCATCTCCCAATATCCTTTCCCACTTGCAACTTTAACATTTTAAATTAGCATATGTTAATTATACATAACACTGGGTTTCATCCCTACATCTTTATAAATGCATAATACATTTTGATCTTGTTCACCCCCATTCTCCTTCTGTCCTCCTTCGAACTCCCAACTGACACAGTTATAATTTTTCTTATGGGATCTGACCTAATCACGCCTACCCCAAGCCCATTTTTCTTATATCAGACCTTGGTTTGAAACACCAAAAAGTAACCTTTTATGGAATATAACAATAGACCTGATTCTTTTTTTTTCGTTTTTGTTTTGTTTTGTTTTTTGGTCTGTTTTTCTGGTTTTTTTGAGACAGGGTTTCTCTTTGTAGCCTTGACTGTCTTGGACTCACTTTGTAGACCAGGCCTTGAACTCACAGAGATCCTCCTGCCTCTGCCTCCCTGAGTGCCACCGTGCCAGGCTGTGAACCTGATTTTTCCCCTTCAATTATTCATGAATTGTTTTTTTCCTTTGAACACTGAATAAGACATTTGCTGGAGACATCCCCTCTCCACCGGCTCTACTGATGGCCATGTTATCACTTTTCTATCTCCTGCCTTTATGCTTCTTATATACCGATGTGTAATGAGATGCACACAATGAGAGTTTAAACTTTTATATATTATTATCAGTGTCTGCATATGTGCATGTGTATGTGCGTACACACATGCGTACGAATGCCACAGTGTACATGTGGAATTCAAAGGATAACTTCGTGAAGTGGGATTTCTTCTTCCACCTTTATGGGGATTCTAAGATCTGGACTTGGCTTGTTGGGCTTATGTGTCAAGCATTTTATCCTCTGAGCCCTTTCTAGTCTCAATGGGAGTGTTTCTTCTGTTTTTGCAGTCATGGGAATGAGTTTGAAATTCAGTACTGGTCGCTCCTTCTCTTGGTGTTAGATTTCTCAGAAACTGCTTCTCTATTGCTGATGGGATTTTTCTCTATTTTGTTTAAAATTCCTCAGCCAGTTTTGAATCTGGATTTGTTCCAAATTCTTAACAGCTCTAGCAGGCACCTATAAGGACAGACTAGGTTTTCCTGTATATCAGTTATTGTAATGGTGTTTAATATTCAACATGGATGTTCAATAGAATGCACAGCCCTGAATTATAGGCTGTGTTTTCCAGGAAAGTTCCATAGAGAAACTATATCTTTCAGCGGTTAGTACTTCAAGAAAGACACTGTTCTAACCATTGCAGACTTCAGAGGATCTTATGAATATGTTAAAATAATTTACGGTTTGAAATAGGATGCAAAGCAGTGAAGTTTATCTGAAGCGTCACAGGCCTGGTAAGTGGAAGCATGAAGGATGAGGAACAAGGACATTAGCTGCAAATTGCTCCAATATGACATTAGAAACCCAACCAAAACTGACATAAGGAAAAGAACCCAGTGGTTCATGGTGCTGAAGGAACTGGGAACATGGCAGCTGGCTTCTGTGTCCGCAGGACGCAAGCTTCGCTCTGCATCTCTCCACCTTGTTCCTCTTTGTCTCACGTACTCCACGCAGTGTGAGCAGGAGGGAGGCTCAGATGACTTATTCATTGTTCCAGGCCTTTGGCTCCATGACAATCTCTCCAGCTCAGTGGTCACTGATCCTTTCCCAGCATTAGTCCCTGCAAATCTCATGAGAGAGTCTGACTGGTTCAGTTGAGGTTATTAGCCTACCCTGTTGATAGGCTTGGCCTGGCTTCTGGTTGCTTGGCCATCCCCGTGGTAGGCATGAGTGGTAGGGGCGAGTGTAGCACTCTGATTTTCAGCGTCCCTACAAGTAGTTTATTTTGTGTGTGTTTGGAGGTGTGGGGGTGAGGAAGCCATTACATGAAAATAAAACAGGAATTTAGCCAGACAAAACTAACTGACATACCTTAAGGCAATGAAGAAAGGACTCATGTTTTCTTCAGTTTGAGAAAGAAAATGGATGAAAAGTAGAATAAATATCCAAGAAAGCCCAGGGGAAATGGGGCAAATATGTGAGGAGGATGATAATGATAGTAATAATAGTAATAATGAGAGCCATTCTAATGAACACTTGAAGATCCTCTGGAACTTTTGAAGACATTAGGCTTTGTAGAATGGGGAGTGAGCTATTGAAAGTATAAGAAAGCACACAGTGGAAGTGGTTCAAAGACAAGAGAAAGGTGTACTGACTGAAAGTGAAATTGTCTTGAATATATGGTTTAAATTTCATCTGTTCATTTATTAACTTACAATGGCCATGGGTAGCTGTTTGGAAGTCAATCTCCAAAGATTTGCTATGGGTATAAGCATGTCCGATGAGAAGAGACACTCTGGGGACTGTGACTGTGACCTCAGGTAGAGTCGCTCTCTGTAGTCTGATAGAGCCAGCTCCAGGCAGCTGAGCATCCTAGGAAATTTCCAGAGAGGATGCAATGGGGCTTCATCTGAGCCGGGGCTTATGTCAACATCAGGAATCACACAGGCAGCACAATACAGGGAAGTGTGACTGGCATTTGGCTCTGCAAGGTCCAAAGGTTTATGGAGTATTCTTTCCGTGGGAAATAAACAGTTGGGAATGAAACAAAGAAAAAGGAAAATTACTCAGTGAGAACAAAGTGTGGTTTCCTCATGGCTCCTGATTAAGGAAATCTGTAGCCACACTCTCTGAAGCAGATAAAGCTGTGAGGGATGTCCACTCCACCTGACCGACACTTTTGATTGATACAAATGGTTGGTCAGTACTTTGACCCACCTCTCTGGTGGAATAAAACAACTTAAGTTGATGCCCCTATGATTGAAGTGGAAAGAGAGTGCTGTGAATCCTCGCTTTTCTGAGACATGACAGTTTAACTTTCTGAGTCTTGGTGTCCTCATTTGAAATAGAGAAACCTGAGCCAACAACCTAGATATTTTGGGCTTAGTCTAGCAACAATGTTTTCCCCTTAAGGATAGTTATGTGAAATGAATGGAGAAGCCACAAAAGGGTTGCATATGGAAATTATAGAGAAGGGGGTTGAGACTTGTGACCGGGGTATTTGGAATTCAGGATGACAGGGCAGCGTCCAGACCTTGGATGTCATCCTAGACAGATTAGTGAACCCCAGCAATGTCCACACGCTCAACCTCTGACTACCTTATTTTCCACATCTAGGGGGACTTTGCAGGTGGTTAAGTTAGGATCTTGCTGTAGAGTCAGTCTTGGTTAGTTCCATTCATCCAACAGAGTAATGTAATGGGACTGAGGCCCAAGGCAAGGAGCCTTCACTAAAGAGAGGAAGTTGGCGCTTTGGAGTTTTCAACCAAAGCCACCACTTTTTTGTTGTTCTTTAAAAATATTAATTCTGTAAGTTCTTGAATGACACTCCAAGGATGGCATCACTGGTGCCAACCAGTGTCAGGAAAGTGAGATCTTAACTGACTTCAGAAGTGGGAGGGCCTTCAGAGGATGTAGTTGGTGGCATTTGAAAGAACAGCAGAAGCTTGGAAAGTGCTGAGAAGAAGGCATGGGAAGGAATTGGAGAGAGCTGTCATTTGGGCATAAGCTGCAAGAAGGATTTTACTCCATATGGGAAAAGTTTTCAAATTCTTCCCTCTAGCTTTGTGAAATGTCCTGTGTACATTTAAAAAAAATGGACTTGTTACTACTTAGTTGTAGGACATAGCCTGTATTTATTTGGGGCTCCCAGCCCCCTGTGAGCATTTCATCTCTGCACCATTGGCTTCCGAAAGCATTTTGGTCTGTGGAACCCCACCTGTTTGTCTGTGATGCACCGGTGTTTCGTTGCTGCCACCGTCAGGGTTTGGCGCCAAGAAGTCATTGCTTAAGACAAGGTTCTGGAATTTTCCCTGGAGCATTTTCTACTGTCAGCTCTTCCTGTCCAGTCTTTAATCCATATCGAATTGAGTTGTATCTCTTGTGCCAGAGGGAGGTCTAATTCCATTCTTCTGCACAAAGATAGACAGTTCAATACCACTAAATATTGCGTCCCTGATAATGGAAGTCTCTCCTTGCTCTCACCAAACTCATGGTTATCTCTTTCCTCTGTGCACACCTCCTCCATTGTCTAGAACCTCTCCTGCCCCTCAGTCCCCAGGACTTGAGTTAAATGCCTTCTCCATCTTATCTAAGTTAGATTGTTATTCTCTCATTGATCATTTTGATTCCTTCCTGGATCTCATCACAATTTATTATGATGTACTTGCCTGCTGTCTTTCCCTCCCACTGGACAGGAACTTTTCTGAGAACAAATTCTTTTGGACAGGGAGACATGACCCCTGCTTACAGACTCCCAGCTGGGCTTAAATCTCAGAAGGGACAGTTACACTAGTAGGGGAAGAAGCTGGGGGGGGGTGTGGAGAGGGCTAATTTGCTGTCCCGGAGCTGGGAAGGGTAGAACCCTTGCCACTGCAGCCTGCAGGGGAAAAAGAGCACCCATCGCCAGGGAGGGAGAGGAACAGATATGGGTAGCATCCTCCTGTATTGGGAACCCAGCCAACCATGCCAACTCCATGTGCAGGAAGCCAGGGCCACAAAGACCTCATCTTTCTTCTCCTTTCTTTCTCTCATCTGCTGCAGGAAGCCTAAGACCCAAGATGGCCAGTGATGACCTGGAGGATGAGAAAGGGATGAGCGGACAGGACCAATAGCAAATGCCACACCCACCTAACTCCATCCCCAATGCTGAATGCAGCACACTGAGTTCACTTATTTTGGGTTGTGAGCCTAGCCTTTAACGGCTGAGCCATCTCTCCAGCCCCTGAGTTCACTTATTATTCATTTGCATGTGATCACAGTTGCAAATAAAAGATGATTAAATTAAACAAATTTGTTTCCTTCTACTTTTTAAAAAAATTATTATATATCCTTTCTCATGATTTCTGAGGATGTTTGTCCCATGCAGATTAGTCTGAGCTCTTTGTGGCAGATGGACCGTGGAGGTATCTCTCAGTTTGAGGAGGACTTCCTGGGATGGCAGGAGGTGACCAACACAGCATCTCCACTGGGCAGCTATTGTAGACTTGCCATTGTTCAGCTGTTGTGGGTGGAAGGAGGGCACTTGACGGAACCAAGGTCACAGCTCTGCTGAGGGGGAGAACCAGCACTCACCCATTCACTCTACTTCCCTTTGCTGTTCCTCCACCCTGACGGCGAGGGGATGGTGTAACTTCCAGCAGCCACTAAGGTGTTCAGCATGGTAGGAAAGCACACCTGCAGACTGTCTCATATCAGGAATGGGACCGTCGCATCCCGGTCCTCATTCGGTCTCTTAATGACTGCAACACAGCCTGCATCCTAACTGGAACAGAAACAGCCTGGCACTTAGGGAGAGTGACTGTGACAGTCTTAGGAGATGGATTCAAACAAAAGAGTGAGCAGAAAAAAGCTGTGCTGCTGGGAGCTTTAGCATGAAGATAGAATGTTGTACCCCTACATTATAGGAGCAGGGTTATGGCACTGGTGGCCTGCCTCCGGAGCCAGGTAGGGATGGAGGTGATGGGAAGATGCCTAGATAAGTTTATTCTAAATAGAAGGCCGTGTTTTGGATATTCATTGTGCAGACCCTGAGTCAAAGCTGTACTGTACCTATATCATTTTTTTGGAGGGGTTGTAATGGGAAATATCTCTTATTCGCATATTTACAATAGACAGGGTTTAGTCCAAAGTCAGAATCCTCAGGCTTTGCTTGGAGAAGGCTGATGGTCAGGTAGAAAGGTGAAGCAGACTCATGGTCCAGGCAGGCCCGGGCTGTCCTGCATCCTTAGAGTGCTGTATGCTCATTACCTCACGCTTGCCTGGCTCTCAGATCCCAGGGTCTAATCAAAACCACGAAGCCCACAGAAACAAATGTGTAAATTATAATTTGAATTATCCCTTTGCAAAAGAGTTATTTCTTACCCACATCCGATTTCTGTGACTGTTGGTGTGTTTTTGTCTTCTGGTCTTGCTGTTACAGAGGCCAGGTGGCTGTGTTTCTAGGATTTTAGGATGAAGTTGATGATGTGACACACTATGGATTTATTGCCACATTTGAGAAACACAAGCCAGCACCATACTGAGTATTCTCGATGGAAGATGCTTGCCAGTGTTACAGATGTAAAAATGTGAAATGTACACAGCACATTGTTTCTTAGCAATTACAAAAGAGGTCCGGAGTGTGGCTGAGCTGGTGGGGTGCCTGCCTAGCTCGCACAAAGCTCTGGGTTCAATCAACACTGCATAACTTGGGTGTGGTGATACACACCCATGCCGCTAGCATTCAGGAGGCGAAGGTAGGACCATCAAGAGTTCAAAGTCATTCTCGGCTACATAGTTAACTTAAAGATAGCCTGGCTGTATGGGGCACTTTTTCAAGAATAAATAGATAGGCAGACAGACAGACAGATAGACAGACAAACAGACAGATAGATAGATGGAGTGACAGAATGGCATGAGTAGAGGAATATAGGAAGCATGACTCATTCCATGAGACAGGAATGATAGGGTTTGTTTTACTGAGAGATCAGTCAGGGTTCTAGGAAGAGGTTTTAATTATATGGAGAAATTATATTCAATTTAAAGTTAGTAGTATTTCACTTAGTAGCATGTGCAGTTCAGTTTTAATTTCAGATTAACCTGGAGTGCTGATTTAAGAATAGGAACTCATCACTAATCCAGTCAGTATTTATCCGAGGACCAACGGCATGCTGAATGTTGGGGACACTGTGGTGAGCTAGAGAATCTCTTCCTACTTGGAGCTGACATTCACAGATGTGTCAACTCAGCTGTCTAAGAGAATGTTCTAGGGACCATGCTCAGATCCTCTTCCCAGGAACATGGAATCAGAGTGATAATCCCCTGCCTCTCTTTCCAAACTCCATAGGCACTGTCACCCTGGTGTCCATATGATACTTCAAGATAAACTAAAATGGCAGCTCTGGCTAGGTGCCAAGATCTTCCTTCCTTGTCAGGAATGTGGGTATTTGTTTCACTGCTCCGGACCTCTTGCTTTCAGAGCATAATATTATACGACATATTTTCTGAAACTAACAAATTGTATCTGGTTAGAATTAGTACAGTATTAAATCTTTGAAGGAAGCTTCCCTTCTAAGTTTGGGGGGCATTTTTCTGTTACCTCAGTTTGAACAACAGTCATGTTGAGTATTTAGAATGTGCTCCTACTGTGAAGACACGCCCAGAGCAAAGATCCAAAGAACATGGCTCTTGTTCTCAAATAGCTGAAGGTAAACGCACACAGCCGTACATGAAAAGCATCCAAGGAGCCAGCTTCTACCACACCAATGCTAAGGCAGGAGCCACTTTGGGTAACCCATCAGAAGCAGATGGTAAGGCTTCACTGTTGAAGACACCACACAGACGAATCAAGCTGGGACTGAGCTGAGACCTTCCTGTTGGGTAGCATTCATAGGGCCAGAAAGTGCTGCGCGGGTTGCTGGAGGAGAAAAGGCGTCTGCAGTCAGCTGTGTCTGCTGTGCGCCTCAATACTGGCCTGCGGCAGGATGTGTCCCCTGAGGCGACATCAACCATCCTCTGGCATTGTCGATTTAGGGTAACGAATTACTTACTGACTGGGTTTGAGGACTAGTCCATGAGAAGTAACACATACCTGGTGCTATAATTTGGTCAAAGTTCGTGGCAGGGAGGTCACAAACCCTGGGGGCATGGAACTTACCGCTGATGTTATGCTAAATAAGTGTATCCCCAAATTGCTTTCTATATATTTATGTTTCTATCTTCAGACTAGGGCTGCTCTCCAGAGAAGAGAAGTTTTCTCTTTGCAGGGGGCAACAGTCAACACGTACACGCTGAACGGGTGAAAGTACAGAGAAGGAGAAACTAGTAACGGAGGACATCGGCTTTGTCACCTCCATAATGCATATTGCATTAAAGGTGCAGAAAGACTAAGGGGGTGGAAAAAATTGTATGAGCCAGTGGATGGGGAAGAATATTGTGACGCGCTGTCTTCTGAATATGACATGGCTATGAAATCACGAACAGACAGAAGTCAGGCTATCTACACATACACATATGCATAGACACGTGCACATGTTTGAGTGTGCATGCACACACACACAGAGACACACCCAGAGACATGTAGACAGACACGCACACAGACATGCGCATTCACACACATGGGCACACATAGGAAAGGAGAGTTGGTACGAAGAAGGAGTGGGGAGGAGGAACAGGATAAAAAGGGCAAACATGATCACAATACATCGTGGACATGTATCAAATTGTAAAACTAACCATCTTAGTGCTCTATTGCTGGGAAGAGGCGCCATGACTACCGCTACTCTTATAAAGGACAACATTTAGTTAGGTCTTGCTTACGGTTTCAGAGATTTAGTCCATTATCAGCAGAGCAGGAAGCATGGCAGCATGCAGGCAGACACGGTGCCAGAGAAGGAGCTCAGAGTTCAACATCTGGAGCCACAGGGAACAGGAAGAGAAAGACACCGGACTGCCTCGGGCTTTGAAACCCCAAACCCGGCCCCAGCGATAACACTTCCCCCAACAAGGCCACACTTCCTGATGCCACTCCCTGTTGATGAATGCACTCCAGTACTTGAGCCTAAGCAGGCTCCTCTCTTTCCGCCCACCGTAAGAGGAGAGAAAGGACAGCGCGCTGTCGGTGCTGTCCCACTGTGGACGGCTTGAACGTGACCTCTAGAACGTGCTCCGGTAGCACTTCTGTCCACTGAAGCCTCCAGCTTAGACTCTGGAGTGTTCTCAGCGCCGCACAGCATGACAGTGCTCTGTGGAGGAGACTCACGCAGGCTGTGAGAGATTTGCCCGAGATTGACCCCCGGCTCTTGTCATTTAGCTTGTCAATGTTGTCCCCACGATCCGCAAACTGATAGCTATTCCACCCCCACGCTATCAGTTTGGGCTAACCTTGCCTTTATTGCATCATAGCTTTTTGCTGCTGCTTGATGAATTTTTTTAGTTTGTATTAAATTATCTCCTCCTCCCAAATTGACTCTCAGTGGAATTTTAAAACATATTTCTTAAATATACTATGTCTCTTCCCTTTGAGCAGGGTACAGTCTGATTAAGGAGTGATTAGAATCCTACAGACACATCATAGTACAAAACTGACAGTCAAATACTAAATGTTCAAAGCTATTAGGAGAAGCCAGCCAACCTTGCTATTGGAAAACGTTTGTGAGGCTAGCAAGAAGCCAATGTCTTTTCTGCTCTAATGAAGTGAGGCAGTTTAGAAGTCCAGTGGGGCTCTGTCAAAAGCCAGCCTGGGCACAGAAGGGTGGGTCTGGTTCAGAAACGGTTTTTGGGATGGCCTTCATCCTCTGAAGGGTGAGAGGGGGACTGGCCTCACAGATTGTGTCCTGTGAGTCTGCTTACTTCTTGAGAGCTCCCTCGGCTTAGGCGGAACCAAAAGGAAAGGAAAGCGAAGCTACCATGTATTGAATACCAGCACCTAGTCTATTACAGCAACTTTCATTACAGTATGCCATCATATTACAAAAGTGTTATGTGGTACCTGTCATCATTTCCCACTTACAGGGGAAGAAAATGAAGCTTACAGGGTTTGACTGACTTGTCCCAGTTCAAATCCTAATCACTAAACGTTTTTATCTCTTACTGCTGAGTTTGGTCTCAGAAAGCCTGTAACTCCGACACTGGGGAGGTAGAAGCAGAAAGATCAGAGGCTAGCCTAGACAACATAAGAGCTTACCTCAACAGACAGACAGACAGAAGGCAGGCTGCGTGGACAAGAGTTTGTCTTGCAGTTAGCACATGATACTGCTATGGCCTGGCCCATGTTTTTTTTGTTTTGTTTTGTTTTGTTTAGCTACAGGTCACTACCAACAAACATCAATTACCATAGGCATCATAATCATCATTAGAACATCATTTAAATCCAGTAGAGCATGCAAGATAGAATGTCCCTTGGTATGTTGCAGGCATGCCATGAACATCGAGCAGAGCTGCCTGCTTCTGTTCCCCAAGTATTGAGATTGAAGGTGTGCTTCATTATGCCTGACACCAGGCGTTAGTTTTAGTATGATGAGAATGATTTAGAGCCAGACAGGGAAGCTGTTCACACAGCATTGTGGGTGTACTAAATGCCAAAACTTTCCTTTAGGGAGATAAAGTTTATATTATATAAATTTCACTTAAAACAAAGACAGGAGGAAAGCAGGCATTCATTCTCTCAGGTAATTCTTTGTTTCAGTGTGGCTGTTCTGATATAATTCCATCTGCTTGAAAACCCTTGCCAGGGGGAATTTGTGATTGAAAGTCTTACACTGAAATGTCACAGTCCCTGTGAATCTTAGAGAACCTTGGGATAGCTGAGAGCACAAATCTCTAATGTATATAGTTATGATGAACTTGCAATATTTATACCTATTTCCACAGGGCAACACTCAGCGTCTCAGCTCTGTTATACACAGATCTCTTTTGTATATATATATATATATATATATATATACACTTATATATATATGTTTATACATGTTTATATATACAACCTGTATGTATATGCATATATACACACATACACAGAAGGGAGAGAGAGAGATTGAGAAAGAGAGAGAGCATATGTTTTCTTCTATAGAAAGCTGTGGTCTGTGTGACTGCTGGAATGAGGAGAGGAAGGAGCCCATGGTGAGCATCAGAATAACTTGAATAAAGAAACGAGTATAAAGGAGCCTTGGGTTTGGAGAGTCATCATCTGACGAGGACGACCACCACAGCACAGGTGTCCTCAAAACCTCTGCTGAGCCCCATTCATTCTGATTTATTTAGTCTAGGAGGTTCTTATTTCTATTTACTATCAGAGTGGATGTTCAACAGGGCTGCAAAATTCAATAAAGAAGACTCTGCTGTGCTGCTGAATGAAGCACTGTGATCTCTGCAGCAGCTGGCCAGAGTCCCACTCTTCATTCTTGCGCCAGCCTTTCTGTGTGTCTGAACTGTATGGGTATTTTCCTCTGCAAAGTGTTCAGTGACCAACCTAACCGGCCCTCCAGAGACACGATGTTTTGATATGTTTTACCTCACTCAGGTCAGATTCCCATTTTCTCATTCAGTACAATAAACTTGCCCAGTAAACAGTTCCACCAAGCCTCAACATTGATTCTCTGGGGCTTTAGAACAGTGCACTGTGTTGCCCATGACACCACTGTCTCCATGGCAACCCCCACCCTCCAACTAGGCTTCTCATGGTCAGAAGGAAAATAAATGCAAAGGGATTGCTTCTGTGTCTTCATCACTGTGATTATTTCTCACAGAGAGAGCATACGTGAAGATGGTACTGCTGGGGATAACCACTGAAGCTCGCAGTCACATCGTTAGGGTCGTCTCCATCCTTCATTTCTTTCTCCTAAGTCTGAATTATACCGAGCTTACTTGAGTAAGTGTATTGCACATTGAATATGAGAGGTCCCCCATTGATAAAGCCCCAGGATTAAGGCTGGAAACTGACTGGCTATGTGATCCCCAGCCAATCAAGCAGATTCTCTAAAGGGTAAACTGTAATGACACAAGACCTAAATAAAAACTTGTTTGCTTTTTTTTTTTTTGCCAACAAGCAGAAATCATAACAGTTCTCTTTCATACCTATTTGCACACTATTTTAATTATAGTGACTACTATACCATACACTTCAAGAAAAAAGTTCTTCTACTAGAAAAGAGATCTAAATAAATGCATTTGCTGTTTAGTTCTGCCCCTTCTCACCTCCCCTCAGAGCAATCAGTGGGAGATGGACACCCGCACCAATCCATGTCAGGCTTTACAGTTCAGAGCACAGATAAAGAAAATAAATCCTCTCTATCTGGAATTTGTTCAGCAAATATTTGTGGATTGCCTAGTATAGAACATTCACCGTTGTGAATTCAACAGCAAGACAGTTATTGCTTATATTTAAGAAAATATAAATGTTCTCTACTGTGCAGCAACATGTGAGGTGCATGGCTGATGCAGTGCGGATGCTGCACGCCGACTTACAGCAGTCAGTGCGAGCTGTGTGGACTCCGAAAGAAACTGACCACTCTAGGCTCAAGCCTCCAGGGCAAGCTGGAGTGATTCTAAGAAGTGAGCTCAAGCAGTGCAAAAGAAAACACAAAAAGACCAGGCGGTGTGGGATCAGTACTGCTGGCCAGTTCCAGGGGATGCTACAGAGAATTTTGATCTGTAGATACTCTGAGCAAATCTTTGTTCTCTCTGACTCAGAGTCCAGCTAAAGCAAATGCCTGCAAGGTTTAAGATGACTTACACAGATCTTAGCTTAAGAAGCAGGCATGAGTCACTGTCCTCACGCATCTTGGTGTGTAGAAGGCCAGACATGATTGACAGGAAATAAGTAACTTGCACGGTTTCAGTGCTAAGCTATAAACACAGGTAAAAATTCGTAGTTCAGTTTCAAGATGGCTAACTTCAAATTAGTAAATACAAACTTCGTTGCCATAGAAAATTTTTGGTGGGTACTGTAGGGCTTATCTAAGCTGTGGTTTAATTGTAGCATTTTATTTTACGTTGGTATTAACTTTAAAAATTGCCTACAGCCGTTCACTTGAAGTTTTTCCTCAAGACGCTTTCTACTGTCGACATCAAAGTTTGCATATTTTATATTGTGTATCTGTGGAAATATCTTTGTAATATGATTGTCTTGAAATTTTTATACTTTAACTTTGATGCTAGATTTAAAAATGGTTTATATCCCATTATTTCACAGAATTATACTATTTTGGAGTTATATGTATATTTACTTTTATGTTTTCATATGATTGAATTTTGATCTCTTTTGGAGGAGGGTCTTGTGCACTGTGTTTTCAGATGCTGATTTCAGTGCCCTGAGATCTGGTTACCACCCTGCCATGGGCATTGTTATGTAAGTTGAGCCAACTCCTGTATGGATAGGATGTAAGGAATGCTCCCCAATTACCCCTGGTTTGTTAATAAAGATGCCAAAGCCTGTGATTCTGCAGAAGAGAAGTAGGCAGGGCTGAGGTGCCTGGGCTTGGGGTCTTGAAGGACTATGAGGAAGAAGGAGGAAGGAGATAGAGAGGGGACAGAAGGTTACCAAGGGTAACTAGGAGCATGTGGCCAAGAGCAGCTTGCTCTGAGGTCTGGCCTGATGGAGCAGAAGCATCTCAAATGGAACTTGTGCAAGTATTTGGGATTTTGGATGGGAAGCAACAAGACAGCTTAGAGGGGTTGATACCTGCCCAGCCCTGGTGTTTTAAGGCTTATTATAAATCTAACAAGTTTCTGTGTCTTTTATTTGGAAAATAGTTGTTTAAGTAATATCTGTATTCATATATACAAAATAATTACTTTCTTATACAGATCTCTGGTAGACCTTTATTTTCACTTGAAGATGTGCCTTTAGTGCTTTCTATAAGGCAAGTCTACTTAGTTTTGTTAGTTAGTTTGCAAGTCTAGTTAGTCTAGATAAGTCTGTTTTTCCGATTTGTTTCTGAAGAACAGCTTTATTCACTACAGCATTACTGTTTGGTAGTGGGTCTTCTTTATGTTTGATTGATTTTTTTTTCCATGTGAACATAGCAACATTCCTTCCAGACTGCAAAGTTTTTTTTTTTTTCTGAGAAATATCCTCATAGTTTCATAGATGTTTCCTTGGATGGGAAAAGGTGGTTTTCTCTGGATTCTTTCAAAGTGCTTTTTTTTTTTTTTTTTTTTGACTTTTGACTTTTGACAGTTGGGTTACAATGTTTCAGTGTGGACTTCTGGGCTTCCTGTTTGGGGTTTGTTGGGCATCCTGGAATTGGAGGGGTTTGTTTCCCAGCTTTTCCTCTGTTTATCTTTTCTTGTTTGGGAAAACTGATGAAATACCAAATACCATTAAATGATGTCTCAGAAGTCCCTACACTTTTTAAAAATTTCATTCTTTTTTATTTTTGTTTCTCTGAGTCCTTTTAGATGGCTCATCTCTGAGTTCACTGATTCTTCTCTTCCTGTTTGTCTGCTGTCGAACACTTACCATGAATTTTTCAGTTTAGTGTTTGTATTTTTTAGCTCCCAAACTCGTATGTGACTCCTTTTAGCTCTGTATTGCGCATCACCAGCAAAGTAGGAGTCCAGAGGAGAAGCTATCCTCCATCTTCTCGGTGGGATTTGCTGCTTCTGTTGCTGTAAGGAAACAATTTAAGGAAGGGAAAGTTAATCTTGGCTCACGGTTTCTGAGGCATTTCATCCTAGCATGCTGAGAGGGGCATACAGTGGCAGCTTGTTTCTAACAAGGTAGAGAAAGGGGAAATAGAAAGAATAGGCCAGAATCGGGAGCAGTTATAACTTCCAAAGGCCCAAACCAAATGATATGGCCAGCTAGTCAGAAGCCTCTTAAAGTTCCCACAGCCTTCAAATGGCATCACAGGCTGGGGACTGAGCATTAGAAATGTGAGTCTGGGATGGGAATGTATGTCAACTAGAGAAGTGCTTGCATAGCATGCAGCAAAACCTGGGTTTCTCTCCTCAGCACCCCAGAAACTGTACATGGTGGTGCATAGCTATAGTGTCAGAACTCAACAGGTAGATTGAGGCCAGCCTGAGATACACAGGATTCTGTGTCAAATAATAAAGTAATTAATTTAAAAATGGCTCCTATGGAAGACACTGCAGACTTAAACCACAACAAATAAGTATGAGAGGAGAAAAAAGACAAAAAAAAACATAGAAGAAAGAAGAGATTGAAGAAGGAATGGAAAGATGGAGGAAGGAATGGGTGGAGGAAGGGACAAAAGGATGGAGGATGAAGTGAGAGACGGAGGAAGAAAGGGATGATGGAAGGAGAGGGAATGGGAAGGATAGAGAGAGGGAGGAAGGGATGGAGGACAGAGGAGAGGAAGGGCTTCCTGGGATGTGGAGAATTTGGAACCCGGTACACTGTGGTGAGGCTGGAACTCCACGTATTATTAAGGCAAATAGTGCAGAGATTAGGGGGAAAATGCAAATGGGCCTCCATACAATCCAGCAATTCTGCTTCTGGGGAGTCATCCAAAGAACAGAATGAGGCACTTAAGCCTATGCTGTCTGTGTCCACTAGATGCAGAAGCATCCCAGATGCTCGCTACAGCTAAGTAATACTTAAAGTGGAGTGATCACATAGTGGAGGAAAGCTCGTATGCGTGGACAATGAGGACATCAGCTAAAGTGAAAGTCACAGCCACTGCGCAGCAGAGGCTACACAATGGCCACTTGGCAGTAGCTCAGGTAGGCAGTCACAGAAGCAGAAAGTAAACTAGTGACTTCCATGCTTATGCAACACCAGCTCATCCTAGAGGAAGATGAACACCGTGCCTGCCCCTCGTTCTACATGTGCAAACTGCTAAGTGGACAAACCTCCTTAGGAAGTGTTGTTACAATTTTAATAAAAGAAGTTTGTGCCAGCGTTCATCTACATGATTAAGGGACTTCTGGAGCAATGTGGCTAGTTCAATGAGGGTTTGAGAAATAGGGTTTCCACTGCTGAATACTATTACCACGTTGCATGCAAATACTTGGACGGTTTCCAGTTGTTTGTCAGAATTATATTTCCAGACGGACTTTGTGGCTCTCTGATGTGCATTCTAGAGAATAGCCTATAGTTATTTTTTGTCTTATTTTCAAGTTCTGGATAATTTTTCCTTTTATTGAAAAAAGATTATTTTCAGATACAATACATTCTTATTATAGTTTTCCCCCTCTACTCCTCCCAGTTCCCTTCCACATCCCCTCCTTTCTGGATCCACTCCCTCTGTCTCTCATTAGAAAGGAGCAGGCTTCTGAAAGATAATAACCAAACATGACAAAATAGAATATAATAAGATGAAGCAAAAACTATCATATTGAAGTTGGATAGGGCAACCCAAAGGAAGAAAAGGAATCCCAAGAGCAGACACAAGACTCGGAGATCCACTCATTCTCCCCGTCAGGAGCTCCATAAAAATACTAAGCTGGTATGATATACACAGAGGACCTGGTGTAGGCCTGTGCTTGCTGCTTCAGTCTCTGTGAGTGCAAATGTACCTTGCTTAGTTGATTCAGAGGATCATGTTCTCCTGGTGCCCTCCATCCTCTTCTAGCTCTTGAAACCTTTCTGCCTCCTCTTCTCTGGTGTTCCCTGAGCTCAGAGGGGAGGAGTTTGATGGGGATTTCCAATTTAGACTCTCCACTCTGCATAATGTCTGGCTCTGGGTCTTTGTATCTGTTCCTACCTGCTGCCAGATGAAGCCTCTCTAATAATGACTGGACAAGACACTGATCTATAAGTATAGCAGAATATCATTAGGCATCATTTTATTGACTGAAAAAAAAAAAAAACAGGTGTGTTTGTTTGTACTCGAGGTCTCTGGGCTATCTAGTCTCTGGTTCTTGACTACCTAAGCAGTTCCAGATATGAGTTCCTTTTCACAGAGTAGTCCCTAGGTCAAATGAGACATTGATTAGCTACTCTCACAAGTTTCTATGCCACCCTTGCCCTAATATATTTTGTAGGTAGGACAGACAGTAGGTCCAAGGTTTTATGGCTGTTTTAGTGTCCACATTTCTCTTTTGTTAGGCTGCAAAGTACCTTCCTGCACCAATAGGCACCAGCTTGATTTCTCTATGTTCAATGAGTTGTGTGGGTGTTGTCCTCAGCAATGGAACCTTGTCAGTTTGGGGAGGGCAAACTTTTTTTTTTTTGTCTTAGCATTTATTCTGGGTTGTTTGCAGATTTCAGTGGGAACTTTTTGGCCAAAAACTCAATTGAATGTATCCTTGTACCACCATTGAAAACCTTACCTGTAACATAAAAATAAATAAATTACTTTAAAAAAAAAGAAAAGAAAACCTTACCTGGCTACAAGAGATGGCCAGTTGAGATTCCATATGCCCAATTACTAGGAGTTCTCATTAGGATCAGTGTCATAGATTTCAGGAAGTTTCCACTGCCCTAGGCCTCCACAACCCCCCCCGCCCCCAAATGCCCTCCAAATTCCAGCTGTCTCTCCCCATCTTCTTCCACCTGATTCCTCCCATTCCCACTTGCCCTCATTTTACCCATAAAATCTATTCTATTCCCCACTCTCAGGGGGAAATCACTGTATCCAAGAAGACCCCTCCTCTTTACCTAACCTCTCCAGGTCTACAGATTGTCATTTACTTAACAGCTGATTTCCCTTTACAAGTGAATATATACCACATTTATCCTTCTGAGTCTGGATTACCTCACTCAGAATGATATTTTCTAGATCCATCCATTTACTGCTAATTTCATGAGATCATTTATTTAACAGCTGAACAATACTCCATTTTGTAAATGTACCACATTTCCTTTATCGATTCTTCTGTTGAGGAACACACTGGCTGTTTCCAGTTTCTGGCTATTATGAATAAAGCCACAATGAACACAGTTGAGCAACTGTGCTTGTGCTTGTGCTTGTGGTAGGATGGAGCATCCTTTGGGTATATGCCCAAGAGTGGTATAGCTGGGTCTTGAGGTAGATAGATTCCCAACTTTTTGAGGATTGGCATTTGATTCCCATAGTGACTGTGTAAGTTTTCATTCTCACCAACAATGAAGGAGTATTCCCCTTGCTCCACATCTTCACCAGCATGAGCTGTCACTCATATTATTGATCCTAGCCATTCTGAGAGGTGCAAGATGGAATCTCAAAGTAGTTTGGATTTGCATGTCCCTGATGGCTAAGGATGCTAAACACTTTAAGGGTTTATCAGCCATTTGAGGGTCCTCTACTGAGAATTCTCTGTTCAGATTTTTCCCCCATTTTTAATTAGATTGGTTTTTTTTGATATCCAATTTTCAGAGTTTATATATATATTGGATATTAGTCCTCAATTGGATATAGAGTTGGTAAAAAATCTTTTTCCAGTTTAGGCTGCCACTTTGTCCAACTGATAGTGTCCTTTGCCTTATAAAACCTTTTCAGTTTCATGAGGTCCCGTTTTTGAATTGTTGATCTTAGTGCCAGTACTATCAATGTTCTATTCAGAAAGTCTTCTCCTGTGCCAATACATTCTTTATTTTCTATCAGCCTCAGTGCATCTGGCTTTATGTTGTGGTTTCTTGTTTTTCTTTGTTTGTTTGTTTTTTATCTACTTGAGTTTTGTTCAGGGTGACAAATGTGGATCTATTTATAGACATCTAGTTGAACAGCACCTTTTGCTGAACATGCTGTATTTTTTTTCCAGTGTGTATTTCTGACTTCTTTACTAAAAATAGGTGTCTGTGTGTGTTTAGATTTATGATCTTCTATCTCCTTGATCTCCTTAAGTTGTCTTGTTGTTATTGGGTCTTCAACTCAATGTCATTAATCTATGTGTCTCTTTTTATGCCAATATTATGTGCTTTTTATTATTAGAGTTCTGCAGTACAACTTAAAATCAGTGATGGTGATACCTCCAGCAGTTTTTTTTTTTTTTTATTGTTCAGGATTGTTTTAGCTATTCTTGATTTTTTTGTTGTTGTTGTTGTTTTTCCATATGAAGCTGTCACTTGTCCTTTCCAGGATTTTAAAGAATTATGTTGGGATGTATGATGGGGATTGCATTAAATTTGCAGATTAATTTTGGAAGGATGGCCATTTTTACCATTTTCTTAGGGGTTATAGATCTATTTGAATTGCTTACCTGATCTTGATTTAACTTTTGTAGATGGCACCTATTGAGAAAATTGTAGTCGCCCACAACTACCAATAGTAACCGCCTGCACAAGGGGCTGGGAATTAAAAGAGACAGAGAACACGAAGAAGTGACGCCAAGACAGTATCCTGATCAAGGCGCCATTTTTATTACAGAGTAAACCACTTATATAGGTTTCCAAGTAAACATATCCAAGCAAAACAGGAAAATTAACCAAGCAAAACAGGAGGTGTAACTGAGAAAAACAGGAGGTTTAACTGAGCAAAACAGGAGGTGTCTGCTGAAAACAAGAATAGCAAGCCAGCATGACTTGCACACAGGTGACTATCTCAGGTCTAATGGAATGGCTACCTCAGAAAATTATCCATTTCTTTTAGATTTTTCCAATTTGGTGGAGAAAAGATTTTAAAGTATGTCTTTATGAGTCTCTGAATTTCCTTGTTGTCTGTTATGTCCCCCTTTTTATTTCTGATTTTGTTAATTTAGATATTCTCTTTTTTAATTAAAATTTTATTTTTGTAATATTAGTTACAGTTTATTAACTTTGTATCCCATCTGTAGCTTGCTCCCCATTCCCTCCCAATCCCACCCTTCGCCCTCATCTCCTTCCTGCCCCTTTCCAAGTCCACTGATAGGGGAGGTCCTCTTCCCCTTCCATCTGACCTTAGCTTATCAGATATCTTTAGGACTGGCTGTAGCCTAGCAAGGCTGCTCCTCCCTTGGGGGGGAGGGGGTCAAGTAGTCCACTATTGACTTCATCATGTCAGATACTGTCCCTGTTCCCCTTACTAGGAAAATGACATGGGCTAAATCCAAGCAGGGGTTCTAGGTTATATCCATACATGGTCCTTGGCTGGAGATACAGTCTCATAAAAGACTCCTATGCCCTGATATATTTGGTCCTTGTGGAGTTCCTGTCCTCTCCAGGTCATACTAATTCCCCCTTCTTTCATATGATTCCCTGCACTCTGCCCAAGGATTGGTTATGAGTCTCTGCATCTACTTTGATACACTGCTAGGTAGAGTCTTTCCGAGGCCCTCTGTGGTAGGCTCTTGTCCTGCTACTTGTTTTCTCCTACATCCAATGTCCATCCCATTTGTCTTTGTAAGTGAGGATTGATCATCTTACCCCGGTCCTCCTTCTTGTTTATCTTCTTTAAGTGTGCAGATTTCAGTATGTTTATTCTATCTCTCTCTGCCTTTTAGTTAATTTGGATAGGAGTTTGTCTATTATGTTGAATTTTGTGAAGAACCAATTATTTGTTTCATTGATTCTTTGTATTGTTCTCTTTGTTCTTATTTTTGTTGATTTCAGCCTCAGGTTGATTATTTCCTGCCATTTACTCCTCTTTGGTGTGTCTTCTTTTTGGTGCTAAGCTTCTAGTATGGATATCTCTGATTTTTTTGTTGTTCTTTTTTTTTTTTAGTATCAATAATGTTAATTTTTTTGTATAAGTTTTTTAAAATGTAATTTATTTATTTTTATATCAATCACAGGTTAGGTACTTTGCTTCCCAGGCGTAGCCCCCTCCCTCATTCCCTCCCACTCTTCCCATCCCTCCCTCATCTCCTCCCTGCCCCCTCCAAGTCCACCAACGGGGGAGGACCTCCTCCCCTTCCATCTGACCCCAGATCATCTTGTCTCCTCAGCGCTGGCTGCAATGTCTTCCCCTGGGATCTAGCCATGCTGATACTTCCTGGCGTGTATGGGGTAGGGTCAAAGAGCCAGCCATCGAGTTCATGACTGAAACAGTCCCTGTTTCTCTTACTAGGGTCTTCAGTTGGACATCGAGCTACCATGGGCCACATCTGAGCGGGGGTTCTAGGCCATATCCATACATGGTCCTTGGTTGGAGAAACTGTCTCATAGAAGACCTCCTGTGCCCTGCTCAGTTTGGTCTTTGTGGAGCTCTTGTTCTCCCCAAGTCTCACTAACTTCCCCTATTTTTATTATTACTTCCTGCCTTCTGTCAAAGGCTTGATTGTGAGTCTTAATGTTGTTCTTTTTTTTAACGTAGTAGGCACTTTGTGTTATGAACGTTCCTCTTAGCCCTTCTTTCACTGTGCCCCTTAAGTTTAGATATACTGTGTATTCTTTTTCATTGAATTCTATATAATGTTCTCAAATTCTTTCTTTATTCTTGTCTAGACCAATTTTTCATTCAGTAAAGAGTTGTTTAGTTGCCATGAGTTTTTAAGCTTTCTGTTGTTTCTGTTGTTGATAGCCAGCTTTAATCCATGGTGAGCTAATAAGACACAGGGGGTTATTTCAGTTTCCTTATATCTGTTGAGATGTGCTTTGTGTCTGAGTATGTGGTCAATTTTGGAGAAAGTTCCATCCGTGCAGAGTAAGAGATATGTTCTTTTGTGGTTGGGTGGAATGTTTTGTAAATATCTGTTAGGTCCATTTGGCTTATAATATCTGTTAGCTCCACTGTTTCTCTGTACAGTTTTTGACCTACAATTTTTGCTGAGTGTGGGATATTGAAGTCTCCCACATTCAGTGTGGGAGGGTCAATGTGTGACTTAAGCTGCAGTACTGTTTCTTTTACCAACTTGGGTACCCTTGTGTCCGTTGCATAGATGTTAACAGTTGCAATGTCATCCTGGTGGATTTTTTTTTTTCTTTGATGAGTATGTAGGGTCCCACCCTATCTCTTTTGATTAGTTTTGGTTTGAAGTCTATTTTGTTAGATATTAAAGTGGCTACCATCTTGCTTCTTACGTCCATTTGCTTGGAGTAACTTTTTCCAGCCCTTCATCCTGAGGTAATGTCTGTCCTTAAAATTGGGGAGTGTTTCTTGGATGCAGCAGAAGGGTGAATCCTGGTTTTGCATTCACCCTGTTAGACTGTGTCTTTTCTAGACATTGAGACCATTGATATTGAGAGATATCAATGACCAACGATTGTTGATTCCTGTCTATATACAAACCATGACTCAACACTAATGGTGCCCTAATTTATATTATGACACCAATTCAATAACAGCTACTGAGTGTAGCCTATGACCCATGTCTCTATGTTGTGTAGATGCTCTTTTATTAGCCCAATTTATTTACGTATGTGTAACTACAGGTGTTGAGCCATCAATACTTTTGTTGTATTTTCAGCAAAAATAAAGAGAAAATGGCTTACTTAATTTCTAACTGGAGGTCAAAAAAAGCAATCTGAGGATCTGGAGCTGTGGTTTCAATGGCCTTTATTCTACCAGGGACTATTTTTATGGCTTTTATTAACACATATATTCTCAGACTAAGGAGCTAAAACTCAAACGGAATTTGAGTTGTAGTCCCTGTAACTATGAAAGAATTCTGCCCTCTATCAGTTAAGGAATTTTTCCTTGCCTGACAAGATGTAACCTTCTACACATCAGCAGCAAGCCACAGTGTTCCTAAGATGGCTTTTCAGGTGTTGTTTTTACATTAGAAGGTACAACCCTCTTCCTTAATGCTGGGCCCCGTTATGGTCCTGATAAAGTAGAATTTATTCTCCAAGACACCATTAACATCACGTAGCTTCAGTTACACAGAAGTTGATCTATTTAGATCCTGGCTTAAAGGCTGATTTTTAGAAGTCCTGAGCTGTTGGGGCCGGGGAGACAGCTCACTTACCAGCGTGCTTGCCTTGTGAGCATGAGGACCTCAGTTTGGCCACTAGAAACCATGTGGAAAATGTTGAATGTGGTGGTATATGCTGGAAGCGGAGCCCAGCAAGTTACTGGGTCTTGATGGCCAGCCAGTCTAGCCTGCTTAGTGAGCTCCAGGACAGTGAGAGAGCTTGTCAGAAAATAAGGTGGATGACATCTAAGGATGACACCAGAGGATGACCTCTCTCTCCCTGGCTCTCTCTCACACACACAACGTGTATGTACCTGCACAAACATATAAAGTAATTGTTATTGACACAGTTAAACTAATTACAGTAGTATATGTTTATTGTATCATTGTAAGTACTCTTACCTACAATGAAGTCAGTCAGTATCTTAGGGTTGTTTTTTTTTTTTTCTTTAGAATTACTATAGATTTTTCTGGAGATAATATCTGTAAGGGTGCTTTGCTTATTTGTAGATGAAGTGTAGCTAGAAATTGCAAAGCTGTAGTTATCAGGGCCTTGCCTGTTTGTTTGTTTCTGTCAAGGATCAGTCATAGTTCTCTTAAGCTGAATCCAACATGTCAGGATCTTCTCTTTTTGATAGCCACAGGCATATCACCTTTAAGATCCCTATGTTAGCTTATCATCTACACCAGGATTTCCCACAGAATGCTTTCATTGATTCCAACCAGTCACTGGGTAGAAGAAAACATTCTTTTCATTTACACAGTACAGTAAGGTAAGCATCAGAATGAGATCAAGAGAAAATGATCACATATGCTCAACAGAACACAGAACATGTGAACATGGCCAATCATAGTTTAAAACAAACAACCATATGGAGGCTTCCCTCGACGGCTTTATTTGATCTGATGTAATCGAGATATATTCTGTTGATCTTGGTCCAACTACTATGTTCTTTCATGACTCTCTCATTCCCCATTATGTCATCCAGTAAGCACTGACCTGGGCTCTTGGTCTGGATGTGGGCTCAGCCTTAAAAGAACTGGACCACAGCTTCTTCCTTGCAGCATAGCTGTTTCTGCACACCTGTGACAGCCAGCCACGTTGCTGCATATCTGTGATTCTACCATCTGAAGGCTCAGTAGGAACCTGGGCTCAACTCAAGAAGAAAGGCGGTGGGGATTGAGTACCTATTGATTAAAAAATAGTAATTTGGTGAGATCTTTCCCAGATGTGATTATTGACATGTTTGAGTCATCTTGCTATTTGTTATAATTGTTCTTCATTTCTAGTTCTCTTTTTATCTTTTCTTGCCTTATTTTGAATTAATTAGCCTTGCTTCTAGCGATTCCAGTTTTCTGTTTTGTTGGCTAATTAGCTAATAAATGATTGCTTTAGGGTTCAGTGATTGCCTTGGGGCTCAATGATTGCTTTAGGATTTAGTGATTGGTTTAAATTTTATAAGATATATAGTTTTTTAACTGACGACATACTGCTAGTCAGGGTCATTTCATTTACTTCATGATTGTTTAAGGGCTTACTGACAGTATTTTTCCATTTCTGCCTTCTTAGCCTTTATGATGCAAACACAAATATTTATTCTCAGTAGTTATGGGGCTGTACATGTTCGAGATCAAGATGATGGCAGGCCCTGGGTCCGGTGGATGAGAGCTTCCTGGTTGTATCCTCACAGTTTCCTTCTTTTCATTCATAATCTCGACTCTCAATCTGTACTTTGACCCCAGGCCTTCCAGCCTTGTTTGAGAGTGCTCTTATCTTGAAGACAATTTCTAGTCAACTCCATCTAAACTCTGTGGCTATTACTTACTGAAAACAGTCATAGCTCTAATTAAGATTTGCTCGGCACTTATTAGCACTTATTGCTTTGCAGTAGTGGTTTATAGTCATCAAGTCATTTACCTCTCTTCTATTTTCAAAACTCACAGATCATGGAGAGAATCAAGTTCTCTTTTGTCTCTTCTGAGGAGGGCACTAAAGCCGCCACTAGGGAGCCACCCTCACACTCCAAGATGTTCACAGAGGCTCCACTTCTGGGTAACAAGTCATTGGCATCTCCAATTCCTGTGTGGATTCTAAGGGGCACAAACTTGTAGTGATGATATGTTCTAATGTCAAAATATGTTGTCATTTTGTTTAGTTATCTCCCAAAGATTTGCATAGGCAAACAGCACATTTATCCATACGACATCCATTTACACTGCTCTTCATTGCTTCATATAGACCAGGTTTCTATCTGGCATTACCTCCTGCCTGAAGGATTTTCTTTAACAAATTTGTAAAGCAAAACCAGGGTGGTGTGATGGGCTCAGCCTTTGCGTGTCTGGAAACACCTATACCTGGAACGATGTTTTTACTGGGTGTAAGTCCAAGCTAGCTGTTTTGTTTCTTTTGGAATTATGAAGACCCTCCACCACCTTCTCGCTTCCATTGCCTCCAACAATGAATCTACCATCGTTCTTGTGTTGCTTCTGCACATAGCATGTCCCTTGTTCAGCTGTTTAAGTTTTGTGTGTATCTTTGATTTTGTAATATGCCTACGTTTTATCTTATTTGTTTCCTGTGAAAGGCGTTTATTGACTTTATTGAACTTAGAGTTTTGGTTGCGTTTTGAACGTTTTTGTCATTCTTCCCTCGGTGGGCTGGAGTTGCCTAGGCTGGGCCCTCTGAAGCTCACCCATAGTTCTTGTGTACTCATTTCATTCTTTATCTGAATGTCTTTTTGCATGATTTGTAATGGTCTGTATTGAAGTTCACCATTCTTCAACAAACCTTTCTGCAAGATTTGTTCTTGTACTCTATCCCATCATGTTTCCATATCACTGTATCATGCTTTTTCACATTGGGACTTTTTTAATAGCTTCGCTTCAATTTAAGTGTCCAGCAATCGAGAGTATAGTTATTAGATTTATTTAAATGTCCTTCATGGGCCATATTTTTTACATGTCTTTGATTGTCTGGTGATCTTTGGTTCAATTCCAGACATTATGAATGTACTGTGATGGATTCACTTTGATCCATGACCAATATATTTTTACTTTGTCAGTCTCTCTCTGTGGCTCAAAATTCTGCGTTCAAGTGATGGTCCCAATTTTAGCCTTCCAGAGTTGAATGACAGGCGTGCACTATATATGCAATATAAAGCCAGTCTAAAGTTTAAACTAGAGCCCTAGGGTATAGCTCAGTAGCAAATTGGATGCTTAGTATTTATGAGACTCTGGATTCAGACCTGAGTGCCAGTAAAACAAAATGCAACAACAAAACACTGTGTGAATGAAAGTGAGCACACATACCCATTTGACTTCTTCAGATTCAAGTTCAATATGTTCCTTGCTGTATCCCTCAACTAATTAACATATCAATTTGCTGTGGGAGTTCCCTTAACAGACTGTCCCTTTACCTTCAGTCTTTACACAGGCTGTTCCCAATGACTGAAGTGACACATCTCATATCTATTTAGTTAACTTCCTACCCTTTATCGGTTACTTCAAATCACTTCCTAAGCATCCTCTCTTGATTCCTAGAACTAGTTTTGATCATTTCTCTTAGGTTCTGAGAGTTCCTTTCTTCTTATGAAATTCAGTCTCTTAGTGTTTGGTTTTTACTCTAAATATTGATCTCTATAAGGCTAAAGCATTGGTTACACACACACATATATGTGCATTTATACACATGAACACATATATGATGTATATTTTAAACTATGCCACTCACAGTGGGGAACCTACAAAAGTACTCATTCAAATTCTCTTTAGATGTCTCGAGCTGATTACATTTCAAGGAAATATTCTTCAGTATTTACTTCAAAGGACCCCAGTGAGAAGTGAAGTTACTGAAGTCTGTGATGGAAAGTACATGAAATTTTGACACCAGACAAATGTGGGCTTAAAATGTGATATCTTCACTTATTAGCTGAGTGACCTGGGAAAGTTGTTTGCTTACTGAATCTGAAGGTGTTGGTGATGTTGTTAACACGGATACAGTAATAGCTTCTCTCTGGAGTTTGTTATGACAAGTGAATGAGGTGAATACATAAAGCTCATAACACGGTGCTTAAGACAGTAAGAGCTGCAGAGATGCTGCCTGTGTTCATCTATCTGCCACTCCACTCTCGACTTCCTTGGTCGCCTTCTCCTGACTGAATTATTAACACTAACAGGTACAGCTGTAAGTACAGTTCCCTTTTCTAAGCTGATGGCAAAAAATGTGGACAAACTTAGATGTAACATAAAATCACGGAACTGGAATCAGGGAAAACTCAAGAAAAAGCCTTCACTGTGGTGAAAAGATTGACAATCAGAGACAACAGTTATCCAGAGCCCTAGAGGAGGCAGTGAAGATCTAAGGGATGAAGGCCCCTAAATATCTTAAGTAAGATATTTAGTTACTCTGAGGTCATACGATGACAGGGTCACATTGAAGCCTGAAAGGTGTCACACTCATGTGACAACAACTGACAAACAACCCACTCATGTGGGTGCTGGGGCCGTTAGACCATCTTCTCCATCTCTGAAAACCAGGACTCCCAGTGTGCAAGGTGTCGGGAAGACACTATTGTCTGGTGGTGCTTGTTCTTCAGATGGTTATTTTTAGAGAAGTCTATTAGTTGTTACCATCAACTGTATCTCAGTCTGTGACATAAAACCCATATGAGAGACAGGTTGGGGGCCGTATCTACAAAGGTTGGCTCCATATGTTGTACTGTTGGGGAAGGCGGCTGGTGGCTAGGAAGGGAATTGTGGACTCTAGCGCAGGCAGCCCTGATATGAATAAAGCCATCGGCATCTTATGATTATATGCTGTTCTTCTGAGTTGATCTCTGGGAGAAGTGCCAGAAAAATAAATGAGAACCAGAGTCCAAATTAAACATCGCCTTATCATTATGTCAGAGACAAAAGCATGGAGATAAAAATCTCAAAACCAAATAGATCCAGGACAAAGGGGAACGAGTGGCAGCTGGAAGCATAGTTTGGAGCTAAGAAGTGGAACAAATGAGGCTAGCCATCTGCTCGGAAGGAGAGGGAGTCTCAGAAAGTCGGTGGGCTGGGGAGCTGGGGAGGGGTCTCTGTGACCTCTGCCTAGTCATGGAGAACCCAAGAGGGGTAACTTGCTCTCTCTGTAGTCCAGACTCCTCTATTAAATGGGGAATGCCACATTCTCACCTTTTTACAAGACCAATACAGATTAGTTCTCTACCCATGGTTAGCACCTGCCCTCTAGTTTCCATGATCTCCTAAGACCCCCAGAGAGGACCACCTTTAGACCTTAGCAGAAATGCATATGGCACAAGTCAGTTCACAATGCTAAACTTTTCTACTCGTAGAGGATTCTAAAATATTTCTCAGTTCTTCTGGGCCCCAGTTTACCCAAACTGAATTAGTGGTGAGGATTTAAATACTATTCTGTTCATGAAGTACTTAATACAATGTTAAGATATTGTTAAATACTCACTAGTATTGTCAAAATATACAATTTTACTTTAATGAAACTTCTTATTTGTTAGTGTGTGCATGTGTCTTAGAGCTCATATGGTGGCATGCGTGTAGAGGTATGAGGGCAGACTTGTGAAGGTGGGTCTGTTCTTCTGTCTTTATGTGGGTTCTGGGGATTGAACTTAGGTCATCAGGGTTACATGCAAGTGCCTTTACCTGCTGAGTTGGTGGCCCAAACTCTGTATGTTAAACATTTAAATATATGTACAAATACATACAGTACACTTTAAAGGCTTATTTAGACCACCAGTTAATGAAAGAAAAAAATGCTGATTTATAACTATTATGAGATAGTTTTGTTTTCATCTGCTTTCTGTATTTGGTTTTGGAAAAAAAAAAAAACATACCCCAAAGTCCAAATTCTCCTTCATTTGTAGCGATTTTTCTCTTATTTTAATTTCTGTATGTTTTCTATACTTTTCCTTATGAGCCACATATTTTATCACTGAGTTAAAAAAATAAATAATAAACTGGATGCCTGTCAGTAAGTCTTGTGTGATTCAAGGATACTGAAGTGAAATTAAGTTGGGTACAAAACTGTCAGTGTCTCAAAGAGCCAATGAAATGGTGTCCTGAGGTTACCTTTTTAATGGGGTGTTTATTACATCTATCTCTAGGGGGAATGGCAGTCTTACAGCTACTCAGTCTTCAAGTTAACAGTTAGCCTTGCACAGAGTCCAAGTAGTAATTAATAATACAAATTTAGTTAAGTGAATTCTCAGTGATGGGGAATGAAGGGCTCAAAGCAAAGTTGCCCATGAGTACTCAGATATAGAAACCCTCTGGCCCTGGTTCCTTGCTTTCCGCCCCAGAGGCTGACCTGGCTTTGGTTTTGATCAGTGTGTGTCCAGTCAATCAGGTGACTGACTAAGGAACCTAGACTCTGCTATTAAGACTCTTTTTTTATCTTTTAAGCCTTTGTCACCAAATAAACTCCCCTATGTATCTCTGGGTTTGAAACTTGGGAAGGTGTTGGAAATGACGAAGAGAGAGCCTGGAAACGAACACACGTAATTCTCATATTGTGCGGGGTGGGGCTGGGGGTTCTCCTGGGGCATTAGGACAGCGTGGCGCACATCCACAGCAGCCATCTGCACAGAACCGTTAGATAACGGCTACGTCACACCAACACATTCCTCAGGCCGCAGTTCAAAGACCTTTCCTCGTCCATCTTCTCAGAGGAACCTCTCATTTTCACCCTTTCATTTCCCTGTATTGTTTATCGAGAGCAACCTCCCCCCCTCCTGTGTTTTTATATGGAGTCAAATCTCCTCCCACTTTAGAGTCCCTTCCCTTTTAGGAGCCGGTGAAGGCAGAAGAAACCCCTTTCTCTCTCTTCTGTGACTCTTTTCTTCAATTGGCTTTTCAAAGTTTCTTCCCTCCAGCTGGTTCTTTGCTGGTTCCCACCAGCCTCTTTGTTCCTTTGCACCTCCCTTTTGTCCCCTTTAAGAGTTTGTGGTCCTTAGTGAAAGGGTAGCAAAAGGAGACTTGAGACTGAGGGCCAATCAACAGACACATCTTAAAGGGGCAGATGCTTGTCTTTTAATCCAGGATACCTTTTAGCCACCATTAATAATTTAAATACAAAAAAAACAGTATTAGTTTTGGCCTCTGCAAAGATTACAATACTAACACCTACTTTAAAAATAGTTTTCCGAAAGATGTGTCATTAGCACACACGTTTTCATATCCTTTCCTCTTGTCTTTGCATCCTCCTAATATACATGCTTTATGTACAGTTGTACTCATTAAGCTGTGGGCTAAGAAGCTGATAAAAGCTGGTAAACTCAGCCTGCTGGGGCCTGTGGTCTAGGATGGGTAAGACCAATGAGCTGAATTTCCTAGATCTGCACACTGGCCCACTCACTGCCTTTCACACCCATACAATTGACAGTTGTTTGTTCTCTAACTTACTTGAAACCCAACAGTAGTAACAAAGAACTTTCTAGCAAACAAAAGAACCTGGAACTCCAACTACAAAGAGGCCGCCACAGTAGTACAGGGAGGACCTGTGAGACCTGAGTTCAAATCCACGCAGGACAGCAGGTGACCCAAGAGAACCATTTATTTTCTCTCCCTTTTTAGTTTCTTCCTCTATGAAATGGACACAATAATGACAATGCTGGTCATCGTTTTGAGGATCAGTAAAGCAAGGACACACTGTTTGTCACACATACTCTGTGACCAGGTGCAGATGATCAAGCATGCCGTGATGGCATCTATTGAAATCCCAGCACTGAGGACATGAGGACAGAAGGATAAGAAATCCAAGGCCACCTTAGACTACTTGCAAGACCATGCTTCAGAAAAAGAAAATCAAAAGAATAAAAATACAGGCATTATGAATATTTGGGAAATGAAACAATATATAATTCCTGTTTTTCTGTTTACCAGGAATGGGAAAGCCATGATTCCAACCACAGCTATGACTGTTAATTTTCTTACAGGACCTTGGCATCTTTGCTTCAGCAGACTACTTGTTGATTTATTTTACTTTATGATTATTTAAATAAAATAAATATATAATTAAAAGCTGGCCTTTCTTAGGTTTTCTATATGGGACAGGCTTAGAGGCTGTGGTTGGCAGGGATGGGATGGAACCTTCTTATGAAGGTCTTTTGAGGATGGACAGTTTCTTTATAGAGAACACCTCTCTCTGACAGTGGTTTCGGGATACAGTAAAGCGGATACTTTAATTAGATCTTCTAGATTGATTCAGGTTATGGGACTGATGAAGGTTGGGGATACTTCTAGCATTATCCTCAGCTGACACTCAGAGCATAGAGTAGCTCTCTTTGCAATGATCCTAGACATGGGTGTGATCCATGGGCTATCTCTCAGAAACTTCAAATTACTCTTTTGCTTTTTCCCTATAGCCCTCTGTTTTCGCCTGTTTTATTCTATGCCCTCACTTTGCAAATCTGCAAATTATTAACTTTGTCAACGAAAGGACAACTTTCTTCTAAAGATACCTTCTTTGCCAGAGAGCTTAAGAGCTTTTCATTCTCCATTGCACAATTAGAATTTTGTCCCCAGGCAATTCAGATAATACCTCTGTGGCCATTTCAGTATCTCCTGGTTCAGTCATATACTGCAGCTGGCTCTGGGCTGGCTGAATCTGAGAGGAGAAAACATTGTGAACAGCAAGATAAAACACTAAAAATTACCAGTGTGTATGTGTATTACGAGTGTGTATGAGTGTGTATTTGTTCCCAGCATTATCACATTTATGGATGGCCTATGGCTTTTCCAGTGCATCAAGTGCATCAGCAGAGTATACAAGTTCCTGTGCCTGCTGTAAACCAGTTACTACCAGGCTGGTGACATAACATAACACACAGGCATTCTCCTTCTGAACAGCAGAGTCCAGAACGGAGCACACTGAGCTAGCAGCCAGGCTCTGACAGGGCTGCTCTCTTACTGCAGATGGTGAGGCTTATCCAGTCCTTTGGCGGTTTGTCTCAGAACTGCCCACATTTCCTCAGCTCATGAAGCTCTTCAACTTCAGATCCAGCCCTCTTCAACTGAAGTCTCACTGCACCTCATCGGCTCACCCCTGCTCCTTTTCCTCTTTTAAGGACTCTGAGGATGGCTTTGGCTTTACCTAGAGAACCCAGGAGAAATTTGATGTTTTTAAATTCAGCTCATTAATAATCTTACTTTAGCACACATCCTAATTTTCTTTCTCTCTTTTCTCTCTCTCTTTCTTTCTTTCCTTCTCATTTTTGTAACATTACACATTTGTGTGTTCCAGAACTCAAGACATGGACACTAGCTTTGGGGGTGGGGACATTGTGCTCATCACAGAAAAGCAATCTAAAAATGCAGTAGGACCGCCACTGCCTCCTCACTGTTGAATATACATACGGGTTGGTATCTGGAGATGGGGGCGCGGAGGAGAGCTGTGCGTGAACACTTTCGTGACAGTTCCTTCTGATCATAAACCGGAGGTGATGAACTTGTGGTGATGAGCGAGGACCAACAGTGCTCTTCAGCATTTGATGTGGAAATCGCTAAAGACTTTCTTTCCTTTCTTCTTTCTATCCTTCATGGACTTGCCATGAGGACGAGTAATTTTGAATTACTATAGGTTTGGAAAATGTGTCTCAACTGACTCTTTCAAAGTTAAGTTACAAAGCTTGGTGGTGCATAAATCTGCTAACACAATTAAACCCTTGGATCTATTAACATACCAGAGAAACTAGATTCCTCTGTGGGGTAGGGCACGGCACTTTGGGGCCTGAGACAATGGAGCGGCTAGGTTGCCTGGGATGGGAGAGGGCGCTGCCTAAGAGAAAGCTGTGCAGGAGTGGCTGTCCTGGGGAGACCTGTTTACTAATAAGTCAAGGAAACTGTTAATTCTACACAGTAATTATGAAACACCCTGGAGGCTTCCTTCACAGACCTTAGCTTAGGGGCATTTATTGGGACGACCTAAAGATAAGTGTATTTATTTTCTTCACTTTGAATGTGGGTGGGTCCTTTCTCTCAACACAAGAACATCGCATTTCCTTGGAATCTTGAATTTGGCTATGGGCTTACTGGGTATTCTCATATCATATCATAATGTAGTTCAAAGCGACACAGGCTTTTCTGCATGGGCTTTTGGCTGCCTTGATACTACTACAGAATCAATGAAGCCTCCCTCATACAACAATAAAACAAAAGAAAACCAAACCAGAATACACCTGTGACATCCTGTTTTTCCACCCTCAAACACCTCCTCTTCCTGCCTTATTATATAAGGGCGCCAGGCACCTCATGTTCCTTCCATGGCAGGCTGGAGCGTCATCTGCTCCAGCTTTGGATGCCTCTGTGTTTGGATGGGCAGGCTCCAAGGGGAGTTACATCAGCCACACTGAGCCTAGGGCCAGTAGAGGCAGGAACACTGCCAGTGATGCATACTTAGGCTAATGGCCTATGGGCTTCTGGGAAGAGAAAGTGTAGGCAGCGGCGGGCAGCCATCAGAAATTGGCAGGAACGAAGCATCTTTTTAAACAAAACCACCAAGAAGAACACGAACCTCAGAGGCTCTGAAAATGTGACCGTGTTCTCACTTACATCTCTCTAGTAAAAAGAAGTAGGAAGAAGTGGTTGGGGTCTTGAGGTATTGTGTCCTTGCGCTCCAATGTCATTGGGACAGGAAGAAGGACATGCATCAGGAACATGAGGGACCAAATACTCTGTCAAGCATCTTAGAACTCCTGCCCTATACTCTGGGCCTGAAACAATGAAGAAGTCATTTTCCTCCCACACAAAGGTATTTTATAGTTTCAATGTCAGCAATCATGACTTCTCTGAATCTTCTACTGAATATTTGAAAGCAGAATTAATAATAAAAATAGAGTTCTTTGATGAATAAAATAATCAGCCAGTCAATCAGGAAGGCCTGTGAAGCAGCCAGCAGATTCCTGACCATATACTGAAGAGGAGGCAGGGTTAATAGTAGCCAGCAGCTGTACTATGCTGGTTTTGTCCCAAGTACGATCTAGGGCCCAGATCTCACAGCTGTTAATGTACGTGTTCTTCCCATTCCTATTATACAGAGGTGGAAACTGAGGCAAAGAAAGGATGAGCCTTAAGACCCAAGTTACAGCCTAGGGGAGTGATAGATGTGGAATTCATACCTAAATATTATTATTCTCCAGTTCACATTCTTTTCTTTAAAGGATTAAAATGTTTTATTTATATTTACGTGTACAGATGTTTCTACTGCATGTATGTTTGTGTATCCTGTGTGTGCCCAGGATGCACAGAGGCTAGAGGAGGGCTGAATGGGCCCCCAGACCTTAGCACACCTGGCCCCACAATGGAAATACCATTCAGGCCAAAAAACTCAGCACATACACAGCACCACCTGCCAAAATGAAAACAAAGACCTAATCCATCAAAGTCCGAAGTTCTGGGAAAGTCTCTAAATGTACAAACCTTGCTTTTTGACTTCTGTAGTTCTACTTCTGGCTAACTGTTCTTGTTAACTGAGGCATGTCAACCCAGAACATGGTTTTTGTCTTAAAGCTCACCCTGAGAAAGATTCGGTGCTACAGTGGGATCCCCAACTCCCAGGGTAGGTTTCTGAGACTTTCTGTTGGCTTAAACCCATGTTCAAGTAGTCTTCTCTGGTGGAAACCCCACAGCAAGGGCATCAGATTCTCTAGGAATGGAGCCATCATATGGACTCTGGGCTATCTAACTTAAGTTCTTTGGAAGAACAGACAGCGCTCCTAACTGCTACACCAACTCTTAAGTCCATGTTCTTAACTGCTAAACTAATACTGTCTTCACAGAAAAGAAATAATAAAAGATTCCTTTTTGAAGACATTGAAAATGAGAGACTATTCAATGTGTGCAATGTGCTTTAACAGAGATATGGTCTGGGTACCACAAACAATGAAGATCCAGTGTACAGGAGTTATGCCTTGGGAAAGATGAAACGTTTAGAAGGTTCAAGGAAAGATAACAGTGCAGGAATAGTTCTTGATATTTAGCATCCCATCCTCCATCAGTTGCTAAAAGGTTCCATTAAGCATTGTGACAACCAACAGTTTCTCCACATGTGTAAAAGCTACTCTCTGAGCCACTTATATAAGGTTTGGAGCTAAGGCCTCATGTGTATGAGACTTACTCTTTATAAGGCACACACCAGGGTGGGGGAGGTGTCTTGGTAGATAAGAGTTCTTGCTCAGTGTGATCCCAGAACCCATGTTAAAAAATGGATGTTGTCCAACAGCACAGGCTCTAAGGTCAACAATCAATAAGTGGGACCTCATGAAATTGAAAAGCTTCTGTAAAGCAAAGGACACTGTCGTCAGAACAAAATGACAGCCTACGGATTGGGAAAAGATCTTCACCAACCCTATATCTGACAGAGGGCTAATATCCAGTATATATAAAGAACTCAAGAAGTTAAAAAGAAGCAACAAATCAAGTAATCCAATTAAAAAATGGGGTACAGAGCTAAACAGAGATTTCTCAATAGAGAAATATCAAATGGCAGAGAAACACTTAAAGAAATATTCAATGTCCTTAATCACCAGGGAAATGCAAATCAAAACAACACTGAGATTTCACCTTACACTCATAAGAATGGCTAAGATCAAAAACTCAAGTGACAACACATGCTGGAGAGGATGTGGAGAAAGGGGAACCCTCCTCCACTGCTCGTGGGAATGTAAACTTGTACAACCACTTTGGAAATCAATCTGGCTCTTTCTCAGACAATTAGTAATAGTGCTTCAAGATCCAACTATACCACTCCTAGACATATATCCAAAATATGCTCAAGTATAAAACAAGGACATTTGCTCAACCATGTTTGTAGCGGCTTTATTTGTAATAGCCAGAAGCTGGCAACAGCCCAGATGCCCCTCAGTTGAGGAATGGATACAGAAATTGTGGTACATCTACACAATGGAATATTACTCAGCAATAAAAAACAAGGAAATCATGAAATTTGCAGGCAAATAGTGGGAACTAGAAAAGATCATCCTGAGTGAAGTATCCCAGAAGCAGAAAGACACACAGGGTATATACTCACTCATAAGTGGATATTAGACATCTAATATAAGATAAACATACTAAAATCTGTACACCTAAGGAAGCTAATCAAGAAGGAGGACTCTGGCTAAGATGTTCAATCCCCATTCATAAAGGCAAAGAGGATGGACAATGGAGGAGGGAGAAAACAGGGAACAGGATAGGAGCCTACCACAGAGGGCCTCTGAAAGGCTCTACCTTACAGGGTATTGAGGCAGATGCTGAGACTCATAGCCAAACTTTGGCAGAGTGCAGGGAATCTTATGAAAGAAGTGGGAGATAGTAAGACCTGGAGAGGACAGGAGCTCCACAAGGAGAGCAACAGATCCAAAAAGTCTGGGCACAGGGCTCTTTTCTGAGACTGACACTCCAGCCAAGGACCACTCATGGAGATGGCCTGGAACCCCTGCACAGATGTAGCCATGGCAGTTCAATGTTCAAGCGGGTTCCATAGTAATGGGAACAGGGACTCTCTCTGACATGAACTGATTGGCCTGCTCTTTGATCACCTCCCCCTGAGGGGGGAGCAGCTTTACCAGGCCACAGAGGAAGACAATGCAGCCACTCCTGATGAGACCTGATAGATTAGGATCAGAGGGAAGGGGAGGAGGACCTCCCTTATCAGTAGACTGGGGAAGAGGGAGGGAGGGTGGGATTGGTAGGGGAGGGGGAGGGAGCCACAGGGGGATACAAAGTGAATAAACTGTAATTAATAAAAATAATTAAAAAAGAAAACAAATTCAGACCTGTGTGCCTGAGAAAGTCCTGAATACTTCTCAACTTAGTTTCTCTATTGTAAATAGTGCTATTATTAAAAATGTGATTAAAGATTATATTGGAGTAAAAAAAATGGGTGTTGTTTCTATGCCTATGATCTGAGAGCTCTTGTGGACAGATGTCATAGAGGAAGAGAAAAAGAGGATCACTGGTGTTAGGACCAATGAAATGATGATGTGCACAACAGATTTTATATGAAAGACGTTTATTAGATGGAGATGAAATGAGAGAGAGAAGGAGAGAGTGAGACATGATGGGGGAAGGGAGGGGGGCCTGACAGAGAAAGGGGCGAGAGCAAGAAAGAGGGCGAGGGGGCAAGAGAGTGGCAGGTTGATCCTTTTAAAGATCAACTTAAGCACGCCTGCCAGGTGTGACACCTGATGGCGACACAGGACACCATAGGTTCCTAGGCAACCCAGAAGCAGGCTGCCTAAATACTACCAACTGGGACTTCTTGGACACCACCTTTGCTCCAGGTACAGTGATATACATTGTCTCAAGGGAATAAGGTGGGAAGTGACAGAGCAGAATACCTGACCTCTCCATATGACCTAGGAGTCCATGAGCATGGGCGTGCACATGTAAAACACACACACACACAGACACACACATACATACACACATACACACACACACACATACACACACATACACACACACACACACATACACACACACATACACACACATACACACATACACACACATACACACACATACACACATACACACATACACACACATACACACACACATACACACACACACACACACGCACGCACGCACACACACTCACCCACCCCACTCCATCTCCAGTTTCTGGTTCAATAGGAGACACAGGGATTTATATTTCTGCCAAATTCCTAGGCACTGCTGATTATGCTGCAGAAGCCTTTGAAACCATTGTTTTTAAGCAGGAGACGAAAAGACCCATGAGAAAGAACCATGTGGCTGAAGACAGTAGAAGGAAAAAGAAATGAAGAAACAGAATGAGTATCTGACAGTGATAGCTAGCTAGTGAAAATTCATTCTGAACCCAGACCATCCAACATATATTATCTTCTTTTACTCCTCAAATCAAAGTTTATATGTAGTTATTATTTCCGCTTTACGGCGGAGAACTACATACATTTCGACTGTCTCAGGTTATAAACATGTAGATTTAAGTGCGCTGTCATGTAGACCCTTCAGTTGGTACCACGGCTCCAGAGTTTGGGGAGCCATTTGATGTGGTGTTTGGAAGTATTTAATCTATAACAGTTTCAGCCAGTGACATAACAAAAGAAAATGGTTAATTAGTATCCATTATTTTCATTCCCAAAGGTGTCATAAATCCCCAAACAGTGCCACCAACTGAGTCCAAGTGTTCAATTATGTGAGCCTATGTGGGACATTAAAACCACAACAAGTACCCACTATTGGGGGGGTAAAAAAAAAAAGGCAAAATTACAGGCAGAGATAGAAGCAGGGATCTCTTAAAGTCAACATTTCTTTTTTTTTTAATTCATGATAGTTAAAGATTTTTGCAACCAAAGGTTTCTATTTTGTATCTGCTACATATAATTCACTCATTTATTTAAAAATATTACTGAGATCCACTAAAACAGAGATTTATTTTAATTATATAGATGTGTGCTGTGTGCGTTAATACGTAAGTGTGCAGGTACCCTCAGAGTTCAGGAGAGGTGTCAAATCCTCTGGAGTTGGAGATAGAGGCAGTGAGCTGCCCAGTGAGGCTGCTGGGAAACAAACACGGGTCCTCTGCAAGCGTAGTATGTACTAATAACCACTAAGCACCCCATTCTACATGTTTTTCTTTGTAAGGATAGGCCTTATATTGCACAAGCTGACATCAAACTTCCTGTTTAGCTGAGGATAGCCTTGAATTCCTAATCCTTCTGCCTCCATTCCTGGGATTCCAGAAACATGCCACCACATCTAGCTTTGCTGTTGTTAAGAGACGAGAAACAAAAGGCAAGTTTCAGTTTCTTCACTAGTTAGGTGCTTTTTCCTCTTTCCTGAGGTCCTCCGTGTTCTAGAGCTTTCCATCGGGTGGGTTGTCTTGCCATGTTTGAATCAGCTGATATCTTCTGGAAAATCCTCAATTATCTCTTCACATTTTTGTCTCATTCTCATTAAAATTTCCTTCCTGTTCTAGTTTCTATGCGATGGAGGCTTGTGGTCTGTCCTCTGAGGCTATTGACATCTTTTGTGTTTTTATGTGCATGTTTCAGAAACTTTGGGAATAAAGTCTTTAAAACTAGCACTTGTTCATTGTGTCCCCTCTTCTCTCTCTCTCTCTCTCTCTCTCTCAACATGGTTTGAATAAAAATGGCCCCCATTGGGAGTGGCATTATCAGGAGGTAAGGCTTTGTTGGAGTAGGTATGGCCTTGTTGGAGGAAGCATGTCATTGGGGGAGAGGGGTTCTTGAGGTCTCAGAAGCTCAAGCCAAGCCTACGCTCTCTTCCTGTTGCCCGCAGATCCAGATGTAGCACTCTCAGCTGCCTCTCCCACACCATGTCTGCCTGCAGGATGCTGTGCTTCCCACCATGACAATAATAAAGTTCTGAACTGCAAGCCAGCCCCAATTAAATGTTTTTCTTTATAAAAGTTGTCTTGGTCATGGTATCTCAATCACAGCAATAGAAATCTTAACTGAGACACTAATATTCTATTTTTTTTTCAGTTTTATGTGTAATGGGTATATTACCTCTATGTATATTCATTCACCATGAATACTTGGTGTCATGTCAGATATCCTGGGACTGTGGACACAGACAGTTGTGAGCTGCCATGTGGCTGCTGGGAATTGAACTCGGTCTTTGGAAGAGTGGACAGTGCTCTCTCTCCAGCCCTCTCCCTAACCTATTTGATTCCTTTCGTTTAATTTCATTTACATTTTGCCATTTTGATTTTCAAGTTACTTTTTTTTTTTTTTTTAAGATCTGTTTTGGCAGGGGAGGAGGAGAGGGAGGGGGCAGGACTGGGAGGGAATGAGGGAGGGACTTCGGTGAATAAATTTAATAAATAAAAAATAATAAAAGATCTGTTTTGGTAGTTTCTTATGCCTGCTTTTATTTTCAGACCTTATTTGTCCAAGCAGATCAAACGTCTATTATCTTATGTCTAGTGTGTGATAATTCTAATTTTTGAGGGCTTTGTCTGGCTAAGTCTGCAGTGTTGTTTTTGTTAGACATTGGACAGGTCTCGCTTACCTGTATATTGTCATTTTTTACAACACTTACCTAATATCCTTTCTGCCATTATCCATAGAATTCTTTTAGGTCATACTGAAACAGATTTACCTCAGTTAGTATTGTACCTTTTCTCTTATGACCTGGGAATAAAAATTAAAACACAATGTCATTTTGTTGACATTTTTTTCACCCTATAGAAGACTTGGACTTGGGCCAAAAGCATGCGCCTACATATGACATTTTAAACAACCTGTAAACCCTGTTCCATGGGATCTGATGCCCTCTTCTGTTCCCCAAAGATACCAGGCATCATGTTGTACACTTAGATACATGCAGAAAAAAAAAACCACTCATACACATAAAAAAGCAGAAAGATGTCCACCTGCTGTACTTCTAAGAGGAAATTGTACTGAATGGTGTCACAGGCATATATAAGGACACTGCTCCCCTTTCTATTTTAAATATGTCTTCAGCTTTGTCTATTTTCATGCATTATTCAGCCCTCAAAACAAACATTCAATTTCACCAGTATTTAGCAGATTCTGGTCAAATCCAGCTTTTGCTTTCCCATACTTCTTACCTTCCCACATCATGTTGGTTAAGCTTCAGCATATTGTATGCTTTTGTGCTAGCTCCATGATGCACTTATAATATTCTAAATATGCAAATGTATACACAGAGGCAATGTTTCAATTCCTTTCAACAGAAGTGCTGTTTGGGGTCCATAATTGCCTGATCTGTAGAAGAAAGTGCAGGTTCAGAGTAAAGTTGAAAATGTATTATAAAATTAGGCTAAAACACGAGAAGAAAAACAGTGCTTTTCCACTGGAGGCTATTGTTAAATGAAATATCAAGCAAAAATACCCCAAAAAACAATATGAGTTTTAAAATTTAATCTTAACTTATTTTGTATGTATGAGTGGTCTGACCACATTTATGTACATGTACCATGTATGTGCCTGGTACCCAATGAGGCCAGAAGAGGGCATTGGATCACTTGAAACTGGAGTTACAGAAGTTTCTAAGATGCCATGTAAGTGCTTAGAATTGGACCCCCATCTTCTGGAAGAACAACAAGTGCTCTTAACCATGGATCCATCTCTCCATCCCCAGAAACAGTACATTTTTTTAAATTCCCATCTTTAAAGTTCTATATTGTGCCAAGACACAGAATGTACAGATTGGATATAATAATGCAAACATTTATATGGTATACAATGTCCCAAAGCATTTAATCATTATAATTCATTATTAAATGTATTAGGAAATGTGCTTGGCTGGCTTCTGCCTACTTGGATATTTATAATATGCATGCATGTGCATTTACTAAGTATTTATAACATTGTAATATCGTCACAGTTTGTGCAAAGCTCAGCACCTCTCTGGTAAGCTGTCAGGCCTGCTATTAACAGACAGGTGCAAACCTCAGCAACTCCCACTACTGCTAACCCATTTCAAACTCTGTGCTCTAAACATATTCTTTTAACTTTAGGAGGCGATTCACTCTCTGGCTTGAATGAATTTTGTACATGGAGTTTCTCTCAGGCTGGGCTTTCTGTGAGCTAAGGAGAGGGCAAGACACTGAATATAAAATTACAGAAAGTGAGAGGACCTCACATGTTGGTTTTTTCTCTTTGGTGTGGTGAGACACCTGAATGAACCAGCTTGAAGAGAGGATTACTTTGGCTCACAGTTTAAAGAGCTACCACCCACACAGTTGGGGAGGCACACAATCCTGGGCTCTGTTGCTCTGAGGATCAAGGAAGCCAAGAGAGCTGGGGTTCTGAATAACCCACAAGGCTCACCTCCCATAGCAACACTTCCTCCACATTGGCCCTACCCCCAAGAGCTCTCCAGCTTCCAAAATGTGCTGCCACCTAGGAAGCAAATGTGAAAACAGGAGGGCTAACGGGGTTTTTTCATTCAAATCATCACACCTAGAAAAGCAGATCTTTGTGTCCTTTGCAATGGAGGACCTCTACAGACTTTGGAGTAGACAGAGGTGCGGAAACCCAAGGTTCTCAAAGTTCTGAGAGGCCAAGTCTATGGCTCTGTCTGTCTGGGACTTCATTCTCCTGAGTCGCTAACTGAACTGAAAATCACGTTGGTTAGAGGTCAGAAACCACCTTGTCTCTTTAAAAGAAGCTTGGAATAAGATTTAGAGTAGATGTTAGAATCAAGCAAACTGGTTTTCAACCCTGGCTTTGTCATTTTACTGTCTTCATTTGCAAGTAAATGACTAACCCTTCAAAACTCTGTTCCATTGTTGGATAAAAGAACTTGCCATAAGTACTGCCACTTTGACTTCAGACTCCATCTTACCTAAGCTGACCAGTTCCCTCTCTAAGCAACCACAGTTCCCCAAAACATAATGCCTGTTTGTATCAACAGAAAGAAGAAATGAGTTTGATTGGTTGGGCAAAGACATTTACATTCAACGTCAGTTGACAATGATGGTACACTTAGGAAAGTCCCTAATCCCCGAGTTCTGACTGGTAAAAATTATAACTTGATCCAGATGCTTGTGGTTTTTATGCTTACATACCCTGCTTCAGCTCCTACTTGGGGAGAAGAAACAAGGCTCCCGAGTTCTTGTCTGGAGGTTCTGACCTATCAGCAACTCTGCTTAGGCGCTATGAACAATAAAACATTTTGCTGTTTCATGAGCCCGCTGGGATATTCTTTCCTCTTCCTCACGGCACACAATGAACATCACACATTTTAAGTTTGTGCCAAGACTTTAAAAAGAGAAAAACTACACAAACTGTTAGCACAGCCACACGGTGTAGACACATAATGTACTGGGCAATAATGATTGCTATCATTTTTGCCTGGTGAGCTGGGCTTGGCACATGGTAGGCCAAGGCATGTGCAAATTAATAAAGTCTACTGTATTCATGGTGTAAATGGCTACCCATATTTCTTCTCTGACTTTAGCCTTCACCAATAAAGGGAACAAGAACTAAGGTGATGCTTTGTTAAAAAGAAGTCACATGTAGAGGTCTATTCAATTCAAGGACAAAATCACTTATTATGAAGATACTCAGAGAAAGAGGCAGTCTGGCTACTTGCCCTGGTGAGGGATAGAAAGAATTCTCAACACCTGACTCCAGCTTCCCTGAAGTCTGCAGTCTTCAGTCCTTTCTGCCCTGCCTTGGCAGAGCTTACACATGCTATTGAATCAAATGCTGACATGGAGCTCTGTGGTCATTGCTGCTGCCACCCACATCACCTCCATGAAGGAGCACTATGTCCTACTGCCAACCTCCTAAAAGCCTAGATAGAGATAAAGGCTGCATTTTTTAGGGCTGCTTTGTAGGTTCAGAGAGGCCTTTCTCTTTTTCTTTGTTTGAGAACTCCCACCTTGCCTGCAACAATCAAGCTTGTTGATTAGAAAGAAATATGGAGTTGTGAAAGGAAATCTCAGTGGAGCATAGGTTTCTGAAGGGTGTGTTGGTGAACACACACTGTCAGACAGCAGAGTGGCTCTTTATCTGGGTTAGAGCACAGAGGGTGACATGAACACAAAACCAGCTGTGGGTTACAGAGTTTCCTCCAAACCCTAACCCCCCAAAACATTTACTTCTCAGTCTTTCCCTTGATTTGTGACATTAAGGTAATCACTTGGACATTCTGGGCTATGGCAGTCCTTCACTACAGCTTGAAAGTAAACTATTTTATAGAGATATGCCTATCTTCCTACTGTATGTCCATTGCATATGCATTATTAATCACTGAGAGCAAGTGGCTTTCATTGGGGGTGGCTTCAGTAGTCATAGGCAGAGCATAACACAGTATCTATGACTCCGCATCTTCTAAACGCTAACCATGACCACAGATTAGCATAGAGAGCACAGAAGGTCCCAACACCTGCACTGTGCAAGGTGCCCGAAGAGGTCAGAAGAGGACACCAGCTTCTCTGAAGCTGGAGAGTTAGGTGATTGTGAATTATCAGTGGTAGGTGGGGACAGAACTCGGTCCTCTACAAGAGCAGGATCTTAACCTCTAAACCACCTTGCAAGGACTTGCAGAAGTTCTTAATACCAATATTTAAAAATGAACATTGACAAGTAAAAAACAAAAACAAGTGTACTAAAACTAGAGAATTGGTTAATTATTATACTTTGCTTCTACTTGATGAATGTTATATACTAAATGTAAAAATACAGAAGATATGGGATGATTTCATTTTTCTCCAGACACCAAGTGTCATATAACTGTGAGGTACTGTCCTTATATGTTCTCATTTTTATTTGTTTATCTATCTATCTATCTATCTATCTATCTATCTATCTATCTATCTATCTATCTATCTATCTATCTATTGGTCACTTGTTTCTTTAAATTCTTTTAAAAGAAATGCCTGATAAGCCATTTCTGAATTCAGTTATTCCTCGTCCATTTCCTTCTCCTCTTTTTCCTCTTCCTCCTTTTTCTGCCCCCCATTTTTTACCTCTTCCTCCTCTCTTCTTTAAACAGGATCTCACTATGTAGCATAGGTTGGCCTTCAACTCACTCTGCAGCCCAGGATGGTCTTGAACTCACAATTTTTCTTGTTCAGCCTTCTGAGTGTTTTGATTGCAGACATGCTCCACCATATCCAGCTGTAGTTTCATTTCTGTAGAGGAAAGGCAGAGATAACTTAGTTTCTCTCCTTATTGTTGATTAAATTCTTTATGACTTGCTTCAGGGATGTTGCACACAGATTTATTTGTGATTTGCAGTGTGGCCATAGGTTTGTGACCTGTAAAGAATTCTGGTAGATTTTAGTTTTTTCAATTTCATAGGGAGGAAAGCTAATAAGTAAGACAAATCTAGATGCATTATTGAGCACCTTCTGGTAGAAAGGGATCTCTGCTTTGAACAGAGTATTAAATGTCAGCTCTGTGATTTCCTCTTTCATGACTAGAAAGTTTTCCCAAACACTCACTGCCTCTCCATACATTTTCTAGCTGATTTCTCCTCTTCTCCTCACATATTTAATACCAAGAACTGTAGGATCAGTTATGTATACAATACATCTCACACCTTGATAAGGCCTTTCAGAAATGCTGGTCAGGGATAGTCCTCACAACTGGAACAACTGTGTCTGGAGGTGACTGAACTGCCTCAGTGCTGAACTGCCTCAGTGCTGAACTGCTCAGTGCTAAGCTAAATGGATCATGAATGTAACTAACGTCTCGTTCCCGGTTACTAAAAATGCTTACGGCTGCTGTAATACTTCCTACACACACAAACATGCATATGCTGGTCAAAGGCTGGACAGAGAATGTAAAATCAGTAGGCAAAAACTGGAGAGAGGTTTCCAGTGAAAGGTGGGACACACACTGCAAACTAATTCGTTGTAGTACCAGGTGTGAGCTCAGATCTACAGGCAGGAATAACAAACACACAAAGAGCAAAGGAAAACACGTAATCACACACACACATACATACACATTCACACACACACATACATGCACACATCTTCTTAAGATGCATATTATTTTTAAAGAAAAATTGCTTAAGACTGAAAAATGTAACATTCTGGTGTAATGTTTTTACAATTAACTCAGATTCAGAAAAAAAGAATAAAAATTTGCAGATGTGAATGTAGCTTTTATATATAAGGCTCTCTCTCTCTAAGTTAGTTCAATGGTAACTTCACATATTGTTAAAGATGAATATTTAATGCCTAGAGAAACCATTAGCGATTCAACTGATACAGGTACAAAATGAAGAAATGAAATATCAGAATTTATTCAAGGCAGGAAAGAAGCATCAATATCAATCAGATTACACAAACAAAATCATCAAAACCATATAAACTAAAAGTTAGTGAAAAGAATGTAAATGGTTAAAACATCTATACATCCATATTCAATTTCTATTTGTTACTACTAAGATTTTTATACATGCACAGAATGTGTTTTGATCAAATCTACCCTTTACTCCCTCCTCTCCAATCCTGCTCACACCCCCTTACACGACACTCCGTCTTTCCCTCTTGACTTTGTGTGCTGTTCTTTTTAAATCCACCGAATGCATTTAGTGCTGGCTGTATGTGCACGGATGTGGGACCATGTGGGAGCCCAGGCAGCTGATTCCCTAACTCATTCGTCCTCCCCCGGCAGCCACCTATTACCAATAGGTTCTCTGCTATGGCTGGGACTTCGTAAGCCCTTCCCCATCAGAGCTGGGGGTTTGTGTGGCTTGGTCTTGTGCGGGTCTTTTACGTATAGTTTGGTCTCTGTGAGCTCATGCGTGCAACAACCCTGTGATGTCAGGAAAACACTGTTCCACAATAGTTGCTTACTATCTCTAGCTTTTACAGTCTCTCTGCACTCTCTGGGATAATGGTTTCTAAGGCCTTGGGGAAGAAGTGCAGTAAGAATGTCCCATTTGGTTCTCTCTGGTCCCAGACACTTTGGGAGCCGCGGTTACCACGCAGACATAGCCAAGAACCACACCACACACAACCAGTCCCACAAATGGCGCAGAAATGGCACCAAGAAACCCCAGGCACAAAGATATGATCTCTTAAGGGGTGGACCCAAGTTCTTGAGGAACATGCGCTTTGCCAAGAAACACAAGAAAGACCTGAAGAAGACACAAATAAACAATGCAAAGGCAGTGAGTGCACGAGCAGAGGCCATCAAAGCCCTTGTGAAGCCTGTGGCCTTTAAGCCCAAGATGCCAAAGGGCCCCAGCAGCAAACTCAGCTGTCTGGCTTTCATCGTTCACCCCAAGTGTGGGAAGTAGATTCGAAGCTACATGGCCAAGGGTCGTAGGCTCTGCCAACCAAAGCCCAAGACTCAAACCAAGGCAGAGGTCACTGTTCCAGCTAAGGCCCAGGCTTCAGCAGCAGCTCAGGCTCCCAGAGGAGCCCAGGCCCCTGTGAAGGCCCCATAGGAAAGGCTTCTGCTAATGTGAAGACAGACGGACCAGTGTGACACACCCACCTACACACTATTGACAGATGACCAGTGTCTTATGCTGTTTTTACAAATAAACCCGAGGCAAGATCTGTTAAAAAAAATTGTCCCATTTGGAGCTGAGCATTTCACTGTCTCTTGTTCTCTGTCTGTTAGTGTCTGTATTAGTTTCCAAATAAAAGATTCTCTGGAAGCCTATGGGTACCAAGACAAGTACTTAGGAAGAGTTTAATACTCTGTACATTTAGCAGAATAATAGTAGGGTTTTTTTCCCCCCCTAGGAAACCCAGCCACAGGTTCTTGACCCAGTTAACAGCTCAGAGTTCAGTTTTGTGGAGCAGGCTTTAAATCAAATTAGAACGTGACTGGTTGCTGTCATAGCATTTGTACCCCTGTTACAACGTTGGGTGTCTCTTGCGAGGCTAGCTATTACTGTAGCTCCTAGAGTTCACATCTGGGTAGGCTTGATGATTACTTCTCTTCTCTGACAGTGTGCTCAGCACCCTCCAGTGCTGCAGAAGCTAGCCAGCAGTGGCGAAGCTTCCCAGCCGGTATCACCTTGATTTCATTTCTCTAATCCTGTGATTCAAGCGTGTGGTGTCTCCAGCAATAGGGTCCCTACCATCAGTTCTGGAAGGTTACTGTGAATAATGGCAAAAGCTGTAATTCTTTTGGTGGTTTCAACAACGTGAAAGGGCTTGTCACCTGTGATACACCTGTCACATCTGTGACAAGAGGCAGGGCCTGCTCTCCCATTCTTGTGCTCTAGGGGCTGGCAACCCCCATAACCTCTACTGTGCTGCCCAGGCGGGGTGCAGGGCCCACTCTTTTGCTTTCATGACTCCGGGGCCAGTTCTCCTAGCTGCTGCAGATGGGGCAGTGTGTGTGTGTGTGTGTGCATTTCTCCCTAGCCCATGCCTCCCCATGGGAGACTAAGCTCAGGGGGGCTCACCCTGCAACCAGAGCCAGCTCTACTGTGCTTCCTAGGTGAAGCACAGGGCCTGCTCTCCTGAGCACTGCAGCTGGCACCCTCAGGACCAGCTCCCCTACAATGCCTAGGCAAGGGGCAGGGCCAGTTCTGCACAACCCTCAGACATCAACATGGCCCTGGACAGCAGCCCAGACCAGGGATGTCTGCATGGCCTTTGGTGGGAACAGAACCCTGCTGCTGCAGGGCCACAGACCCAGACATGGCCCTCAGTGGCAGCACCAGCTACCCACATCAGGCTGTCCCCACTACCCTCAAGTCTCCAGTTCCGCCTCTCTATTGTGTGAGCATCCTTCTGCTTCTCCTTCTCTTCCATTTCTCTACCACTTACTTTCTTCTCTTTGTGGTGTCTGGGGTCTTTGGGTGCCCAGGTTCCTCTCAGGAGTGGTCTCAGGAGTGCCTTGCCGTGCCAATGCAGTATGATACAGGACAGGGGGCATCTCAGTCATGATCTGCCCTCCTGGGCCTGGACCAGACTGGTGGTCCTCTCAGGCTCACTCCTTACCTGGGCACCATAGGGACAGACTGGTGGTTATCATGGGGACAGACGGTGATCCCTCCCCATATTCAATTTTTAACTCTTTTTGGCGCTTGGGAGTTTAACTTGGAGCCTCACACATTCTAGGAAAGAGCTCTACTAACAAGTTAACATACTGAGCCCAATTTAAAATCTTTTCTCGTTTTTCTAGTGAGTGTGCACTTGTGAGTGTGCACATGGAAATAAAACAGTGTTTGTTACTTAATGAGCAGGGCTGAAGGGAATTCAGGAGGATGTAACAGTTGGCTGGCTAGAGAATATAGCATGTTATCTCCCAATGCTTTGAGCAGCAGAACCCTTACATTCACGATCCTACTGCATCCCGCCGGAATCTACTCAGCGGCAGGCTCATTCAGAAAAGCCGGAAGGGAGGTAGTTAGCAGATACGTGGGGATTTAAGTTCAGGGATGTCTGAGTCCGAGACACTTTCTCATCGTGCCTCAGAAAGTGCCGGGCCCAGGCAATGTATCCGAGGATGCTTTGGTGTCGGTTCTAGTTGACGTTTTCAGATGTTCCTTAACAGAGCTGGGGGAATCTAAAACAGGAGAGGACAGTTGGAGCTACCCTCAGTAATCCAACTTGTATTCATTGAGTTCCTACTTTACATAGGGTGCAGAACCTACGTAGACCCACCCTTTCCCTGACCCAATCCCTGTTCCTTAGACGCTTACAGTGTAGGGTTTAGAGGAAGGAACACAGATCGCGTGCACGGAGCCATGCAAGCTGTTGAGTATTGTGACATGGCTGAACACACAGGCAGGTCTGTGTGAAGCCATCAGAAGGTTTGAAAGCTTTTCGGACAGCTTGCTAGGGTAGGAGGAATGAATGTGGGAGAACCGTTTGAATACATGTAAAGAACAGAGGACGTGACTGTGAAGGAGGGGGAAGCAGAGGGGAGCGTAATGGGGTCACAGCCAATGTCACACTGCCTCAAATGGCCTTAACATGATGCCTGCTGCTTGTTCTACTTGTTGGGACATGGGTGTGTAAGCAGAGAGAGGGGCAGTTATTGGATGTGTGGGTAATTGGGCAACATAATCCAGTAATTACTGTATGAGCAACAGATGAGAGTTATTGACCCAGAAATTCCCTGTAAAAGGTCTTTCTCTGTCCTTTCAATTCCCAGAGACAGCTTGTGCTGATGTCGGAGGGGAAATCAGTGCTTTCACCCATCCTGTCTAAGTAGGTCAGTATCTGCTGACACTATGGGAGCCTGTGTTATTTCTCAGTCTGCTAGAACACTTCACTAATGAGGAGCAGGTCATTGGTTTAATCCCCTTTTGGGCCTCTTAGCTTTTCTCTGTTCGGTAGCCACAGACAGCACCCTTAACCCTGTGGTATGCTTTCTCAAATGCCAGTGGCTAGCCCAGAAGGCCAGTTGGACTTTTTAGATAGATTAGAGAAAATTCATCTCCACTCAGCCCCTTGCAGGGTTATGGCTTCCAGTGAGAATTCCAGTGACCTGGCTTCATCAACGTGTTTGCAGTTTGCCAAGAACGACAAAAAGTCATTTACTGAAGTCTCATTGTATCTCTCACCTCAGATCCTGCTGAACATTTGCAGAAAGCCTATTAGCAAATCATTTTCTTCTTCAGTGGACACTAAAAAGATTTATCAACTCTCTGCTGAATTGGGAGGGTCTTATTAAATTCTCCAGTAAGAAGACCTAAGGCGCTAACCTACACACATCCAAGCGGAATTTCAAAAATCTGTATAGAACGTAATCGTTTTATAATACAATCCATAGCCCCAGGCCTGAGCTGGGCATCTGTGTGCTCATCACAGGGATAAGTTCATTCAATGCTGAATAAAACATGTCAAAACTCAAGCTTGCCTAGTCCACATCACCATGAATCTGACCAACTACTATATAAGCTCTGTGGGTGCTTGTGGTGGTCTACCAGATCTAGACAGAACACAAGGTCATATCACAGAAGCTACCACACACCTGGATTGTAAAATATAGAAAACAAGCCAGATTTTAGCTGGGAACTTCCTCCCTGCTGGCCATCATCCAGTATAACAAAGGGTATCAAATAGGCTGTCAGGGAAGAAAGGGAATCGTTGATCTTGCCAACTGTGAACACTGTGACCCAGAAGGCCATTCTTCTGGGCAAGATATGGCCATCAGTGCAACTGTGGCTGTTGTGGGGATAACCAACTGTCTTGTTGGATTTGAGGCCTGCTCTCTGGAGGCAAAAAGAAAGGGAAATCCATATTGGTACTGTAAACCCACCTAACATACCCTAGCTATGAGTAAATCAGAGATACCTCTTTTTTACAATGAGGGGGTGAGTTAAGAGTCATGTCTCCCAAGTCACAGAGAATAAGCATCAGTTATGGGCTCAGCCCTAAACAAATCACTTAGGCCACCCTCTCTAAGGCTTGAGGAGAATTTCAGAAGAGGAAGTAGGAAGTGCATAAGAATAAGATGGGCCAAGAATGTGAGAGACAGGGGTGGTAAGGGGGTGACCTCAGGATTGGTCAGTATACATCGTGCACATGGGTGAATTGCCTAATAACAAGTTTAATTAAAATTTCAAAATTATTTTAGCAAATCCAACTCATTTGCCTTTTTATGTGAAATCTAGAATCATATTATTCATGCCCGCAAAAACAGTTGCTGTGGTTTTGACAGGAATTCCTTTGAACCTATGTGTCCACAGAAGGAGAACTGCCATATTGACCGTGGTGAATCTTCTAATCTATGAAAGGTGTTCCGAACCCCGCGATAGGTTTCATCAGTGTCTTGCAGCTTCAGAGCACAGGCTTTGTTATATTTCATTCACTTCCTTTACTCTAGAGTGGTCGCACTTCTGTCACAGTTAATTTTGCTCATTTCTGTGAAGAAAATTCTGCTAGTATATAAATGTACTCTGTCTGTGTTCTGAAATTTTCCCTATTTCCTTGCTAATGTCCTTGGTTACCAGATTTTTTTTAATAGATTTCTGGAGTCCTCCATTCTTCATTTTGACATACCCTTCTGCCTTCTCTCAACATGTCCTGGGATTCCTCTTTTAATGACCCTCTCATATACTCTGATGACATTCTCCCTTCATCACTCTTTCCAACATTCAGTTATCTATGATAAACTGAATCAGTTTTCCCTGTCGAGAATGCCTCATTTTATTGTTCTTTCCCTAAGGATGTTCTCTTTAGGGATAGAATGCTACTTTTAAATCCCATTCTTTCACTATTTGAGAAACATTGGGCCACTTTGTCCTTGACCTTGTGGCTTCTGAGGAGAGGTAAACTGCGGTCTTAACTGTGTTTCCCTGTGAGCACTGTGTCCCAAGATGTTAGCTTTGTCTTGTTTTCCTAAGTGTGAAAGTACCTCTCGGTGTGCTCCTTTTGGGTTTCCTTGCTTGTATCATCTCAGCTTTGTTAATTTGCTGGAAAGGGAACCTGGTCTTTGAAGATTGTGCAGTTGAGAAGTAGAAAAATACAGATTTGGACCAGCCCCTGGTACCAGTGTTTTCTCGTGCCTCCTATGTCCTTCAGCATAGGTCTCTAGTAAACAGACTATCTTTGAACAAAGATTTCTCCTGGGAACCTGTTTCCTTGAAGAGGCCCCTGTAAAAGCATGTATTTTTTTTCTTTTATAATAAATATGTGCTGTACTTGCTGCTATGTCTGAGCAGCCGTCTTATATGGATTTACAACTTTGACATGTGTATAATGTGGGAAACATAGTTGTCACTTGAACGTTGGCTCCTTTGAAACCTTCTAACAGCCAGATGGCAAGGGCCAACATCCTATCCTTTTGGGAGAGTACTTGTTTACATGAGGATTTCTTCCTAGATGGGTTTCCCTTTTACACAACTTTTTCCATTTTAGCGTGTATGAGTTCCATGTTCTCACAGATAAGCATTAGAGAAATCAGTAATGTCAAAGATGCAGGCTTCTCTCATCAACAGAAGGGATTTATGCTTTTTCCACCCAGAAGGCTAAAGCGGATATTGTTTAGTACTCTGGTGATCTTTTACTCTCTGTAGGGCCAGGCCTTACCCAAATAACACGTTCTTATGACAAAGGTGCCATGTATTTTGCAAAAGAGTTTGCTTATTACAAATCCTTCTTCTATAGGCCCTTATTTTCAGCATTGTTCCTCAGTCAATAGAACCCATTCTTACGGAAGAAGTTACAGGTTTTTGCAAAAGATGTGTACTTTGCAAGGGAGTCTCAATGTGGCTATGCCTTAAGTTTTGTTGTGATAATTATTATGGGGAAATTTTTTTTCAAAGTTTTATTGCGCTTAAACATCCTGAAAATAAACTGTTCAGTATCAGACTCCAGAAGTTGGAATCAGCCCTGCTAACTAAGTTGTACTGAACTGAATTTCCTTCTTACCTCATGAGGATCATTTCTCCCTGTAAACTCAGGACACACTCCTAACTTGCTGTGGGTTTCATTTTCCTTTTAATTATTTATTCTCATTCCCTCACCACACACACACCTATACAGAGGCCGGAGGTTACAAGATGTTGTTCCGTTGTTCCTTAGACACGGTTGTCCACCTTGACTTTTTTGAGACAGCATCTCTCACTGGACTGGAACTCATCATTTCAGCTTGGCTGGCTGGCTATTAAACCCCCGGAAGCCACCTGTTTCTAGCTTCCCAGCACTGGGATTACAAATGTATACTACCACATTTGGCTTTTTCATGTGGATTCTGGGACCTGAACTCACATCCTCATGCTTGCAAGCATTTTACTGAATGAGTTATCTCCCTAGCAAGGCATCTTAGAAATTCATCTACGGTTCAGTTAGTGTGTTGCTATAGTGAGTACATACATGCAACTGTAAGATGAAGTGTCAGCTGCTAAGGAACTCAAAGCTTATCAAGGAAGACAAACTACAAGTTAAGCATGATATGCTAGTAGACAGATGCCAGGGAGGTGTAAGGGACCCAAATGGGGGGGGGGATTGGTAAGACCTTAAGTGGTCTCTGGAATGGTGACACCCTACCAGGTTCCAAAAGAAAAATTTAAGTTCATCTGTTCATGGGTAGCGGTTATGGCAGGGAGGGGAGGTTCCCAGGAGAAGGAGGGAAAGCCTCTGTGAAGGTTTGGAGGTGTGAGCACAGCATGTCTGGTGTCTCTAATCGGATTTGACTGGGACCCAGGAGACATAAGGCCGTATGGACAGGTAGAGTTCTGACCATGAAAAGGCCATTCTATCTCTTGTTTACAAGGGAATCTAAATGTGACAGCGTGGGTAAGAGGTATTAATTTATATCCAAACTGGAAAAACAACTCAAAGCACAAGGCCAGCTGCTGACGGATCATTTGTCTAAGATATGTGTCAAATCCTGCAGCAGGGTGATGCAGAAGACTGGCCGGCTGACTGGACCTGCTCTCTCAGGTTGTGGGGAGGAAAATGCTGAGTAGAAAGTCACTGTGGGTAAACAGCTTTGTTTAGAGCTCTACCCTCTGGGCAAATAGCAAGCTGTTTTCTAAGGGGAGAGACTCAGTTGGGGTAGACAGTGTTGGAAGGAGGAGCTGCCTGGGCTTGTTCAGGTTTCTGAGTTCACAGGAAGATCACAGGAAGCTAAGAAACCCTGAGAGGTAAAGGCACAGAGGAAAGAGTCCAGCCAGGGCTAGGTGGATGTTTAAAGCCAAGCAGGTGAGTTGGGAGAGGGATGTCCCGTGTTCTCACTAAAGGTCATTTGTTGGTGATTATGAGGTGGTCTAGTATACTTAGAGCTCGTGGGTGTTGAGTTTGGGGCTGAGTCCCTTCCTTGAAAGCATAATAACAGTAACTGATATGTTCTGAGCTTGCTTTGTCTAATGTGCTGTTTTAATACACCCACGTCATTGTTCAGACCATTTTCCTCCACTTTTCTGGGAGCCAGGGTAAAAGACAGGAAGGTGTAGGCTTAGTTTTCACTGTAAACTCATGCCCAATCTCTACAGGAGATTTAAGAAAGAGATAGTGAGTAAATTGGTTATTAATAAGTTTTCTTCACTGACAAAATAAACCAATTCAAGCCGAACTTAAATAAAAAGAAAAAAAAAGGCAGGTTTAATGGGCACAGTTCTCAAGCTTGGTCCCAAGGAACGAGGCCAGGAAAATCAGCATGCAGACATGGAAAGGCTGGTGCAGAGAGAGAAAGAAAGTGTGCACGTGCAGGCAAAGAGAAACACAACGCAGAGAAAGAGAGAGAGAGAGAGAGAGAGAGAGAGAGAGAGAGAGAGAGAGAGAGAAAGAGAGAGAGCGCAAAAATGTCTGTATTATTTAGGGAAGAGCCCAGGGGGAAGGCAAGCCCAGCCCTGGGCTGGAAAGTTCAGGGCAGAGAGCTGGGTATACCAGCCACACCTTGCAACAGGTAGGGACTGAGGGATGCTGGGAGAAACTGGAATCTGGATCTGCTTTGATATGTTAAATAGGTACCTCAGTGCTTATCCTGGGTCTGAAACCCAACGGTTATGGTTGGATAACTTTAAACTAGACTAATAAAGGAGGGGGAGAGGGGAGGAGGGGAAAAAGAGAATGGAAATTGAGGATATTTGGAATGTGTACAAATTATCCTTAGTGTGGAAAAAAGAAGACGTCACAGAGCACAAACAATGACGCAAGCAAGACTGTTTTCATGGGCTCACAAAATGCTCAGCAGGCCAGATAAATTAGTCACCCACCCACTCAGGCATGACATTTTAACTTGCTCTACCAATCAGCAGCTGCTGCTCATTTTACCTCTTGCCATTAGAAGAAACTTCATGTTCAGAAAGACTTGTTTCAGAATGACTGATGTCTTATTCCCTTGTGGAAAGCTGACAGTTGCTTTTTCACCTGGGGTTCATATTATGTACCCCTAGATCAAGCTCCCCCTCCTAAGGTCAAGGCACAGTGATTGTGCTGAGGCTAGACTAGAGCTTGTTCCAAGTGCCTTCAAAGCAGAGCCTGCACCCTGGTAAAATGGCCACCTGATTCTATCCTCACTCTGCTGCAATTCAGGAACGGAGCTGAAAGCCCTTGTCAAATATTTGGGAGAAATAGCCCAAATGTCCTTCAGAGAGGCTGGCTAGCTCAGGGATGGGAATCAGGATTTTGGAGGACTTGGGGTAGAAGTGATAGTCAAGGCTTTGTATCTCTTCTCAAAAGGTACACGGTTGGGTCAGAGACAGGGCTGCTGTGTCTGAGCTTTCTCTGACCTTGAGATGATGGGGATTATGATAAATTTAGGAAGAACAAGTGACTGTTGAACAAGTGCTGTCTCCACTAGGAACATAGAAGTGAGCAGACAAGCAGGCCAGCTCTTGGAGCTATGCTGAGAATCTTCTAACATTGGTCTCAGTCAGAACTACTATGTTGTGGTAAAACACCAAGAGCAAAGCAACGTGATGATCATAGACCTTATCAGGTTTATACTTGCTCATCACTGTTCATCGCTGAAGGAAGTCAGGACAGGAACACAAAAAAGGGCCGGACCCTCCAGGCAGGAGCTGTCTCAAAGACGATGGACGGGTGCTGCTTACTGGCTTGCTCCTCATGGCTTGCTCAGCCTGCTTTCTTACAGGACCCAGGACCACCAACTTAGGGGTAGCCCTACCAGCAATAGACTGGCTTTCCCTCCCACTAATTAAGAACATACCCTACAGGCTTGTCTGCTTTAAGCTAAATCTCTTGAAGGCATTTTGTCAATTGAGGGCCCCCCTCCCTGCCCCCCCACCCCCCCACCGCCACCTCAGATGACTTCAGCTGGTGTCAAGGTGACATAAAACTAGCACAATAATAGAAGGGGATGAGCACAGCACCATCCATGCCACTTTCTGCCCCACTTGGCACAACTTAAAATCTTGGGGAAAAAAAAGTCTTTTTTGAATAATTGTCTTTATCAGGTGGGTTTGCAGGCATGTGTATATGAGAGGATTGTCTTGATTATTACTTGATTCAGGAGGCCCAGTCCACCGTGTGGCACCATTCCCTGACAGAGGGTCCTGAACTGTATAAGGAAATTAGTAAGTGAGCCATAAAGAAAAGTCCTCATTTATTTTTGCTCCGAGATCCTGCTTGAGTTTCTGATCTGAGCTCCCTCAACAACAGACTGAAATCTGTAAGGTGGAATAAACCCACTCCTCCACTCTACTGTTTTTGTTCAGTGTTTGATCACAGCCTCAGGAAGAAAACAAGACCATGTCCCAAACCTTGGATTCCCATACAGGTAGATCTCCATAGTCTTGGACTGATCTAAGAATAGGTACTTTAGAGTCTACTTTTACATTACTTTTCATTTCTACTCCATTTCAGAAAGAACAAACTTCAAATGATTTGAGGTTAACCTTGTCTTCAAATACCCCAAAATGAACAGTTCATACATTCCTATGTTCATTTGTTCCACGGTTTGTTGACAGAATGTCTCATGTATTACAAAGTTTTGAGCTTAACTTCCTCAGTTCTAATGACCCCTGGATCCCCAGGAGACGGCTGGCAGGAAGACACCTTAGAAATACAAGACTTTTTACTGCAGCTGTAACAAGATAGCGTGAAAGGTTTACTGGGCAGTCACAAATTCAAGAAAGCCAAAGACTTCCTGTGGAAAAGAATATGAAGAAAGCCACACTTTTGACATTTGTCCCTTTTTTCTGGAGATTCAGTCACAGAAGCTTGTCAACTTTCTTTGTGGAGACTGAAGTGGGAAGTGACTCATGATGGGCCTAACATTCCAGGCCAGGCCTCTCAGATGTTTCAGGGTCTGAGGTGTTAGGGGACCATAGAGTGCTTGAATACCAAAGTGATAGTGGGCTTTGGTATCTGTCAGGGTGAACAACTCTTCCCTTTTCTATATTGTTTCACAATAGTACAGGTTTTTAGTTCATATCCATTGAAAAGTTCTTTCTTATCTCCAGCATGTCAAATACGCTTTGGTCAGATGAACATTGGGAATGGGCCAGGAGTTCCTGTCCTCACCATTCCTGTGAGGGAAAGTTGGTGAGAAGTAGTGATGGTTTTCGAAGGGCTTGCTCCATGCTGTCCTCTTAGCCTATAGAGCCAAGTGATTTGGATAGCATCTCACTGTTAGCTCCACTCTCATAAAGGTAAAGAAATTACTGCATGATCTCACCCTTGGCCTGCAGCCCTGAGCTATCAGGCCAGTAAATCCATGATAGCAGAGTCAGCACTCAAAATGTAGACATCTTCACTCTCATCTCAAAACCACCAGACCTGAAAGCAGGAGGCCTTTTCTCCCATATGAGCTTTATTCTTAATGTTTCAAGCCTGTGGATTTTTCCCCCCTGAGGAAAGATGAAGGGAAGGGGAGGAGATAAAACCTTCACTAATGTACTCACGCAAGATTCCTTATTATGTTGGTCAAGAAGTTGGGCAAGCATGTACCTGGGCCTTTGTGCAGGGTACTGCGCAGCTGAGTGTAGACTTTTCCACCCAGCATTTTAGAAATTATTCCCACCAGGGAATACAGTAAATATTTGCTTTTGAGCAAAACAGAAACTAGGGCCCTTTTTGATACTCCTGTGCTTTGAAATTCTGCAAGTCTCCACAGCCTGATGTTTCACTTGCTCTAGTTGGCAGTTTGCCTCACAACCCTCCCCCTTGTTCCCCAAGTGAGTATGCCAGGCAGCACGGTTGCTTTGCCCATAGCCTCCCCTGAGAACATCAGCTCCAGCTCTTTACTGGAGGCAAGCATTTCAGATGAGACTTGCATGCTCAATAGAACCCTGAAGAGCTGCACAGGAGGGATCTGGATGAAGTTGTGAGCCGGGCTCACCTTCACCTCTAATCTGTCCCCTGTCCCCAATCCTATCTGGTTCTTATGCCCATCCAGCAGGATAAGGCCCTGGGGATTACAAATTACACCCCCAGTTCTGTCTTGGCATCAAATTGCTGAAGAAGAAGGTGCATGGCACTGGGCTGCTTGGAAAATAAATTGCTACCTGCCCTTCAGGAAGACAGGACTATAGGTCAGACAGATGGCTCAGCTGATAAAAGGGCTTGCTGTTTCAAGCATGAGGAACCCAGTTTGGAACCCTAGTACTCAAGTAAAAAGCCGGCATGGTGGTGTAAATGTGTAATTCCAGATCTCAGAGGTGAAACACAAAGAAGGATCCTTGGCATTTACCAGCCAGCCAGGCTAGCCAAATCACTGAACTCCAGGATCAGTGAGAGACTTTGCCTCAAAAAAAGGCTGGCTAGGAGAAGAGCTACAGGCAGTTAATGTCTGCTGAGAAAGGGAGACTCATTCCCCAGGGATAAGCCTCCTTGATTGGTTATCCAATATCAATCAGCCTTGGTTTACATATCAGCAGCACTAAATGGACTCAACAGGCTATATTCATACATGTATATGTGCACACACATACAGCAATAATGATTAAAAAGAGAGACAAGATACGTGAGGAGTAGTAATGGAAGACACTCAAAACTGATCTCTAACATCCCCAGAGGCCATATGTGTATGCCCATCTGTACACATATGCATATATAAACATGTTTACACACACAGACGCACAGACACACACACACACACAAACACAGGGGACCAGAATAGATGTCTTATAACTGACGAGGAAGAAACCAAAAAGGACTTTAAAAGTAGGGATACTCAGCTCAGACAGCTGGAGAGGAGCTTTGAGAGAATGAAGTCCCCCTTAGGGCCGGTGTCTTTCACAATACTGTCAAATGCTACGGCCCTCAAAACAGGGCTCTTACTGCTGCTCTTGCCCTCAGGACTATCATTCTTTGGTTACTTTCTAAATGACTGGACAAAAGTATATCCTGTTCAGGGCTTGGAGTCTATTGATGGATTCAGTGCCTCTCATAGGAATTTGACAGAAGAAACACTTCTGAAACATTTGGTGGCCTCCACCTACATGTCAACAGATGAGCAGAACTCAGGAGATGACAGAGAGAACAAGAAGACCCAGGAGAGGTGAGAGAAAGCTGCACGAGAGAGAAAAAGGGCATTGTGCTCCTTCTGTTAGTCATGTACCCTAGACCCTTTTGGGAAGTCAACGGAGACTTCTGAGAACTTCCGTGCAGGTTTTGCTTCCAAGGCAGGAAGTAAGATGACGGCTGTGACAGTGTTCCTTTGTTCCCGCCCCATATTCTCTTTAGGCTCCATGTGATGGAGGGCAGCAGATCTCTCTTTAGATACCCACCACCAAACTGAGGACCCTGCCTGTGTGCAGACCCACATATTTTTCCCACCGGAGAGAAAACAGAAACATGAGCTGGTTTATCTCTTCTTTCATTGATCTAAGGACTTGTTCCCATAGTCACCATTACACTATCCCCCTGTCTCCTGCATTGACACTTTGTCCTCTGCAAAGTGATTTCCATTAATGGAATTCACTCCAGTGTAGCGTTGTAGCTGGCATGTCTCTGCCCTGTTTTTAATCAGAGCTCCCTCAAGCATCTTATCTGTCTAGCTGTTAGCCTTCAAAATTGGTTTAAAACATTCCACTCACCTCTGACTCTCTAACCTTCTTTGTCTCTGGTCAAGGTCACTAATGGTTTTAGTCTTGACCAAGTCAAGAGTTTGATCACATCCTTAACTGTGCTCAAGCTATTCGGTGCCTGCTCATTCTTGTCATCAAAGCCCTGCGCTCTACTTTGGCATTACTGTACTATCACTTACTCTTCCTGGAACATCCTTTCTTCAGACCTTCAACAGCTTCTCTCTGCACCTTGTTTGAATCTCCACTTAGGGAGGCTTTGCTGACATGCTAACTGTAAATGTATCCCTCACCACAGCCAGCTTCAGCCTCTATTCCTCACCCTGCTCTGCCTTCATTCTTAGCACTCAGCATTGCCAAAACAATGTGTTTATTTGCAGATTACTTTATGCATGACTTCCTCTATATCATAGATCATCAACTCCAAGAACAGAGGGACTTACTCTCTCCACATCCCCGGCATCTAGCCCTCAATAAGACTATTGTTTATTGACTAAATGAAGGCACGGTCCTACCCCTAAGGAGCTGGTGGTCTAGGTGGGAATGAGGCTGGTGGTATGAGGCACAAAGTGATGGGTGTTTGCACTTGCTGATCAGAATCTTCCTGGAAACTATATGAAGGTGCTGTGTCTACAAAACATGTCTACTAGGCTTTGGAGAATTCTGTGACCTGCCTACCATTACATAGTGGGGAACAGAAAAAGCAGCACTGAAAAAAGGCCCCTCTGCTTCAGTGCTGTGTTCTTCAGCCATGAGGGCTTTGACCCTGCCGATTTTCTGTGTATGAAATGGTTACCATGCTCTGTTCAGGTCATATTCCCAAGGACACAGCAGTCCCGCCTACCTGTGGACAGGCAAACACCCGTTTATGCTTGCCTGGAAGAAAAGAATGCTGACCTCACTCATTTCACTCTGAAAGCAGTCTCTATGCCAGAAGCCAAAACACACAGGGCTGGTAAATATTTTGCACTTGGTTATAATAGCAAGGACCCAAATCCAAGTAACGTTGGCCCAGTGTAATACTGTTGTTTACCAGTTTTAGGAAATGCGTAGGTAGGCTCAGCTTTAGCTTGAAGATGATCCTCAGTTGTATTTAAGCTGAGTGTTTTAGCCAATTAAAACCTTTTGATGTCTTCTGGCTTCTTTCTGAATTCAGCCTGGTTTGTTCCCTTTTATAGTTTATAGTCGGATTTGGTACAAGGCCCTGACTATGGGGTCCAGGATCTGGGGTCTCCCAGCCTGCAGGGAATGAGTGAGGAGCTTGCAGTCTAGAACAGGAGAGAGGGGCATGTGGTCTAGCTGAGACTGGCAGGCTCCTTTCTGACCAGCTGCAGATGTGATCTTAATATGTCTAGCAATCTCATTAAACAATAAAAGGAAACTGGAGAAATTAATTTTAACAGTTAAGTGATGCAATATATTCAGAATATCATTGCAATAGGTGGTGTCTATATCTATATAATTATTAGTTCTGGTTGTAGTTTACATCTATAGCGTATCTGAAGTTAGCTGAGCTACATTTCAAGTGCTGAGTGGCTGCATACCATTAGTAATTTCTGTGCTAGAGAACTCATTTCTGAACAGCGATGGTGGGTTTTGAGTGCTCACGAAGCTGCTGTCGAGACTGAGATCTTTTATGTTGAGTTAAAGAGGCAGAGTTCAGTTTCCCTTGTGGTTTGGCAGAGAGCAAATCTAATGCTGTCCTGTTTTTACATTTGAAGACAGCTTTGTGTGTGTGTGTGTGTGTGTGTGTGTGTGTGTGTGTGTGTGTGTGTGTGCATGTGAGCTTCCATCACTATTCTTAATGGTGTCATCTTGTTCCTGGGAACAGGTTCCAGATTTTCAATGTCCGTTGGAAAATGATCATGTGCAGACCCAGCACCCCCAAATAGCTGGAGCCCATAAACTCTAGGTCCTGCACATTCCTCCTAGGGCACCACGGTCACTACTGTCACAGCTCCTTTATCCCCACAAATGCCTCACCATGATTTCCACGGCACTCCTTGCTTATACTTGTACTGCAGTGTGCACGGATCCAAGCCATAGAGGGCACATGGTCCCTGCTTCACCTAACTCTACAGAATGCAGAGAACAACAGTAAAAAAAAATGCCACAGTTAAATGATGTGAGAAAATGTTAAGGACCGCAACATGTTTTTCCTTTAGTATCAAAAATTCTGAGACAGTTTTTGTTACATGACTTAGTGTACTAATACAATAGGTTACCTCAACTAACCATTGTTACCAATTTACCTTTTTAAAGTAAGCTTTGTGAAAGTGTTTATGTCAGCAGTAGAAGAGGAGTTACAGGCAGTTGTGAGCTACCCTGTGTATGCTGGGGACCAACGCCCAGTCCTCTGGAAGAGCAGTTAGTTCTTGTAACTGCTGACTCACCTTTGTCCTTGCAACTAAAATTTGAATGTGTTCTATTATACACTGGCAACTTCAGAGCTTGTGAGTGCATTCTGGGTGGCTGTGTTCAGTGCTTTCTAACTGCAGGGGGCTTTATTAAACACTTCCGCATCCATCCATTTGCATAGCCTGGGGCTGCCCTCTCTCGGTCTTTGCTCAGGCAGTTCCTGCACATCCCTGTGCTTTATTTTATATGCCACCACTGATAGCATATTCAGGATGATTTTTGAAAATATTTTCATCACATTTCTTGATTTTTGTGTGTGCATATGCGACAGTTAGAGAAAAACTTCAGAAGTCAGTTGTCCCCAACCATGTGGGTCTTCGGAACTGAACTTGGTTTGACAAACTTGGTGACAGGAACCCTTACCTACTGAGCAGGACTGTGATTTGGGACAATTCCTGGTTGCTCCTGCACTATTGCATACTGTCAAGCCATTCCTTTGCCTTTGGGGCATGTGTGTGTGTCTGCCCAGTTCTGCTAGATTACCTATTGTGTCAAAGACAGGGCTTGACTCTGGTAGAAGGCTTCTAGGGCACAGTAGAGAGTAAATGCACACTAAATGCTAGTTGTTTAAATAACTGTTTGCTAAGGTATTCGCCCTCAACTCACCATCACTCCTATTTTAAAGCTGAAGCAGTTGGAGCTGTAGTTGAAGCAGCTGACTAAGCTGTAGTTCAAGATGGAGATGGCTAAGTCTGGATCTAATATTGCCATCATAAAACTGCTACACAAGCCTCACTTCACTTCCTGCTGTCTGTAGCTCCTCAAACCACAGGCCCTGTGATCTCACTGGAGAGAAAAGCTAAAGTGCAAATTCCAGAAAGAAAGACAGCACAATGAACCAGCATCTAACAACACTGAGGCTTTGAACACTGAAGCCACACAGTCTCTGGGTGGCCCACAGAGAGCTATGCAAGTACGCACAAACCATTCCCACTAATCTCTCAGCTTCCCATCACAAACGCTTCCTGGTTATTTGCCATACTTATTGTTTAAACTGTTTAAGAATAATCCCTCTTGCTATATCCTTATTCATGTGTCCAGCATAATAAAAAATAATAATACAATTTAAATACTACTAATTTTGCCTATACAAATTAGACATGCTTATTGTTGGAAAATTTGAAAAAGTATAATTTTAATATCAAGTAAAAATTATTCCTAATCAAATAATCCTTTATTTTCTGTTACAAATACAATATTTTCTCTAAATTCACATTTAATTTTACATAATGTGCTGAATATTTTATTAAGTATAAGTATTCTTGCGAACATATATAGAGAGGGGCGAGGAGAAATTCTTATTGTGTATGTTTAGGATTTTCCTGCACTAATATGGTAACATTTATTCTGGGACATTCATCTTTGCACTCAGGACTTTTTAAGAGGTACTTTTTTCTCTCTCTCATTTACTTGGTCACAGGCTGTGCCAGGCCTTATGCGCATTAAGTCCCCAAAAGTGGCCCCACGTCTCCTGGTGCTTACAGGATTCTGTCCCTCAGAAGTAATCGGATTAAATGAGGATTTAATTCCTGGCTCAGAAGCACCTAGAGTAGATTTGGCTACTTGGGGTTCTTTTTATTATCTCCCTATTTTCTTGCTGTCTGAAAACTGAGCTCCAGGATGGGATGAAAGCTAATTTGCATTCAAGCTAGTTATCTCTGTCACAAAGGCAGTGGTGACCCACAGAAGGAATGACAGAGACGGAGAGATGCAGAAACACAGACAGAGAGAGGCCAGATGTACATCCATACCCCTGTTAAATTACAGAGTCTCGAGCAGCCATCCTTCTCTCTTGAAGTAAATCAGACCATGTCACCCCCTCATACCTATGGGCCACTGTTGTGAAGTTTAGAAGACACATATCATAAACCTCCAGTGAGAAAGCAAACCCTGCTCCTCCCCCTCTCAGCTGCAAGATAAAATTATGGTCCTACCCAGTACCTGGTTCCATACCTGTCAGGAGTTGAGTTGACTAGCCCAGACTAAGCGGTGTGAAACTTCCTGCCGCTCCTTGAAAGGGAGACAGAAATGTCCTTAGTTGGGAGGACTTCCCTGAAGGCTCGCTCTCTGGGTCTCCCTTTAGGGCTGTCGATCACGTACATAAAGGCTGTCTTTCTTCACTCTTCTACTTTAATCTGTCTTTTAATATTCTCAAAAAGTTCAGAATGCTCTCCCACCTTAACACCTCTGGGTTTTTGAAGGGAAACTTCTCTCTCTGATTTTCTGTCTCTTCCTCCCTCTTTTCCTCCTTTTCTCTCTCCCTCCCTGTCTGTCTTCAAGGCCCCAACCATATTGTCTCTGATAGGATGCTCTGTCCCACTAGTTGCTCTCCTGCTTTAAAGTTCTGTCTTGCCCCTCACCCCCACGGTTTGCCTCCCCCTTACCACTCACCCCCATAGTTTCAAGGCTAGCTCCTAATAAATCCCATTCTGAAGAGTGATTGATCTCAGCTTTATTTCTATCCAGTCTACGACTTTTCTCCATTTTTTTTTATAACAATCCTCTCTTTTCAGTCTATTTAACTCAGAAAGGAAAGAAAAGCAACTACCCAAGTTAATATTGCCCCGGGGCAGCTGAGTGGCAGCGAGTTGAACCAGTAACTTGTAATGCAGCTGCCATTATGACCCTTGCGGGCTCCCAAGAAAATGCAGGGATGAACTCACTGCATTGAACAACATGCTCAGTGTCTTGAGAACAAACAGACTTTTCTTTGGTGTTAGTTACAAGCATCTTTTCTTTCTGCTTATTCAGGGCTCCAAGAGGCAAGAGCTAAACTCTGTGGAAGTTCAAGCAGAGCTCGTGATGCAGGCACAAGCTGCCCTAGCTACCAGCGTGAGAAAAAGCTCCACATGTCTGCCTCCCTGTGTGAGGACAAAGCCATTCTGTTGACAGACCTGTTTACCGTTCCTTCTTTCCAGATGATATTTTTTTCAAATACAAGTCATCTATCTACCATCTACCAATCTATCATCTACCTTTTATCATCCATCATCTATTATTTATTGTTGATTATAATCTACACCTACCATCTATCAATTTATCGATTAACCATTTATCGTCTCTGTCAGTGGTTTTCAACCTTCCTGATGCTGCAACTCTCTAATATAGTTCCTCATGTTGTGGTGACTCCAACATAAAGTCATTTTCGCTGCTACTTCATAACTGTCATTTTGTTACTGTTATGAATTGCAGTGTACATATCTGATATGTAGGATACTTGATACACGAGTCTGTGAAAGGGTCATTCGACCACCAAAGGGTTTGTTGCCACCCATAGTTTAGAAACCTCTATCTATATTTTATTATCTATCAATCATCTATCAATCTATATTTTATCATCATCTATCATTCATCTATGAATATATGTATGTATGTATGTATGTATGTATGTATGTATGTATGTATCTATCTATCTATCTATCTATCTATCTATGTATCTATCATCTATGTCTCCGATTTGTGCCATGCATCAAGTCACATAACTGATAGAAATGTCACAATACCAGTCTTCAAAGATGTTTAGTGTTAGTGTGAATCTCAGGTCATGAGTAAGTGCCTAATTACAATGTAAGGGATGCAATGAGGAGAATGCCTGTCGTCATGCCTGGACTAATGAGGACAATGAACCCAGGCATGAGGCAGGAAGCTGCCTACTGAAGCTATTCTTAAGAAGTTGGTGTTAGTAGCTAATCCTGGTGCTGTGTGATTTCCCTCCCCACTAGCCAGGCAAAGAGTGTAACAGAGAAGTTAGCACAGAGAGAATGTCCAGTGGCAGAAAATGTATTGCTCTCTATGACACTTTTACCAGGGAAATCTTTTTCAGAGCGTATCATAAAAGACTAAAAGAGATAGTCTAAAACTCTCTTGCCCAACTTCCCTTGTACAGCTCTTTTCCTGTGCCCCTAATCAGATATATCTCCATCAAACCTGGCTTGCTCCTCTTCTCAGCTGGTGCCTAGACCTTCCAATATTTCTAGATGCCCAGATAGCATTGAGCACAACATACAGAGAATGTGCTTAGCATGCCTCTGTCTGCAATCCCTCCAACTCAGGGACAACCAGCAAACCATGCTGACCTCAGGGAGCAGAACTTTTAAAGAAGGGAAATTCCGTGAGAGTTGAATGAGTTGCCCAAGGCCTCAGAGCCCCAGAGCCAGGCTTGGTTAGGGCTCTTCTCTAATACTCTTCTCATTAGGGTTTTCCCCTAAAACCCATCCAGCCCAGACATGGGACTTCAAAGTTGCAGGCAACAATAAACACGTAGTGGCTTCTGAACTGGAGACACATGCTCATGTCAGTGTTTTCTCACCTCTGTGCTTTGTTATCTGAAGTCTCTTCCCTTCATTTCGCTCCACCATCCTTTCTTCTAACTCCATTAAACTTTTTTTTTCTTTTTTTTTTTTAAACTTTTTTTTTCAAGACAGGGGTTCTTTGTGTAGCCTTGGCTGTCCTGAACCCACATAGATCTGCCTGCTTTTGCCTCCCGAGTACTGTGATTAGAGGCATGTACCACCACGTATGGCTCTATGAAACAACTTTTAAAAAGCATCTTTCCAAAAGACCTGCCTTTTCTAGCTGTTCTGGAGAAGTCATGCACTCCGCAGCTTATCCTTCACTTCCCTGTCTTCCCACAAAGAGCGCATGGGTCTCTTAGACTCCTCAGAGCAGCTCCTTGGTTATTATTAATGGCTGCTGCCATCTTTGTTTGGTCTTGGAAAACTGTCTTCTAATCCTTGTATAACACACGTGTGCGTGCGCGCGCACACACACACACACGCACAGGGCTAGCTGTTTTGTTTGTTTGTTTGTTGTTTGTTTTTACTTTAAGTTTTATTTATTTCTTCCTCTCCTCCAGATCACATTCTTCCTCCCTGATTCCCATGTCCTCTCTCTTACTCTCCAAAGAAGAGGATCCCTCCATCCCCATACTAGCACATCAAATTGCATCAGAACTGAGTGCATCCTCTTCCCCTGTGGCCTGATGAGGTAGCCCTACCAGAGGAAAGTGATCAAAAAGCAGGTATCAGAGTCCATGTCAGAGTCAGTCTCCATTCCCCTTACTAGGGAACCCATATGAGGACTGAGCTGCCCATTCGTAGGGGCCTGAGTGAAGTTCAAACATGGTCCTTGGTTGGTGCTTCAGTTCAGTCTCCACAGGCCACATTGCAAAGGTAGGGTCAGAGTTTGGGGAATTATATTAAAGAGCCTCAGATTTCAGTCTAAGTATGTCATCTTGCCAAGACAGCTTCCTCAACTGAATAAAGGCAACTTATACGTAAGAATTTAATTATAATCCTTTGGTGCATAATTAGTTCAGTGTACTTCTGCTAAGGAGTATCCATATGTCTATCCAAAGCATTTCCCACAGAGAGATGAGGAAGTTACAGCTTGCTGCCATGGTGTCCCACCTGGTATGGGAGATGAACCCATGCTATAACATTGAAAATATTGTACCAGTGTTTCAAACACAACTTCAGACCTCTGCATTTCTTTTCCTTGGAGTTATCTCCAGGATAATAACCACATATCAGGATATTAGGCAACAGCTCTTACTGCTTTTAGAGTCTTCCACATTTCTAGCTCTTGGCTGCGTGACAAAATCCCCAAGTCAATTTAAAAAGAGGAAAGCTTCACTTTGGTTCTCCATTTCAAAGTCTCAGCCAGTTGCTCTTGGCCCTGTGATAGGCACACGACCAATGACCTACTTTCTTTAGTGAGAACCACCCTCCTAGACACCCCACAGTCTCCCGAGAGCACCCCAGAGGACAGAAGCCTCTGGGGGAACATTCCAGATTTTAAGGTGTAAATCTAAAGTGTCCTGCAGTCGAGTCCCACTCTCATTCAGAACATTCTCACTGCTGTGGAGTAACCTCCTCAAACGCAAACGTTAGTAACTCACACAAATATGTGAATCATGGCTCTACAGTATACCAGGCACCATGCAGGTTCTTGTGAAATACCAGTAAATAAATCTCACTTGTCAGATTAAAATCCTCTAATAGCCCCATGTTGCCTGCAGGACAGAGTATAAACTTATCAGCTTGTACAGCAAATGTCCCAGGATAATAGTATAAAGGGTGCCTGATTATCGCTTGCCAGGCTATAAATCAAGCTCCCTGATGCTCCTTCAAGTCTTCCCTGCCTGAAAGCTTTGACGAATTTAGTTCCACAGTGGTCTGGAAGGGCCTGGCTCATGTTCCCAGACTCATCAGATGGGTCCAGGCACTGGGACACCTGGAGCTCTTGTGCAATCTCTTTTTTCTTCACCCCACACCACAGGAGGCGTCTATCTCCAGTCCTCAAGCCCACTTCCATCCACTCGCCCTGAAACAGCCACCTTTCAGTCAGCTCTGTGTGTGTGCAGTTCCTAATGTTCACGGTCAGCTCGATTCCAGATCCAAGGCCTAGTCTATAGAAAGCTGTTATCTCAGATGGACATTTTCTCTGGCCTCTGGCAAACTACTCTTCAGACTGTGGTGAGGGCCATAGGCAAATAAGTGTTCAAGAAGGTTCTAGATCCCAGAAATAACTCCCCATTGTACTTAAATCTGAGAGCAGTTCTGGAAACCTTCTTCCACACAGTTGATTCTTAAGCTTTGACTACACTTTGCCACCTCGGCCCCAGAAAGTTTGTCTCTATCCTTCATTCTTTACCTTTGTTGTCATTTCTACCCTGAGCAGCCTTCTGTGTCCTCCCACACCTACACAATCTCTGTTCTTCAAGTTTCAAGTTAAATGTCCCTTTCTGTGAAAGGATTTTCCTTGGTATGATGGAAATACATCTTCAAATTTTTTGACACTCCTGTGGAGAAGTGAAGTCCAAGTCCCCCTTTTATAATCTGAGTTGGCTGGGACACTAAATGACTCCGGGTCAGATAAAATGGTGTGCATCTTTACTTTTCTTGCTTTTTTTCAAGCCTTGAGCTTCTGAGTAAGAAGTCTAGTTGCTTTCAACCTTCCATGATACCAAAGTCCATGTATCAGCACTTGAATCAACAGTGAAGTCATCTGAGTCTTCCAGCAATCCCCATGAAGGCAACAGTATCCCTTGAGTGTAACTTATCTTGACTTACGTAGCCTCTTTGTGGTGTGAAGAGGTCATAAGAACCTTATGGGCATAGTTCATAGGACTCATAAGTTGCTATTGTGTCTCTAAGAAGCCCATGAGTGTTACCTCAGAATGGTCTCACAGTCCAGGATTAGAAAGAGCTAATCTTTAAGTATGAGTGACTATAGATCTTTGTTTGTTGGAATTAATTTTATTAATCATCACACAAGACACTAATACGGGGCCCGCAAGATGGCTCAGCAGGTAGAAGTGCTTGCTGACAAATCTGATGACCTTTGAGTTCAATCCCTGGGATCCACGTGGTGGAAGGAGAGAAGCAACTTGTACAAGTTGTCCTCTGACCTCCACGCTTGTGCTGTAGCATTTCCTGCCCCCAAAATAGTAAATAAAACATACCCAAGAAACTCTACTCTGATCAGAATATGGCACCCTAAAATTGCTTTGTTTAGTTCTAAATATGGTTGGTATGGCAGCATCGAGTGGCAGAACTGTTAAAAGGGGATTGCGTATTGAGGATGGAAATGGAAATGGCCTTCATGGGTGACACTGAGCCCTTATTGTTTTAAGTTTTAATTTTTTTCTTTACAATTTATTCGTTATATATCCCAGTTGAAGCCCCCTCCCTCAACTCCCCCGACCCACCTCCCTCACTCTTCCCTCATCCCCTCCCCCTAGTCCACTTAAAGGGGCAGCTCTCCAGTATTGCCACCTGCCCATAGCTTCTTAAGTCTCATCAGGATTGCCTGGATCCTCTTCCTCCCTGGCCTGGCAAGGCCACATCACCAGGAACATGTGATCAAAGAGCAGACAACTGAGTTTGTAATAAAGCTGCCCTTGCTCCCCTCACTCACAGATCCACACGGCAGTTGAGCTGCCAATCGGCCACATCTGAGCAGGGGCTCTAGGTCTTCTCCATGCATGGTCCTCTGTTGGCACATCAGTCTCTGCAGGACCCCCCGGGCTCAGGTCTTCTAGTTTTGTTGGTCTTGTGGGGCTTCTGTCCCCTCCATGTCGCTCTACTCCACCCCTCTCTTCTTCCAGAAGACTCCCTGCACTACTGGAGCCCTTCTTAAAGGGCAGGATGGAATAGGTTTGCTCACTTTTGCTTTCCAGTGTGTGTGTGTTCTCGTGTGTGAATGTGATATGTGTGCCTATGTATGTATGGGTGTGTATGACTGAGTGTGTATGTGAGTGTGTGTATGAAGCAGAAAGACAGAGAGCAGCATTTGCCTGACATGGAACTTGCCAGTATTGCAATCTTAGACTTACCAGAAAGAGTTCTCTATGGTTTATTAATCAGCTGCCCTCAGATATTTTGTTAAAGCAGCATAAATGAGCCTTATCAGAAACTCATAAAGCTTTTAAGGGAATTATTCGGTGTGAATGAAAAGATACAGAAACAGTACAGGGAGGCATAGGAAGAGATGTGTTTGGCTGCATGCATAACCTAGTGTGAATCAGAGGGGAAACAAAGAGCCTGGAGAATGGACTGGTGAGTCATGGTGCGTGATTAAACCCTAGTCAAAGGAAAGACACGATTCTGACTGAGCTAAAGTGCTACAGACCAGTGAACGTGCACCTTCTCAGGCAGGTCTGTGTGTGTGCCTTTCCTCTTCTAACCCATCACTGTCTATTGGGCATTTGTGGGGATGCAGACAGAAAAACAATCCTTTCAATCTATAGGCACTCAGGATTAGAACAGCCATATCTACGCAAGTGGACCTGACAAGACTTGATGACTTCTGGGTCCATTTTGGTGGCGAGAGTCTAGACCCTAGGCCTGCACCTGATAACCGTAATAGGTAGAGACATTTAAAAAAGGAGGCAGTAAGAGAATTTGGGGTATAGAGTACATGAAACAATTGATGGTAATAGAGACGACTGTGGAAGTTTTAAAACACAGTCACACATTAATTATCCCTTTATCAAGAAATGAAGCAAACCTCTATCTCTTCTTCTTGGACCTGGAAATATTGACATCTGCTTTGACTGATACAACCTGGTGATTTCCAGCAAGTCAAGGGAAATGATAGTGAAGCCGTCATGTATGTTATAGATAAATTAGCCCAGAGCTGAAGATTAGCCAGTGACCTCTTTTGGTACCACATGGAAGGAAAGAATTCTCTAGTTGACTATGGCTCAAATTCTTGACCCCAAAATGAATGAAATATAAACAAATGGCTGTTGTATTAAGACATTAAATTTTTGGTAATTTGTTACCCAGAACTACATTGCTAGATACACTAAAGGCAGACCTTAGGAAATCCTGTCTCTGCATGTCTATGGACCACTGTCCTGTAGTCTAATTATTTCCTAGGAGTGAGGTGGTGGGTGCTCCTCATGAGAACAAAGGGTTCGCACAGCAGGAACCCCACTTGTTAGCCTCTTCATTGTTCCCCTCTCAGAAGCTGTCCTGACCTACTGTGCACCAGTGGCTGGGGCAGACTCTGCTTCCTGCCTGCTTTGTTTTGCCTGTGTGCTCTCATCAATCAGGCTAGGCCAGGCCCTTCCTTCAGCTTCTGCCCTGTGATTTAGCCTACCCTGTCTGCAGACATTCATAGGAGGGGCATTCTGCAAAATAAGAAACAGGACGGGGATAGTCAGTTCCTCCAGAAAGACACGTGGGTTTGAAACTAAAGTGGGTAATTACTGTGCAGAAACATGTTTTGAGTTTTGACTCTCCCAGAACCTTTGAAAAATAGAACATAATGTGTAGCCAACCCCCAGCTCTCCTGGGCTTGTTGCTCTCAAATAATCCCATCCAGATTCATTTACTCTCAGGGAGTAGATTTCTAGTTTCAAGATATATATATTTTTTTCCAATTTGAAAAACAACTCCTTGAGAGAATTGCTTGTCTGTGAGTGGTAGCCTGTCTGATACTCCCAGAGCTCCACAGTTACCCCAGAAATTGCAGGAGCTGACCCTCAATCTTCCTGTCTAAAAAAATACATCCTTGAAATGGATGATGAGTCTACATACTGAGAAACCCTGGGGGAAGCCTGGCTTCTGTCCCAGCATCACCACTAGCCAGCTGTGTGGCTCTCAGCAAGGTGCTTAGTCTCTCTGGGTTCATTTCCACAAAAGCAGGGAAGAATAACCATGTCCCATTCCAAGTTCACTTCAAGTACAGGGGAAACTAATGCATGCCGAATATTCAGTCATGTTGTGTATGCTACATTTCCCAGTGAATTTATGAGCTCTAATAGCTTCTGTTATGACATCCCTCCCTCCTTTGCTCTTTGTGTATGCATATGCTTGTGTGCGTGCCTGTGTGTGAAGGCCAGGAGCCAATGATAAGCATTCTCTCAATTGCTCTCCACGTTATTTTCTGAGACAGGGTGCTCACACTCTACAGGCAGTAAGCTCCAGGGGCCTCCTGTGTCTTGCCTCCCCAGCACTACGATTACTGGCACAAGCCACAACTGACTTTATAAAATGTGAGCGCTGGGGATCAAGCTCAGGTTCTCATGCTTGCACAACAAGCACTAACCAGCTGAGCCATTCCCTGGCTCCATCTGCTCTCTCTGTAGACGGGTAACAGATTAATGGAATCTCCAGTAAACTGACTCTTCAAAACACTGGACTTGCCTCCATTGCCCCAGAAAGCCATCACCTTGTTGCTTTAGAATAAAGCACCAAACTAGAACCTGGCGTTGAATATGAGGAGAATTACCCAAAAGAAGAAAAGAAACATCCCAGTTTTTCTTTAGCTCATGACTTACACCTGAGATCTCTGTCTAGACCCTGTCTGATCCTGATGTCTGTAGCCACACTGGCCATGTTTTCTGAATTGAAAGTAAGGACCTGTGGTCTTACAAATGCAAGAGTTCTTTGGGGGTGAGAGGACTCAAAATTTTAAATTGAGATTGTTCTAGAAAAATGTAGGACATATGGTGACCAGGCCCAGAGTTCTCAAAGCCAGATGCTGACTGGCTCCAAGAGGAGAAAACCAAAACAATCAGAAATCTCTTCTTTTGCCAAAACAAACCCCGTGTCTCTTCCAGTGTTATTCTTGTAGATATCTTCGTTTGGGTTGGGCCTGGTCACGGTTTCCATTCTGTTGCATTTCTGAGATGAGGGAAAGCTAACACCCCATGTTCACCCATGCTAGAAAATTCCTTTCTGGGTGGATTTTAGGAATAGAGGAAATCAAATAGTCTTTTTCAGTTTTGTGGTTCCTTTCCTGTCTTTTCCCCATGGAGGGAGTCTTCAACTGTAGCTTTCCCTTCCTCACTGATTAACACTATCAGTACTAATAAAGCTTTTATGATCAATTTTGGATTTATTTTTTTAGCATTTATCAGGAACTTGCTTTTAAATATATTTACTGTTCACAATAGTTCTTATAGTTAAACACCTACTATATAGAGAGGCTCAGTTCATGGACTTGGTAAATGTTGGAATAAGTTAGATACAGTTTTCCAAGTCACACATTCTCATCAGCCATGATGGTTTTTTTTTTTCTATAGATTGTCATGCAGAAATGAATTTTAAAGTCAGCTAATATACACAGAGCACTTATAATGAGTTAACATTTCTAACAAATTATTTCATCCCATCATCATAAAAATTAAGAAATTTTCCTTAGGGTTATCTAATTTTGAGTTCATAAAACCAAGAACCAATTTTGTTGTTGCTGTTACTGATGATGTTAAAGGTTCAAAGACTTCCTAGGTTTCCGTAGGCCTTCTGTTAGATTCTGGATGGACTTGTGAGGAGATTCAAGTATCAGGAGAAGGAAGCGAAGCAAACACAAGGAGTTGAGCAATGCCTCTGCAGGTCCGAACACCAAGTTTGTATGACTGTGTGTTAACACTGTGACAACCACGAGAGACAAACAGCTGACACAAATAAGTTGTGTCCATGATGACTCTTTCAGGCCAGCTCAGTGTGGACCTCATAAGTCCATAAATCCATCACTGAGATTAGCATCTCCTTACCCAGTCACCTCTCATTAGAGCCTCCCACTGGGCAATGAGCCTTTTGATGGGGCATATAAAGAGAGTGAAAAAGAGGCAAGAAACTGAGGAAGGAATCTTAGCCGTGGGTTCAGCATCATTAGTTCTCTGCACTGTGTGAGGCCTACCTCGGACATTTTCGATGACCTTCACCTTAGCCAAGGGTGTTGGTTTCAGAAGGTTTAATCACTGTTTTGAGTTCTCTGGAGGGAGAAGAAAACACAGAGCAGAATCAAAAGGCAAGTGGAAAAAAAATAAAAAAGGTAGATTTTAGAATGGTTAAAGTCAATTCCATTTCTGAGAAGCAGAACACCTACTCTCAAAGGACTGCCATGACTATAATAGGAAAAAATACAGGGAACTAAAATCTGAATTTATGGGCATCTGGAGAGATGGCACAGTGGCTAAGAGCACTTGGCGCAGTCATGAGTACCAGAGTTCCTTGCACTCCTGTGCACTCCTTGCACTCCTGTGACCTCAGCTGCAGGGTGGCCAGAGACAGGAGCACAAATGTGGCTTGCCGGCTTGCTAGTCTGAGAAAACCGGAACCCCCAAGTTCAGAGGCCTCGAGGGATAAGCCAAGATGATAGAGAAGGACACTGAAACCCACTTCTGGCCTCTGTGTGTGTGTGCAGTCATCTGTCCCCACACAAGTAAGTAAATCTTTTATTAGAGTGTCTATTTCCAGCCCAGTTATTTAGAGACCGCACACCTTGATGTCACTTCCTCTAACTATAAGGCCTCTCAAGCCCATCCAAATTGATGTGGGCAACAGTAACTCTCCTCTTGTTTACTTGGAACTTAATTCTTATTTCCCAAACATTCTCAACAGCCTCCAGTCATAGAATGTGTGCGCTTTCCGGAAGAGTGTGCGATATACGAAAATCCTAACCAATCAGAGTGAGAATGACCCCTATTCTCCTTACATTGATATTGTTGGTTTTCCCATCTTTAATTCTCTCACGGAGATGTTCACAGTGCATTTTTTAAAAAACTCAAAATACACCACAAACTTACCCCCTATGTTATTAGTGTCTGAGGACGTAGGTCTTAATTACCCCTTGAGTTGCATCTACATACTGGAGTGTCAGCAAACTGTACTGCTGTGTGTGTAGGCAGATTTCAAATCGTCAGCGCTACACAGGTAGCATTCTACATGTCAGTAATTCACTCCATGGTGCTTGCTTCTCTTAACACACCCTTTGCTCAGAACTTCTTGTCTTTCACTTTAACAGGCATGATAATGACAGGTCCACATGAACCTGTAGGTTCATCTTAGGTTTACCTAGGGTTATATTTCATTTGTTTTCTTGAAGATGTCAGACTTCTTTTTTTCTCCCCTCAGGAATAGAGCACAGAAAAATGAAGATGACTAAAAATGGCATGTGAGATTCTGTTACACCTACAAAATAAACAATTTATAAACCTCGGTTCTTTACCAGTGGTAATATTTGTTATAAGCATAGCATATAGTTGTGAAATCACTGCTTAGCTGAGCCTAGGAAGAACCCTCAGATTTCTGAGTGAGTTTGGCATCCATTTCTTATTGTGTGTGTATATGTGTGTGTGTGCACGAATGCGTGTCTTAGGAATTGTAAACTGTAGATGGAAATAAGTCTTCATCTTGAGAAGGGAGTAGAATAACTATTGGAGATGATTGAATAAGTCTCAACAGATGTTTTTTTGAATCTCCATCCCTTGCCTGTGCAGGCTTCTGATGCTATTTGTGTGGGATGGCTTCTCTAAGGCAAGGCTCTGAGTCACCACAGTAACACTGAGAAGATCTTGATGAACCTTTTTATTTCCACAGATGGATAATTTCAGCTGCTTGGTTTCTTCCCTTAGAGTGAGGAAGGCCACAATAGGCATTTCCTTGGGCTACATGCTATCTAAGAACAAGAGTAGGTGACTGAGATACGAAGGTATGAGTTGACGTGATCTCTGAGAAAGCAGCTATTTGAAGCATGTATAGGATGGGAGCGTCACAGCTCAGCAGCCACTGTTGTCTAGGTGTGGTAAACTGGCAAGTCATCCCATCTTTATGAGTCTTAATGTTGCATTCCCCCAGTAATCTAATCATGCATAAAGGGCATTTACCTGTCTGGAGGTTTTTAAGCCTGGATTGGCTGGCCCTTTTTGACCACAATAACAGCCTTAAGACGTAGACTTATTTTAAGAGAATTAATTTTATTGATTAAGTCAATTGTTGAAATAGCAAACTATGCTTAGGGCATGGATGCCACCTGCTGAAGAGCGAGGAGAACTAGAGAAGTAAACAGTGATGGGCCCTACCCCTCTGCCTTGCAGCTGAGATTTTCTTCTCTCCAGAAACCGTTCCTTCTCCTTGGATTCCTTATGCCCACTGCCTTAGCTTCTCTTCCTGTCATTGTGATAAAAGATGCTTACAGAGCAACCTAAGGCAGCAAGTGCTCTGCCTCACAGTTGGGGTGCAGCCTCTTGGGGCAGGAAGCCACAGTGGCTGAAGCCTGAGGAGCTTGATGCAGAGATGAGAAACAGAGAGCCATGAAGGGTTCCTCAGGCTTAGCTCTTTATTCTATGCAATCCAAGATCACCTTCTCAGGAAATAGCCTAGCTGCACCCGAGCTGGGTCCTCCTACTGTGCTCCTCTCCCAGGTGACTGTAGGCCCAGGCAGGCTGACAATTAATACTGACTATCATATTCATTTGCTGAAATCCTTGTGTGTGTGTGTGTGTGTCTTATGGGAGGATTAGAAGATTCCAAGACCAAACTAAAATGGCAGCAGTCAATAGCACCCAAGGGGTTGTTCTGAGGAGTCTGAGAGACCCGTGGAGGCAGAGAAGGATGAGCCTGCAGAGCCCATGATTGTCCAGAACAACTGAAAAAAAAGGCAGGTCTCATGGGAAGATGCTTTTAAAGGTGGTCTCATGGAATTGGAAGAGAAGATGGTGGAGTGGGACAGCATGCATGGTAGAGAGAGAAGCAGCCCTAGGGTATGGGACTGCCGAAGCAGACAGAGGAGCATGTCCTTAAGAAGTGGGGCCATCCTTGGGCCACCAGGAGCCCCATTACATTCCTAAAGTAAGCTTCCAGAGCCCATTCCCTTATGAAGCCACTGACTCATTCCCGAGACTGAACACCAAGGTCCAGCTATCAAAGGTCATTATTTGGCGACACTGGCTAACTTGTCCAATCAGGACTGACCAGCTCACCCTAGTTTAGACTTCCCCCTTTCTCCTTAAAAACCGCTTCGGTAGAAAACACCTGCAGCTGGCTTGCTTGCTGTCTTTGTCTGATCTGGAAGCACCATCCCCCTCTCTGTCCCTTCAGGCAATAAATCTCCTTTGCTGAGAACTTGGTATCTAGGTGTTTTCTGTACTGATGCCAAGGTCCCTTACAGTTTCTTCTGTCTACAGCAGTGGCCCTCAAACTTCCTAATGCTGCGATCATTCAGTACAGTTCCTCATGTTGTGGTGGCCCCAAACCATAAAATTATTTCATTGATACTTCATAACTGTAATTTTGCTACTGTTATGAATTGTAATGTAAATATCTGGTTGTGGCCCCCAAAGGGGTTGTAACCCACAGGAAAGAACTGCTGGCCCAAGACAAAGAGATCTCAACTTGTTTGAACAAGCCCAACACAATGACTACCCAGGTGGCATGCCCACAAGGATAGGGGAAATCTCATCAGGCTTCACTCCTAGATGTTACTGGCAATCATGGCTGCTAAGCCCGAGACAACGAGTATTCTCCAAGATCAGCCCTGTGGAAGGTGATCCGATCTGAAGTGGTCAGCCCTGAACACATACACACATGACCAACACTAAATATTGTTACACAGGTCTTTTCACATACATGTGTATATGTGAAAGCGTGTACGTGTGTAAAGCAATAATAATTAAAGAAGAGCTTATAAATTTAAGATGGAGTTAGGGAAACATGAGAGAAGTTATGTGGGTACAGAGAGGAGTAGAAAAATATATAAATATAGTCCTTCTTTGTGATATTCCAAAAACATTAAATTAAAAGTGTAAGAGACAAAACAATGTTCTCTAGAAATGTTTATTACAACAGACTTCTCAGAGCTGGCTTATGTTTCAGAGAAGTTACTGAGGGAGAGAATATAGTGGTTGAAGTTGGAGAGGATAAAAGAATAGAGTTGTGCAAATAATGTATGCATCAACATAAGTAAATGTTATGTGTGTTGGTGTGCTAATATTAATATAGGAATAGGCATCTATACACACATAAGACACCTTTTCTGGTGGCCACAATCTCTTCCTCACCACCCCTTCTGGAACCAAGGGTCAAAGATAGAAGCCAAGGATCCCTCTTTTGGCTTGTGTAAGCAAAAGCTGGGTGTGTTCAGCTTTGCCTGGCTGGTTTCCATAGGCCCAAAGCAGTGCTGTTTACTCTTTCCCACATTCTGGCACTGGGCAGACAGCTACCTTGGACTGCAGAAAACTGGAAACTGCACACTAACAGGAAACATACATGCAAGTATTCAAACCAGGCTTTCTAATAAGCGATTGCAGTTCTGGTTAGTATTCATTTGGATAATTCACTTGGTTGTTTGTGGGCTGTGTGTGTGGAATCCGATTTTCCTTGCATGTCATGTTATGAAGTTCCTCGCTTGCCACAGAAATCTGTTTACCACAGAAACCAGGCAGGTTTCTCCTCTTTGGTTTGGAAAGAGATTCTTAGCAGTAGGGTCAAACCATTGAAGCAACCGAGTACAAAAGAACAAACAGCTCAGGATCCTTCCTGAAATGCAGCAAGATTTATACAACAGGTAACTGAAAAGCCATTACCTTGGAATGCAACCACAGAGAGAACTATCCAGAAACAGCACAAAGTGGAAAAGCATATAATAAGCAAGACACAATAATAAGACACAAATCTCTGCTGCTCACAGTATAAATGAGAAGTCATGGTTGACCTGCATACAGAATTCTGTAGGCCAGTGTCAAGAAAATGAGGTGTGATAAATTGTACACCTAGCAACTGGCTTCTGCTTTCAATTCTACACTAATATTATTTATTTTTAATATTGCTTTTGAAAGAGGCTATATACATATGTGTGCAGATTACATATATAGGTGTATTTGTAGACATACAGATGAGACACAAGTTACTATTAATCCCAAAGATTCAAGGAGAAAGACTACCAACCCAGTCATCATGGCCAAGTTAATTAAAGCAAGCCATTAATTAAATCAAACTTTGTGTATGTGTGTGTGTACATGTGGTGTCTCCCCCTAAAAGCAGGGTTCAAGAGATCATCATTGGACAGGAGGAAGACAAGGTTTTTATAGCTCAGGGGTAGGGTTTTTCCCGATGGGGGATTTGGTAAGCTAAATAGGCACGTTTACAGGAACAGAACATAAGCATAACAAGTTGGTCATAACAACCTCCTGAAACAAAAAACATGATTGCAAAGGTGGTCATAATAACCGTTTGAAAAAAAAAAGCAGGGTGGCAAGATGGTCATTACAACTTTTTGAAACAAAGATATGGTTGGAACAGGCAGTACAGAACCATCTGCAATTAAGGTTCCAGGTAGGGCATTGCCCAATACTGGAGAAACAGGTTTCTTCATAAACAGAAATGAATCTCATTTGTCTTTACTATAAGATGGCTTTAAGCCGATGGTGGAGGCAGGCTGGTTCACAATTACATAAATATGTTATAGAGAAGATGAAAGAAACCCCTAAAGCAGAGAGCTTTATTTGCCTCTAATAGAGATGACTAACATCCAATCAAGTCTTCTCTATTTCTGGCTCTCCCCTCCGTGAGATAGTGTCTTATGTATTCCAAGTTGGAGTCAAACTTCTTATATAGCCGAGGATGACCTTGAAGTTCTGGTGTGCCTGCATCCATCTCTTCAGTGCTGGGGTTAGAGATGTGCACCACCAGGTCCATTTGTGGAGGTGGGGGGCGGGGTGCAACTCGGGGTGTTATGCATACCAGACAAGTACTCAATCAACTGAGTTGCATCTTTGGTCCTTCTCTTTTTCTTGCAAGATGATTTGTAAATGAGTCCCTTCAAGTCTTAATCTGATATACCCCTATTTGTGTTCACAGCGTGGCTGTGGGCTCTCCTCCTGTGGGAGTTGAACTGCTAACTATTTTTGCTTACATTGGAATTGTGGCCTAGGGATTTCATTTGTCTTCCTTCTCTCCTTCCCTTCTTCTTTCCCTTCTTTCTTAGAGAGGGAAGAACCTGTTCTTGAGGAAGACTACATTTGCCTTTCCTTCTGTATGTAGCTTTCTTTATTCTGTGTCATCAGAAAAAGGAATTTACAGCCTCATTCTGACTTGAAACTCTTGTGCTCTTCAAGAACACCCTATGCTAGCTCAATACCCAAGTGGGTGCACTAGTAAGGGGAACAGGAACTATTTTGGACATGAACTCAATAGATGGCTCTTCGACCTCCCTGCCCCCCCACCCCCCACGGAGGAGCAGCCTTGCTAGGCCACAGAAGAGGACATTGTAACCATTCCTGAAGAGACCTGATAAGCTAGAGTTAGATGGAAGTGGAGGAAGTCCTCCCCTATCAGTGGACTTGGAAAGGGGCAGAGAGGAGATGAGGGAGGGAATGCGAGAGGGGGCTACAGCTGGGATACAAAGTATATAACCTGTGATTAATATAAAATAAAAATGTTAAAATTAAAAAAAAAAGAACACCCTATGCCCTTGCTTGGAAAATGCTGTCTTGCTCCATGTGGCCCGTTCTCTTCTCATCCCCATGGATGGAATTTCTTGGTGTCCCATTGAAAACCACACAGCACAGTCTACAGCGGTGCTTTCATCTCCTTGTCCAGCAGAGAGGAAGAAATGAGATGAGTTTGCATATTTTTCTTCATAAATTTACGTTGTTTTTAAGCAATCTGTATTTTCTTTGATCATACTATCAAGAAGTCTTCTAAAATTTACTTTAGAATTTTGCCAAGAATTTATAGTAGTTTCTCCAGCCTGTATCTCCTGAGATCTTTCTCCATATTTTGAAAGTTAGGATGGTATGTGCTTATAAACTTTTAAAGTGTTGTTTATTCTCGATATTGAAAATATAACCTTGTACAGTGGCGTAAAACTGATAGAGAGCTAAAATGCTTATGAGCAGTGTCCAGATCTGTCCAGATCAGAAAGCTCTCAGTGCCATTGGTGGCTCATGCCTTTAATCCCAGAACTCAAGAGGCAGAGGCAGAGGCAGAGGCAGGTAGATCTCTGAGGCCAGCCTGATTTACAGAGAGAGTTTCAGGACAACCAGGGCTTCACAGAAAAACCCTGTCTCAGCCTTCCAAAACAAAACAAAAACAAACAAACAAAAAACACCCCCCCCCAAGAAAACCCTAAACAAAACAACAAAAATACAAGCAAACAAACAACAACAAAACAAAAACAAGAACTCAACTTCAGGACACTATAGATTTTTAAAAAGGATATATTGTTAGGTCTTAAGGAAACCTGGGACAAATGACTAACAAGGTATCTATTTAACATATCAAAGTGGAAGCTAGCCTCCAGGGTCTCCCAGTACCTGTTATAGTCTCTGTTGCAGTTCAGGAACAGCCACACTAATCACTCAGACACCAATATCAGTCAGATATGGCTGTTTTATTGAATGTACACCCCAAGACTGATTGATCAGGGACACAGCTGGATTCAGAAGCCAAGACTGTGTGACCCCTGGCCATTCTCAAGGTCCATTTTTATGCAGGAAAACCCACAAATAGGTTCCTTGGCAACATTTAGTAACATTTAGGCTATCCAGATAAAGCATTGCTCTCTGACATTTAAACTAATTGACTAGGTCTAATGTCACAGGAGTTCAGGGAGTTTCCAAGACCCAGGGCCTGGTAATGGAAGGCTTTCAGACTAGAAAAACAACACGTCATAGGTAGAGATAAAATTAAGGTTACAGGCTAAGGCTAAAGTAGAATTACTAGAACTATTGTCAAGCGTTAGCACAGCAACTCTTGGCTCCTCTCAACACTTCCCACCCCTCTTCTTCTCTCTGTCTCTCGCCCACATCCCCTCATGGCCGGGTTCAGTCTGCTGGCCATGTTCAGTCTGGAATCTTCTGGATACTGGCTGTACTCTCCCTCACACCTACAAAACCGCTCTCGTCAGCTATAGTCAGGAGCGGCCATATCCTCATTTTCATGCATACGTTTTTCTAAATCTATATTAAATGTATAATCAAAATGTTTACAAATTGCAAACCGTATAGTTAAGTTAAAAAAAAAAACAGCTACAAATATTTAAATAAAAGTAATTCTTGAAAATAGCTTGAAGAAGCAAGCGCCTCAGCGGGGCCCAGAGCATCCAGAAGACACCTAATCAAGCGTTGTGCCCCAGGCCTGGCGGACACCACTACAATAAACAAATATGGCATGGAAAGGTGGAAAAGATAAAAAATTAGAGCGGTGTGTGTGTTATGGAAGGAGGTGGAACTGGAGGCGTGATGGCCGTGACGGCTGAGAGACAGGGCTGAGGTCACTGCCCAGTAAAGCTGGACGGATGTACAACAGCCTGGAGCTTATGTAGATGCTTATTCAGCCCCTAAAACAGCTGCCCAGCGGAAGGAAAACCCTGGCTCTGGGCCACAAAGGAAGCCGGAGATGAAGAAGGGTTCACTTCCTAGATTGGACCTCCTCACAGGACCACCATGCCAGGCCGTGTTGATGAAGCCGGAGATTCACGCGGACGTACACAGTTGGTGATGCTGTTGAGCTTTGCTGCCTTGGGGGACCATTCTGATGTGAGCGGCAGGTGTAGCCACCTGAGGCCCTCTTGAGACCCGTGGCCCATGCAGCTGCTGAGGGCCGTGAGCGGGTCAGTGATTCTGATACAATCAAAGGCCATGTAGATGTCTGGGCTCTTGGTACCGCTGAAGCCCATGAGGACATCCATGGTCTAGGCTGCCCTCTGAAACCATGTTCACATCCATGCAAGCGAGCGTTGGCCCCGCCCCTCATCGGACGCAAGTTTGATGGGCGGGTGGGGGGCAGGCACCTTGCCAGCTCCCAGCACTGGATCTCCTGAATTGATGGCTTCTGGAGTAGATGCAGGTGGATAAAGACTCATTCTTCCTGAGGGAGCTGAGCACTAGAAATTTGACCAGAAAATGCTCCAGTGAGTATGCAGACAACACAAAATGGACTTGCTTATTTCTCTTTTTGAGGTGGATGGCTCAGAGGATGGAGGACAGGCATGGGACAATTGAGAGGTGAGTGCGATTGGAATGCATGATATGAGATTCCCAAATGCTTTACTAAAAAATAAAAATTTTAAAAATGAAATAATACAAAATTTTAAATGCTTTCCCATTTGGGAGTCAGAAAAGTGACATGGCAGAAAGAGCAGAAACAAATGAAAACTCAGGAACATAAAACACAGACCCAAGGAATAGCACCATGCTCAAAAGGGAGGAGACACCGCTGTGTAATAGAAGAGCGTGTGCACTGTTTGCGAGGCCTAGGATCACAGGGGGAGAGGGAAGGAGAAGAGCAGTGGAGGAGAAAGAAGCAAAAAGGACCAAACAGAATTACCACCATTACAGAAAGAGAATTTACAACTATAATGGAAAAAAAACAAAACCCAAAAGAACTAAGACTCTTTGTCTGGAGAGGGACTCAGTGGATAAGAGCACTGAACAAACATGAGGATCTGAGTTCAAATGCCTAGCTCACTGATAACTGTGCTATCTCATTTCATAATATTTTTCTGTACATATCCACCCAAAGGCAGAGTCCCAAGTAAGGCTCATATGCAGCCTGTTTCTCCTGAGACCTCTTCTCAGAGAACCAGAGCCAGGCCTGGGCAAGAGTAACTAGGAAATAGATGAATGCTTTTATCTTTCCAGGAGCTGTGGGGAATGCCTGAGAGTGGCCATAAATGAGGGGAAGAGAAGTTCATCCCCTGGTTCCTTTCTCCACAGATCCAGCATTCCCCTGGGCGGGCAAGGGTGCTTCATTTGTAGTTTCCACGTGTCCCAAGATTTTACAAATAGGACTACGTGAAATTTAAAAATTTTCTCACAGTAGAGGGAACAGGCAGCCTACAGAAGGGTAGAGAATCTCTGCCAGCCACACTTCAGTCAGATTGTTATTGTCTAGAATAGATAAAGAACTTAAAAAGTTAAAGACACAAAGAAGTCCAAAATGCCAGTCAAGAAATAGGCCAATGAAATGAACAGGGAGTTCTCAGAAAAGAAATACAAATGGCTAGCAAATGATTTTAAAGTGTTCAACAGCCTCAGCTATCAGGGAGATGCAAACTGAGACTACATCGGGCCTGTCTCATGCTAGTCAGGAAAGTATAGCAACAGATGCTGAAGAGGCTGTGGGGAAAGAAGAAAACTTCTCTGCTGTTGGTGGGACTGTGGATTGGTAGAGTCACATGGAAAGCAGTCTGAAGGTTTCTCAAAAACTTGAACTACCATATGACCCAGCTATGCCACCCTGGTGTATGATCAAAGGACTGTATCCTATCACATGAATATTTATACATCCATGGTCACTGCTCTATCCACAATGCCAATGATATGGTTCCAAACAAGATGCCCATTAACAGAGAAATAGATAACGGAAGCTTGCTGCATACAACAATGGGATTTTATTCAGCTGTAAAAAAGTGAACTTGTGACAACTTTGTAAAAGAGATTGATCTGGAAATTATTACCTTAAACAAGGTGACCCAGATTCAGAAAGGCAAAATTCCATTTTTTTCTGCGCACACAGGTGTGTATGTGGGTGTGGGGGAAAACAATGGGTGTTGAAAAGGGAGAGAAGAGAACAGGACACACAAGGCATGAAAGCCTGACGCTGACAGAGAAGGTGGAGGGTTCAACTGCAACCAGATATGCTTGGAAATGCTACAATGAAGCCTTATGCTTGGTATGCCAATTTAATAATACAATTAAAAACAGGAAAGAACGGGTAAGCAAGGCTTTTTTGCCTCCTAACAGGAAGAACAAGAGACTTGGGAAGGACACTGGCGACAATGGAGTTGAACTTTGAAGCTCAAGTGAACAGGCTCCCTGGTGTCCTGATGAAATGATTTCTCCTTTCTCCTTACTGATCCTAGGTTTGTGGACATGGTCTAGCTGTGCAGTCACATCTTGCAAGGATAAGTGACTGGCCCACCTGACAAGGGCAAGGTCATTGATGGCTGCAGAAACTAATCTTCCTCAAAATCCCCCTTACAATAATTTTTCTTTTTCTTTTTGCCTTTTTAAATACAATTTTTTATTTATTACAGTTTATTCGCTTTGTATCCCAGCTGTAGCCTGCACCCCCACCCCTCCCAATCCCGCCCTCTTTCCCTCCCTCATCTCCTCCCATGCCCCTTCCCCAGTCCACTGATGGTGTAGGACCTCCTCCCCTTCGATCTGACTTTAGCCTATCAGGTCTCCTCAGGACTGGCTGCATTGTCTTCCTCTGTAGCCTGGTGAGGCTGCTCGCCCTCAGGGGGAGGTGATCAAAGAGACAGCCACTGAGTTCATGTCAGAGAAAGCCCCTGCTCCCCTTAGTAGAGTGCCCATTTGGAAACTGAGCTGCCACGGGCTACATCTGTGCAGGGGTTCTAGGTTATCTCCATGCATGGTCCTTGGTATCTGTCTCAGAAAAGACCTCTAGGCACAGGTTTTTTGGTTCTGCTGTTCTTGTGGAGCTCTAGACCCTTCCAGGTCTTTCTATCTCCCCCTTCATTTATAAGATTCCCTATACTCTGCCCAAACTTTGTCTATGAGTCTCAGCATCTGCTTTAATACCCTGCTGGGTAGTCTTTCAGAGGTCCTCTATGGTAGGCTCCTGTCCTGTTCCCTGTTTTCTCCCTCTTCTTATGTCTATCCCATTTGCCTTTCTGAGTAAGGATTGTTCATCTTACCCAGGGTCCTCCTTCTTGCTTAGCTTCTTTAGGTATACAAATTTTTAGTATGATTATCCTATATTATATGTTTAATATTCACTTATAAGTGAGTATATACTATGTGTGTCTTTCTGCTTCAGGGATACCTCACTCAGGATCATCTTTTCTAGTTCCCACCATTTGCCTGCAAATGTCATGATTTGCTTGCTTTTAATAGCTGAGTAGTATTCCATTGTGTAAATGTACCACAATTTCTGTATCCATTCCTCCATTGAGGGACATCTAAGTTGTTTCCAGATTCTGGCTATTATGAATAAAGCTGCTATGAATATGATTGAGCAAATGTCCTTGTTGTATACTTGAGCATCTTTTGGATATTTGCCTAGGAGTGGTATAGCTGGATCTTGAGGTCGCACTATTACTAATTGTCTGAGAAAGCGCCAGATTGATTTCCAAAGTGGTTGTACAAGTTTACATTCCTACCAGCAATGGAGGAGAGTTCCCTTTTCTCCACATCCTTTCCAGTATGTGTTGTCACTTGAGTTTTTGATCTTAGCCGTTCTGATGGGTGTAAGGTGAAATCTCAGAGTCATTTTGATTTGAATTTCCCTGATGACTAAGGATGTTTCTTTAAGTGTTTCTCTGCCATTCAGTATTCCTCTATTGAGAATTCTCTGTTTAGCTCTGTACCCATTTTTTAAATTGGATTACTTGATTTGTTGCTTTTTAACTTCTTGAGTTCTTTATATGTTCTGGATATTAACCCTCTGTCAATTATAGGGTTGGTGAAGATCCTTTCCCAATCCCTAGGCTGTTGTTTTGTTCTGACAACAGTGGACTTTGCTTTACAGAAACTTTTCAGCAAAGTGGCTGGATACAAAATTAATTAAAAAAAATCAGAAGCCCTCCTGTATACAGAAGACAGATGGGCTGAGAAAGAAATTAGGGAAACAGTGTAACTTTAACCAAGCAAGTCAAAGACTTGTAGGAAAAACAAACAAACTTCTAGTCTCTGAAGAAAGATATAGAAGAAGATATCAGAAGATGGAAAGATCTCCCATGCTCATGGCTCAGTAGGATTAACATAGTAAAAATGGCCATCTTACCAAAAGCAATCTACAGATTCAATGCAATTCCAATCAAATTACCAACGCAATTCTTTACATATTTTGAAAGAAAAATTCTCAACTTCATATGGAATAACAAGAAACCCAGAATCACTAAAGCAATCCTCTACAATAAAAGATCTTCTGAAGGTATCTCCACCCCTGATCTCAAGCTGTACTTTAGAGCAACAGTAATAAAAACTGCATGGTACTGGCATAGAAACAGGTTGGTGGATCAATGGAATCAAATAGAAGACCCAGAAATAAAGCCACACACTTATGGACTCCTGATTTTTGACAAAGATGGCAAAGCCATACAATGGAAAAAAGACAGCATCTTCAACAAATGGTGCTGGTCACATGTAGAAAAATGCAAGTAGATCCATACTTATCACGCTGCACAAAACTAAAGTCCAAGTCGATCAAAGACCTCAACATAAAACTAGACATACTAAACCTGTTAGAAGAAAAAGTGGGGAAGAACCTTGAGCTTATTGGCACAGGAGACAACTTCCAGAACAGAACATCAACAGCACAGGCTCTAAGAGCAACAAATAATAAATGGGATGATACTTTTTCTAAGATGGACCTTTTTATACATGCCCAGAAATCCAAGGTAGCCGAGGTCTTAGTCATGCAGCAGCAGGAGGACTGGCTTAAGTTCTCTGCCTCCAATAAATGGCAAGAGTGAGGCACAGAGGGCAGAGGAACTACAAGACATGACTGGCATGTGGGAGGACACAGCAAAATAACAAGTGTCTCCATTTACAGGTCCAGTGTGTGCTTTTGAGTAGCTTTGAGGCAGAGTGAAGACCAAAGCAGTCTTTTGGGATCTAGGAAGATGATAAAGGACAACTCCGTGCTTGGGACACAGCAGTGCCCAGCATTCATGAGACCCTACATTTGAGTCCTAGCTCCACAAAAAGAAAAGAAAAGAAAACTGCAAAATGAAAGAAACAAAAGTAAAAATGTATTTCTAAATCCCAGACACTGTAGGGACAGGAACTATGTTCAGAGACTATGACTCAGGACCGTCTCTGGCTCTGCCAGCAGATTGGTCAGCTGTTAATTGATTTTTAAGGGAGCTTCATGACTGGAAAATCCCTAATGTTTTATCTTCTCCACTTCTAAAATCCCCTAAGTCCCCAAATCCAAACCAATAGCAATGAGCCACGAGTCTTGATAGAGTGGAGCCATTTGCCAAGGAAGAATCCCACAATTCTCTATTCTTCTTGCATTGGTCGCAGGTGACCAAGACAAAACAGAGCTGGGGTTGGCCAGGGTGGCTCTGGGGTTGCTAAACAGAGTGACTGAATGTCAGCATTCCAGTCTACCTATGTAAGACATACTGTGGACTCCTGTACATACCTTTACCATGAGAGGAGAATGGAATGTTTCTGGTTCAATTTCTCTGTCTGTATCAAACAACATTTTCTGAGGAGAAGATTATTCAGTAATTTACCGCTTGATAGTAAGTTAATGTCTGTGAGGTACCACTTGCCAGTGGGATAGCCTGACACAGCTAGACACTGGGAAAGGAAACCAGTAATTTTTTCCTCGGTAAAAAGAAGAGCCTTTTCTTTCCTGTTGTGCTAGGGTGAGGCATGAATGGTGAGTGAGATTGTGAGCTTCCTAGCATCATTCTACCTTCCCTCTTTTGAGGACCCTCCCTTGTTTTATAGGAATTCTGATTCACATATATACACATATATTCACATAGTTGAAAAGCAATTGAATCCTTTTCACCAACCCTAGCGCTGGGCTGGTTTAGACCTTGTGGCCCAGATCTCTCCACTTCCATGCTCAGAGTACTCTGTATGCAGATGTTCATGACATACACATAAGGTTCCCCAGCCCTCCCACGGCTTCATCATTTCTGGTCTTGGCTTTATCTAGAAAACATAGGGTGGCTTTTCAATTAATCTATTTTTCTTAAACATCAGGAGAAAATGAATTGAGGAGCAATGAATGACTTATAACTGAAAATTTCACAGCTAATGGTCTTTCCTAATCTTTTCTAAATGGTTTTTCCTAATCTTCAGAGTTGACTAAGAAAGGAACAAACAATCTTAAATTCTTGGTCCCTAGTAGTAATCTAATCCCTGCATAGTTACATCTACAGTAGGCTCTCCCAAATCTTAAGACTCCATATGGCACAGAGGAAGCTCCTCTGAGTCCTTCTGAGTGAGAAAGAGTAGTTGGGAGAGTTTGGGTCCACAGCAGTCTGTGCTCTGCTATCTTATGCACTTCCCCCCCAGATTCCATTCAAATCAGATACAAACTCATCTTGTAGCACAGAAAGTGGATAAAATTGACTTGAAATTGCTTTGTCAAATTTTAAAACCTTTTTGAGATGAAGATTCAGGAAGCCAAGGCTGGCCTCAAACTTAGGTAGCTGAGAATAACCTTGAACTTCTGCTTTCCGTGCCTCAGGGTTGGGAATCACAAGCTTGCTGCCACCTCCAACTTAAACTGTCCTTCAGAGTCTTTGTTGTTTAGCGTGTGTCTTCTTGCCTAGTTTGTCACTATGTTTAGCAGCAATTGTTTGACCCCCTTTCCACTGAGCATGAAACTATCTTCACTTTCTAAATGGGAAACGAATGTTGGGATTTCTTAGCCTTCGTGTAAATTGATGGGAGATTACTGCCATGATTATATTTTTGTTGTGAGGCATCTGTATAAAGACATTTAAATTCCTGGAACAGCTTAGATTGCGAGAGGTAGAACATTTCCTTCTGTTGCTCTCTAAAAAAAAATAGTGGTTGTGTCTGTGGCTTGTGAAGTTTTATGGGAAGCCATGACAAGAAGCTGCAGTTTGGAAGGATGCTTATTAAAACCTGCATACATTATATATGAATGTGCACTTGCTTTGACCTCCTCTCCTGGAACCCTCCCAATCCCGATTACACCAGGCTGAGCTGTGAAGCTCAGAAAACTACAAAGCCCTTTAATTGGGGCATTAGAAGTTTCAAAATACCAGTTCAGAAAAGCTTCTTAAGGCTTATGTTTCTCAAAATATGTAAGCTAAGTTCTTGTACAAGGGCCATGTTCCACCCTGAGAAGATCGATGCAGTCAACACTGAGTGTGTCAGGCAAGTAGCCTGTCAAAACCAGGGACTGAAGACCCATTGTATAAATCTGTAAGGAACAGCAAAGTTAGCAAAATAGTAAATGCTAGAGAAGAACTACTCCTTGGACTTCAAACTACAAACTTCACTATTTAGAATGAAGGAATATGGAAGTCACATGGGATGAACAGATGCCCTTTTAAAGGTGCATTTAAAATTCCAGCTAGTGTTTGAGTCTGGAAGAAGCCTTGATCTTTTGTTCTGGTGAAAGGTGTGTTTGCCTTTGAGTGGAACTCGGACAAAGGGCTACAGCTGAAAACTCCCCTTTGATGAGGCAGGATGGTTTAAATCAACCATGACAGAACAGTGCAGGGGTTTGGAGGGAGGAGATGGCTGAACCACCTACATCTCTTCTTCAACCACCAGAGCCAGTTGTTCAAACTGGTGTGCACACCTTGTGCTCTGAAATCTGCTGAGAGATGGTGCAGTTGGGGTTGGGGCTGGAGTATGGGACACCTCCAGCTTGTTGCACACAAATGTGCCTCCACACTTGGGAAACGGAACAATGACTCTGGGAACATGAATACCTAAAATTCAGACACAAGCTTCAAATCTTTGAAAAGAAAATTTAGAAAAGTGAGTTTTGTCTTTTCCAATAACCTCTAAAGCATATCTGACCCATTTCCTAACATCCTTATCTACTCCGAAATCATTACCTAGTCAAACTTTCTTATGTTAATTTTATTTTGTTCTATGCATTAGTTTAGCCTCCCCCCACCTCCCCAAAAAAAGAGTCTTGAAGAAATTCATTTCATAGTCTTGTTTTTCAGTAAAGATTACAAAAAATGCCTAGCATGGTGCATGGTGGTCAGGAGAGAAATTAATCAACTCAGATCTGTCCAAAGTTTGGAAGTAAAATCCACAAGCATACACACAAAAATTATGGTTCTACTTAAAAGTTATTGTCTGGGTGATTATCTCCTCTTTTTCCTCAGACCCTACTAAAATTATAGTGAGAGGAGAGAGAAGATACCAATGCACAGATACAACAAAAGGAACAGAAGCCACAGCAAATATGCACAGTCTTGGGGTAAGAAAAACAGGCCCAGGCTATGGGGACAGGTCAGCCGTTGAAGCACTTGCTGCATGAGAAATGGGACCAGAGTCCCCAGGACCCAGCAAAAGTACCACCTGCCATTCTACCCTAGGAAGACAGATCTATGGAACAAGCTAGCTATAGAGACCAGCTTTGTATGTGAGCTCTGCAGTTCATTGAGAGACTACCTCCCTGAATAAAGTACAAAGAAAGAGGAAGCTGCTAGGCATGCCCAGATACATGAACAGGCACCTGCCCACACACCTGAAAACACACATACAAGATGTGGCTCAGAGTGAAGAGAATGGAAGAGGCAGCTAGGAGAACATGATGGGAACACCGGAAATGACCATTTTGAATTCATGAGCACCAGCCACTACTTAGAAAATGTCAGAACTGTAGGAGCTAATTACAACACCAAATGAATCGCGACCCTCCCAGGACTAAAGGAGCAGAGGGTGGGGGAGCGCATGGAAACTCCTTTTTGCAGAAAAAGGCAACTAGCTCTGTCTGTGTCTAAACTGTGAGCAAGATGAACTCCCGTGGTCCACATGCTCTCAGGTAGCAGAGGCCTCAGAATGAAAGGAGGCTCCTCAGAGGAATGGACTCCTCTTGTTAGTGTAAAATAGCAAGTCTGAGTGGAAAGCACGCCAGGTGCTGAGAGTCGCCCTACTGTTCGCAGCTTTTCCAATCTTGACCAGAGTTGCCAAAAGCAACAGGAATTCAGTTTTGCCCCAAGAACTTACAAACCACACAAACCACCCCAAACTCCCTTTGGTAAGCCCCAGCTACCCAGTATTTTCCAAGAACGCCTCTCTGAATCTCTGCTCATTTGGCATCTAAACAAAGCCTGTCAGCTGCAGGAGAACGCGAGCCCCTGCCCTCGTGCCTTCGGAAGAGGGACACACAGATTAAAAGCCCCATGGTTTCGTTTGGAGTTTTTCCTTGTGACCCCGACCATAAAATCTGAGAATGTTCAGTTGTGCAACCAGGGCTAGTGAGTGGGTGGAGTTTCCATTTTTGCTTTTTTTGGCCCATTCAATGGGAAACAGATTAAATATTCATGGCTCTGCCCCTAGTCTTTCCCCATGGAAGCCAAAACTGTCAGGCTGTACATAGAGTCTGTGGTAAATTTTCTAAAGAGGTAGAGCAGATAGAATAGTTGATTCAAATTGACGTTAAGAACTATATTGTTATTAAGATATTTTTTCCAATTTCATATTCATTCCTGGTAAATTTGTGAAATTTGAAGACATGAAAGGTGGATGGATGGGGGTTGGATGATGATTAATTGACAGGATATATATGATACAGATAGGGAAAAGGTTAAGCCATTTATCAGCCTTCTAACTAGGACAGTCTATTATACTGTAAACTTAAGGAGAGAGCTTACACTAAGATACTGGGGTGAAATTTATCATCATTTGGAACACTGAAGTCTGTAATGTGGGAGGGACAGCCCAAATGGCTGGCTCTTGAAGAGAATGGGCAAGGCAGGCTAGTGCTTAAGAGAGAGACATGAGGTAGAAGCTCAGACTTGGAAGCCTGCTGCAGGCATGTGTCAGAAAACCACAGGAGTGGATGAGACAGCCCTGGGCTGATAGGAAGAGGGGAAGGGAATAGAGAGAAATAGGAATTCATGGAGAAGAGATGGGCCATCCAGAGAAGTCACATAAGAACTGGTAGAGGGATGAGAAAATGATGCCAGTGAGCACAGATGCTTCAGGAAACGTGGCTGTGAAAGAGAGAGCAACATGACAGGGGTGGATGAAAAAATTGCTGCATGGAACCCTCGCGTTAGGCAACCGGAGCTCCGAAAGGAATCCCGGGCACAGCTTCTTGTTCATGCTCGTTTGTGCAAGAAGCATTATTTAAAAAAAAAAGGCAAAACAAACAAAAGACGCACTTTTTTTCCCCTTTAATGGTTTCATCCATGCAAACAATATAACTTGATCGTATCTACCCCTCCCTCTCCTATCTCTCCAGCCTCCCACTATCCATCCTCCTAACACAGCTTCTTCCCACCTTCATTTCTTCCTCCCTCCTGTTTCTTTATAACCCTTGGAGGCATATTAATGCTGCCCTGATGCTCACAGGTGTGGAAACATCCACCAGATCATGGACAACATATCAGTGGCCAGACCCCCAAAGGAAGAGTGCTCCTCTCCAGAGTCCGTCAACTGCTAATAGCTTTTGACCTGGAGATTGGGGTGTGTGTGTGTGGTGGTGGGGTGGGGTGAGGGCTCAGAAACAGTTCTCCTATCCATGCAGGAATGCTGACTGGCTTTATCTCTCACAGGTTTTAGACAAGTAACTACAAGAGCTGTGAGTTCATGAGTGCCATAGCCATGCCATGGTGAGGAGAAAGCATTTCACAGCACTTCTCCCCAGTCTTCCCTGAATTTTCTCCCACCCTTCCTTCTGTGATGTTTCCTGTGTATTTGGTGTGTGTGTGGGGGGTGTAATTAATATAAATGCCCCATTTAGGACTAAGCAAACAATAGTTACCATGCTCAGCAAGTTGACCAGTTACGAATCCCTACATAAACCTCTGACCACTGCAAAAAGAAGCTTCTCTGACCAAGGATGAGTTTGGCTTCATTTCAGTCATGTGACTAGTCACTTTTAGTGGATTCTCCACGCGGCTCAGCCACTGTTCTTATATGACTGTCCAAGTCTTCCTGTCCTGTAGCAACCTGCCAGCTCTTCCTCTCCCATCCTCACTCTCAGCTGGGGACCTGTCTGCCTCCTTCACAAAGAAGGATGAAGTCTGTCATTTACTACTGAAGAAAAATAATTATATATATATATAATATATATATTTAATATATATAATATATATATATATCACATTTTCTGTATCCATTCATTGGGCACCGAGGTTGGTAGGCTTGTTCCATAACTTAGTTCTAACAGAAGGTGTTGCTGACCTCAATAGACTAGCCTCTCTGTGATTTATTGAGTTAGAGTCTTGTAGATACAAAAACATGTTAAGATAGTCATTTTGTCTCAGAAAGACAAATACTGCATTTTACTTTTATCTGTGCATTCTGGACTTTACAGATACATCAACTCATATATGTACTGATAACATGAAGTGGACGTGTAACTGGGGATGAGAGGGCCTAATAGGAAGGAAATGGAGAAAAGAGGAGTCATAGAGTAGAGGGAGGAACAGTTGAAAAGCACATTGTATACTTCCTTCCACTGAATGGGTTTCAGCATAGAACTTGGGTCATCAGGCTTGGAGGCAGGCGCCTTTACCCACTGAGTGATTTAGCTGGCTTAGAACATCAGTTTCTTAACCTATGAAAATAGGGATGATAGTGCTTTCCCCAAAGTTTTCCAGTGAGTATAAACTGAGATACTACATGCAAATCACATAGAATCCACAGGCACATAACACAATGGACCTTTTAGTTCTTTCCCTGGAACTTGTCAGAAAAAGTTTCTAAAATTCATTAACTAGATCTGCAAATCCTTTGTGTGTATTCACTATGGCCCGCACTGCCAGAGCTACCAGGAGAGACAGGCACATTGGGACAGTAAGTCTCACTGCAAAGCCTTAGGGTAGAGGACAGGGAAACCCCAAACCGTTCAGGAAGATGACATCACAAGGAGAAATCAGAGAGAAGAAGTGCTAGGTAATCAGAGAGATCTGGGTAGTGGTAAATGTGCTTCCAGACTCCAGGAAAGTCATGGAAAAGCATTCTGAGAGAAGTGGCTCTCACCTCACAAGCCTCCTGAAATACTTGCTTGGGACAATAGGGTGGTAAGAACAACCGGGTCCCCATGGAAGGAAAGCCTTGATTGGCGCCCAGCATGTACAGCAAGCTTGGAGGGGACAGCATGATGCACCAGTCTGTTTTGCTAAGCCTGCCCAGGAGCATCATGGGATAGGAAGGAAAGCCAGCTATTCTTAGTTCTCCCTTTCAGAAGCTTGCCCATATTTACTTTTAGTTCCCTCAGACTCTGGCTTATAAATCACTTCATTCTCTGACATGCTGGTGGGACAGGCTTTGCTGCATTCTGGCAGTTTGGCGAGCTCACACTCCCAGCTCTCACGGGGTACAAAGGGTGAGCGTCCTGTCTGTTGAAGGGTTGGAGCCCAGAGTTTGTCAGCAGCCTCTTGGGAGGCTCCATTATAGAATGTCTGACTATCCCTGTCCTAAATCTACCAGGCTGTGAAAACAATGGGCAGATACTCACCATTCCCAAGAACTTTCCCTGAGGCCACTCATGTGTGATAACAAAATGGGCTATCTCAAATGTGGCGTTGACTGTTAGTCTGGTAGACCTAGACTTGGACTACGCTGCCATCTTTTAATGCCTTCCTATATTACTTGGCTGTTGCTGGGATAAAACATCATGACCCAGGCAACTTACAGAAAATTTATTTGGGCTTATGATTCCAGAGGGACAAGACTCCATCCTGTTTTATCCGAACAGCCTGTCAGAGAAGGAAGTGATTAACAAGCCAGAGTCTGAATGAACTAAAAGGGAAAAGTGAGCAAATTAAAGAAAGCCTGGAGTAGGGGAGTTGAGAGTAGTTTGCTTTCCTCACAAGCCCATGGTGCTCTGGGGCATGCTTAGCAAACAGACTGGTTGTCACATGACCCACTCCAACATCACTGCAGACACTGATAACAGATGGAGGGAAGTATGGCAGCTGGAGGTAAGAATTGCGGTACAAGCAGGATGCTCAAAGCTCACCTCCTTTACCTTAACCATGGAGCAGAGAGGGCAAAAGGGTAGTAGGTGAAGCTTTTAACCTCAGAGCCCAGTGATGTACTTCCTCCAGCAAGGCTGTACCATCTCAACCCCTCTAGACAGCACCCCTGACTGGAGACCAAGGGTTCACATGCCGAAGACTATGAAAGACATTGCTCATTCAAACCATTAGGACTCAGCAATCATGATGCCTGATGGGAAAGCCTTGATAAGGGGGAGCTGAGCCACCTCCCTCTCAGCTAACTGGGACTTCAAAAGGTTAATCACCACTGAACCATAGCAAAAAGGGAAAGAATGCGAATCAGTGTTCTCAAAAACTTCTAGAAGATTTTGCATTTTAATATCGTTCTAAAAGACATTCATGCTCCATGAGAAAGACCTGGCATGCTCCCCGAAAAAGCTGGGCAGAAAATCAGGTCACGGACGTTGTGATATGACTTTGCTAAGAGCTGATATTAACCCATACAGGCAAGCATGGCTTGGAGGGGCTGTGACACACTGGGAACAGAGGGTGGGTCTCTCTGGCCTTTTCACAGAGAGCAACCAGCAAACAACTTCTTCCAGATACTATTGGTATCTAATGAGGTGTGCTGCTACAGGCAACTGCTTCCAAGCAAACCCATGAGAAGCCATATATGTCTCTGTGTGTTTGTGTGTATGCAAGCATGTGCATGTCTGTGTGTCTGTGTAGAAAGCTAAATTGTTATGCATGAAATCGGACACAAAAGAATGTCTGTTGTTCTGCTAGGAGGCATGTTTGAAGATGTAAAAGTATACATATGATTTACTGGGTTGATAATGGGATGTTGGGGGGGGGCGGGGAAGGAGCAGCCTGAATGTGAGATGGAGCCCAGCTCCTTCCTTGGCTTTGGGGTATGATGTAGCATGGGAACTGTTGTGACAGAGACGATATTCACAAGCATGTACTGACCAGACAAAATGAGCAATCTAGAGATAGATGTGTGACCCAGATCTAGCCAATCAGATGATGGCATTTCCTGACCACTATGCTTGGTTCAGGAACTTGTGCAAACCAGTCTGGATTAAGACCTATACAATGCTGGAAGTTTGGCTATATTAATGGAGAAATGACTCTGGAAGTAACAACAGTATTAATTACTTCACTGGGGTAGGTGATTGGAAAAGTAGGAACCTGGAGCTCTTTGGAATTGTATCTGGCACCATTAGGACAAACAGCTTGAGACTAGACCAGTATTCAGGACAGCAGAGCCAAGTGATGGAGAAAGACAAATCACATATCCTGAGTACCTGAATCTTGCTGTGCGTGAAGCTACTGCACATCCTTGTTTATCCAGCAACACACAGCAACAAATCCCTTCTCCAACTAAATACATGTTACAGATGAAGAGGCTTTGAAGCCTTAGTTCCTTGCCACCCTGAGCCCTAGTGCCTTAGAATGTTTGTTAACTGGGCTTGACCCAAGAACCAGAATTTTAGAAAAAAAGAACAGTTACTCAAATAGGAACTGGTAGGCTGCCATGCATGGCTCCAAATACCTTTGACTACTTGATTTCCTGCTCTGAATCTTTCTTTTTAATATATGTTTATTGGGGATATTCTGGAGCAGGGTAGCTTAAAGAGTCTTTGTGCATCTATGTTTTCACCTCGGGTCTAGGCAACTATTTCTTAATTTGGCCATTCTAATTTCAATGCCCTGCTTAAAACATCACTGTACCTGCTAGGATATAGGGAATTGATCTCTGTCAGGACCCACATGCTTAAGTGACATCATAAAGGACATAAATGACAGCTTTTGGCCAGTTGGAATCAATCTGATCCCATCCAACTGCTGCCATGTAAACCCGGCTCCCAAAGTGAAGTATCAGCCAGTCAGGATCACCTACATTTGTATGGCAGGGATTTCATGGTGGGAACCCTAACCCAGGTGGATAGCTCTCAAATAAAATCCACCCATCCTACCAGGCAGGTAGCGCTCCTGTTACTGCCTGTTACGTCAGCTTTCTCGTAGCCTGTACGAAAAATGTGGCCGTTTCTATTCTGCCCTGACATGTGCCACAATACTTGCCTTTGCAGACTTCTATACACTGTATAAACAGCGTTGAACTTCAGCAATAGCAAGAGTTTACTAAGCTTGTCACGCTAGTCCACTACAATGTGGTTTCTGCCAGCTTGCAAACACCCACAGAAACCACTCTCTGTGCTCTCGTGAGTTGCTCCTCTGTCCCTGTACTTCCGGTACTGACCCTCTCTTTATCCAGAATGCCCTTCTTTCCTTCTTCAAGACCCAGACCCAAACCACTGGCAACAGAAATAACTTTATCATTGGGGTCAACACAACATGAACTGTATTAAAGGATCGCAGCATCTGGAAGACTGAGAACCACTGCGACAGGGTCTCCTGCTATAGCCCAGATTGCTCTAGAACTCACGACGTAGCCCATGCTGACCTCAACCTCATAAAGATTTTTGTGCTGGGACCATACGTTGGAGCCACTCTGCCTACCTAGATATGTGCTTTCTTTTCTATATTTCTATCCCTAACTAGATTTCACCAAAACCCCCTGCACAGAGGTGGTCCTCAGCAATTGGTTGCTAATGCTTTCTTTTCATCCCAACCAATCATTTTTCATTGTGTAATGCTGAAGTTGTAAGTAGATTTAAAAAGAGAGCCTGTCTCCCCTGCCGCCTTCTGAAAGGCCACACAGCTTGCATTCAGTCCTGTCTTCTGCTTTTGGATTTGAAATTAGAAACATATGTTGATTTGCAAGACAGCCATTTTTTCCTTGTTGTTTTACTCCCCCACTTTTGAATAGACCTTTAAAACCTCACTGTGTCAAGAAACAGCAATGGAAATGTCAAGAAATTGTATTACTGCCTTCTGTAACACACATACAGATACACAGAGACATTCACACTAATGCACAATACATACATACTAACACACAATACATAGTCATATACAAATACATTCACACACTAACACAGACACACACAGACTTACATACAAAGACATACACTAATACACATGCACACACACTAACACACCTACACACATTCATTCATATACATATTTACACACACTGACACACACATACACACTCACACATATACACACACAGATTCATATGCACACACTCACACATTCACACATATACACACACACTCGTACACATATACACTCACATACACATGCATATACACAAACTCACACACACATGTACACACGCATACACACTCACATACACACACTGAGTACTGTTGGTATACTTACAAAGGCCTAGGTTGAGAAATAGAAGGCTAATTTTAGATTTAGAATTTCCCTCAAGTCATAATAAGAAAAAAAAAAGCATAAACATTAACTGAAACCTCTTAGTCATAGCCACCAGGCACTTTCAAAAACCAATTTTCTAGAGGAAAGATTCTGATTCATAGCTCATACAATCATGAATCCTGCCTCTCTGATGAACAGAAGTGATGGAAAAGGCCACCTCAAGGGCCCAGTTTTACATGGAGCCATCAAACGTAGGAGCGGGGCCTGATCTGCTCTTGTCCAGCACCTTCCCTACCCAGCGACATCCTACATCCTTCCCAGACCCTAAACCATCAGAGAGTGATGAGCAGCTTCCATAGACAGCTAAGCCGATCCATGACATACTACAATCATCCCAGCAGTTAGGAAAGTATATATTGAAATTTTGACCTCATTCGGCAAATTCCCCACCGGTGCTGATGTGGTGTCCAGAACTGACATCGCTCTAACTTTCTAAAGAGTGTTGATGACAGCTTGGTTCTCAGTGCAGACCACAGAGTGGGCCTGGGAGGCTGTTTCTTGGTTATCTTGTTTTATATGGGAGGAGTTTCTGTCCTTTCAGCTCCCGAGGTCTCAGAAGCAATGCTGCCTCCTTATATTTTCGGTTGTGAGCCTAGCCTTTAATGGCTGAGCCATCTCTCCAGCCCAGCAACGCTGCCTCTTTCAGAGTATCTTGTAGTTTGGAAATTTCTTGGCCCTCGTCCTCTGTCTCCTCTTTTCTCCACGTCTTTGTAAACACAAGTAAATGTTTCAGGGCCAACGCAAACAGACTTGTGCAGAAGACCCTTGTGCTTCAGATGTGTGATGTTTGCTCTTTACATTTTTCCTAGAATAAGCTGCTTCTCACTTTTTTTTTCTTTCTTAACTATAGTTACTGGGGCTTTGTTGAGGTAAGATCTCCATTATGAGTCAAGAACTAGCCTGTATCTCAAATTCTTTGTGAGCCTCTCTGTGGCTTTAGTTCTCTGGAAACCCCTTTGTTCCGGGTTGGACTGGGGCTCTGCATTCTAATGCTAATTACTGGCCCCCAAGATCTGGTTTCCAGATCTTATACCCAGACAAGTACATTCTCATCCTAAACTGGTCTTTGTTGTGTAAACCTTGCTCTACTTAATTTAAAGTTGATTGGTTAATAAAGTTGATGAAGCTGGTGGCTGGGCAGAAGAGACATAGACAGAGCTTAGGTTCCCTGGCTTGGAGGAAGATACAGGAAGCAGAAGATGTAGCAGGAGGAAAGAAAGCCAGAGAGAAGAAAGTCACTATGGGGCAGTAAGGACCATGAGCACATTGTCAAGAGAAGTTTGTCCTGAGAAAAGACTGATGGAACAGAAGCAGCCCAGGCAGGAACTATTATGACAAGTAACTTGGGGTGTGTAGCTGGGTACTAGTAAAATAATGTAGAGAGTTGATATCTGCCTAGTTATTGTGCTTTAAACCTTTTATAAATCCAAGAGGTCTCTGTCTACATTATTTGGGAACTAGCCAAGGTAAAGAAGCCCTCGAGAGTCAAATATCCTATTCCACCACACCCTTTCTCCTCTCAGCCTTTAGAAATGGATTGATTCTACCTGTATTTGTTATTCATTATGAACTTTGTTTAATTCCCAGGCCTGGGGAAACAGACTCACTGAGGCACTATTGGAAAGCTACAAGCTGTGTAAAGTAAATTCATGCCTGAGCATTAATTGGACAGGAAGCAATGGAGAAGAATGCAAAGCTGTGGATGAGTAGGCCATGTCTGTCCTGGCCTTTAAACATTTCTTCATCAAATTCTCCCCAAAGCATGTTTTGCAATCACACCTTCCCAGAGCTGTCTAGTGGAATTTAATCAGTGATTCAGTCTGCAGAACTTTCATTTCCCCATCATGCTTGACCCATCCTAACTCCTCTATCCCTGAGGCTTCTCGAGCTCTCTGAATTGTGGGGTAGAGTTGATTTCATTTCTAAGACAGCTCCAGAATATTCCCTAATGGTGCTTTTGTGCAGAGCAGGAAGAAGCTTTCTTACTTTTAAGCTGCCATCCTGTTTTAATGATGGTTTTGTGAAAATAGCCTCCCAGTAGAATTTTTATGATAGGAAAAACTGGGGAAATATTTCTTAGTGTTAGATACAGCCCTATGGTACCTGAAAAATCTTAATGCAGAGATTTCAGCTTTGTTCTTGGAAGCATGTTTTCTCTTTTTCCTCCATGGTTAAGTGTGATTCTGATCTTTCATACACCTGTACAAATTTTGGCCATACCAACTATGTGCTATGAAGTTTACAGAAAGTAGCTAGCCATAGCATCTTCATCTGTAGGAGCAGAACATCAGCACTACTTATCTTGAGGTATGTGTGTGTGTGTTTATATGACATGTGTATATATATATGTGTACGTAGTGGAACATGCATGTAGAGGCCAAGAAGCAATGTTAGATGTTTTCCTCAATTGCTTTCTACAATAGTTTTGGATACATAGTCTCTCACAGAACCTGTATCTTGCACATTTATCTAGCGATCAGATGACTGGTTAACAGATCAAGGCATCTGCCTATCTTTACTTCCTTAGCACTGAGATTACAGATGTTTGAGGCTATATCTGGCTTTCACATGGGTGCTAGGACTCTGCTCAAGTACCAACTCCCTAGCTCTCATCTTGAGTTTTGAATGAGGATTAAACTAGTTAATGTAAGTAGTACATTTGCTACATTAGCTAGTATATTTTAAGTATGCCATTCTGTCTTTTAAAAAATTTATTTATACAAAAACTATTTTTTACCTGCAGTGACTAACTTATATGGCTTTTTTTCTAGTTAAAATAGTTTTATTTAATTTTTTTATTAATTACACTTTATTCACTTTGTATTCCCCCTTGTAGTTCCATCCCTCCTCCCATCCCAATCCCTCCCTTCCTTCCCCTTCTGCACGCATGTCCCTCCCCAAGTCCACTGATAGGGGAGGTCTTTTTTTCCTTCCTTCTAATCATAGTCTATTAGGTCTCATCAGGAGTGGCTGCATTTTCTTCCTCTGTGGCCTGGTAAGGCTGCTCCCCCATCAGGGGGAGGTGATCAAAGAGCAGAGCAATCAGTTCATGTCAGAGACAGTCGCTGTCCCCATTACTATGGAACCCACTTGGACACTGAACTGTCATGGGCTACATCTGTGCAGGGGTTCTAGGTTATCTCCATGCATGGTACTTGGTTGGAGTATGAGTCTCAGGAAAGACCCCTCTGCTCAGATTTTTTGGTTCTGTTGTTCTCCTTGTGGAGTTCCTGTCTTCTCCAGATCTTACTATTTCCCACTTCTTTCATAAGATTCCCTGCACTCTGCCTAAAGGTTGGCCATAAGTCTCAGCATCTGCTTTGATAGTCTGCTGGGCAGAGCCTTTCAGAGGCCCTCTGTGGCAGGCTCCTGACTTGTTCCCTGTTTTCTCCTTCTTCTGATGTCCATCCTCTTTGCCTTTCTGGATAGGGATTGAACTTACATAGCTTTTTAGAAGGGACACTGGATAGCTAACACAAACCTGGTTTCTTTCCTGATGTGAACAGTATCTTCGGCTGGGCGAATGGTAAGTTTAGAGAGTCTATATAACGACCCTATTTGCCATAGCATGTTACATTTTGTTTAGTGGTTTGTTGTAAATAGTTGCAAGAATCATAACAGAAGTTCACTCAGCAGTTATATGGGCCCTTGTAGCTGAGAGGAGCTCAATCATGATTTGTGAAAGGCAATACCAACTCATACTCACTGCCATTCGTTTGACCTGAATGACAGCAGCAGGGACTTTGAAGGGAAATTGGGAAAAGCCTTATTCTGGTAATATGGTGAGAATTGGGGAGGGGGGTTGACAGGTACCCTTGCTTTGGTGTATTTTTGAATGCATAAACACCTGTGGCCGGAGCTGGGGCAGCTGGTGACCGTGTAGACACAGACCCACCATTGTCCTCTACATGAAAGGAGACCAGAGTCTCTAGAGCAGAACATAAGTGTGCGCATTTCATTGACACTGAGACACTTGTATTTCCTCTACGAAGACCACCTCTTCCCCCACTGTAGGGGCACCCGGCACAAAGGGCAGTATGGGACATGAGTAGCGCCTAAGAGGGTTCTATTTCATTTGTGTGAATGTACAATTCCCAGAATTTCTTGTACAAAAGCAGCTCTGTCTTTTAAGTTCTTGCTCAAATCGTGGGGTTTTTCTATTTGTTTCTGCTTTTTGTTTTCTTGGTATTGCTCAAAGGAACTCATAACTAGCCTTATTTTATTAGTAAAATGCTGTTTGTCCGACCAAGATATGAGTAAAATATTTCCAAAGTTCCTTATGCTGGGTTATTCTAAGAGACAGTAAAGTGTGAGGTTCAAAAAAAATGGAATTTGTTCCTGTGTTAGGGATTTGGACTTTTTGTTTAAACAGCAACAGAAGAGAGAGCATGGGTAAGACCCTTTTGCATGATGGCTCCCTTTCTCTGAGCTTGAAGTGACTCATCACATAGATTTATGAGGTCAGCTCCTACAACTAATGCTTGGTCTTCACTGGATTGACAGAATGGTTCCTGTTAGTTGTGTCTTGTGCCCTTCAACTTGTGGCCACCTATCCTTGCATGGTTGAAGAGGGCCTGCTTAAATAGGGAACGTTCATTTTAAAGGCAAAAATTTAGATAAAAATAACTTGGTCACAGGTGAACACAGAGTAAAAGGATGTAGGACTTTCCAATTCTAGCGTGGAAAACAAACAAAGGAGCACAAAGAAACAAGAGCAAAATCCCCCTTGATAAGCAGCTGCTGAACACTTGTTCCTTTTCTCTGCCCTCATTTTCTCTACTCTATAGACTTGTCAGCTATAAAAGAACTAACATGTAGGCACAGTAAATATAGTTAGCAGTAAGGCATGCTTGAAATCTGCTTAGAGAGTAGACCATACATGCACACATGCACAGATGTGTCCCCACGCATGTACACATCAGATCAGTGGTTCTCAACCTGTGGGCCTCAGTCCCACAAAGTTATGGTTATGGAGTAGCAGCAGGAGTAATTTTATGATTGGAGGGTGTCACCACAACACGGGGACAACTGTAGTAAAGGATTGCAGCGCTAGGAAGGTTGTGAACCACTGAGATAGTCAGTCACGCATGAAGGGCACAGGTCAATTAAAGAGCTCACTTGTGGTGAACATTTCACGCTGCTACCACGAGACTAGTATTTGATAATCTATTGTTACCAAAGCAACGAATCATGTAACTTAAATACTTAAATATATGTAATTTTATTGGCCAGTTCTAGATTATTAAAGCTGTAGGGGACAATGATGCTTCTAAAAATAGATAACAAAAGTCATCTTTGAGGAAGGAGGTGACTCCCCGAGGCCTTTTAGGGAACATAGAGCTACTTCTTTGAATATATACTTGTGACTTTACAAGAAGGGTGATGTTATAGACATCAAGGCAATGGGCCATGGTTCAAAAAGTAAGGTCCTATAAGAGTTACCATGGAAGCCAAAAAGAAGAAGGCACCTGGGTTTGGCTGAAGTACCATCCTGCTCCACCCAGAGCAGCATACTGATGAAAGGAAGCCCGAGTTGCTGGAGCCCATTTCCTAGGAACTCATGGCTTAATGTATGAAAAGAAATAAAGGACCTAGATGGGGCAGGAGGCCACAAACAGTTGGCTTCCTTATACTTAAAAAAAAAAAAAAAGTAAAATGAGCAGAGCTGCTAAATGTCATGTTTCAGATTGACCCTGGAAAGCCATATTCTCTAATCTTGGTTCAAAGTAGGAGCGAGTGTTCCCTATTTATTCTGTGTTTGGTGGAGAAAATGAGGTTCAGTCCTTTGTGGCCTCTGACCCTTGGTCATCATTAGGGTGTACCACCCAGACTTCTCTACATGGCTGAACTCCCCACTCCCCACCCCACCCCCCCGCAACTGCTCTTGAGAGCTACTGGCTAAGACAGAGAGTTTCTCTTTGGAATACTTTCTGTTTACCTGTGCCATCTGGCTCAAAGACACAAGTCTTCCCAGAGCTTTTCAAATCCAGTGACTGGTCCAAGAGGGAATATAGAGGTTGAGGACTCTGGCTAAAAGATAGAAGAAATGATGTTTTTGGGACAAGATCAACAAAGCTGGTCACACAGCTTTAGAATGCCTCTTAGGGAGGCTGAGTTCTTCACAGAGACTGGACCTAGGTTGGCCTCTCCCTCTGTCCTGTTCATTACTGTCTCCTCTTCCACAGGTATTGATCCTAATGCCAACCCTTATGAGAAACCTTCTGTCAGCCTGGAGTGGTGACACACACCTGTGATTCCAGCGCTCGGGGAGGCAGAGGCAGGTAGATCTCTGAGTTTGAGGCCAACTTGCTCTACAAAGTGAGTCCAGGACAGCCATGACTACACAGAGAAACCTGCCTCAGAAAAGAAAATATAAAATAAAATAAACACCTATTGTGTATCCAGACTGTTGCAACAAAGCATATGAGACCAGACAGCTTATAAACAACAGAATTTTGTTTTTCTCAGCTCTGATCAAGGGGCTCAGAGACTTAGCATCTTCTCTTTCATAGCTGGCCATGTTCTAGCAATGGCCTTGGGCAGCAGACGAAGCAAGGCAGCCCATTCGTGACAGCTCCACCATTATTACCTAACCCCCACAAAGGTTCCAATTCCTGATCCTCTACACTAATTATTAGGGCTTGGGCTATACATATTGGATAGAGACACTCAGATACAGCATTGCCTACTCCATCCTGCCCCATTTCTTGGGGATTTCTGTCTCTTCTGTGCAGTCAGGGAGACATCAGAGAAAGAAGGGGCGTGATGATGCGGATACGCCCACCCAGGCCCTGGTCCTGGATTTACATAAGCATATCCCAAGGAAGTTTCCACCCTGTTAAAGAAGTCTGGCTTAAACTCTATTCTTCAAATTGTATGAATGAGTCCATTAGTCATTGAGAATTTTATTCCTAGAGAGAGGTATGTTCCAGAAATGTTATGCTGGCACTCCAAACACCATGTACATTCTCCAGAAATATTTGTTATACCTCCTAATGAATTAAGAATGGCTGGGCTTATTTTTGTAAAAGAACAGAGAACATAGTTCTAGTTGATTGCTCTGTGGCTTCATTGATTTATTTATTCATTCTTTCATTCATCTACTCAACAAATAAAATTTGAGTGTTTATTAATATAATAGGTACTGGAAACCAAGAACACAATTTCTTTCAGTTTACATTACAGACAAGGAGAGAGAGAAAATAAATACAAACACAAGATGGTGTCAACTTGTGAGCAATGCCATGAAGATAACAAAAGAAAGTAATGTGATAGAAAATGATTGTACAAAAGGAAGGATATGGTACCAAAGAAGGATGAGTGATTTACCAAGTATACATTCAAAAATGAAAGCTAGGATGAAGAATAGATATCTGAATAAAGTCTTACACAAGATCTGCATAGAGGCAGTAGGATGTACAGAGGCCTGAAGTGGGAACTAACTCAGAAAGGAAAAAAGAGAAACAGTCCAAATACTCTGTGTGCCTGAAGTATGTTAAGAAGGTGGGCAAAAGGTGAGGTCAGAAAAGAGGGCAAAATGGACTTTAAAAAATATTTTTATTTTTAATTATGATGGTGTGTTTCTGTATGTACATGTGTGCACATGAGTGCAGTGCACTCAGAAGCCAGAAGAGAGCATCAAGTTTCCTGAAGCTACAGTTACAGTGATGGAAGCTGCCCAAAATGGGTGCTGTGAAATGACATTCAGTACATGCTCTTAACTGTTGATCTACCTCTCCAGCCCCAGGGTGGACCTATTAGGGTACCACAAGTCTGTTAAGAAACATTGGATTTCATTTGAAGGACATTAGGAAGCCACCACAGGGACATCAGCAGAGGAATGACTTCATTCCACTTACATTGCACAGAGAAAGCCAGCATCCTTGAAGGAGACACGTAGTAAATGGGTTAGCAGTCATCCCAGCAATCAGTCAGGAGATAAGAAACGGGGGTGCTTGAACTGTGGTGAGAACTGGAGAGACGTTGGTGGCTTTGGATGATGGCAGAATCCAGGAGACAGGGCGTGGCAGTGGTTTATACATGATGCTTGAAGGGTTAAACGAAAACCACAGTCAATCCCAACAAGGATTTCATCCTATACCTGCTGCTGATTGGGGTTGGGTGCCATTTTCTGAGAAAGTCAGGCTGTAGTTGAGAATCCCTATAAATGATTGATGTGTTTTGCCTTGAGCAGCCAATGGCTTTTCCCGACAGCAGGACTGTCAGACACGCCTGGATTTTTTTCATTCTTCTCTGAGTCTCACCTGCTACCCCTGGGGTATTGTATATACTGTGGAGAGCCATTCTGTGCTCTTGCTAGCATCTCTTCTGAAATTTGCCATGCTTTGCTGTTTCAGGACACTTTATAATAAATGAGTAGCTAACGGCAAAGTGTAATTAGGGACAAGGGCAGTGAGGCATGCAAAGCTAGAATAATCATCAACTCTGTGTCCCCACCCAGTTGCCAGTTCTGTACTGCACTATCACATTGCCACAGGGGCACTGCCTTCTGACACCACTAGCCACCCCCATCAAGCATCCTGATGGTAGGGGAGTGACAGGCAATAGTTACACCACATTATGAGGCTACCTTTCCTCAGGCACTGACAGAGAAACAAATTAACTGGCTCAACCAGGTTCATACATTTCTTCTAAGGACACCAGAAAGCAAATAGATGCCTAAGAGGAACTTCCAGAGCCTTCTATATTTATTTAACAATAAAGGACTTTTATTAAATGGCATTTTCTATCTTTACTGTGGAAACTTTCCAGTGGTTTTCATGGCTGCTATGGTGTTGCTCAGAGAGCTTTGTGTTTGGGCTACAGTGACTGGGTCTGTCCTCATCTTCTTTGGGTTTTTACTATTTTTCCCTCTTCTGTTGCCTCAAACCCTGAGTTAGGTCATGACACACACGTCAGAGGCCTCGTTCATTGCTGGGTCTATACATTTTTTATCACCGTCTTGTTATTTCTTTTCTAGTCTTGTTTGTTCTCCTTTTGTTATAATTCCCATTACTTTGCTTTTATGTGTGTATCTTTGGGAACCGTGGAGAACGAGGCAGTGTCCTGAGTACACTGATATTCACTTGTGCTTTCATGTGTTTGTTGTCAAGACTTTACTTTCTGTTGGGGCTGAAGGGTCTTGAGGTAGGCAGGTTAGGGATTTTTCCAACACAAAGCTCAACTCCCAAGCCGCTGTTCACAGCAGCATTCAAAGGGGAAAGTGCAGCAAGACACAAAACCTTAAGAGAGCAAATCATACTTTACGTCACTGTCCATTAATAACTTTGAGGATACTGTTTCATAATAGGAGAGAAATATGGTATCAAAATGAAAGACTTTTTCAAGAGTTTTGAGGCAAGAATAAGTAGCTTCTTAGAGCCCTCAAAAAAGGAAGGGCCACTCATCCCCCCACAATTTCCTTTTCCCCACATTCTTTGTTTGTTTGGTTTTGTTTGCTCATTTGAGACTCTCTTTCTGTGTGAATGTAGCTTGGCTGTCCCAGAATTCACTCTATAGACCAGGCTGGCCCTGAACTCTGCCTATCTCTGCCTCCCGACGGCTGGGATTAAAGGCATGCACTGCCTGGTTCCCAAATTATTTTTAATTAATTAATTAATTAATTAATCAATCAATTAATTAATTAATTTGTATCTCCATGTTTATGTGTAGGGGTGTTTGTGTGTGTGTTGGCAGGAGCTGCATACCTGTGAGCCCCATGCTCCCAGAAAAGGGTGTCAAATGTCCTCTTCCATCCCTCTGCACATACCTTGGAGGGTCTGTTCGTAAACCTGGGGCTCATGTGATCCTTCCTGTCTCCACTCATCTTGTACCTGCCGTTGCAGGCATTCGAAGAGACTCCTGTTTTGCATCAGGTTGTTAAGGTTTGTCATCTGAGCAGCAGAATCTGAACTCTGGTCCTCATGATTAGAGAACAATGGTCATAATTGCCAAACCATCCTCCCATACTTAAATCCACTTACTTACAACAAAGCAGAAGGTTCCTCTTTATAGACTCAGGCTCACCCTGCCCTTTCCCACAGGTCAGGAAAATGACGCAGACTGGGCTGGTGCCATCCTTCAGTTTTATGTCTTTGAAATCAGTGGGCAAGGCTGGGGGAATGGGGCTCTCAAGCTCCCTGGGACTGTAAGCTCCCTCTAGAAGGAAGAGAACAGCTTAAGTGACTTCTGTCCTAGCTGACTATAACTGTAAAATGAGCATAAAACAGAAAAGAAAGACAATTCCAAAATAGGGATTTTAGTAAATACATGCAGAAATTGACAAAAAAAGAGAGGGTTTTTTGTTAGTTTGTTTGTTTCTATTCTACCAGACATTACCTCTGAGACATTGCTCACACCCAAGCATGAGGGTGCGAGTATATTGTTGTTAGAGAGCGGGACAGGTGGCAGTGAAAGACAGAACAACAACAAATGGCTGAGAATTACATTACCCCAGGAGCACCCAGTCCTCTGGCCAAGACTTGATTAATTCCATCCCACCAAAAACCACATTCCTGGAAAATGTTAGACGTGCACAATTTAATGGACCAAGTACTTACAGGTTGGCCAATTCCATTCCAAATATCATTGCTATAGAAGACAGTGGGAAGAGAAGCTAGGGAGATGGCTTGCTCAGTAAGGTTTTAGTTGTCCAAGAATGGGGACAGCATTTGGGTCCCCAGGATGGCTGTACTGAGTTAGGTGTGGCAGAGTATGCTCATAATCCTAGTTCTGGGGAGGCAGAGACAGGAAAGTCCCTGGAGCTTGCTGGCCACCATCCCAGCAGAATAGGTGAACTCCAGGCTCAGTGTGAGACCTCACCCCTCAAAATAAGATGGAGAGTGACTGAGGAAGACAACTAACATAAATATCTAACTTCTATATGCACTCCTACACATTCATACATGTATATCCACACATATACAAACGTGTACATGTGACTACACCACACACACACAGTTTTAAATGTAAAACTGTGTAAAGTTAGGAGGTGTCCCTCTCAGACTATGGTGTAGTTAAAAAATTTAGACTTCAACAGTAACTAGAATCTGAGGCAAAGCTGTAGATCAGAGGACGCTGACATACCTCAAGAACATATCTGTCTTAATTTCTTTCTAATTCCAGTCACTGGTAGGTAAAATGACTTGTCTGAATTATAACTTTTAAGTAAACAAAAGTATTTTCTTCATGGTTGTTTCCCTCAGCAAATCAATTACAAGTTTGGCCCTATCTTCATGTCTACTTCCTGAAGTATCTAATGAATACAGGAGGTCCTGAGAGTTCTCAGAAAAGTCAAATAGGAATCTGGTGCTGGTATCCTTGTCATTCATCAGGCAAAGAGGGGGCTCTTCAGTGTCACAGGTAGATATGGATGGTGCCTGGCACAAGGTGTAGGCTATTTGCTAACAATTTCTCCAGTGGTAATGGGATCATGTCCTCACAGACCTGAGAAGGTCACTTTTCACAAACAGTGCAATAATTCAGGTGTTTGAAAAATGTGAGGGGAAATGTTCTTCTGGTCTGTGGAATTGAGTGGGCACTGCTGAATCGTACTGACACCCTGAAGATGGATAATGAGAAACTGGGAGTCACTGATGACAAGTAGTTAAGGCTCAAGAAACATTTATCTTCTTCGGTGGAAAAGCACGCCGAAGACCCAGGACAGACACTGAGTTCAAAGGTCACTGAAGGCTAAGCAAAAGCAAGTGTGTCATTTTAAAGTTAGAATCTTGGTAAGACAACTTTGGGATCCTAAGACATGAATTTGGGAAATCTGGGTGAATATTCCTGAAAACATTGTCTCCAAAGAGCCCCACGAATCACTTTCACGCTGCTGGAGAACACTGAAGGAGCCCAAAAGGCAACTAATGTCTCACAGGACCTTCCCTGACTCCCAGGGTGATAACCGGGACTAACCTCCAGCAAAAGTTCACCAGGAGTTTGCTGAGCCTCATAAAGATGGACAGGGTTCCACACCAAAGACTTTTCATTGAGTATCTGACATGTGCCCCAGGAGCAAAGGCTGTGGCATTGGAAGGGATTTTCAAAGTCTTTCCCAGGAGAGCTGAAAAGCAGTTTGGGGTTACTTTCTTATGATATGAAATTTAACATTCTGTTGAGAAGCCCAGAAGACGTGAAAATGTGCTTCAACACATTTGTGCTTAGACACTTTGCAAAAGAAGTAACCAGTGCTGGGTGAACAAGCGCCTGGTTTTCTTTTCTAGAGTAGAAGACAGTAGAAGGGGGTGGAGGATACATGTTTGTGAGCTCAGAAGACCCGCCACAAGAGGATGCATCACAGAAGGAGCAAGGGCAAGCCAGGGGGGTGTGCAGGCCATTAGGAGATGCATCCCTGAAGAGATGGCAGGGAGTTTTAGCAGGCAGGGAAAGATGTGGTACCCAAATAAGGCCCAGCTGCAACAAACCACCACCACTCTGCCATAATCATGGTGATGGACAAAGCCCTTTGACACATAGCGGAAACGGGGAAAAAAGGCATGGCTCCTCAGGAGAAAACAGATAGAACGCTAGCAAAGGTCAGCTGACCATACACGACCAAATGGAAGAAATGGGTGGAGAAGCAAGAGATTGACCAAAAGCAATCATTTCAACAAAATGTTATCAATATAGAGCTGAGCCAAACACCCAGGAGGCAGAGCTCTGTGAAACTGGAGCAGAGACAGACCACGATGACTCTTTGAACTGCCTCACCCCCAATGTACTTCTAGAAATTACTTATGTGGTTGTACCTTGTCGGAATGAAAATATCTAGACAATTTGAGGACTGTTGGACACAGTGTAAAATTAAGCTTTGGCTGGAGACTCAAAGCAAATCATGGCCTTTCCATACCTGTGAGAGTCAGGGTTCCAGATAAAATGTGCTTCTCAGGGAGATCAGTGGTCTCAGTGATTTACCCAATAAATAACTACCCAATTTCAAAGTGGGTAATTGACATCAACATACTTATATCCTTGGCTTATAGTGTAAAACATACAAGCAGATACCTCTGAAACTACCCCAAGTTAAGAAGTCCAAACAGTGTCACATCTCTGGGACATGTCAGAGGTTGGTGTCTCTCATAAAGATCTACGGGACACCTACAGGTAGCAATTAGGTTACTGAGCAATTCACTAGCCTTGCTCCTGTGGGAACCAGGTAGATCCTGAAGAACTGATTTTCTTGGTGTATCCAAGTTACTGGGGTCATAGCCAAACTGTATCACAAACTGTAGCTGCTAAAGCAGATGTCTGCTGTGGCCGGAGTATAGATCAGCTTTTTAGCCACAACATGCTCATACTTATCTGACAGGTGTGTTGTTTTCCATTCCAATTAGAATCAAGGATTAGAGTCACTGAGTTTGTGCAGAGGTGACCAGCGCTCAGACCTTTCAGTTGGAGTCTGCACAGCCTGGCCACGGGGTGGTGACCACCCATGTTTTACAGTGTTCGTTAGGCAGCTGCATGGCCTGAGTTGGTCCCTGTGTGGGACCACTGGTGGAAGGACCTTACACTGTTCACACAGGAAAAACAGTGACACACGATTTGTTCAGGGACCTGTAAGACACATGAGCAACAGAGAAGATAAGCCTTATGAAGATCAGAAAAACTGTCACTTGGTCATTTTTTAGGGCTTTTGTAGTCAGGCCCACTTAAATACTAGTTCTTGTTTTGAACCCCTGATACAACTCCACAGCTCTAGGAGACTATTTTGGTGCAAGGGAAACTGCATTGGAGCCTTTGAGAAGGGGTAGTGGTTGTATGGTCACACACTTCTGCTATGCAGGGTTGTAGGTAGCACCAGTAACAGGTTTTGTGGGATGCCTGGTCCCAGGCATATATTTCCACATGGCAGAGCAGCCTATCAAATGGACTGGGCTGTCTATCATAGTAAGAAGATGCAGGAGCAAAGGGAATTTTCATGGAATTCTTAAAAATATCCCTCAGATTTGTCCCCTCAGGAGGAAAGAAAGTTGGAGAGTTATCCACCAGATCCCATTCCTCACTGGCTGCTCAGAGAGGCTTCTGGGGCCATGGCTCTGTCCCGCCTGCACAGGGCTCATTCTGGTGGCTGTTGGCATACTAGCCAAGGGACATGGGAAACTAGACATATGCCTGGACAATCTGCCTGTGACCTCCAGTGAAGGTTGAAAGGATACGAACAGGGATTCAAAGTTTGCCTTCTATCTTCTATGTATTCACAAAATCTCAGAATTAGAGCAAATTTTACCCAAGATAGATGTGCAGAGAAAAACAAAACAAAACAAAACAAAACAAAACAAAACAAAACAAAAATGTCTCTTTCAACTTTCTGGCCTCTTTCTGTGCTCCTACTTCTTGGTGAGTAAGAAGCTTTATTGGTTGGATGTGTAATTTGATTTAATCGCAGTCTGACTCAGCAGTGTTCACGGCACTTCCTAGTAGCATCCATTCCTGTCAGATGAAAGCAACCTATTTTTTCTCTCGACCTCCTCAGGTATCCTTGCAATGCTGGAAAGTGGCAGACTCCTCATGCCCAGGGCCTGGTCGTCTCTACCCTGTTGTCCTCCATCCCTCCTTCCTATACTAGCATGTAAGACCTGATTGGCCTTGGATGTCTTTATGATCCACCCCAGGGCTGTTGCAGGGTTGCTTTGGTATTTCTGTGGCCCTTGTAGAGGCATCTATTTGAGGACTGGCTGGGATTGCCACTCACCACGGCAACTCTCAATCAAAGCACCCAGACATTTTAATCTGTGCCTTCTACTCACTTTGGAACCATTATCCTGCCTAAACTTCATTCCCTTTCTACTCTCCCAGGGACCAAAGAAATCTTTGGGTCCAGTTATGATGTTTAATTCATCTCTACACTCCTATCATATAGTACACAGTCTGGCATGGAGGGCATGCTGAAAAACCAATTAAAAAATGGGACAATAACGGGAAGACAATCCAGTCATCTTTGAAGAGCTCACCTCTCCTCTACAAAGGACCTCTCCATAGGGAAAATGTCTCCCTAGAATTCAAAAGTCCTTCTCTGTAATGCGCCTACTTTCCCCATCCCTAACTCCTTCTTTAACTATGTCTGGCAGGGACAGAGGTGTCCCTCTAAAGCAGCTATGACTGTCCTAGAAGAGTCTTCTAACATATTAATAAGCATGTCAGTGCTTTGCTTCCTACTGGCCAATGAGCAGCAGAGAGAACCAAGAGTAGTGGGAGAGAACTTTGGATCTACACCAACAGCAAACATTAGATCTTAGCCTCTGAGGTACCAGCGTCTCTTCACCTTTAACTGTGGGACAACCATCCACACTTGTCATCAGGCTTGCGGACTTTTGTGGACGGAAAATACATAATAGCACAGTCATGGTGGAAATTTAAATAGCCAAATCGGAGGCCTGAATTTAGAACAGGTGTGGCCTTACAGTTGCTTGTCTGGCTGCACAGGCCTAGAAGGCCCTGGAAGACCACTCAGGTCTCCTCCCGGATGGCTTTTCACTGGCTGGAACACTGCACAAAGGTGGGTGTGTTTGAGGTGTGTCTGAATGCTCCAGGAACATTACCCTGATGTGGTTGTCAGGGTTATCAACTGCGCATGTTCATGATCAACCTTGACCCTGTGTTTGTGTGTGTGTGTGTGTGTGTGTGTGTATGTGTGAGAGAGAGACACAGAGAGAGAGAGAGACAGAGAGAGAGAGAGAGACAGAGACAGACAGGGTATCCAGTAGCCCAGGCTGGTCTCAAACTCTCTTTATAGCTGAGGATAACTTTAAACTTTGTATCCTCCTTCCTTCACCTCCTAAGTGATGAGATTGTCAGCGTGCACCCTCAGGTCCAGTTTACAAAGTCTGGGAATGAAACCCAAGGCAAGAACTCTACCAGCTCAGCACAGCCACAGTCATTCACCTTGACTTTCAATAGCAAGGATGGAGGTTTTATATACCAAACACAAAGGGGGGAAGTTATGAGGCATAACTGGAGTCAGGGAGCCTGAACTTGGATCTTCATGGTGTCACATGAGGTGGGTCCCTAAGCTCTAGCGCCATCATTTATAAAATGTTGAAAAGAAAAGTTACTTCCTCATGAGGTTGTAAACTTCCCGGGAAATGAAGGTGAAAAGTTATTTGTAAAATGTAAAAGCCTCTTTTTGTGATAGACTATCTCATGTTATATTATGTATCCAGTAATGCTGCAGAAGGATCTGTGGATATTTTCGTTATTTATACGAAATGAAATAAGAATCAGATGAGTCTGCAGCTGGTCAAAGCCCAATGTGGAAGCGCTCTCTCATTATCCCAGTGCTTGGGAAGCTGAGACAGGAGGAATTCCTGGGTTTTCAAGGTTAGCTTTGTCTACATAGTCTGAATTCCAAACCAGCCCAGGCTGCATAGGGAGACTGGGAGGTGGTGGGAATAGAATCAGGGAAGAGTGGGAGAGAGACTAAAAGCTCAGCAAATGCCCTCAAAGTATAAATGGATTTTTTTAAGTCTCTAAGAGAATAAAATGGGGCTAAAAGACATCTGTTTAACTTTATTTGAAATCTGTGCAAAGTGCAGAGATTAAGTAAACAAGAGTGACATGTTTCTTGTTGGCATAGCGTAGTATTTGCTGTTGCTACAATAACACAGTAAATTAAATCTGGTTTATTTGTCTAAAAGGGAACATCTTATCTTCTATTTAGAGTGGGCGAGGAAGCAGAACACTGATCTGATTTTTGGTGTCTGGCTGATTTGTCCTTGAGGTTTTCAGAACAAAAGCTTCCTTACTGAGCACCTGGCAGGATCCCAGGCTGGGATCAAAGGATGGCATGAGAGACTGAATTAGAATGACTTCAGCTCTCAAGAAATTCAAGTCAGTTAAGACACATTGGTTGGGCTTATACTGGGGCAGATACTATTATAGCTTCTGAAGACAGACAGCCCTCCTAATTCTGTTTTTCATTTGGTTCCTCTAATCTTCTTCCAGCCCTCTGACCCTTTTATTGTTTGATTCAACTTTGTGGTCTCCAAAGCTGGAAAATAGAGAGAAGAATGTCATCCTCCAAACCTTAGGAAAAGGAGGCCTTAGCGGAATGAAGAAACTGATATACGTGGGGTGATGTGCTCTTCTCATGATCGTGCTGGGGCCTGCACTCTCCCTGCTTGCCTTTCGAAGTCCATCATACCCAGCGTAGTGATGGCTGACTAAGTAACTGAGCCTACTTACATCCAAAGACTGTTCCCTCCTCACTTAGGTGACTCCTGTGCTCATTCCAGGATGAATAAGCTCCCAAGATAGAAGTTGGAACTCTATATCCTAGGGGAATCATGAAGATACAAGAAGTGTGTGAGACACTGTCCCCTGGAACATGCTCTCTCTCTGTCTCTCTCTCTCTCTTTCCTCCTTCTCGTTCTCCTCCTCCTCTTCCTCCTCCTTCTCCTTGGAATTGATATCTTACCACCAACAGCACATATAGCTGCCCTCTATTGATGCTTAAGTTTAACTCAGCTAAGGAGCTATGGGCTGCATTTCCTAGATTCCCTATAGCCAGGGACATTCGTGTGCTTAGGGTATGAGCAGAAGCCAGTATAGACTTGGAACAGGAGGGAAACTTTCACCCTTCAACCAACTCTTTCTTCTGCAGGAGGACCTTGGCAAGACTCTCTTGGGAGAAAGGAATGGCAAAGCAGTGAGGAGAAGAGGCCTGCAGAGTGTTTTGCTTCAGCTACACCAGGGCTCCTTCTTCTCTCTTTAAGGCATTGTAATTTTAACAGAAAGAGGAACCCAATTCCTCTGAACTTAATGCAAGAGAGAGAGAGAGCCCAGGATATCTCCCAGGGGCCAGACACTTTGTTGGGGCAGGGAGACACAGGGAGCCGAAAAGAGCTGGCTGATTCTGCCAAAGGAGAGAATACCCAGGATGGATTACAGGGATGCAGGGCCAGGACTGAAACCCACAAGCTGTTGCACAACTGGTGAGTGGGGGTGGGAACTGATAAATGACACTTAGATATCCTCGCTAGCACACAGGTTACACAGAAGGTCCTCAGCACAGCTAGCCAGAGCTGTGTCTGTTCTTGGTTCCCTCTTAGGATGTAATGGAATGTCCACGTTCTTGCAAAGGGAAAGCTAATGAAGTGCTGAAAGTTTCAGCACCCATAACTAGGCATCAGGATGGAGCTGTGTTGCTGGCAGAGCATTGGAAAGCAAAGCGCCCCAAGAAAATGGAGTGTTTTGTGAGGAGAGTGTTTCTAACTGTCTCTCCCCACCCCCTTCTGCCTTCATTGAGTCCAGTAGTCGCCGCCGGTTAAACCTTTGTGCTGATGGTGTTCTGAGGTTCAGCCCAGAGCACTCTGGAGGCATTCTGCCTGCCTCTCACAAGTACTTGTTTCTACCAGTACAAACAACCTCAAAGCAGCCAAATGAGGGCCTTAGAGCCCCCATTCTCCATGCAAGTTCTCAAAAACAAACTCAGATCTAGAGGGAATGACAGGGATTCAAAGTTTCTCTTCCCTTCCCAGCTTGTCTCTAGATTTCGAGCCAGCATACTAAAATAAGGTTCCTAACTGGCTGCTATTTTCTGCAGTGGAGCAGGGCAGGGAGGGGGAGGGGAGAGAGGACCAAAGCAGAGCAAGAAACTTCATTTATATTGAAAACTTAACAGTCTCACAGGAAGTTCCAGGGACAGCTGAGGGGAGTCCTTGCACCCTTGACCACTGATCTCTTCAGCTATATCCTAATTATATTACATATCAGAGCTAAAGAGGTGCTGCTGCAGCGCGCGCGTGTGTGTGTGTGTGTGTGTGTGTGTGTGTGTATGTATGTATGTGTGGGCATGTGTGTGGGGGTAAGATTTGTGTCTATACAGCTACTTTGTGTGCGGTGCATTTGTGTAGTGCATTTATATGTGTAGTTTGTGTACATGGTACCTGGGTAAAGTGTGTGTGTGGTGTGTGTATAGTTTGTACTGAGTATAGACTGTGTAAGGCACTTACTCTTGTATGAATGTGCAAATAAATTGTTTTGCATGTAATTTGCGGGTATGTAGTTTGTCTGTGTGTAGTTTATATCAAGCGGATTATATGTGGTATGTGTATGTGGTTTGCATTGTGTGGAAGTTGTGTGTACACCTGTGTGTATACAGCTTATGTGGAGACTATACTATGGTGTGTGTGTGTGTGTGTGTATTTTGTATTGAGTATATATTTTGTGGTGTGTAGATACGGTTTTTGTACAGATTGTATTGAATATAGTTTGTGTGTGTACAGTTTGCATTGTATGACGTTGTATGCGGTGTGTGTATAGTTGTGCAGTGTATCTGTAGTTTGCATTGACTATCGCTGCGTGTGGTGTGTGTAGTTGTGTGTGGTGTGTGCGGTTTGTGTTGAGTACCAGCTCTGTGTGTGGAGTGGCAGCTATTCCCATCATTTTCTCACGCGCACTCTCATGTCACCACCCTGCAGATCAAGGTGTAGGTGTGGCGCCACCAAGGCCTCTGGGGACCCTTTGTTCTAGCACCCCTAAACCAAGACAGTCACTATTGTGATCACTATGCTTTTAATTTTTCCTCAAGAGTGCTGAATACGTGGAACTGGACATGGGAGTATATGGCTGCTCCCACACGGAGCAGGTGTACACTCCTACCAGAAGCAAGCGTCAGTTCTGAGATCTTGCTTCAGCACCAACTCGACTACAAGTTCTTTCAGGACTTCCATGTGAGGCTGGTGGCATGCATGAGCCCAAAATGTATGCACACGCACACATAAGCAAATGTACAAAATGTAAAAAGAACAAAACTGGTGTTGTGTGAATAGGGCAGCTTACGATGCACAAAGGACAGGTACGGCTGGGTGAAGACTGGTGTTTGCAGCTTTATTTTCAGTTTCATTTCCTCTGTTCCTCCATTTTCTGTGTCGTTTTCCCTTGCTTCCCATCAGGAGTCTGCTCTGATTGATCTGTCACATTTTTGATGTATTTATACACATCTGGCTCACCAAAGTCTACGAATGGGAATGTTTTACCAGTCTGAATAAATTATAGAAATCTCACTTGCCTCCAAGTCCCTTTACCCTCACTCACATACAGTATGGTTGAATATATATATATATATATATATATATATATAATACTACATTGACAGTCATATCAGACACATGAAAATTCTTTCTTTTAAATTTTTTTATTTTTCTATTTTTTGTTTTTTTTTCATATGATAATTCTTGCTGAATAAAATTTAGGTAACTCAGGTGGAAGAAGTACTTTGAATGTACCTGTATTTTTAGATATTTTTTTCTTTTTAAAAAAATATTAGGAGAGTCTTTTAAAATTTTTTTCCTTTCTTTTTCAATAATTCCCTGTAGCTTAAGTTTAGCCCTTCACTGGGATAGGTCTGTGGTAAATTCCCTTAGGTTTCCTTTATCTGAGAAATGTCAGCTTTCTTTTCAGTTTTGAACTGCAGTTTCATTACATATAAAGCTCTAGACTGGCAGCACCATCGCGGGGGAAAAAAAAAATCTCATGTGACGTTGTCCCTGGGGAAACATAGACAGATGTCTATTACGTCCAGAGAGGGAACCAATGACAAGCTAAATCCAACTTGGCAGACCGATGAGCCTTGCTAGAACCCCTTACAGGAGTATGCGTGAGAAGTCACTTACTGGAGGAGAAATGACTCAAAGACAGGTGCATCACCAGAAGCCCAGCCAAGCATGGGCTGACAGTGCATGAAAGTTGGAACCCTGGAACCCACTGTACAACTTGCAGGCAATCCAACAGGTGAGAGAATTTTCTTCCAGGTAGGTCAGCTCACCTGTGTCTCTTTCAAGCAGATTGTGTGTACTCTGTCTCTTCCAGATGCTCGTCTTATCTCTCTGCCTCTTCTAGGCAGCTCAGCTGACATGAGAGTCTTCCAAGAGGCTCCGCCGCTCTCTTTCTCCTTCAGACTGGAGAGTCTCTGAATCTTCCAGACAGCTCAGGAAATGTCTCTCCCTGGTCCTTGCTGCGTAAAATGCTCAAGGAGGGAAGGACGTAGTATATCTGGTCAGTTTCAGGAACTTCCTGAAGCTTCTGAGTTGTTCACTTCCCGAGAGTCTTAATGGTGTTACCCCGCAGGAAATGTGTGAAGAAAATCATCACATAATTTCTGTTACTGTGGTTTCTCATGAGGATGGGGTATCATATAATAGAATGCTGAGCAGCAAACAGGCAAACTGAAGAGTATGTTCAGAACAAAATTTGAAAATTAGGAGGCAATTATACATGTCATAAGTAGCAATAGAGAGGTGGTGAACTATAGAGTAGGTTAGGCAAGCTGAAAAACTATTTAGAAAAAGTGACAGAGAGTGAGGGCTGTTTATGAAGTGATACCATGGAAGCTTATGAGACATGGAGACGGGAAATCCATTTCAAGACCTGCTACTGCTTACTTGCCATTACCTTTTGGCAAAGAGGCTTCTCATCTGAGTCTGTTTCCAGGGTGAGAAAAATGATTTGTTTACTTTCCTATGACTCAGACTCTTATAGTTTGTCACAGAAAGGCTACCTATCAATCTGTTGTAATTATTTTTAATTATGTATGTGCGTGGGTATGTGTGTGTGTTTGTGTGTGTGTGTGGTGTCTCCTTAGAGGCCAGAAGAGGGTGTTAGATCCCTTGATGCTGGAGTTATAGGCAGTTCTGAGCCCTCTGACATGCATGTTAGGAAATGAACTTGGGTCCTCTGCAAAAGCAGCCCTCCACCCATTTGTTTATTTTAAGTCAATTTCCCAACATGCCACTTCAACAGTAGCAGCTTTTTTTGTCTAATTCATGTGGGACTTATTTAATGTGTGGTGGAATCAGGGCTAAAAGCTGTGAGAAGGTAAAAAGATTTCTGTTACTCTTCTGTCATAAGCAGAGACAGCCCTGAACATAATATCAGTTTTGTTTCAGCTGGTCTCTGATTGACAGCTAAAGCATGTCATTTATTAAATTAATGCTCACAAATACAAAAGCCCATATAAATAGTAACATGCATTTTCTTCATTGGCATCTCTTACAAAGAACAAAAAGACATTTACAAGTTTTACTAAATACATGTAATATTTTATCTCAAACTCTCTTAGGTAGTAAACATCGTTGAGTACCATTGCTTCATGCAAATCAAGTGCAGCTTCCATTTAATTTCAGGTCAAGATGCTAAGTTGGTACTAGGTTTTATATTTCTCCTCTCCCCTTAATTCAGTAATAATACAAATTGCTACAACCCACTTCTACTTATTTAACAGAAACTGAGTTTTCAAAGTGCCAACCATTTCACTGTCTAGTTCAGAGCTAAGTAATTATGCTGAGAACCACGTGATTACTGCTATTCTGAAGGCCATCTTCACTACTTCACCATTAGCTGAGACAGTTGTACAAATAGCACTGGTTCATAATCACCCCCAGGAGCCTTCTGGAATGCCCATACCTCTGTCTCGCTTCTTCCACGAGCTCACTTATTCTTCCACTTAGTAATTCAGCAAAGAGGATGGATTACTCACCACCATCATCATTATTTGTGTTAGGCCTCAGGTATGGTGGTTACACATTTATGTGCTGACATTACTTGCACTGTAGAGTGCTTTATCCTCCAAATTGAGGTACCCCCTCTGGCAGCAGGTGGACCATGAAGTCAAGAAGCTTACAATTACTACTGACCATCACAAACAACATTTTCAAAGTTCATCTTTATATAGACTCACAGTATTTCTCTTAAAACCTGACCAACAAAATGTATTTAAGATGGGTAAGTTAAATTCTCTCCTTAAAACTGTTTTTTTTAAACAAAACAAAACATTTTTTTTCAATCACCTGATGAGCAAATAATGAGCTTAATTCCATTTCCTGTCTATATTCCTGGACATAATGGCCTGACATTCCATCTGTGGCTGCCACAGTCTGAGCCTTCTCCATCTGAGGAAACAAAGCAGGCAGTGAGAAACAGGTTGCTTTTGTCTGGATGATGTCATCCAGGTCTGCAGTGAGGGATGCTGTCTGCCAGCTCTGGTTTTCTCTGCAGTAAGAAGCTGTCTTGGTGTTTTTTTTTCCTCCATAGGGATGCAGCAGGGCTGGGAGGGAGATGGAGGGGCCGGCCCTCCTGTTGATGGCTCTAAGAGCAAATGACAGAGGAAAACCAGGCTATTACTAAAACTGATCAGCTCAGAGGCAATGCAATCAAAGCCTTCAATTACACCTGGGTGATTTAATCAACTCCCTGTCAAACTCAGGCTGGGGCTTCTCTGGTACTGTACAAATACAGTAATTACCATGCCAGCTTGCAATAAGATATCATTTCAGTGGATTAGAAAACACATTTTGTCCTCAATTACCAACAGCCAATTTATAAGCCCTGAAACAAGCAATATATTTTAATTGCTGCCTTTGTGTCATTATCTCAAAATTACTTCTCTTATGAGGCACTGAATCATCTCAGCACTGTTGGGAGTGAGGGCAGGGGGCAGATCCAAAACCCTGTGCTCTGCTCTCTCAGATGAAATAGGAGCAGAAACATCAACCTTGTTCCCTGCTATGTTGGATTCTGAAATTAAAAAAAAACAGTCAAATCCCCAGAGACTCTCAACTATGTAAACGCTCACAAACAAATCCAAGGAATCCACCAGAGCTCTGAAATTAGGAACCCAGGAATCAGATTTGTTTTCAGCTGTGCATTTTCTGTTCTCCTAGCTAGATTTTTCCTCCTGTTTTCCTATCTTCCAAGCTTGCTTTTGTAGAGCATCATTCATTTCTTCAGCCCATGCCAGATACAGCCACTGTCACTGGCAATTTGCACATTTGAAAGATTTGAAATCTCTGCCCATTGCCTCCAAAGCCCAGGTACCCTTCAGAGAATGGGAGTGACTTAGCACCACTCAGCCACACAGAGCTCCTAGGATTCTCTATTTCCTGGTACAGGGCACGTTGACACTCCCTGCTGGCTTCCTCCACCCTCCCAGACTTCTCTTACAAAGGCAGTAGGGCTAGTTTTCATAGTAATTACTTTTTTACTACAGAAAAAAAATGTATTATTGTTATACTACAAACATTCCATAGAACGTACAACATCTGACACTGTTTTTAAGTATTTCACAAATACTGTAGCAGTCCTTGTATCTTAGCCTCTCCAGGAGGGCTCAATCAGGGATGCAAGGATCTTCCTGGGAAGTGAAAATAGAATATATTTTGCCAGTGGACTGGGGTAGGTGAGGATGGGAACAAAAGAGATCAGATTGGAGAGTGGGGACTGAGAGAGATAATACAGGAAGGGATGACTAAAACTGAGGCGCTTTGTGGGGGGGGATAATGCAGAAACCTCCCTGGAAAATACAAAGCTCCCTGGAATATACAAGGGTGACCCTAGCAAAGACTCCTAGCAATGAGAGTTATGGAGCCTGAATCACTCTCTTCTGTGACCAGGCAAGGTGAACTGGGACACCAGGCCAATCATAAAACTTTCAACCTACTGTCCGGCCTATAAAGAAGTGCTGGGGTAATGGTGGCTCAGAGTTTGTGAGAGTGGTCAACCAACGACTGGCCTAACTTGAGGCCCACACCATAAGAAGGGGCCCATGCCTGACACTGCCTGGGTGGCCAGGAACCAGAGGCTGGATAGCCCAGAGACCTGGAGTAGAGCCAATACAACAGCAGGGGGAAATAAAAGTCAACGAAATGATTCCTAATGCTATTTTGTTATATTCATAGATCAGAGCCAGCCCAATCATTGTCGGAGAAGCTTCTAATCTAGCAAATGATGTCAGCAGATGTAGAAACCCACAGCCAAACACTGGGTGGAACTCAGAGAACCCTGTGAAAGAGGGGATGGAAGGATTGTAGGAGCCAGAGGGGTCAAGGATACCACAAAAAAATATAGCCTACAGAATCACCTAAGCGGGGCTCATATGGGCTCTCAGAGATTAAAGGGACAATCATGAAGCCTGCACAGGTCTATGCTAGCTTCTCTACATATAAGTTATGGTTGTGGGGATTGGTATTCTTGTGGGACTCCTAATAGTGATAGTGACTCTTTTGCCTGCTCTTGGGACCCTTTTCTCCTACTGGGTTGCCTTTAACAGCCTTGATGTGAGTGGTTGTGCCTAGTCTTATTGCAACATATGCCATGTTCAGTTGATATCCCTGGGGGGGGGCTGCTCTTTTCTGAAGGGGAATGAAGGAAGAGTGGATCTGGGGGAGAGGAGAGGTAGAGAGAACTGGAAGGAGTAGAGGGAGGGGAAACTGCAGTCAGGATGTATTATATGAGAGAAGAATAGACTTTAAAAAAGAGTAACAAAGTAAACCAACTACTTTTGCATTCAGCCGTAGCATTTGTCATTGTTCTTACTCCCTAGGCCAGGAGCTCATGCTTTGAATGGTTAAAGGTTTTAGGTATAGTGACTGATATCACAGGACATTGGACAAAAAATACGGAGAGAATAGGTTTTGATCCTGACGCTGACACTCAGTAGCTGATCAGCATCTTTAGTAGCAATATTTACCGAGAGCGCCATGTGCTCTCATGTTGCATATACTGTCATTTTTAATCCACATGATAATACCATTAGGTAAAGCAATAGTTAGCCCCACTGAACAAAGCATGAAGTTGAGATGGAGAGAAGCAACTTGTCCAGGGTAACACAGAAGTAGTGCTTTGACAGTCTAGTTGTGGTGGTGAAACCATGGGGGAGGTCATGGTGATGGAAGGATGGGCCTGGGGCTTCTCACATCTTGATGATGAGCAAGCAATGAGTGAGGGGTGTGGAACTCATGTAGCACCTCCCTTTTCCATTTTCATTCAGTCTGGTACTCTAGTCCATGGATTGGTACCACCCACATCCAGGGTGGAATTTCTATACTCAGCTTAACCTCTTTAGAAATAGCCATACAGATACTTGTCAGAAGTGTGTCTTCTTGGTGAGTTTGGATCTAGTCAAGTTGATAATGGAGATGAGCCATCACTGTGCCATGACTCCTCTGCTCTGCACTGTATCTAGCCGTGGTCTCCCAACTCTCTAATTTCCAGCTATATCCTACCACTTGGGCAATGGCTTAGCGGTTTCAAAACCATGTCTACCATTTTGAAGACACTGTTATCTTGATCCCAAGCCCATATATCCTTCAATATTTCTAATATCATAAAATGTATACCTTTATCTGTTTGGTTATCTCAGCCAAGAGCCTAGGTGTAATCCTAGGCCACCATCCTGGGTTACCATCTCTCAGTTGGAGAATTGCCATGACCTTCTGATAGAATGACTGAGATACACGGTATGTCACCAACAACTCTCTGCTCCTGGATTATCAGTGATCGTGATTCCTATGACTTGGGAGGCTCTCAACAATCTTCATGGTAAACCCCTGCAGACTGCTTTGTTTACAGTAATCTCACTGCCTTCTCTTGTCTTTTTATCGTCATATCCCACACTGAGCTGCATCCTTCTTTATAGGCTTTCTTGCCTTTCTTCTGGAGGTGTACATAGGACAAGAGTGCTGAGATAAATTGAGCATTGCCTCAGTTCCTGTTCTGACATCAGTACTTCAGTACTGACGAGGACTTGAAAGCATCACAAAACTCTGGGAGTTCAAGGATTTGAGTCTGAATGAATGCACCATAAACATGGAAAAGATAAAGTAGCTTCACTTGGTCAGATATCCCACTGTTCAAAGGAAGAAGGGACACAGAAACTATGAATGAACACATGGGTGGTGGGTGGTAATAGTTAAGCCTTTACTCTATGAGGTTCACAGCCTAGTGTTCTGCTTCAAGGACAAATCTTCCCTGGATTAAGGCATCGTCCAGTGCTTTTGCTCCAGAACTTTCCATGTAGACATCCATTTCCGATTTGGAGTGCCTCAAGATGGACATAAACACGTGCCTTATTCGGTTAGATAGATTACTCAGTTATCTCCTTCTACTGAACACCTGCATGTTGAAGTTGTGCACTACCAAATAATTTTAGCAGAAGTCCGATTTCCCAGATTTCCAGCCTGTAGATAACGAACTTGGGTTTGGAGCTTGATGCTGGGATAATCTCGTGAAAGTGAAATTAAGTGGACCATAATGATCTAGCCAATGCCATTTCAAAGGCTCAGTAGCTGGTGATGCATCTACTAGGTCAAATAATTTAAGTAATTAAGCCTGCTAAGTTTATTAGTCAAATGATTTTTTTTTAGAAAACCCACCATTTGCTTGTACTTTCACATACTATTTTGCTTGTTGTTCATTCAAAAAGGGCCATGCCTCAGAAAAGGAGTCTTCAGGAAGGCTTTATCAGCACAGTGGTATGCTGGAAACATTTGGCTAGGATAGGTATCAAACTGTCTCCCACTGACATATGGATCTAGATACATCCCTCAGGAGTTATTTACATTAAAAATAGTACCTTGTTTGTTCAGCCCCAATTCCTGGATATTCATCTGGTTGCTGGCTGTGTAGACAGTCATATACAGCCACCATTTTCATGCCATATGAGGGATCTGGCTAACGCCACTCCTTGCCCTGGGTTACTGGAATCTGATTTGCCACCATGGCTTCTGGCCAGGTCTGTGAAGGTTCCCCTGAGTGCACTCCTCCCTGGAGAGAAGGGAGGGAAAAAGATGGAAGATAAATAGCACTAGATGGAGTCATAAAACTTGCCTCAATCTTTGGTGCCTGGCATATTTGATTCATGGCGTTCACAAAGCATTACCAGATTAAAACAAGAAGTGTCCTGCAGAGCACCCCTCCTCCAGCTGAGAAGACCTCACTGTGGTATCATCTAAAGGTGGGAAAGTGGGCCTGGGAAATAGCACACCCCACCACAGAACACCTCCCGCCTGCAGCAAAACTGTGCCCCTCAGCAGAGCACGAGCAGGGAACACTTCTGGTTTTACTTTGTTCTTTTCCCAGAGACAAAGAACTTATAAGCACTCTTTGGAAACTTGTTGAGAGATAATTTGCTCCAATTTCTCCTCCTGTGGATGGGGCCCATTTCCTCTCTCAAAGTCATAAGCAGTAAGGGAGGACAGATTCATCAGCCTACTCACTCTAACCCTCCACAGTTCCAGAGAGCATGTGACAAGGCAATTTTCTCCAGGCTGTCTTTCTTCCATCATTTGAATGTTAACCCCTTCACCCACACAGGCTTGAAACTCACTGCATCTCAACCCTCACTCAATGTAATACCTTTGTCTTTCTGATCTAAGACCAGGCCTCGCTGTTAATGAGCTGATGAAAATCAGCAGGGCCTTTTCCCACCCTGGAGCCCAGCGAGGAGACTGCTGGAGTAAAAGACTAGTCAGGTCTCCAGATCTAGCCCAGCGAGGAGACTGCTGGAGTAAAAGACTAGTCAGGTCTCCAGATCTGGCCTGATCAGTCACTGGTCTCAACCTTCCTAACGCTGCCGTCCTTTAATACAGTTCCTCATGTGGTAGCCGCAGCCATAACATTATTTTCTTGCTACTTGTGTAATTTTGTTACTGTCAGGAATCTACTGTTAGGAATTGATATGCCATTCCAAAGGGGTCGTGACCCACAGGTTGAGAGCCACTGCACTAGAGGAAACCTGACATTACAGAGAATGTATGTATGTATGCATGTATGTATGCATGCATGTATGTATGCATGTATGTATGTATGTATGCATGTACGTGTATCTGAGCTTTCTCCCCACACCAGTTCTTTCTCTTGTCTTTAAAATAAACACTTTGTGCATGTCTGCCACCTGCCAGGCAGACAAACAGAAGAGTCCTTGTCCTCAAGGGCAGCCTAGGAAAGGAGAAACAGCAATTAGAGGAGTCATAAACAGACGTTTATATACACTATGTGAGTCTAGACCTATGGGTGTAGGTCCGAGTGGGGAATCATGAGAAAGTCTCAGAACAGAGTAAAGGCTCAGCTGAGATTGGAGAACTATCGGTTCACTAAGCAAAGTGAGAAAGCGTTTCCAGAAAGGGCCACTAACTGTGCAAAGGCCCTGCGGTGGGTGATGAAAGTGATCCATCAATGAGACCCAGGCGTAAAAGCGGGACAGTCCCAATAAGGCTGTCTAGACAGTACAAGGCCTTACTGAAGATTCCAGACTTAATACTAGAATTAACACACCACTGAAATGCTTCAGCGGGCAGGAAATCACTTGATTCTTCAAGCTAAAACGTTGACTAAGCCAAATGTAAGTTCTAACTTAGTGGCCTACAGAATGGACTTGACATCGTTCACCAGGGTCCCAAGCCCTAACCACTGTTCTAGCTGTCCTGTAATGGTGAATCTGTATCGCCAGTTTGGCTGGATTTGGAATCGTGGTGGACACATGCCTCTGGGAGTGTCTGTGAGGGCATTTGCAGAAAGGCTGAGGTGAGTAGAGAAGACCCCCTTGGAACGCAGGAGGCACTGCCGAATGAGGAGAAAGGGGTGCAGTCCTGGGCTCGTGGCTCCTGTTTCCTGACACTGGGCTCAGTGTGGGCATCCTCCTCCTGCTCTGCTACCATGCCTTCCTGTTGCAACGGACCACGTCCTCACAGTTATCCAGAATAAGCCTCTCTCTTCTCAAGTTGCTTTTGGCAGGTGTTTTGTCATGACAACAAGAACAGTAGCGAATATACCCTGTGTACATCAGATTCCGTCTTCCCACGTGGCTCCCTCACCTTACCTCATGCTGCCTGGGACTCCAGACATTTGATCTTACCGTGCCTTCAGTCTGAAACCAACAGGCTACACGCTCTGCAGAAACAGGGGTGATTTCCACCCACACGCACCCTGTACAGTGCCAGATATGTAGCGGAATTTTAATAAATGTGAATGAGTAAATGAACGAATGTTTTAAAATTTGGAGTTCAAATCCACTCTGTGTAGGCACTGTTTCCTGATTCTTTCAGGTTGATCCAACTTTATTCTGGGAAACAGCTTACTCTGCTTAACACTGGGCTTCTTCAGCTGGAACATGTACCCAGTGTACTGGACTCAAGTCAAGGCTCCAAAGAAAGACCTTACTACCTGCCCTGTTGTCCCCACCACCAGGGGTCGGCGCAGTCTTTCTTCTCTGGCTCTCTTCAGCTGCACGCACAGGGCCCACCTTGAGACTGTCCATGCTGCCCAGGGCCTCTCCCTCCATTTGTTCTCAGGCTGCCAGTCATTGCTGTGGTATTGAAGCCTTTCTGTGGCTGCCTCACCCCCTTCCACACACACACATCCAAGGGTAGTGTCGGGGCTGAGCACATTCCATCAAACTCAGTGTCACACTTTTTACTCAGTTCATATCTGCCCCATGGTGAAACATCTCCTCAACAGGTAACTCCATGTTTCTGGATTGCTCCTTGTATGATACATACCCAAACCACCCAAGTCAAGCCAGAGCAAGGCCCTCTCAAGCAGCAGCTCTTAAACAGACAGATGGACAGACAGTGTGAAGAATTGTCCTCTAACATATTTTCTCCGGGCTGCTTTAAACTGTCGTGGCTTCTTTTTCTTTCCACACGAGCTGAGAAGGCTCTGCACGGTTGTGTCCCTAGCAAATCCCGGCTAAGGGATCTGTGGCCAAGGAATCATTGTTAGAGTGATGATTGTATGCCTTTAAGCTGCAGCTGACGCCCACCTGTGTCCAGGCAAGGATCAAAATGCTCCCTCTGGGCCTTTCAGACACCATTAAGAGTTGGAGACAGGAATTCTGGAGAGATTGACCAGAATCCTGCTCTGTCTATAGTCATGTAGAAATTTGAACTGTGTGGGCTTCCTTACTTTGCTGAGTAAACATTTATGCCCAGCTTGTATCTGTAACTTGTTTTCCTCAGGTCACCCGGATGGCAGCAATCAAGTTCCTGTCAGACCTAGATAACAGCATTTTAGTTCCAGTCAGAGAGGTTTGACCACTCGAAGAGGGCCCTCAGCTTTAGTGTGTCTGTGCTAGGCACTGATTTCTTAATGAATACACACATATGTGGATGCACACACACATACACACCATCACCTTCATACTTTTTTCCTGCTCTCTCCTGCCACATTACAGGGCCAGATAGATCTCTTTTACTACAAATCTAAACAGGCAGATACCAGGTGACTGTGCATTGGGAGTGATGCTCATTTCAGATACACAACAAAGACTGTGCACATCAATGTGTGTGTGCACGTGTGTTTGTGTATGTGTGTGTAACATACAGATAGTGGCTGGATCATGAATTACAGTGAGGAAAGGGCTGGTATAATTAAATATCTTGCAGATGGGGATCGATATGAGGACAGCTTTTATCATAACACTTTTGGAGCTTTAGAAGACACATTACTCAGGCAAGACCCCAGAACATGGCCTGGTGGAGGGCAGATGGTCGGTCACCATCTTTCCCTTTTGCTTTCTTAACTGTTTTTACTTCAAAGATTTGGGATTTCTTTTCTCTTTCAGGAAAAAAATACTCCCAGGGGACAATCTGATACTAACTCACAGCTTGGTATACACCCACACTGCCCATGCTCTCCTGCTTGCTCTAAAACTTGCATCCTATATCAGATGAAAAATCAGAGCCTTGTTGGATTAACAGGATTCTAGGAATCAGTATGAAACCAAAGAGCTATTCTGGGAAGAGAAGGTTCTTTCTCCATGTTCTCCCAACCATGCACAGGCGAGGGAGCCTTCAGGCTATGTGATGGCTGCATGTTTTATGTAAGCATTCCACATGGGAACAGGCCCTGACAGCAGTGTGCAAGAGAATGTAGCTAAAAAAGCATGTGGCACGCATCTTCCTTTTGAAGCTAATAAAAAGCTTGGCCATAGCCCTTCTCATCATGGAAAGAAATCTTACAGAGCCCTTTCCACCTACCCAGTGCCAAGTGGAAAGAAGCACATTTCAGAGTTCTTTCATTAATAGTTGAGACGCCAAGATAAGGAATGATCACATCGCCTCTGGATTCCACACATTCGAAGAGTGGGCTTTCGTACCATTAGCTCAGGCCTGGAGCTGTTCTCAGAGAACTTTCATATCCTCTGAAACAAATTTCCATAACAATCATTATGTTGTCAGCCTTCCCCAACATGCACCTATTATTTGTGTGTGTGTGTGTGTGTGTGTGTGTGTGTGTGTGTGAATGTCAAGGCACTCATGTGGAGGTCAAAGGATAACTTGCAAGATTTGTTTTTTCTTTTTCCCTGTGTGTCTGGGATGAAACTCATGTTGTAAGACTTGGCTGCAAATGCCTTTACCAGCTGAGCTATCTCTCCAGCCCTCCACTTTATTGTTTTGAGACAAGGTCTCTCATTGGATCTGGAACTCACTGATTTGGCTAGACTGCCTGGCAAATGTCCTCCAGGGATCTGCCTGTGTCCTCCCCATCCCTGCCCCTTAACACAGGGATTACACTAGTAGGCCTGGTTTTACCTGGGTGCTGGGGATTCAAACTCAGGTCCTCAGGCCTGTGCAGTTGACTGACTAAGCTGTCTCCATAGTCTCTATATTTTATACAAGAAAATCTCTCACTCCCCGTGAGTGAAATGTGAAAATGTGGCCCCCAGTGGGCACACATCAAGATGAGACCATCAAAAGGAGTAGAAAAGAAAACACAGAGAGGGTGAAGACAAGACAGACAGAACCTACCCACCAGGAATAGTAAAGCTTTGAGAGGAATCGGACTGCAGTGGTAGTATAGGAAACCGAGCCCACTTTGGAGGGAACCTAAAGGCTTTTTTTAAAGCTAATGAGCAAATTAAAGTCATTCTGTTTGCTCTATAGTTATTGGTCTGCTTTCACAAACTTCCGGGAAGCCCATACATGCTCTTAGTTCAGAAGCAGGTCGAGTTAATTCTTGAGAACTACACTGTAAGTTAGTTATCACTCTCAGCTTAGGGTGAAGCCTTGGAAAGTGCTGGGCTTTCCCTGGCCATGGATACAGAAAGGCAGGTAGCAGCATCTAAGTTTCCTGAGTCATAAACGAGGTGCAGTTAGGCTCAGCTTATGGCTCTGTTTGCCACCCTCAGTTTGCACTACCAAGTGACTCCGAATGTTCTTATGATGGGTTTCACAATGCTTCTTAGAAGGTTAATGTAATTTTTTAAAAAAATAGCTCATTTTGGACACTAGAAACTGGAGAGACATTCCATACTCACAGATTGGCAGAATTAATATTGTGAAAATGACCATTCTACCAAAAAGCCATTTGCACCTTCAATGCAATCTCAACCAAAATTCCTATCTCATTCTTCACAAAAAGAAAACAAAAGCTATCCTAAAGTTTGTATGGAACTACAGAAACCCCAGAGAGCCAAGACAATCTGATCAAACAGAACAGTGATGGAGGGGTTACAATTCTAGACCTCAAGACATATTACAGAATGATAGTAATGAAAACAGTATGTTATGTACACAAAGATACACCTGTAGATGGATGGAACAATATTAAGAACCCAAGTATGAGTACATGTAAAAACAGTTGTCTATATTCAACAAAGATGTAAAAAACATGAGCTGGAGAAAAGACAACATCTTTAACAAATGGTGCTGGGAACACTGGATGCTCACATGTAGAAGAATGAAATGAGATCCATATCCATCGCCTCTCACAAACACTAACACCCAATGGATCAAAGGCCTAGACCTGAAACCTAAAACACTAAAGCTGCTAGAAGAGAACGTAGGCAGTATCTACACGACATAGGTGGAAGAAAGGAAGGACTTTCCAAATAGGACTCTGTATGCCCAAGAATCAAGGCAACAATTGACAAGTGAGACTTCATAAAACCAAAAAGCTTCTGCACAGCTAAAGAAACAATCAACTCAGTTAAGAGGAAGCCCATTGAATAGGAGAGGATCTTTGTCATCTATACATCTGACAGAGGATTAATATCCATAATGTATAAAGAACAGAAAAATCAAAAGACCCATTCAAAATAATGGATCTGGGGTTTGAATAGTTGAAAGAAGAAAGAAAAATGGCCAAGAAATACATAAAAACTGTTCACTGTCATCTGTAGCAATTAGAAAAATGCAAATCCAAACATTGAGACTTCATCTCAAAATGGTATATGGAGACCAACCAAACAAGTCCAAAGAGCACGTGGAAAAAAGGGAGCCTCATTCACTGATGGGGTTGTGAACTGGTGCAGGCAGTAGAGAAGCCAGTGTGGAGAATTCCCAAAAAGCTAAAAATAAATCCACCATGTGACCCAATTATGTAATTTCTTATCATATGCCCAAACGATTCAATATCTCCTCCACAGATACTTGCTCAGCCATGTTCGTTGCTGCCCTATTAACAATAGCTAGGAAATGGAAACAACCTAAATGTCCATCAACTGAAGAATGAGCTATAAAATGTGGTACATATACACAGCTGTAAAAGAAAAATGAAATCATGAACTTTGATGGTAAATGGGTGGAACTAGAAAAGGTCATATCGACTGAGGAAATCCAGATCCAGAAAGACACAGTTAGTGTATATTCTCTCTTATCTATGGCTCCCAACTGCAAGTCTTCATCAAAAAAAGTTCTCTTTGCAACAACAGAGACCATTATAGAAGACCACAACCAATCAAAAATGCAGAGAATAAGAGATGATGTGTTGCCCAGTCCCAAACGATACATCTACAACACAACTTCTGCATGTAAGGTCTCAGGGGCCATTATGGAAATGAATAGTGGAAAGACTGTAAGAGCCAAAGCAATAGAGATTTTTGTATAAAAGTATGTCTCCTAGAAATGTCAGAGAAGCTACACCTATGAAGCCTTGCCAGCATGGCTGCTTAAAAAAGCCTTGAACAAGGATTGACATGCTGACATGGAAGGAGGAAAGTTATGGAGACATGGGCCCTAGACAAAGGACTTCAGGCAACTAAGGAATGCCAAAAGTGGGAGAAATATTCTTCTCTAGGGAAGACCTCCTCAGTCTGTGTACTTGTATGTAGGATCGTCTAGTATCGAGTGGTCCTTCCTGAAATCCTACATGTAAGTAACACATGGACTGAGTAGGTTGTATTTATATATTTAGGAGTAGATGTGTGTATGCACAATTAAAAGAAAAAGAGGCAAAGAATTTGAGAGAGAATAAAGAAGGGCTTCATGAGAAGAGTTGGAAGAAAGAAGGAGAGAAAGAAAACTATGGCTATAATTTCAAAAAATAAAAATTATATAAACATATATGATAAAAATTATTATATATATATGCATTAGCTCTTTTTCTATGCACTGAAAAGATGTTGCCATGAGTGAATTTCTCCTGGCCTTTTCCCTTGGGCCTTCTGTTGCTTGGCTCCTTTAACCGACTACACTGAACCACCAAAGCGGGCGGCATGTGATCACTCATGATTCCTTGAATGAAGATGCTGAAAGGAAGGAGGGAGGAAAGCAATGAGGGAAGCTGATACTGCCTTGCCTTGCTTACCTCTGGAGGAAACACTGCTTGTCCCCAGAAACCCCGTGGCGGGCATAGGAGAGAGAGAAACAAGGGCTGCTGGCATAAAGTTGTCCACAAGGGTCATAAAACAGGATGAGATTCAATGCCGGAGAAACTTGAAGAAAGAAAGCGACAGAGATTCCATGGCAGAAAAGGGGTAACCGCCTCCACAGTGCATGCTTTCCTTCCACCCACTCAATTTTGAGAAAAGCCCACAACCTAAAAAAGAAAAGTAGAAAAGAGCTATGTCTGTGGATCCAAGGTAAAATCATTGCAGATTCCAAGTGGCCTGAGCAAAATATGTCCAATATAATTGTCCATAAATTACCAATACCGATGATTTCACAATGCCACAGGCTTTTATTGAATAGCTTTTAGCCACTGTCCTCTTCTCTGTTTCAAATCTGTGTTTCTTGTCCTCCATGGTCCATTACCTTCATGAGTCACACAGTCACTGGGGAGCATAAGTTTTTCAAGGCTAGGATCCAGCCTCTCAATGCCTGGGTTCCTCAATGTTCACACAGACTGTCCAGGTCAGGCTAGTGAGGACTGCTTATTTCCTTGTAGGGAAAACTGGACAGATGTTGAAACTCCCACTAATCCATTTAAAAGTCCTGTTTCTGGGTATGGTATGGTACACACTGAGAAATACAGGCAGAGTTGTGAGCCTGAGGCTAGCCAGGGCTGCAGAGTGAGTTTAAGGCCAGTCTGGACAGTGTAGTGAGACTTGTCTTAAAGAAGGAAAGAGAGAAAAAGGAAGGAAGGAAGGAAAAAGAAAGAGACGAGAAAGGATGGAAGGAAAGAAAAAAGGAAGGAAGGAAGAAAAAAATAAAACAGAAAGCTCAGTCCTTTAGCATGACTGGGTGTGGTAAATAGTAATATCTCCCCTCTTCACAGATAAGAAAATGAAGGTTCAGAGAGGGGAGGGATAATTATCCTACAGAAAGGAAAGCAAAAATGCAAGGTTACTCAGCCTGACTGCTCTGCAGAGACTCAGGCAAAGACAGCTTTAGGAAGAAGTGAATCATTTGCAAGGCTTCTTTCTGCCCAGCCAGAGCCTCATATTTCTGCAAGACCTAACTAGCAAACCATGCCCAGAGCATGTGTCCACTGAACTCTGGCTCTGAGAAATGTTCCTACGCTTATTTACAGTATGCAGTCGGGGCTTGATTTATGAGCTGACCCTAGTGCCTGCCTTCCAGGCTGAGCTCCCTACTTCTGGTACTGCAGGATCATTGCTTTCTCTTTCATCACTTGGGAACAGTAGATAGCGACGGACGCCTTCCAAATGAAGCAATTAGTGAAGGCTATTAAAAGAAATTTCTAAACCCAGTGATTGCAAAACCCATTAGCTGAACAAAATTTTGGTGGTGGTGGGGAGGGTGTCCTTCCATTACCTGACTTGAGTTTAAGAAGTAGAAACAAGAAATAATATGCAAATAATAATAACCAAAGCCAACCAGATCTAAAACTCACAATAAACAAAAGAGAATCAACAGCCTTGTAATTAACTCCCTGGTGGTGTGTCCCATAGGAAGCTATGCAAAAGAGATCTTCAGCAGCTCTTAGCCTTGCCAATGAGGTAAAGTGACACCGTTCAGAATGCAGGGCTGTTTCCAGCTCATAAGCAGACTCAGCAGGTGACCAGGCAGAGAAAGAATTGGGATCAGCTGTGCCCTTTGGTAACCTGGGCCTTATGCTGGGGGATTGTCCTTGAATTCCCATCACAATGGCCATTTTGACTCACTTCTAGAGGCTCTGAATGCTCACCGTGCTCCTTTAGGGGACTTCCTCAGGGTACACCCAGCCACTTAAAGCTTTATTTGCATTATGGCATCCTCTAGAAACACACAGGTAAGGATAGCCAAAGCTGCCTGTGATTGGCAAGTTGGAGAGTGGACTCTTAAGTACTTATCTCTCTCGGCCGAGACCACTAAGAGGGTTCTCCTTGGAAGCAAAACAATTTGACAAAATGAATAGAAAGACATTGAGAGAATTCAATCCGTTTGTAGGATTCAAAAGAAGAAGGTGGAGTCTAGCACATGTGAGGCCTGGGATTTGATCCTGCGCCGTGGGGGGAAAATAAGTAAATAAGTGGAGGGCAGAAGGCCAACTGATGAGATAGAGGAGTAGAGGAGAGATACTCTTGCATGGAGAAGCGCATCATGGCATAGAGGATCAGCCAGCCCGACAAAATCAAGAGATCAGGTGGATGTCAAAAGATGAACTGAAAAGGTCACACTGAAATGGATGGGTTGGATGTACAGCTCTTGGCTCCAGCTACCCCTCCCCCTCATTTCCAAATGTAATAGAAATTAAAGTTCTTATCCGTAAAACAAACAACATACTGTATTTCTTTAATGCAATAGAATGGTCTAAAGAAGAACTATAGCAGCCAGTGTGGATAGTAGTGCCTCAGGGTAAGGCTCTCTTCATTCATTTCCTGGCATTCAGCTTGAAGAAAGCCTACCATTGGTTCATCTTACAGGCCCACATGGAACTATGTGAGTCTTCCTAAGGCTCATTCTGACATCTTAAGAGACCGTCAAAGATCACCAGATATATGAGGAAAGACTACAGCAAGAAAGACAAATATGTCCTCTGTCCCAGGAAGACAAAAGGCAATTAGGAAACAAGAGAATTTACCAGGCAGAACTAACTCAGCACACTCAGAAACACTCAAGAGTATACAGCATGCATACAGCAGAAAGATGAGATGACACCCTCTTGAAAGGTATCGTTGACAAGCAGAAGAGATGCTTTGGAACTTGAGAATAAGATGGCAAAATTAAAAAATTACATCCCCATGGGAGACATAATGTAAGCTGAGCTTAGGGAACTTCTTAGACTACAGAACCAAGGACAAGTAGGAAGAAAAGGGGGTGAGGAGGTAGTAGGGGGAAAGGTCAATCCTAGGAGAGCTGAGACTTTATTAAAGAGAATTCTAGAGAGCAAAAAGATAACAAAGGGCAGACAATTATTTGAAAGGCAAAACACACAAGAATTCTCACAGGCAAATGGAGGATGTCCTTAAATACCAAGACCCCACATACTGCCCAGCAAGTTAAGCAAAGATAGATATGCCTCAAGACTTTAGGGTAAAACTTGGGAACAGAAGAGATTAAGAAAATGTCTTAGGACTCTTCTGGGGTTGGGTAAAATAATACAAACACCCTCCTAGATCTTGGTACAAAGCTAATAGCTAAATACCAGAAGTTTAGAAAACAAACAAAACAACAAAACCCCCAACAAGACAGCCTGTTTCTGAGGGACAAGAACCACAGGATCTGAAAACATAAATACCAAGAAAATTAGAAGCATCTGTGAACAGCTGACCTGGTGGAGAGGTGAAGGGAAGTCATAGGAAGTCACTGGGACCTTTGATATCATTGCACAAGTGTTACTTTGAGGTAAAAACACATGCATGCATTCACAATAAAACATTGGTTGTAAAATAGTAAAGTATTTTACCTATATATTTATAAAATATCATAGGTAATTATAGAATATATACACTTTGTGCATGTGTCTAGTAAAGTAATATTTGTAGGCTGTGAGCTTCTTGCCTAGAAAGAGAAAAATCTGTCCTTTGCTGTGTGTTTCACACTCACGTGGAAGCCAGGTTTTCTCCTCTGTATGAGCATAACTCTGCGTTCATGACTACTGATGAATGTCATACAGAGCCATTAAAGTCATTTCCCAAAAAGGTCCCTTAGTGGCCTGGAAAGTCAACAAGCCTCCTCCCTGTGTAGCTTCCAAACAGACCGTGGTTAGGCTGAGCCAACAGGATATAAAAAACAGTTGGTTCAGACGTGGAAACTTCAACTTGAAACAGTTGGGATTTTCTGATCTTAACTAAATGTTTTTTTTAGAAACTGAATTTCGTCAAACCTGTTTGTGTAAATGGGGAGCAAGCCATGGGCGCCCAAGGAGCCTTTGATTCTTCCTGCTGCTAAACACGCTGGGAAAAAGAAACTTCGGGAAGACGGGTTATTTTGAGCCATGACTAATTCCTTTAGGGAAAGAAAAACAGTTTTCTAATTGGTCCCTTTGCAGCACAAAGGACTAACCTGAGTGGAACATGCCACCAGGTAAAGGGGTAGAGTCCTCACTTGGTGCTGAAGTCTAGAAACTCTGATCTGGGGGCTTTAAAAACACAGCAAACAGGACAGACCACTGTAAAGAGGGGTGAAGCAAGAAAAGCAGGGGAGGTTAACTCCAGGCTCTGTGTGTAGGAGCTGCCCAACCAAGCACTCCCCAGCCCCAGGGACACAGAATTCATTAAACTGCACTGGCAGCTCCGTGGGGCTTAAGTTGTCCTTGACGGTATTTTTCTAAGCTGGGTATCTTTCCAGTTGAGTATATGAAAAGCATCCCTCAGAGGTGGGGCACAGTGCAGACTGCAAGATCCAACTCACAGCTGATAATTTCCCTAGAGGCAGGCAAACCGCAGGAAGGCAAAGAAAAAGAAAAAGAAACAAGAAAAAAAAAAACAGGTCTCACAAGAGAAATTGTCTTTGTGGAAAAATTCAGAATACAAGGAGCCAAAGTAGGAGGAGCTGGCCAGTCATACAATAATTCAAAGAGCACAGGTAGGAACAGCTCCTGGGGAGGGTGCAGTTCGGTCATGCACTCACTCGAGGAAGAAAAACAAGAAGCCAGAAATCATGGTGAAATTGTTTGCCCGAAAGAGGAGCTGCTATAAATATAGAAGCCGTGGGATAGGAGGAATGGGCAGGAAAACAGCAAGCCTGCATTCAGAATGAGGCACAGGCTCCAAAGTGATGGGGCCTCAGGAGATCTGTTTGTCTTTGTATTCTGAAACTACAGTTTTATTAAATTTAGACGTGGTGCTAACTGTATCTATCCCTCTTGACCTGGAGAGTTTCTCTAGGGTGGAGTTGAAGAATAAACTTCAGGTGAGGATGCTGGAAGCAGCCACCCAGACAAAATCCTGAAGGTGGGAGATGCTGACCAGATCTCAGATGGCCCTGTGTGTCCAATCACGTGGTATCCAAATCTTACACAGTAGGTGAAGTCCTGTCCTGCCTGTGACTGGCTTGCCTACAGCTGCCTATGCATAAGGTCACAGAAGGCCTGTCCTGGGATGCTGTATGTTTATTAAGGCTGTCTTAGATGACGGGAGCAAAAGATCCTACTTGATGAAGCAAAGCAGCCATGTTATAGAAGTCTCTTGTTGCAGGGACTTAGAAGTTACAGAAAATGCTAGAACCTGAGTTTGGCTCCCAGCAGCAGCCAACCACAGGCTGGGACACTGGCTCATGGAGACATAAGGAGGTGAATTCTGCCATCAGCCTACGTGAGCTTGAAAGAAGGCCTTGTGAGACCTGGAACAGAAGGCTAACAATCCATGTCTGAACTCCTCACCCATGGGACCTGAGACAGTGCGTGATGTGTGCAGCCATGGGGAATTGGTTTCTCAGATGAGAGGCCGTGAGGGGTGGGGCTTTCGACAGGAAATGGGGAAGGGGCAGAGGTGCCTGATATCCTTCTGCCTTAGCTTCTCTTCTCGGTGCTATGATAAAGCACTTGACAAAGGCAACTTAAAGGAAGAAAAGGTTTATTTCAGCTCGAGATTTGAGACAGTCCACCATGGCAGGGAAGGCGTGACGGCAGGAGTGTGGAACCTGGGTCTCACTGTGATTTTTCCTCTTATTCACTCCAGAACCCCATTTCCCACCTCAGTTAAACCTCTCTGGAAACAGGCTCATAGACACACCCAGAGATGTGTCTCTTGGATAATTCCAAATCTAGTCAAACTGACAATCAGGATTAACCATTATGCCATCTTCATGACTACTCTTGGCTTTCACTCAGGCTCCCTGCTGGGCACTGCCCACAGCACATCTAATGTAAGCTTGGCTCACCACTGAGTTATTGCCTATGATAAAACCTATTTGTGTTTTCTGTGACCTACTTCTTCAATATAGAAAGTTCTTCAATCTTGGCACTACAAAATGCCAAAAAGGGAAAGATTGTTTTTCTGCTCTGTTCACAGTCCTTTGATTTGATGCAAAGCCTTCTAGAAGAGGGTATGCAGAACCCCTTGCAGCTGCCCCTCACCTGCCTCATCCCACATGCCACAGCTTTTCCTTGGAGTCTGCCTTGAAACCATAAATTGAATCACTTTCCTCAGTAACATTTATATTTTATGTGCACAGTGGATGAGATGGGCATTTGCTTGCTGTAGCATGGTATGGAGGTCAGAGGACAATTTTTAGGAGTCTGGCTTTACTTCCACCAAGTTGGTTTTTAGAAGGTCAAACTCAGGTCAGCATTCTTGGCTTTACTGACTGAGTCATCATCTCTCCAGCCTTCATAATTGTAGTTCTTAATAGAATGCTTTCAGGCAGGAGAGATGGCTCAAAGGTTAAGAGCACTGATTGCTCTTCCAGAGGTCCTGAGTTAAATTCCCAGCAACCACATGGGAACCCACAACCATCGGTAATGAGATGTGGTGCCCTCTTCTGGACTGCAGGCAGAACACTGTATACAGAATAAATGAATCTTTAAACAAAAACAAACAAACAAACAAACAAACAAACAAACAGCTGCTTTCATATCTTGAACAGTAAATTCTGGAAACATGCCAATGTGTATAGCGTTCATTCAGGAGTTCTGGGCTCCACAAACCGTGGCAGAAGCCTGCTTGGCAATTCCTTGCCCCTGCTGTTTGGTGTCCATCCTGAAAGGCTGGGGAGTTTCTTCCTGCGGCTATAACAGCAGCATCTGAGCACAGAAGGCTCTCCACTTTCTCTCTCAGAGAAGATCCTGCACAAAGGAGAGTGGGAGAGTGAGAGGGGCAATCCACAGTCTTCGGTGTAGTCTGTCTTCTATTGGTCCCAGAGCCTTCACACAGCCCCTGGCATCACCCCGCCCCAAGCCCCGCCCCATGGCTGCAATGTTCTTCCCTTCCCATGTGAATTCAGATACTGAGAACCCTGCTTTGTTCGGCTTCGCGTGGTCAGGACGCCCTCACTCAGCATTCATGAGAGCTGTGATAACAATGTTTAGTGCTCTGTTCAGGAACTATCAGGATTGCCCGCTTCCCCTCTCCAGCCAGTAAGCTTCTTGAAGATATGGCTTCTGTGGTAGGTCTTTATCTACAGAGCCCCGTGTGTCTGGGACTACAGAGGTGGTTAGCAGATGAGAGAATTAAATTAATGGCCAGATAGGAGCAACAACCTAATCTCTTGACACTCCAAAAATAAGGAAAGAGGACAAGAAGACCAGTAACTCCATGAAGCCAGGAGTTTTTTAAAATGTCATTTTATTAGGTGTTCCTCATTAAGATCAACCAGAAAGCCATCCAACCCATCCTGTCCCACGTAATTATGTGCCCCGTAATGGCAGCAAAGTCATTTTATGACATTTTCCAAAAGGGTGTGTGTGAAAACCACTCAGCTGAGGGCAGGAGGCCAAGGCTCTCTTGCCAGCAGCATTGAGAGGAGGGAGTGTTATTAAGTTGCAATATGTGTGGCTCTCCCTTTCCGGCCAGTCCCTGGTTTCGTCTCTCCTTCTTTAACAAACAGGGGACATTACAAACATTTCTTCATTGTGTTTACAATTTTAGGCCGCTAAGACATGATTTCTTTGTTACCCTATAACATGGTGTAATTTGATTGATTTTAAGTGTGTCTTATGCTGCCTATTTTAAGCTAACAGTGTGGTTATAGTAAAATTCAAGTAGCTAATTTCCTAGTATCTCAAAGCAAGACTTTCCACCACTTTCTTTCTTTACGCCCCCCCCCCTTCCTTGTTTCACCTTTATGGAACCTTTGAGCTGAGTGCCTAGAGGAAGGTACCAGGAACCAGCCCTAGCTGCCGGGGGAGAGGGGCTCCCCTCTCTTCTCTCTTCAGGACTCCCACCTCTGCACACTGCTCACAGAACCCAGGCCTCTGTCTCCCCAGGGTGCATGTCTGTCTTCCCCTCCCCGGTGGTGCCCATCTCCCAGGGCATGCTTGGAAGGACAGTCTCTACCAGCCCTTACAGCTAGGACCCCCAGACCTCCTTCAGCAACTTTAGAGGTAAAGCCAGCAGGCCTGGATCAGAGGCTTCCAGTTTCCAGGAGAGCGCAGACATGCGGGTTTTAAGCTGCCTGTTTCCGGTTCCTGGTGACCCTTCTTCTCACTAAGGCACCATTCTTTGCTGCCCTCGGCATCTGTCCTATGGAACCTGAGCAGTGCTCCCAGCAGCCTGCTCACTCCCTCGGTAAATGCAGGTTTGGGTGTGTGAGGTCTCCTGTTGGTCTCCACTCTCTCTAGCCCTTTCTATTCCTTCTGAGCACGCTCTCACGCCATGTCAGAACGGTTTCTCGTGTCTGGGCTGCTTTTCCTTAGGCGTCTTCACAATCAGTCCTGTCACCTAGAGTTTTTCTCCCACCGCTTTCCTGGCCATACACTCCTTATCATTTCTTGCATCCTGGGCCACATTTTTTTTTTTCCTGCTTTGGTCTTAATTCTTGGCTCTCTATCTTTCAAGATGCATACACAATTCTTTTTTTTTTCCCCCTTGTACTGAATTTCCCTTCTATTTCTGAGATCAGCTGTTTAAAAATATAATTTTAAAAAGTAATTTGTCTATTACGTCTGTGGATTCGGTGTGGCAAAGACGCCTATCATTTTGAAAGCTGAAAAAAAAAAAACCCTGAAGAAAATTACAATGATTATGCAGATGTCTAAAGGAATAACATTCCAGAGAGAAGAAACAAGACAAGGGGGCAAAAGGGTGGTCCTCAGAAAGGGGCGGGAAGCTAAGGCGGCTGTGGATTGGCTAGAACAGAACCACTGGGCAGCAGAAAGTAAGCTCAAAGCAGAGGGAACAGAGGGTTTATAGAGGTGCATAATGGCGCCAGGAGGCCATTTTGGAGAATAGAATTTCACCCTGGGGAAGACAGAAAGACAGGAGGTGATACAACTTAACATCTCTAGATATAATTCTGCTTGTGGAGTTAAGGATAGGTTGGAGGGAGAAGGACCAGGGCCAAGTAGAATGAGGCCTCGGGGTCTAGTCTCAGCACAGCAGACTAGGAGTGGCAACATACACCATTAATTCTGGCACATGAGAGGTTGAGACAGGAAGACCAGGTTTTCAAGGTTATCCTTAGTGTATAGCGAATTCAAAGCCAACCTGGACTATATGAGACCCTGTTTAGAAAAAAGAAGAAAAACATATATCTTCCCCATCACTCCCACATAGTGTCAGGTGACTTGCACAGATGCTACATTGAGTCTTTCTAATTGTCCGTGAAAAAAGGTTGCTGTAGGTTACTTTTAAAATACATTAAAATTAGTTAGGTTTGTTTCCAGGATCAGGGAATAGCATTTGCTCATCAGCTGTAAATATCCCAAGCCATGACACTTTTAGTAACTCAGATGAAGTAGGTCTTACTGAGACCGCTTCCAGCCTGGTGGGAGACAGGTCCTGCTTCACCACCTCTGAAGCTCACTCTGTGTTAGACACATTGCTTGTTTGATGTCACTGAAATCCCACCTGTAAACTCAGGATGGGATGAGGTCCTTGCAGGACGATGCCATGGAATGTCAAGTTCTTACTAGAACTGACAAAGCTGGCGTTAGTTGCCTTCTGATCCACGGAGCACAGGCTGCCCATGATAGATTTAATGAGCAACAGAGACAGCACATTATTTAAAAGACAATGAGGTCAGTGATTCTGCACCAATCGATGTGTGTGCCTGCCCCAGGGGAAAGGTGCCTGCCTGCAGGCGCCAGTTCCAAAAGGTGACTCAGGCCACTAGGCTGAACTTCCATCTCCTTTCAAGACAGTGCATTTCCTGGTTTGTGACATGGCTGGCAGACTTGGCTCCCAGCTGCTTGACCTTGGGGCAGGTGGTCTCAGCTGGAGTCCTTCCACCAGCTCGGGCCTCCTGGCAAGGGTCATGAATCTCCCAGAGTGGTGAGGTAATGGGTAGATGAGCACGTGACACATCCTGACATGACCCCAGACAGACAGAGGGCAGCCAGCACTAAAGAGCACTTCGGCCTGCTAACTGCAGACTCCTGGGCAAGAGGGATTCGGTTTCTTGCCTCATACTTTCCATGGCTTTGCTGGCCAAGCTCTTGAGGCTGTGTAAGCAGAGGAAATTAACTGAGCTAATTACTCCGAAGAGCTATCTCGCACACCCCACTCAGGGAATCTCAAAGGTCAACACCCCAAGCTCTCTAAGTTCTCCTGTGGCTCTGGTGAGATTCCTGAAAGCCCTATCCTGTGAAGGAATCCAGGGCAAATGTTAGCCATCTTTGTTCCTCACAAGGAAGCCAGTGCTCTGCTCAGACTGCGGCTAAGTTGAAGGGTTCTGGCCAGCACAAGGTCCTGCACAGCTCTTCCACATGCTCACTCACCTTAATTGTTGGCTGTACTAGAAATTGCTATTGTTTGAGTATTTATACAAGGGTGATGAAAGGTTTGGTCTACAGGCTCAAGAACACGGCAGTGGGTGTCACGGGGAGATACTCAGGCTGGATAATATCCTAGGAAAGACTTCTAACCCTGAGACAAAACACCCAACACAAAGAGTTTAAGGGAAGAGGTTTATTCGGGCTCACAGTTGGAGGATATAGTCTATCGCAAAGGGATGGAGGCAGAGAGCCACATAGAATCTTCGGCTAGGAAGCTGGTAGTGCTGAATTCTGGTACTCAGCTCACTCTCTCTTTATTCAGTCTGGGACCCCAGCGCAGGGGATGGTATTGGCCACAGTTATCATAGGTCTTTCCACTTCCATGAGCCTCACCTAAGAACATCCTGGATGACTACCATGGAAGTCAGTTTCCATGGTGATTCTAAATCCCACCAAGGTGACATGATGAACCTCTGCGCCATGTGATTGATTGCTACTCCAGGGGAGCAATTTAACTGCCCTTAGCCCTAGCTTCTTTGTCTTAGAAACTCAAAGCAACAGCCCAAGACTTGCCGGATTGTGAGCTCTGGCTCAAACAGGCCTTCCCACAGGGGAACAAGATTTATGCAAACTATTCTGCACAGAGGTGACCCTCAAAGACCGGTGGTTCCTCATGCTGAATGTTGTTGACACTGCTGGGTGCAGAACAAGAGCACAGAGAATGAGAATGCTCTGCTTTCTGCATGTACCCTTAGGTTGAAATATGAAGAATCACTGAAATGTAAAGAATCCTCTGCAAGGTCGCTCATCACACCCTGATATTCAGGTCATAACATCTATCGCTTGCTCCCCAGATGCAGAACTCCGACCGAGTCACTTAATGACTATTTTTAGTATCTGCAGAGACCGTGAGGGGATTGCCCTGCTTGACTGCATATCTTAGGCTTTAAGCCCCTCTGCCCAGCACAATCCGCTCTTGAGGGATGCCTTGTGTCATTCGCATCCTTCAAAAAAGTCTTTCCTCCCAACTTTCTGAAAATCTCCCTGTAATTAGGGGTGCTCTGAACACAAAGGAAAAGCATCCAACTCCAGTGAATGAAGTAAAAACCTCTGGCGCTGTCATTAAGGAAGATTCAATTAACCAACAGCAGGCATCCTGTAGGCTGATGTGGAACAGTTCAAAGGAGATGATGACTTCTACCTGGATTGCTGTCCTGCTCCAAGCTCCTGGTTGCTATGTGAAGCTTTCAGGCTATACCTGATTTCCCAGAGCAAAGGCTGAGACTTACCCTCAAGAAATCCAATTGTATGAGCCTCCCTGCTGTGGAAAAGTTGAGAGTCCCGAACCTTTAACTCTTCCTTCCTTTTTGCTGATTCCAGTTCACATCGTGCTTGCATCTGGCCTTGTTTCCTGTGTGCTTGAACTGATGCTTTTTTTTCCTCCTGGGTTCAAGCATCAAGCACATCCAAAGATGGAATTCGGCCTGCAACATTTGCAGCAGGTCAAGTTCTCTGCTCCAAAGATCAGTGGCTGGAGGAGTGCCTAGAGATTCATAACCGACTGGGAAAAGCAGACTCAGACCCACAACCATGTAAAAATAAAAATATTTCCCCCTTTGGGTTAGTTATAAAGAGTTAGGACATATACATAAATAACAGCTCATGTAAACACCTTTGAAGAATTCCTTACCTATGAGTTCTGCTTTCTCTACAGGCCACATGTGGGCACAAATATCTTCATAGAGTCAGCTTGTTTATTAATAGTACCATGAGAGGAAAAGTATTCTCACTTAAAACTAATCATCATAATTATATTACAATCAAGCTCCAATGATCTGCTCTGAGATGTTTAACATTATAAATAGTAAGATCGTTTTGAGGATGACAAGGTCCTATTATCTGCCAGTGGTTTTGTTGTTCTTTTCCTTAATTGAGTAAATCAAGGTTCTTTTAACCCACTTGGTTGACTTCAAACGTTAAGAGTTTTCCCGTGTGTACACACCTGCATGGTGCCCCCCCCTCACCCCAGTCAATGATGATAATAAACTCAGGCAAGAATTGAGAAGCCATCACCACCCTACAGAACTGTAGAGACGTAATCTGCATTTGACTCCTTGGTTTTGTAATCTCTCACTCTTCAACTTAGGTATCATGGAGCCATTTGCTTGACTTCTGCTCATCTTTCAGTCTCAATTTAAACCCTTGTTCAAATCCAGGATCCATCATTTACTGGCTGTATGCCTTTGAACTTATGAATGTCTGTAGATTTCTTGGTCTGTGAAACTGAGGTGTTAAGAAATAGTAATTACCTTGCAAGGCTTTCTTGGAGGTTTTATGAGGAGATCTGAATACTTAGCACATGGTATCACGGTAATTCCTCAGATTAGGCTTCCCCAATTCCCTGTTACAATCCCTTGTGTCCTCTTCCTTCACAAACACAGTAAAGCCCACATTGTTTTGCTCTGTTTGTTAGCTTAACCTCTGTCCTCGTGGGAAATAACATATTTTCTTTGGCTATTCTGTCTACCCATATAGTTTCTGTTTTGTCTGCTGTAACCAAATTGCCAGAGAGTGGAGTCCTACAGAAATAAAATTGGTGGTGTTGCTTTGGCATTCAAGCATTTCAGGCTTGAGGACAGCAAGTGTAAGGCTTTGCAGTGTCTAAACGACAACAACAAAACCTGAAAAGCTCTGGAGACATAGCATAGTGGTGAGACTTGTTTAGTATGTATGAGGTCCCAAGTTCAATCTCTAAGTACCTCAAAGGAATGGAGGGCGGGGGAGTTTGTTTCAGTTCTGAAGCTGGGAAATCCATGATCAAGGTCCAGCAAATCCAGAGTGCCACTCACAAGTTCACAAGCAGTTATATTTTCTCAATACATGCACATGGCACAAAGGGAACTGGGAATGTTCATGATGGTTCTGCCATCAAAGCCCCTTGACTGCCAAACACTGTCACACCAAGGATTAGGCTTCAGTTTCTACCATGGGGAATTCAATCTAGAGACTGGTATTAGTTGTTTCTTTTATTATACAAAACACCTGATAAAAGCAGTTTGGAAAAGGAAGGGATTATTTTGGCCCATAGCTGCAAAGAATAGTCCATAGTGGTAGGGATGACATGTAGGGAAGAGAGCTAAGGTGGCTGGTTACGTTGTGTCCAGTCAGGAAGGACTGATCTCACCTCACTTTCTCCTTTTTATTCAGTCCATGACTCTAGCACAATGAGTCTTCCCACCTCAGCTAACTCAATCTGGAAAACTTCCTCACAGGCATGTCTAGAAGTTTGTCTGTTAGGTGACCTAGATCTGGTGAAATTGACAATTAACACAAAACCATATCTATGTCATCTGTCCATCCATCCATCCATCCATCCATCCATCCATCCATCCATCCCTCCGTCCATCCGTCCATCTATCCATCATCTATGCACAGCATAGATGTATGGAACAGAAACTAAACATTCAGTAAATATTTGTTAAATGATGAATGAGAGAATGAATAGTCTGAAAATGCTACCCTTCCTGGGGTTCTGACTATATTCACAAAGTGACGGGATGATGGCTATTGTTATGTCTACTGGCTCTTCCCAGTCACAACTCAAACATGGAATTATATCACACTTCCTTCCCCTTGTGTTCCACTCAGCCATATCTGAAAGCAATGGTTCTGTTCTCTTGGCTTCACCCAGGACTGAATTAAGTAGTCTACAATGCCTTTAACATATAGAGAGTGGAAAGCGACACACTGGCTGCACACTGGTGTTAGTTTGTTCTCCACTCAGCCTTTACTGAAAATTACTGAGCAAAGTATGTCTTGATGCTCTTAGTTCCTCCAGGTCTATGGATGCTGGGGCAATGGTTTGGCTAGCATAGGAGAGTGCCTGCTAAAAACACCACATTTTCTATTCTGGGATTGCTTCCTGAGTGAGGCAGACGCTAGAAAGAGAAGTATATTCTGTCATAGAGACAGTTCGGTCAATGCTCCAGAGATGGGCAGGGGTCTGCGCTGTAGTCCATCAGGAGACAGAGCTCCAGGGAAATCAACAATATAAGCAATATCAGAGAGGGCGGAGAGGAGAATGCTATCATAGAACACACTCGGCTGCTGCAAACTGGCACCCTGTTTCAAAGCGGGGCGAACTCTCTATTCTTTCCCTGAAGGAGTGGACTTCCTTCACCTTTATACACTTGTGTCAACCAAGGGACTTCTCAGTTCTCAGGGAATGTTCCCTTAAAAAACACTCAGAAGTATAAGGCTGGGGTTTATCTGAAATGAGCTGGAGTGCCCACATTAACAGGTGGAGAGCCCAGAGCTGGGAAAATTTGTCAAATATGGTGGTAAATGTTAATACTTTTCTCACCCACCAGCTGGTGAAACTGGAGAGCTGTCAGCTGCTTGCTGATTGACTGAGCTGTGAGCCCATCCTCTCGGCCACTGAACTACTCCATCTGGCATTTAGACTCTGGGATTGGGATGGTTTGGGAAGATGGCCAAAGTGATCAGATCCCTCTCTCGGCAGCCTGCCTCAGCAGCTGCAGTAAACCCAGCCTATGCCCCAAACACATTAATCCAGACAAAATAGATTTTACTTTGGGTTTGATTTAGAAGAGATAATATCAAAGATGGGAACATTTTCCATGAATGAGTGAACATAATCAGTGTGCTAAATTATGAAGTTCAGCCTATGCTATCTAATGAAGACTGTTTAAAGCTACAGAAATTCCATATGCGGTCATATTTCAGAATTATCATACAAAAATATAAAACAAAACCCAGTTCCTGCATAAATTCTGTGTTAAGCAAGGGTTCCTGAAGGTCATGAGATTTGACTTTGCATGAAACTTGCCAAAGCTAAAATGACCGTGGTCTTCTCTTGTTTCCTTAGGGAGAAAAAAAAAAAAAAGACCTTTTGCACACCATGTCAGCAAACACATCCTTCATTTCTACTCTCAGGCAGTTTATGCACCATTAGCCTCTGCTGTTTGTAGACCAGGCTTTCCCTCCTGAATCCTAGCAGTGCTTTAATTAACATACTGCTGTAGTTGGCTTCCTTCCCTTTCATTGGGAAAGAGTTTTAAGTCAAGACTTTGCAATCCTTTGTGACACACAAAAAGAAATCTCTCTTGTTGCCGTATTAGGAGCAAGTTTATCAGGTCTCATCTTCACATTATGTGTCGGTGATACAAATTCCAGATGTTGAGGAGCAGCCACGAAAGAATGGCTCCTTCTCTCACAATCACCATGAACTCTTCAGGCACACAGCAATCCAGCGCCTTGCCCCAGAGTTGGCAAGGCTGCCATCCAAAGTGTAATGTTTCTGGAGCATAGGAGAGAGGTCTGTCTATCTAACTATACATCTCTCTCTCTCTCTTTCTCCCATCTGGGAGCTGTTTCTTCAGATGAATAGCCTCTGCAACAGGTTAATATGAGTCTGACCCTTCCAGGTTAGTGGTGTAGCAGTGGGAAGACATGGGAAGCATCCTGGCTCCTCGTCTAGTCTTTAAAATGTCAGTTGTAGCCATCTGCACAACCGCTGTCAATTCTGCGACATCTTTGAAGGTAGGCTTTTTCTTGCAGGAGCCTTTTAGCACAGGCACGGTATCAGAAAATTGGCCATCCTGCAAGTTGTACACCCAATTTTCATCAAGAGAGAGAGACAGAGAGACAGAGAGGGAGAGAGAGAATTGACATGACCTATTGCTTCATCAAAGCTGTGTGATTTGCTCCGTCAGTGGACTGACAACCACTTTGACACTGAACAGACAAGCATGAAAGGGCAGAGATGAGTCTGGTGCAGGGCAGTTGCCTCCCTAATGTGCCTACAGATCACCTGGGATCTTGACTGTAATTCTTACCCAGGCTTTTGGGGTTACAACCTGGAATAGACACTTCTTTCAATGAATCTCTAGGTGATACTGTTACCATCCAAGGACCTAGAGTCCAGTTGGCCATTTAACTAGAGTCAGACATTTTGAGAGAGTTGAGAGGAACCAGGTGGCAGCCAGGGACAACGGATTGATTACATCTCAACTCAGTGATTCAATAACCAATTAACTTAAGTCTGTGAGCCCTGGAAGCCTTGTCTGTATGTGTGGCTAACTTGACCCCTCTCAGAAGGTTGCTGCTGGATAAGTGCAGTGTCTAAGAAGTATTCTGAATGCAGAGCTCTGAGATCTGCATATGACGGTTCAATAAGTGCATGCTGAGAGTTTATTCCTGATGAAAAACATGGTTGAGACAGCCAACATGTGGCAGGGTGTCTTTGTCCACACTGTCTAGCTGACATTCCAACCCCAAATTAACAGTATGCTCAATGATTTTTTTTCATAGAATAGATGCAAATCATAACACATTGCTTTTCATGTTTTTGCTTGCTCAAAAGCCAATGTCACAACATGAATAAGCTTGGGGGCATATTACATGCTTATAATGAACATATATGATCCTTTAAATTTTTTTAGCAACTATGAGTTACTAAATACCATGAATAGCTCATCACCCTACTCTAAGAGATAAAATAAAGCCTATACCCAGCACAATGTGTTGGTGGTCTCTTGGTCACACTTGTAACTGAACACATTGGTTCACACTCTTGTTTCCTGCTGAGGCAGCTTCTCTACGCTGCACACCTGATTTCTTCTGTGGTTTTTCTGACCTGATGCCACTCTACTGCTGCTGACGCTGTCATCCCACACCTTCTCCACATCTTCCCCCACAGGTGCTCTGAGCTCTGATGGGACCACAGCTGATCTGAGCGGGGAGTTGTCTGGGCATGGAAAGGAGAGTATGAGAACAGTCTCCATCTTTTGTGATACTTTTTGTTGAAGGTGAGATGCCTTCCCCCTCTTTGAAACTGCATGGTCATCTACAGGTGACTTACAGAGAGAGGACAGCTTCTGCTTCCGTGCTGGTAACTTGGGGTACATGCATCTTTTGGAGACACATTAGGAAAACAGAACTGTTAAGCACAAAATCACCGCACGGAGACCATCATTCACATATGCAATTGGCAAGAGTGTTTTATTTCTAGAAATGCAGGGGTCAAACCATTTTACAAAATGGCAACCCTAGACAAAGGTGCTCAGACCTTTTTATAGGAAACGAGGGGAATTCTAGTAAGGGTTAGGTAATCTAAAAGCTCATTGGTGGGTACCGGGGAAGTTACATGGGTCAGTTCCTCACTGGCTTCCATCCAGGTGGTCAGTGGGCTGCATTCCTGAGCCATGAATGTTTAACTACAGGATGAGATAAAGCTGCCCAGCACAGATGCCCCATCCAAGGATATTTTCCCATTCTTGTGGTTATCTCCGGGCTTTTCCTTGGGTAAGGGAGTTTATGGTTTTGTTCCTGGAATTGGTGACCTACAGCCTACTTCCTGGGACTGATGACTTCTAAAGTCAGGCCTGGTCCTAAAATGGAGACAATTTGGAGTTTATGTTGCCCTCTCAAAAACGGCATAACCATTATCCACATCCATTTTGATGTGAAACTCCATTCCCAGGAGCACCAGGCCCTGCTGCTGTCTCTTTTCATGAGGGCTACACACATTTGGCACAACATTGGCTTCCTTCTCATGACATCTCATGCTCAGGGAAATGGCCAGCATCACCAGCTTTTTTCAACATCCTTCCTCTGGGGCCATGTTTATTTTCATTCTTCTATTCTGAATGCGGGTCGTGTGTGTGTGTGTGTGTGTGTATTAGTTATTTAAGTTATCAAATAAACACAGTTAATTGAAAATAACATGTATGAATCAGCAATACACAAAATATTACTATTAAAAAACCTTTCAGACAAATCAAGAACATTACACATCAAAATTAACCAGACCCAAAGTCTACACAATGAAAGCATGTATGATTAGAAGTGGCATTTGCAATGGAAACTGTGAAGCATTCAGTGTTGAATATCATTTATGTACTTGTCCTCCGCCAGGTCCAAGAAATCCACAACAGAGTTAGCACTACAAAAACAATCAGCTTCATGTCCTCTTTCATAACTCCTCTTCATTACCTGCACTCACTCCATCTTTGTCCCTTCATATTTGTATTTCTTATTATTTTTCTTTATGTTATGTCTTCATGTATACCTTTTACCTATGTTACAAAAAAAAAAAAACTATTGTGACTTTCTATCCTTGCCTAATAACGGAAGGAATTGCAGCTTTCAGATACCATCTGTCCTGACTGCCTTGTGAAGTCAGGAAGTTCCTGTGTGGATTCTAGTCCAAGGTTGTCCTCAAAGAATAAGGCATTTGCACTATACTGCAAAGAACAGCAAATGGGAAAGAGAAGTGCCCATAGGATTGTCTATGAATGTGTTGATGGACATTGGCTGTGACATGCTTCCAGGAAAATGACCCTGTTTTTCAAGAACCCTTTCTATTTATAGAGCATTTGAAAATAGCTTCATTGGGTTCTGTCGCCACGATTTATTAATCATGTTTTGGTACAATGTTGCTAGTCACTAAAAATCTAATAACATTCCATCTGAGGGATGTCATACAATTGGTTATAAAGTAAAGTGATGAAGCCATTTAAATTACTATTCGCTACTGTGACAGAGTTAACAGATTTGCTGCTTACAACTTTTAATAGAATTTAGTGGCTTTTAAAAATTAAATAGGTGAGATCAACTAGTTGGCTTAGCATTTTAAATTCCAAGAACCCTGTGTCGTCTCAACTTGTATGAACCATGTATGTGGACAAACATTCATATTAGTGGGCCTTAACGCTTACTAAAAAGAAAAAAAAAGAAAGTCTTAAAATTTGACTTAAAAAAATCCAAACAGTACAAGTACATAATATAAATATACTTTAATCCACAAAGGGGGAAGATGCCAGGATACACAAGTCAATGAGCTTAGAGTAGCAGATATGTAGAGGAACATATGGTAGGACCACACTTAAGAATTTCACCCCTGCACAGAGGACCAGAGGCGACTAGTGTCTGCTGAGATGAAACAGCCTCTCCCAGCTTCCTCAGTTTGCCCAGTGCAGTGGTCCATGCCAAAACCATCCACACCACCAACACAAAGAGACTCAGCAGGTTCCATTTAGATATATTACAAATATACATGTATACACACACACACACACACACACACATATATACGTGTGTATGTAACAATGATAATCACAAAAAGAGACTATCAACTTGACACAGGGGACACAGGATGTTTGAGGGAGGGTAAATGAGAGAGGTTGGGAGGAGGGAAAGTGATATAATTCTGTTTTAACCATTGGAAAGACTGTTGTATGTAGCTCTCTCCCTCTCCTTTTCCCTCCCCCTTTCTTTCCCCTCCCCCTTATCCTCCCATTCTTCCCTCTTCTCCCTCCTCACCTCTGCCCAGTTCTTGTACTGGGAAATAAAGCCAGGGCTTTGCATGTTGTAAGCAAGCACCCTATGCTTCTGCTATGGATTTGCAGCCCAGGCTGCTATTGTGTTGACCATGTTAAACACACACACACACACACACACACACACACACACACACACACACACACACACCTGTGTTTGCTTCCCCTGAAGTGACCACTTTGCTATCAACATGAATGCTGTCTTATGGTCTTATGATATACTTTAAACATATATAAGAGAATTCACTTTTGAAAATTACTTAGAGGAGATTATGAGGCCAGTTGCTTCCTGCCTCACTGTTTACAATCAGACTGTATCTGACCTGAAGCCCAAGAAGCACCATGGGAGCATTCTTTTATGCACAAAGTCAGGTGTGGAGGATGCTCCAGATAAGCCTCCTGGTGAGCAGCTTAACTCTTCAAGTTCTCACCCAAGTGAGAACTTCTTCAAGTGAAGTAATTGGAGCCCCCCTCTTTGCAGGCTGCACCTCCTTCTCCCTACCACTCCTGATGGTGGCTCAGGAGATTTTAGACACTGACTGATCCTTCGCTTTTTGCTGGGGAGGTTCGTTAATAGGCTTCTCCTTCCTAACCTGGTACTGTGACAGACACCATGAGCCATTCACACATGACCTCATGAAGTACCTACATTTGCAAAGCCGACTGGAAAGTTCAGTGTATCTAAGACCCCAAAATGTGAATAAAACACAGTCTTCCCCAAGCCCTGTTTAAGCATACATGGACTCCTCTCAGTGCTTAGGAGAGATAGCTCAGAAATTCAAAGCTCACGGAGGGAACTGAGGCTAGTTTCCTCAGTTGGAAACACCTGCTGGCTTGGTCTTTTCTGTTATGCACTGATGGGTACACACACCAGCACAACTCATCAGCGCCTCATGTGGTCTGTCTTCACTCCTTCCATCTCCACCAGCTCTGTCTCACCACCCCTCACAAATACTTCCTGTTTTCTACCCTCCCTGACCTACTCCTTCCTTGCCCTGGCCTCTCATCTACCTAAGCCTGATTGTTCTTACAACTACTATGAAACTTCACACTTGCCCTGGACCACTGACTTGCTTCCATTTATCAATGCAAAGATTTCATTAACTATATCATAGGGAAAGGTATTTACAAAAACTAGTTCGAGTACCCTTTCAGGCCATAAGGGTTATTGAGAAGTGATGATGGATAGAAACTGTATTTCTAGAGATCTTGTGAGCCCTAGAAGAGAGCATAGATAGAGTCCATGGTGACAGTGAGTCTTACCTATGCCTCCTCCTGACCCTGACATGCACCAACACTTGGAATCCCTTTAAATTGTTTGCTTCAAATTGTTTCGTGGCCTCAAGGAACACCTCTGCCTTCTTCACTAATTTGCAAAGCACTTTTGGGTTAATGATTCAGACTTTCCGGGCTCTCTTTCCTTTACGTGAAAAACAACAGAGGTGGAGTGGCTCATAGACAGATGGTAAATAAACATTGTATTTGCTGCCAAGTTACTTATTACCTTGATAACAATGGCTTTAGGGTATAAAGACTTGGAAAAGTTAACTCTAAATTTAGCTAAAAGTTAACTATTTTTGTTGAGCGTGTGCTACACACTGACAGACTTGGCACTACATGGAAGAAAACCCTGAGTTGAAGGGCAGCCTGGGCTACACAGAAACACAGTCTCAAAGTGAAACAAAAGAAACATGTTATAGCCAAACGGCACATGCCCATAATCCTAACACTTGGGAGGATGATGCAGGATTTCTATGAATTTGAGTTCAGCTTGGACTACAGAATTCCAGGCCAGCCTAGAATTAAAAACTTCTTTTGAACTAACTAACAACTAACTAACTAACTAACTAACTAAGCATAAATAATTTGCTGTCTCTTCATCTGTAGCCTAGAGTCATATTGCTACCTGCCCATTCCTGTGCTGCCTAATGGAAAAGGAGTCAGGAGCAGCCAGCAAGGACAGGAAACATCTGTGCATATGGTTCCCAATAGTGAACCTGAAAGGCTCCCTTCAGCTCCACCTATAATTCTAAGAAGGTTTTGGTGTGTGTGTGTGGGGGGGGTGTTAAAAAGCCCTTTAAATAAAATTCATCCAGTTCTAAGTAGACAAAAGTTCCTAAGAAAATATCTTATTATATCTGGGCCCAAACATACAAGAAACAAACGTGAGGAATGAAAACAATCTTTTCCCATTTCTTTTCTTGGGTGCCACGTATATCAGTAAGTAAAGAAAATAATAGAAGATGTAATACAAACAATACAAATAACATAAAAACGCAATTTTCTGGTGCTTAACATTCAAGGTGACACTAAAAAAATATTGGTACTAACCTTGGTACAATCTGGACAAGCTGTCCCAACATCTAGCAGATTCCCCAGCTTCCAGCACAAAACCCTGGTGTCACCAAATCCTCACATCCAGGGTTTGAGCTCCCTAACATCTCACTCTCCTGCTAAAAACACATATAACTTAAATACCGTTATTTCAGTCTTCACCCATGTGGGCTCTCCTGCACAGGGCTATTTCCAGTTTGGTTTAGCTCATTGTTGATATAGAGCGAGGTGGTGATTGACAGCTCTCAGCCTCAGTGCGTGATTATAAGCTTTTCCTGCTTCAGTGATCAGCTCAGCTAACCTTTTCCAATACAATAACAGATCCGAGCATACAAAGATGGATGGCAGAAGTTAGCACACTGGCTAGAGACAACCTGGGCATTTCTAGTTAGTGCTGTTCTGAAATTCCAAACAAGATACTACAGCCAGATGCGGTGGCACTTGCTAAAAGATCCATTGCTCAGGAGGCTGAACCAAAAAAGATTGTAAGGAGTTCAACATTAGCCTGGAATACAGTGTGAGTTTCAGGCAGAGTGAGAACTTGTCTCAGAAAAACAACAACAAAAAAAAATTGACACTGCTGAGCAGTAAGGGGGTTGTGAAAACACTCTGAAAGTAGAGTGAATGAGTCCATTAGATGTAAAGCCACCCACTCCTGCTGCACATAAGCAACCCCTGCATTTTCACGACTTCATTTTCTCAACAGAATGGGGGTTTGAGTTAGGCAATTAAAATAAGGACATTGGATATGGGACTAGGAAGGTTCCCAAACTTCTCCCTTCAGTACTTTACATAATTGCCTGTAGTCTTGTTTCCCCCTATAGCCCTCAAAGGCTCTGTGGTGTGCCACACTTTAAACTGAAGTTCCTGTAGAGATGATGATATTCTCACAGTGAATATGTCACTGGAGATGTGAACAAACCCTAAAAGAATCCTCTCAAACAATACGACATTGGAGTGTCCATGAGATCCTGATTTTTCTGGTAGTTGCTATTTATAGTTAGTCTCTTTTGTTTTGCTAGTGCTCCAACCTAGCAGGAGAGTGTGTACTAAAGCAATTGGCTGATGGACAGACACTCATGGGGAAGTCTAGAACAATGGAACTCTTGGAGACACATCTCCACTTACAATGCCCTGTAGACTCTCACCGGGAAAGCAGGTGGCCTAATTGCAGATCTTTACAGTTCCTCCTTTCCTCTAAATCCAACCCCCAGTCTCACCCCAACCCTGTAGCAGACCACACGCTTCCTCAGCCATCCCCTCCTTCCTTCCCTCTCCAAGCCCACCACCCCCAACTCATCCTGTCATTCCAGCCCTCAACTCCAGCAGGCATTCTGTGGGAAGATGCCAACTAAGCCAGCCAGCACATAGGCCAGTAGAGCAGGCAGGCTAAGTTTAAATCTTCACTCCTCTCCTCCACACCCAACTTTCCAGTCTCACCCCTGACTCTGTAGCAGGCTTCCTGGTGTGGTCTCCTCTCCCTCTATCCCCATTCCCAGGGGACGAAGCAGATCCTGGCTATACACAATACTTTCTTTCCCCCTCATGTGAACCCCATCAGCACCCCACTCCCCTGAAAGCCCATTCCCATTTCTAAGTGTCAGCTTCCAATACCTAGAAACTCATTTTAATCAGAACCCCAGTGGCCACACCTAGCAAGATCCCAGAAGAATTTTTTTTTTTTTACCGAAGGCAACACATGGCCTCCACACCCTCCTAAGAACCAGAGAGGACAACAGACACCAAGGAACAAAACACCCACTAAACAAAGACAAGACCAGATATTAACACCTAAAATTACAACCATTACAAAGCCAGAAGCCTAGATGCCAACTTAAAAACACAATAAATAATAGCCAGGACAAGATGTCTCCACCAGAGACCAGCAACATTGCCACAATAGGCCTTGAGAAGGCCTCAAGAGGCCACAATAGGCCTCAAGACCTGAAAGTGAAAGTACACTCAATAAAGAAAACCCAAACTGAGGGAAGTAAGGAAATGAAAAATTTAGGAACCCAAATGGGAACCTTACTTCAAATATAAGTCTCATCAACAGAATATAAAATGTGGAAGAGAAAGAAAATGTTAAATCTAAAAACTTCTGACCAAAATATCCAGGAAACCTGGGACACTATGAAAAAACAAAATCTAAGAATTATAGGAAGGAATAGATGAAGGAGAAGAAACACAGGTCAAAAGCACAAAAAATATTTTCAACAAAATCATAGAGAAAATTTTTTCTAACCTAAATAAGATAATGCCTATTAAGGTACAAGAAGCACATAGAACACCAAATAGACTGGGTCAGAAAATAAAGTTCCCTCAGCACATAATAATCAAAACACTAATGTACTAAAAAATATATATATATTAAAAACTGCAAAGGAAAAAGACTGAGTAACATACGAAAGCAGATCTATCAGAATTTCAACTGGGTTCTCAAAGAGACTCTAAAAGGCAAAGGTCCTGGACAGATGTTCTACATATTCTAAGAGACCACAGGTGCCAGGACAGACTACTATACTCAGCAAAACTTTCAATCACAACAGCAGAGAAAATAAGACATTTCATGATAAAACTAAATTTAAGCAATATTTATTTATAAATCCAGCCCTATAGAAGGTGCTAGAAGGAAAACTCCAGCTTAAAGAGGTTAACCACACCCACGAAAACACAGGGAATAACTAATCGCAGACCAGCAACACTGCTCACTGATATCTCTCAACATCAATGGTTTCAGTTTCCCAGTAAAAATTCAACTAACAGAATGAATGCAAAGACAGACTATCCTTCTGCTGCATCCAAGAAACATACCTTAATATCAACTATAGTTATCACCTCAGGGTAAACAAACAGACCTAAAAAGCTACTGGTGTAGCTATTTTAATATTTGATAAAACAAACTTTAATCCAAGACAAATCAGAAGAGATAGGAAAGAACACAGCACAATCATCAAAGGAAAAACGCACCAGGGTGGCGTTGCAATTCTTAACAACCATGCACCAAACACATGGGCACCCAAGTTTGTAAATGAAAAACTACTGTAGCTTAAATCATATAATGATCCTCACACATTGAGAGCAGAAGACATTAATCCCCACTCTTCCCAATGGACGGGTCATTCAGACAAAAACTAAACTGAGCAATGCTGGAGCTAAGTGATGTTATAAGCCATATGGCCCTAACAGATACATATCTACAGAACATTTTACCCAAACACAAAAGAATATACTCTCTTCTCAGTACTTCAGAGAACTTTCTCCAAAACTGACTTCATGCTGAGTGGTCACAAATAAAGACTCAACATATACAAACAATTAGAAATAACATCTTGCAACCTATCTGACCCCCATGGATAAAGCTGGAAAGCAACAACAACAAATACAATAGAGGGCTTTACAAACTCATGGAAACTTGACAAATCACCACTGAATGAAAAAAATGGGTCAAGACAGAAATTAAAAAATAAATGAAAGACTCTTTAGAATTGAACGAAAATGAAAACACAATATACCCAACTTATGGGGCACAATGAAAGTAGTGCTAAGACGTAAGTACATAGCACTAAATGCCTATAGAAAGATTTAAAAGATCTCATAATAGTAACTTAACAACATACCTAAAGACCCTAAAACATAAAGAAGAAATCATATCCCAAATAAGAAGATGGCAATAAATAATCAAACTTAGGTTGAAATCAATTAAAAAACAGAAAAAAATACAAAGAATCAAAGTAAAGAGTTGGTCTTTGGTGAAAATCTACAAGACTGATAAACCTTCATCCAAGTTAACTAAAAGGCTGAGAGAGAAGATCCAAATTTACAAAATTAGAGATAAGATAAGGGGGGGGGTGTATGAAAATAGACACTGAGCAATCCAGAGAATCACAAGAACATACTTTCAAAACTTGCGCTACACCAAATTGGAAAATCTAAAAGAAAGAGATAACTTTCTCAATACACACAACTTACTTAAGTCAATATCAGATAAGTAATTTAAACAGACCTGTAACCCTTAGTAAAGTCAATAAAAGTATCCATATATATATATATATATATATATACACATTCACATATATACATATACATACATATTTATGTTGGTTAGGAGACTTTTAAAATATATATGTATGTATACATGTATAATATATATATGTATGCATATAGGGGTATACCCAAACATAATAAAGACAGTTTACAGGAAGACCACAGCCAATATCAAGATAAAAGGATAGAAACGCAAAGCAATTCCACTACAATTAGGAGGAAACAGACAAGGTTGTTTACACTGTACGTTCCAATTCAATATAGAACTTGAAGTTTTAACTAGTGCAATAAGACAACTGAAGGGTGCAGATCAGAAAGAAAGAAGTCTTTATTTGCAGATGATATGATAGTACACACAAATGACCTGAAAAATTCAAATGGGAAATTACTACAATTGATAAATACTTTCAGTATAATAGCTGGATATGAAATTAACTCACAAAACTCAGTAACCTTCTTATACACAAATGACAAACAGTCTGAGAAAGAAATCAGAGAAATACCACCTTTCATAATAGCCTAAAATAATATAAAATATCCTGGGACCACTCAACCTAAGCAAGTGAAAGATTTGTATGATAAAAACTTTAAAACACTGGAGGAGATATCAGAAGATGGAAAGATCTTTCATGCTCATAGATTAGTCAGATTACTGCAGTAAAAATAGCCATCCTACCAAAAGCAATATACAGATTCAGTGCTCTCCCCATCCAAATTTCAACACAATTTCTCACAGACCTTAAAAGGACAATTCCCAAGTTCATATGGAAAAACAAAACAAAACAAAATAAAAAACAATAAACAAACAAAAAACAGAATAGTTAAAACAATCCCAAATAATAAAAGAACTCTGGATATATCACCATCTCCAGTCTCAAATTGTACTACAAAGTAATAGTGATACAAACAGCATGGGTATTAGCATAACAGACATGTTGATCAACAGAATCAAATTTGAGGGCCAGATATTCAACCCACATACCTATGGACACCTGGTTTTTTAAAAAGTAGCTAGAAACATACACTGGAAACAAGACAGCATCTTTAATAAATGGTGTTGGTCAGACTGGATGTCTGCAGGTAGAAGAACCCAAATAGATCTGTTGTCATTCATGTACAAACCTCAACTCCAAATGGATCAAAGACCTCAACATAAGACCAGATACATTAAACCTGATAGAAGAAAAATGGGGAATAGTCTCAGATTCATTGGCATAGGAAAAGACTTTCTGAACAGAACACCATTACCACAAACATTAAAAACAACAATTAATGAATGGGACATCATAAAACTGGTCCCTTTCTGCACAGGAAAGATCACCATCATTCAGACAAAGCAGGCTACAGAAAAGAAAAAGATTTTAACAACTCTACATCTAATAGAGGATAACATACAAAGTGTACAAAGACCTCAAAGAACTAGATATCAAAAACAAACAAAAAAATAACTAAAAATAGAGTACAGAGCTAAACAGAGAATTCTCAAAAGAAGAAGCTCAAATGCCTGAGAAATACATTAAGAAGTGTTTGATATCATTAGCCCCGAGGGAAATGCAAATCAAAACTACCCTGAGATTTTATCTTACACCTGTTAGAATGTCTAAGATCAAAAAAAATACAGGAAAGCTCATGCTGGTGAAGACGTGGAGAAGATGGTAGGCGTGTAAACTTGCACAGCCACTATGGAAACCAGTGTGGCAGTTTCTCAGGAAGATGGGAATTGATCTACCTCAAGATACAAGTATACTACTCTTGGGCGTAGACCCAAAGGACACTTGATCCTACCATACAGTTACTCACTCAACTTCGTTCATTGCTGCTTTATACATAATATCCGGAAATTACAAACAACCTAAATATCCCTCAACAGATGAATGGATTTTTTAAAATGTGGTCCATTTACACAATGTAATATTACTTAGCCTATAATAGAAAATGAAATCATGAAATTCATAGACAAATGGGTGGAATTAAAAGAAGTCATCCTTAGTGAGGTAACGCAGACCCAGAAAGACAAATGTGGTATGTATTAGCTTTTATTTAGTTATTAGCTGTTCAGTCAACGATAACCAAGTTACCCATAAACCCACAGAGGTTAGGTATGGTATAAGAGACTAGGGGTTACAGATAGAGCTCTCTAGGAAAAGGAAATAGAATACATAGTTATGGATGGATTAGGGGCAGGGCAGAAAGGGAAGGAATATGGGGAGAGAGAGCTAAAATTAAGGACCATTTGAGGGGCAGCATGGAAACTTAATACAGTGTAAGCTTCCTAAAATCTAAACATATATGAAGGTGAGCTAAATGAAATTGCCAAAAAATGGTGGGAAAAGAGCCTCGACTGGACAGCTCTTATCACAAAATGAACCTTCCAGTACCAGAAATGAATTATATTTAATTGAGTTGTTGGCCAAAGGGGGTTCCAAGAAAATCCCCAAGTTCCTTCAGGCTTTTGCCAATATAGATTGTTCTCCACAACTTGATGGCAAAGACCTATTGCTGAAGACAACATGTCCATCGAACATGGAGAAGTCTAGCTTGTGCCTACACAGAGCGTTTACCCCTACATACTACTGTCTTTGGTACAGGAAGGTACTCTGCGTACTGCCAAAAGGAAAAACTAGACAGACACAGCTACAAATCCTTTGATCTACAAGGGTGTCAGACACAAGATAAACTAATGCAGTGGTGGCACAAAGCTTGTGGGAGCAACTAGCCAAGATCTGATTTGACTTAAGGCCCACTTCAGAGGACAGGACCTACCCACGTGAGCAACCAAGTGCTTGAGTAACCAAGAACCTGAGACTAGAAAGCCCAGGGGCCTAAGGTAGAAACAGAATACTAGTGCTCTACGGAAAGAACAAAGCAATATGCCCCCGATGACATTCTTCTATACTCACAGATCCGTACCTTGCTCAACCATCATTAGAGAAGCTTCCTCCTGCAGAAGAAGGAAACAGATACAGGGACCCACAGCCAAACAATCCCTCCCCTCAGGGGTCACACCCTTTGGAAAAGGAAGCAGGAAGAATAGAAGGGCACAGGGTCTGCACAGGTCTGTGCCAGATGGGGTCCCAGCTGAAAGAAGAAGTACGCACATGCCCCATTCCTAAGCCAGAAGCTATCTCCAATGGCTAACCACTTGAAAAATCACAATTTAGTTTCCTCTAGGGGCGTCGAACCAGGGAGAGCAATTACTTACTATTCAGGGCAGGCTGCATGCCCAGCAGTAGACGGCCAGCAGGAGAAAAAGCTCCACAGCATCTTTGGAGGTTCCTGTCTCACAAGGGCACGTGAGGGATTTCCTTTTTTAAAAAATTTTATCTTAATTTAATTTTAGGTTTATTTTTTCTTTCTTTTTATGCTATAGGTCTTTTTCACACACAAATCTTCCAGTTTTTATAGTAGTCCTGAGTGTGTAAATGAATGATCTCTGTATCATCTGTTTTTTTTTTTTTTTGTGTGCTCTTTTTTTTTTGTTCCTTTCCTTCTGCTTGCTTAGAAGTCTGTTTCCTAATGCTAGGCAGAAAGGGGATGGATCCTGATGGGAGGGGAGGTAGGGAGAAACTGGGAGTTATGAAAGGAAGGAGAAACTGCAATCAGGATATAGTATATGGAAAAAAATCCATTTTCAATAAAAGGAAAAATTAAAATAATAATAATTTTTTAAAAAGATGCTCTGTAATCTGAGCCCTTCTCCCAGGTCCCTGGCAAAACAATGTGTTTCAGAGCACAGGATCACCCTGGCCGTGCAAGCAATCCCAGAGTGAGAACCTGGGGCGGTGGAACAGTGTAGGCTGGTCCCACACACGCAGGTCTTTCCACTGTTGGTCACTGAGGGCTCTGCAAGGACACTCACTGAGCCAAGAGAGGAGATGCTGGCACACAGGGCAGGCTTCTCTCATTTGCTGGCCTCATGCCCGGGTGATCGGTCTGAGTTATATCAGTAAAAGGGGGTGGGATAACCCCACCTGTCTCTAAATACATAATTCATCGGGCATGTCCTTTTGTAACTCATTACTCAAGTGAAATAACGACAATGTGGACGGGACCCGTGACATGATTCACAGAGAATTCTGAGCACAGCGCCTGGCACATACAGAGAAATCGATTAATTTAACTCAAGGGACCATTACGGTTAGCTGTCCCTATGGAGTTAAGCTATTGAAGCAGCTTTAAATAAGCCATAAACAGTCATTAATACTCAGTTTAATAATGGATCTTCAGATTCAACTCTGACCCCAGTTAGGACCTCTAGGACCAGGGTGGGGAGCAAATGGGAGGGACATGATTATTTGAAAGAATCAAAGCACTGATAGGGGCTGGCAGGATCAGGTGGGCCTTATAACAGGGCTAGTGGAAGACTCCAGGGCCCTGTTGGGAAAACAAGATGAAAAAGTGGAGAGAGGATGTGGTCTGCTCAGAGCGAGAAAGGACACGGTTTGTATCTGAACAGAGGTTTAATTCCCCGTGTAACACGTCACCCAGCTTCATTCAGGGTTGGTGCATTTAGTACAAAATGATGAGTGAGTTTGGTTACTCCCAGGAGTTCCAGGAGTTCCGAAGGCAAAGCCTTCTAGCTTTTCTTTAAAGAGTATTTGTACAGTAACTTTATATATCATGAAAAAAATCTACTGTCTAATCTACATTTGGTGACTTACACATGAATCAAGATTTAAAAATATCTCTCATAAAATCCTATTCAATATCTACTGTCTCAAGGTTCGAGTAAATCTTATCCATAATTTTTATCCTTTCATAGTTTAAAATCGCTAACAATGCTTTGCAAATGATGTTTTCAAATAAGCAAGCTTTAACTGGTAGGGAAAGGGCAAGTCAGGGCTTTGGCTTTCAGAATTTGAAAATATTTATGTTCTGCCATTGTGCGGTTTGTTATTATTCAGGACACATAATTTATCTTGAATTTTTAAATCATGGCAGAGAAGAGCCTTAACTTATACTTAACAAGATTAGAAGGTAAATTACCAAGCAGCGGATGATTGTTATAGTGAAGTTGTTTTTGTGTTCCTCTGTTTTCTATGGAAATTAAAAGCTTTCAATCAAAAACATCTGCTTTAGTAAAACAATGAGTGTGGAGTTTTGAAATGTTCATTTAGAAGAGCTGTAAAGAAGAGCTGGAAGTTCTCCCAAGAGCAACCAAATGGTGTATGAAGAGAGATACAGAGAGGGCAAACAGAAGATGATGTAGGATTAAAAAAGGAATCTGGTTAGATCTCTGGGCCACTGCCAGAAAGTTGAGATGAAAGAGGTGGCCAGTCAGTGAGAAACTTGTCTGTAAGTGAAAACTCTTGGAATTAAGCTTTGCTTCCAAAACTATGGAGACTCGCCTACCACACATACACCATGCCAGGAACCCATGTGCTGGCTACATGTACATCTCATCAACAGTGCTCACCCAGTCTTCACAGAGAGGTACAGCTGCACAATGGCCTCCAGTATGAACTTCAAGTTGCTCTGCTAGGTGGTTATGCATGGCTTTGCAGCCCTCCATCTCCAAACCCATTTTGATTATAAGAACAAACATGCAGGTGGTCACTGAAGGTCAACAGTAGCATCTGCCTCAGACTAAAGTTCATGTCTCCCCAGGGATGCTTCTAAGTGGTACGCCACCAATAATTTACTTACACATTCTTCCTAAATGCTTGCTTGACAAGCTCATTGCCATGCTCATAAGGGTTCCGTAGCCACAACACAACAAATCCGTTCAGAAGAGCAAGATGATTCCTGTATGCTGCAGCAAGCAATGGAATAATGGAATTCATAAATACCACAAATAGTACTATTCACACCACCACAAAAAAAAGTCAAGTGCCCAGAACACATTTTTCTTATGAAAAGGCATTTCAGATGTAAAAATTATAAAACACAACCCGTGTGGGGTGGTATGTCATTTTTTGATCCAGAGACTGAATAAAGATACCAGCTCCTTCCCATTTATATGCAGCTTTTTTTTTT
>CM053747.1:10830758-10976551 GCA_028658305.1 Pachyuromys duprasi
TGAGTTCTTACGCCGATTTCTGGGCATTTGTTTATATATAATCAAGGAGCTGTTTGTGCTTTAAGGCTGAACTTCAGACTGGAACTGTCAATCTCTTGTGTCAGGAGTATTCTTCAAGAAGATCAGGGAGTTCTAGTGCTTTGATAGTGTGTGTTGTTGCCTCAGTTGAACTCGGTTGTGGGATCTGTGTGCCCGGCTTCTTGCTCTGTGCTAGAGGCTGTGAGCACCACAGGCTGGTCTCCCCTCTAGTCTGGAGGTTTGGCTCCTCACTCTGTGCCAGAGGCTGCGTATCCCCCTTTGATATGTCTGCTGGGGCGCTGCTCTGGTCAGGAGGCTCCGAGCTCTGCCCTGGGCTTGCTGCTAAGGGCTCTCTTCTGGACTGGAGCCTTGGCGCCTCCTTCTGGGTCAGGGGCTGTTCACCAAGGTCTGAGATGGTATTTGGGGGCACCTCGGTCTGGACCTGACACTATGATTCCCAATCCGGGGTGGTGGCTGGGTGTGCCTAGGGGTGTGGGTCTGACCGGTGTAGCCCGCAGTATCTGGGTGAAACTCAGTCCGTCCAGGGTACTGTGTGCCCCCGCTCAAAGTGGCGGCTGCTGGCGCAGAGGGTTGTGCACCTGCCCAGTACAGCCCACGGTATCTGGGTGAAACTCAGTCCATCCGTGGTACTGTGTGCCCCAGACCAAAATGGCAGCTTAGGTGCCCAGCCCGGCTGTGCGCAGCCTGTCACCCTCCGGAGTTTTTCCTGGGAATAGCTGGGTGTCCCTTGGACTTTTCCACTTGATTTCCCCACCGTAGGAATTCCACTCACCTGGCAATCGCAAACGCTGCTGTTTTAGGTCCATGATCTCAGTCTCCCGGTCGCTGTGCCTACACTATTGTCCTACTCTTCAGACACAGTGTCCTCCTAGGGCAGCCATCTTGGATCTCCCTTATATGCAGCTTTATGTGATCCTAAGCACACACTTAGGCTCTGAGATGTGCAGACTTTATTCCATGTGATAAACTTGAGCAGCCAAAATAATTTTGAAAATGCCTGGCAAGCTCTGTGCCCTCCATCCCTAAGGCCAAGACAAATCACACTGACCCAGAAGCCATGTCACTATGGAAGTCACATGAGGCTAGATGGCCATGTCAATCAGTTACATCAGTAGGATAAAATTAAGACTAGAGACATAGACTCAGGGTCATTTGACTCTCAACAGATCTGCAGTGGAGAAAAGATGGTGCTTTAAACACACATTGCTGGAATAAGTTGACTAGCTTATGGAAGGACAAACAAAAACAATGACTGAACTTTGCTTCTCATACCACACACAAGGCTAATTCTGGAAAAATCACAAATCAAAACACAAGTGAATACTGGATTTTCAAAAGAAAACCTGAGATGATATCTCTGGGCTTTGGGGGAGGTGAATATTGGATAATATCCAAAAAGCTATACCCCTAAAGACAATATTGGAGTCTACTGAAGACTTCTGTTGACCCGGAGACATTACTAAGAATTCTATAATTGCCATCCAGAAGCTGATTGATACTGTTTGCGGTATACAGAGCTGATAAATAATTTAAAACCAGAATGTGTAGAAAACACCTACGATTCAGTTGAAAATCAATGTCCCACCCCCAACGAGTCATTGTTCTTAACAATGAAACCTATGCAAGTGAGCCCTTAGCACATGTTAGCACATGACAAGGCTCTTAGTATCTTTGATCACCATCGAAATAAAAGTTAAGGACATGATGAGATGCTTAATTCCACTAACTTATTAAGCTAAAAACCATCAGGGGAGGCAGGCTAGTAGGTAAATTCTTGCTGCCAAGCCCGAGGAGCTGTGTTTGAATTCCTAGTGCTCACCTAAAAAGTCGGGCATGGAGGCACATGTCTATATCCCATTGCTGTGAGAGCAGAATCAGAAGGATGCCTGGAGCTCACCAGCCACACAATCTAGCTGAAATTGGTGAACTCCACATTCAGTGACTTAGTCCCAAAATAAATAAATAAATAAATAAATAAATAAATAAGAAAGAAGGTGGAGAGTGATTAAGAAAGACAAACACAGGTATGCATGCACATTTGTGTGTGTATACATATGTCCATCCCCTCCCCACATACACAACCCAAACACACAAAGTATCAAGAGCTGACAATAACATTTGCCCAACCATGTTTGCAGCAGCTTTATTGGTAATATCCAGATCCTGGAAACAACCCAGATGTCCATCAATGGAGGAATGGATACAGAAATTGCGGTATATTTACACAATGGAATACTATTCAGCAACTAAAAACAAGGACATCATGAAATTTGCAGGCAAATGGTGGGATCTAGAAAAGATCATGCTGAGTGAGATATCCCAAGAGCAGAAAGGCACACATGGTATATACTCACGTATAAGTGAGTACTAGACCTACAAAATAGGATAAACATACTGAAATCTGTACACCTAAAGAAGATAAACAAGAAAGAGGACCTGGGGTAAGATGATCAATCTTCACTTAGAAAGACAAATGGGATGACATTGGAAGTAGGAGAAAACAAGTAATAGGACAGGAACCTACCGCAGAGGGCCTCTGAAAGACTCTACCTAGCAGTGTATCAAAGCAGATACAAAGACTCATAACCAAACCCTTGGCAGAATGCAGGGAATCATATGAAAGAAGGGGAGGTTAGTATGACCTGAAGAGGACAGGAGCTCCACAAGAACCAAATAGATCAGGGCACAGGGCTCCTTTATGAGACTGTTTCTCCAACCAAGGACCATGAATGGATATAACCTAGAACCCCTGCTCAGATGTATTCCATGGCAGCTCAGTATGGGCTCCCTAGTAAGGGGAACAGGGACTATTTCTGACATGAACTCAATGGCTGGCTCTTTGACCCCAGCCCTAGAGCCCCCAGCCCTACACCACCCCCCAGGGAGGAGCAGCCTTTCTAGGCCACAGAAGAGGACATTGCATTCAGTCCTGAAGATAATTGATAAGCTAGGGTCAGATGGAAGGATAGGAGGTCCTCTCCTATCAATGGACTGTGAAAGGGGCAGGGAGGAGATGAGGGTGGGGATGGTGGGAATGGGAGGGAATGAAGGAGGGGGCTATGGCTGGGATACAAAGTAAATTACCTGTGATTAATATAAAAAATAAAAGTTATTTTTAAAAAAAGAGTTCACAAAACAAAAAAAAAATGAAGCTGTTCTTCAGAATACTGGAAATACTAGCAATGTAGATCATCTACTATAGGTATTCAAACTCAGGACAAGCAGCTGTGGTGCCTATTTGTCATACCAAAACACACCTGGCCTCCAGGTTCTCCCAGCATCCTTCAGGTTCTCCCAGTATCCCTCAACCCCTATCTGAATGATCCAGCCCAAGGCCTGGGCTCCCCAATAAAATTTGGCTTGAATTGGCTCATTTTGTTGGTGGAGAATACTTACCATCTGGTGAACATTTTTAAATTTCTTTCACACACCTTAACCCCCTTTCTTTTTCTTTTTTTTTAAATTTATTTATTTATTATGTATACAATGTTCTGTCTGCATGTGTACCTGCACCCCAGAAAAGGGCACCAGATTTCTTGATAGATGGTTGTGAGCCTCTGTGTGGTTGCTGAGAATTCAACTCAGGACCTCTGGAAGAGTAACCAGTGCTCTTAACCGCTGAGCCATCTCTCTAGCCCCTCTTAACCCCCTTTCTTATGACCATTTAAGGTTTTACATTCACCAACCTTCATAACTTGCCTTTACCAACCTTAAAGCACCTTCTTAGACCCTTAGACACTTTCTTCCATCCTCATAACTTAACCTTTCATATCCTCAGACCTTATAAAACTTTACACTTTTCTTCTTCCTCTTCTTTTTAAATCCAATTAGTTACCACCATGAGACACAGATGATTGATTGCTGGGAGCAGTGTAAAGTGAGTTCCTTTAGATAAAGGAAGAGTAAAAAGTTATTTCTTTCACTAGTCTAGTCTTCAAACCCTTCCGAGATCTGAGAAGGACAAATTTTTCCTAAGTAAGCAGCAAGTGCAGATGAAACAGCTCCTGAGTTTATCAAAATGACAGAGGCTTACTAGCTACCTGACTCCCAGGTTCCTCTGTGGTCAGTGGGGTACCAGGAGCAGAGGCAGTCTTTAGCCAACAGGCCCAGAACATGAGAGGCTTTTTCTGTAGAGGAGGAACATGGGAGAGATTGACCCCTTGTCTTAAGTAATCAATTTTCTGGTGTCCTGTTTGTCCACAGTTCAGGCCATGCCCTAGCAGCAGGTGAGGCATTGGGGTAGTCTTGTCCAGTGGTTAGCATACCATAATTCAGGCTGAGTCCTTATTGTTGTGCCCACATCTTCTTGAAGACCTTGTAGGGGGCTACTGTTAGGATGTGGATGTCTCTGTTTCTCATGGTAAGTTTAAACATCTTAAATGTCATACTCAACAGGTCTCTGACAATTTTGAGGGCTAGTACCTACCAAGCATATCTGAGTTAAACAGTCTTTGTCTGTTTTTAGTTATTTGCCTTAGATTTATACCGTGCAAACATAAAACAGGAGGCTAAATAAGGCTTATTCATGTAATTGCATCAGTTCTTAGCATGACTTCAAATAGATCGCTGAACACATTAAAAGATATGATCATTTATCAGGTGGTTGACTACCAACTTATATTTCTTAATTATCCTTAAACAGTTTGTGATAATTTAGTAGCTTTTTAAAAATTAGAGTAGTGTGCCTTTGTAAGAGTGAAAACATAGGGCATAACCATAATTCTCAGAAGGCAAAACCAAGTTCTAATAGTAGTGTGATGTCTTTAAAACCAAGGGGATTTTTGTACATGAATGCATTTGGAAGCCCTTAGTTAAGATGGTTGTGAAGCTGTATGTCTTCCACATAACAGAGACAGCTGCCAGCCATGTGCCTGCCCTCAATCAAAATGGCGGTGAAGCCGTGGCTCCACCTTCTTTATCCCTCAGTCAAGATGGCAACCAGCCTCTTGTTTCTATCATTCCTGCTGCTGACCTGGGATGTAGTTAAGTGGCCACAGTGGCAATTCAAAGGAACCAGGCCCTTCCATCACTGTCACCATTGCCATTGCTGCTGAAGTTGCACATGGATGGGAGGGAGGTGGGGTGTGGGGATATGGGGGCTAGGCAGCATCTGGAGCCACACGTGCAGAGGTGCTCATCCGCTGAAGCTGTTTCATATGAGGGAAGGAGAGGGAGTATGAGAACGCAGTTTCCAAAAAACCTGGACTCATGGAATTCAGACTGACATTGTCAGTGCAAGATAGAAAACAAACCCAATTTGGATAAATTTCGCAGTAGACACCCCCAGGGTGTCTGGCAATGGAGGTTTAGACCCACGGCAGTGTCCATTTTACCAGCCTGGGCCGCTAAGGGAAGATCCAGTAAGCCTAGGGGGCTCATGCAGTGGAGGAGGAGGTAGCTCCAGGTCAGACATCCCTGCATCCTAAGGCTTCCTGGAAAAAAAGACTGTCTTGTTTGTTCTGGAATGGGCTTGCAGCTTCCACTCCTTGCAAGGGATCCTGGGGGACCTTAAGACCCAGAAGAGGCACTAAGTACCTCTTGGCAGCGACTGGGAGAGGATTACTCTCTGAGCCCAAAGTCAATTGTGTCAGGCACGGAGAAAGATGGGGGAAAAGGAGTGGTCCTACTTGGCTGGCTTGGCCTAGCTGGCAGGGCTGGAAACTCAACTCTTCCCAGTCTCCAAACCAGCTGATAGGTATTCTCAGCTAATGAAATGAGCTAATTCAAACCAAATTAAAGTGTGAAAAGGCAGGTTTATTGGGGACAGCTCTAAGGTGGGTTCGCTGATCTCACAGGAGGAGATCAAGGAAGACCTCTATGTGGATGGGGAGACAGGAAAGCAAGAGTCAGAGGAGGAGAGGAAAAGGGAGGGGAGAGGGATGGCAGATGAAGGAGAGGGAGAGAGAACTACCATAATGTTCAGATTCTCTGGTGAAGAGTCTCTGGGGAAGCCCAGCTCCTGGGCTGGAAAGTTCAGGTGGACTGAGGGGTCCTGGAGAACCTGGAGCTGGAGAACCTGGAGGCCAGGTCTCCAGGTTAAATAGTCAACTGCTTGTTCCAGGTCTAAATCCCAACATCTAACCGCCCCCCCCCACCCCAATTGATTGAAGTCAGCCTAAGAGAGAGGCTGTGTGAGCCACAAAGAGCAATGCTAGACTATTATAGAACTACCTATACCTATTTGAGCTCACATCCCAAACCAGGGCCCAGCTGTGGGGCGTGCAACTACAAGACTTAGTGTTTGCTTTCCTGGATTTGGGCCATCCTTTCGTGTACTTTTCTCAACCCTCTCTATGGGATGGGGATATTTGCTCTGTGCCACTACATCTCGGAATTAAGTCATTTTCTTTCTCTTTTCCAGGGATTCACAGCTGACAGCTTTCTGTTGAACTTTTCAGGAGACCTGGATATAAATTCACTTTGTACTGAGATGGGCTGTGAGCTTTTGAGGGCCTGAGGCAGTTTAAGTAGGAAATGTTCTTCACCAGGCAGATTCAAACGCTTGGTCCCCAGCCTTGAGATTTCTACAGACTTTAGGGGTGAAGCCTAATTTGAGGAAGTGGGTCACTAGGGGCATGGTTTTGGAGCTCAAACCTGGTTCTCTGCTCTTTCCTTGGTCTCTTCCTTCACAAACTCTGTCTACCATAATGCCCCGCCTTCTCATGGCCCAGAATCCAGAGTTGAGTACTGTAAACCTAAACTTACGGAACCGTAAACTAAAGCATTTGCCAGTGCCCTTGCTGGTTTTCTATCATCTTGGCACAGCCACAGTTATCTGAGAGGAGGAAATCTCGATTGAGAAAATACCTCCATCAGATTTAGTTGTACTCGAGCTGGTAGGGTATTTTCTTTTTGTTGTTTTTTTTTTTAGGGTATTTTCTTAATTAGTGATTGACGGGAGAGAACTCAGCCCACTGTGGGTGACTGGGCTGGTGTTCCTGTGTTCTATAAGAAAGCAGGCTGAGCAAGCCATGGGGAACAAGCCAGTAAGCAGCACCTCTCTGTGGCTTTTGCATCATGTCCAGCTTGTGAGTTCCTGCCCTGTTTGAGTTCCTGTCCTGACTTTCTCCAATCATGAACAGTGATGTGGAAGTGTAAGCCAAATAAACCCTTTCCTCCCGGATTGCTTTGGTCATGGTGTTTCATCACAGCAAGAGAAATCCTGGCTAAAACAGTAACTCTCTTTCTCTTTCTCTTTCTCTCTCTCTCTCTCTCTCTCTACACACACACACACACACACACACACACAAATGGCTAGTGTAAAGACATAAAGGTCAAAGGCAAAATATGAATTTTGGATATATAGAACCTCCATATGATTTCAGGTCTTTGTAGAATCTCCAATGTTGCATAGGAGCCATAATGAAAGATTGATACATTCAGTTATAATCAACTTAATAATTACAGTCCTTAAAAGGGAGACTATCTTCCATCTTTGGAAAAGGGTACAAAAAGAAAGTGAAGGGGCTGGAGAGATGGAGCAGAAGTTAAGTGCTCTTACAGAGGACCAAAATGTGGTTTTCACCTATGTCAAGAAGCTCAACAACTGCAACCAGAACTTGGGGGCCAGTAATTACCATCAGAATATATAGCACCAGATCACACCCCAACTTTCAGAGAGCCCAGTGAAGACCAGCTCTGTCCTCTGGGGTTAATAAGTGCAAAGTTGTTCACTTTAGTCTTTTCTTTTTTAAAAGATGTATTTTTATTCATGTACGTGTCTGTATCTTTGAGTGTGTGGAGGCCAGAAGAGGGAGTCAGACCCCTTGGAACTGGAGTTACAGGGGACTGTGAACCAACTGAAGTGGGTGGGTGCTTAACTGCTGAGGCCTCTCTCCAGGACCCGTTTTTTCTTTCTTTCTTTTTTTCTCTTGTACTGTATTCATGTGCTGTGAGTATTCTTTTTTTTTTCAATGTGTGTAAATACCTCATTTAAGTACTCAGTTTTTCTATGCTTACTAAGCACTAGTGAATTAAGAGAATTCACTTGGCTCCTGCCCATTGCTTTACAATAAAAACATTTTTTTTCCTTTCAGCATATCTCCCTGGTTATTAAATTTCTTTTTTATCTGCTGTGACAAAGGATAAAACAAATGTCCTTTAGGGATAACAGGATCCTTGTAGATATCACCTCTGCATTTGCAGACACATTTGCTCTTTATTTAAATGACAAACAGCCGCATCTATTGGGCATTTCTCCAAAGTTAAAATAAAAAAGAAAAGAAAATAGATCAAGAGAAAGATCAGTTTCCAGCCTGAAAACACAAAAGAAGCCATAAAATGTCTCTTCCTCGGAGAGAGTGTTTGCACCATCAGGACACCTCGGCTGTGCATATTTATCAAGCAGGCTTAGGAGAAGCCAGGAAGATGAGTGAGTCAGACAGAATTCACAGTTTTTCAGGGGAGAATGGAGGCATATGAATTCAAGTTTCTGACCTCCACTCTTGTAAGATTTTAGGAAATTAATTTGAACAAGGATGAATGTGCCAATGGTTAAAACAACTAGGCAGCCGAGACGCCATAAGATATTTTTCCGGTGAGACACGTTTGCCAAACCCCCACGTCCATAGCCGTCCACATTTACTCTTCCTCCTTCCTCTTACGTGTGCTCCTGCTGCTCTGTATGTTTCTTACACACAGCAGAAACTTCCCTCTCACCATACAGTTCTGTCTCATAAAAACTAGAACTTTAACTGGATATAAATGGTTGTTTTTGTCTAAAGGACTAAACATGGCAGGCTGGATTGTACCTAAGCTGGCCCCGCCTGCCTTTGCCATGAGATCAGGCCACGTCAGCTCCCAGCTCTTTCCAACAGACACTTAATGCTACTGTCACTCTAGGCTCATGTCTTTATCTGATTCCTTAGAAAAATGATGGAGTGTGACCCTCATTTCTATCTTGTAGAAAATAAACATATTCTGTACTAATATCAGAAGTTTGTTAAAAAAAAAATGCTACCGTGTGTTGAGTGTTCCGGAGGAATTTAAAGAATAAAAATAACAGATAGAGGCAGAGAGATGGTTCAGCAGGAAAAGGCACTAGTAACCAAGCCTAACAATTTATGTTTCATCTTCAGTGGAAGGAGAAAGCTGACTCCTGCAAGTTTCCCTCTGACTTCCACCTGTGTGGAATATGTATGGTGGGCTATTCACACCACAATACATACATAAGTAAATGTAAAAATATAAATTATACCTAACTAAATTTGAGCACAAGGAACAGTCTTGTATATTTTGCAGACATTTTAGACCCCTGCTCTGACCCCCAACTTTGTAAGAGGCGACAGAACTGGTCTAGAAGCTTTGTCCACTAGGTCCACATCTCATCACCTTTTTACTCTCTACACAAAAGAGAGCTGGGGGAAGGAAGACAAGAAGAGAGTCAGATCAGAGTTACAGCCCATGGCTTTGTGTGCCATTGGTGGTAAACCACCAGGAATGGTAGAGAGGTGTGCCACATCCTGCCCATGCCAAGGGCAATGCTGGCATTCTAGTAGTATCTCTCATAGACAGTGGAGTGTCTCACAGATTCTTGCCAGCACATAGAATCTGCAAGTCTATTAAAGAAAGGCATGATGAGGAAGTTCTGAGAAGCATCTGCCATGTCTACCCTGAAGTTTTGAGATGTAAATAAACACGGAGATTGGTGTCACTTCTTTCTGAGATTTTTGAAAGAGGAAGGCTTGATTGAGGGTTCTCCATGTATTCAGTCCCCTTGGCTTTGGAGTATAAGAATAGAAGCTTCGGAATCCTCATGCTGTTCTGGAAGGAACTCAGGCCTTAGAGAAGAAGCCTTAGATGAAGCAAAGCCTGTAGAGAAGGCTGCAAACCTGGGCTCCTCATAAGAGTCCTCCATGATACACCAAGGTGGGGTATTCACACTGCCCCCTCCTCACCTTGCTGTTACACTAGAACAGTTACCAGGAGCAGACAGAATTTTATCAAACAGGACACCATCCCCTAACCAGTTACAGAAGATTGCACTCCAACTCCCTTGTTTCCTGTTCCCAGCAGAAGGGCTGGTGCCTGGGGAGGAGGAGATGAGAAAGCACCTCAGTGCCCTACCTTCCTTCCCAAGAAGCATACACAGGAGAAAGGAGAGAAGGTGAGCTTGCAACTGAAGTTTTAAAGTAGACAGAGGTTTTCATAACAACCCTAACTGACCAAATGCAGCCTGTGCCCAAAATATCACTCAGAAGCTGGAGAGATGATTGACACAGACCAGGGACCAGTGAGAGGCAGAGAAGGCGGGACTGAGGGGCTGTCCTCTGGCCTCTGTGTGCACTGTGGCTCTCACTTCCCTCCTCCCACAAACTCATATCAAGCTGACACAATAAATCATGTTTAAGGTCTTAGAAATGATTAGTTTTCATTTTAATAGTTTCTGAAAAGTGTTCTCATTTTTCCTGCTCATTCATCCTACCTACTTATCAATTGTTTATTGAGTGTCTAGTGTGTTCTGAGCTGCAAAAGGAACAATGGACCCTGCTCAGATAGCCTGGTGGTGCCTGGCCTACAGCTCTCAAGAACCGTAGCTGTAACCTTCCTGCACTTTCAGACCCCACCCATCCCTCTTACAATCCTGCCTCTGGGAATCCTTCTAACTCACCATTTTCTTTGCCCAATAAAAATCTCCCTTTTGTCAGTAGAACAATCCCAACCATTTTAAACAATGCTTTAGACACATAAATCTTCCCGGTGTGTGGGAAAGGGCATAGAATTTCAAGTCAGATGGGTTCTGAGTTCCTGTCCCAGCCCTACCTCTTCCGGAGAGATGTCTTGACTATGTTCATCTCCCCTGGGAATCTCAGTGCTCCTTTGAGAGGAGCATATTTGTCCCAGAAGGGCTGCTGTGAGAATCATGCTGGCTAATGTATGTAAAACACTTAGCATTCTGTAATGATACTTAATATTATTGTAATTTGGGTGAATTTGAGCAGATCACTTAACCTCACAGAACCTTAATGCCTTTGCCTTTAGACCAGAGTGTTAATAACAAGCTAGTCAGCTTTATAAAGTTGGTGTCAGCCCCACTGAGATAAAGATGTGGAAGACATCTTTTGGATCACAAAGAGCTCTTCAAGCGTAGGTATTGTTAGCACTCGGTGATGCTGCACTGAGTTAAAAGCTTCTTTTTTAAAAGACTGAAAAGAAAACAAGGGGGAGGGGTGGATACAGCCATGCTCCTGCTGCCTCTCTGGGCATTTATCAGTGGTTTGGAAACCATCAACCTCCACTTTGGCTCTGCTTTGAATCAAGGAATACCAAGGAGATGGGACTCCTCAGCTTGTTTACACCTCTGTCCTCTGGACTTGGTTTCCCAGGAAGTAGACAATTCTTCAGCATTTTAGGTTTCAGGGAGAGTCAAAGAGACATAGGCCCAAAGTTTAAAAAGTGTCATTATACAAAGTAAGTAATGAAAATCCAAGTACTCAGAGAGCGGCGTGGTGCATTCATAGCAAGGGTTCTCTATAGGTGGAAAGGCCATCTGATTTATCATCTATCACAGTTGGTCAAGACAGGTCTTGGGAGAAAAGGGAACTGGCCACCCTGGCCTTTGGGAAAATAGGCAACTGTTACAAGCAAATTAAGATATATAGTGCAGTAAGGACCTGGTGTTAGCTAGTCCAGGTTGTGGTGAAGAATCGATTACTGTGCTGTAGCTGGGACTGGTTCCCTGTTGCTAGGGTCGCTGAACCCTGCCTGAGAGGAGAGAATCTTTTACTGGTCTTCCCGGCACTGTGGAGACAGTGGGGAACACAATCTCCAAGTGTGGGGGCTTTCTTTACCCTGAAGTATCTGGTCTTCATCCCAGGCATTTCTAAGGATAGGGACTGAGAAAGCTTTCATGCCCCTGAGGCTCAGATCAACCAACATGTCACAAGGACCAGCCAGAACAAAGCCCTGCTCTGTCTAGCCCATTAAGGAACTAGTTAAGGAAGGGTTGTTCTGATGTGGAGCCTTCCCCTGCTTGTTACATCCTTTCAAGTTGGCTTCAGAAGTTGGAAAGTCCATCTTTTTTATCCCCCAAACATCCCACTATTGCTACAGCTTGAAGGGGCACTAAAGCTTTGGTGCTGACATTTTCTCTTGCAATCTATTGTCCTCCCAGATCCCACATTCCTTCACTCAGCAATGAAGTATGCAAAGATTCCTGCACACCTGGATCTGCTTTGAGGACCAAGGCTATGGCAGTTAAGATACCAAAAAGATTTTTTCTGTAAGAGATCTAGAGTTAATGATTGTCCAGTATGGTAGCTTCTGGCTGCTTGTGGCTATTTACAGCAAAGTGATTAAAATTAAATCATATTAAAACTTCAATTTCTCAGTTACCATGATTACATTTCAGATGCTCGTTAGCCATATTGGCTGTAGCCTCCATGTTGGGGAGGTAATAAATAGAACCTCTTCATCAATATTGGATCCTCCATTGGGTGCTGTTCTTATAGAGAAAGGAGATGAATAGAAAAGAAATAAATACATACAAACATTATAAAGTGTATGGCAATAGAAATACTCTGGACAAATATCAGGTAAAACAGGAGCATGGAGAGTCCACTGTATTCAAGGAGGGGAATAAGGAGCCATCACTATGCCAGTTATCAGATGAGTGTTCTCTTCTGCATCCTCCACACCACTCTCTGGCCCTGCTCTCCTGGCCCTGCTCTTGAAATGTTTTCTCCAGCTCGATTATTAAAAGATGGATTCCTGGACGAGCAGGAACACTCCGGACTCCAGCTCCATTCTGTGACCTTGACTGTCACTGTTGACCAGTCTATATGCCTTCATGTTTAAAAGACATTTGTGTTTCACTCTTGTGGTATCATCTAAGGTATGTCCCAGTGGAAGTGAGCAGAGCAGCCATGGGGATCCAGGTGGCTAACACTTTCAGGCCAAGAGCAAAGAAAGTGCAAAGGGTCTGAGGCTGGCACACATACAGTGGCCAGGGTTTGCATACAGTGGTAGAAAATAATGTCAGAGTTATACAGAAAGCTGTGGGTCACATAAGGACTTAAAGTCCACTTACACTAGTTACTTGTTGCCACAATGGTGTTACACAAAACAACTGGACACCCTAGGACTTAATCAATAGATATCTTGGCCTGAGAGTCTACCATTTAGCTGTTAGGCTCAGAGGGTCAGCTTGCACACTGAGGGCCAGCTGTTGGCTAGTCTGGGATGACTACAATACTCGGTCCAGCTGTTGAGGGTAGACGTGTGTTGACTAATCTCATGCCAGCTTGATGGAATCTAGAGTCACCTAGGAAACACATATATCTCTGAGGGTCTTTCCAAAGGGGCTTAACTAAGGAGGGAAGGCACATCTGGAACAAAGGCAGCACAGGCTGGGGTGCCAGACTGAGTGAAATGCTGAGAGCAGATTCCTGACTGTGGACACATGGCCGCCTCACACACCTGCCACCTCCAGCCATGGCTGCTCTTGCGGCCATGCCTTCCCCAGCATGGTGAATGGTATTCTTGAACTGTGAGCTAAAAATGAACCTTCCTTCCTGACCCTGCTTCTCCAGGTATTTGTTGCAACAACGAAAAACGTAGTAATACAGAAGGCGATGTCTCTTACCTCCCTGCAGCCAGCTAGTCTTATTTACATGGATAAAGCAGAGTTCCAAGAGAGGCCAGGTTCAAACGTGACACGTCGTCATTTAAGCTGCATTCTGCAGGCAAAAACAAACCACAGGGACAGGTTCCAGGGATCAGGAAATAGACCCTGCCTCCTATGGAGATGGGCTGTTCAATAGCGTTTCAAAAGAGATACAGGGACCAGTGTAGCCTGTAGCCACCATGCAGTTGACTATACATGGGAAGGATTTCAACTCCTATTCTGAGTTAAGCCATCAAGGGATGCCATCAGGCCTGAAGGGGAAGGAGACATTCCTGATTCAACATGAGTTTTAAAGTAATCCATCTGACAGATGTGTTAGATGTAAACCACAGGAGACCAGATCATGAAAGCTAGTAGAGAGATAATAGTGAGTGGGAGAAGGAAAGACAAAATTCAGCACAAACACTTGCACTTCAGAACCTGGGCCTACGTATTAAGGGGCAGCTTATGGATTCATTTAAGGCTGAGCCAAAAAATGCATGTGAATTACAGAAAGGGATTCATGAAAGCTCTGAGCAGTGGAAAAAGTAGAGCTACCAGCCATGACATGAAGAACACTGGAGTCCAGCAGGTTTATAACACAGATTAGGAGCCCCTGCAGGACACAGTAAGGCTTGATGTGTCCATCAAACATCAAAGTGGAAATGCCAACTACACTAGCTTGAACGTAGTATGGACAAATTATTGTGGGAGTTCTTGGCATACTGGTGCTTAAGGTGCCAATGTGGCTGGCATCATCAAAACAGTGGGTATAGTTAAAGGAGATAGGAAAACAAAGGGCTAGGCCTGCAGTCCTCCAATAAGAAGTAGAGAATGTTTCCAAGAAGTCTGAGATGGATCAGCCAATGGTAGTCAGGGAAAACCAGAGGCCATGGTGTTCTGGAGGCCATGTGTGGAAAGAACAGAAAAAGTGAGGAGACCAATAGTGGGGTCACCACCATACCCAGCTTCTGCCTGAGAGCTTCTCTGGAGTGGGAGCTCTAAGTTCAATCATATGCAAATTAGCAGAAAACATGTGGTCTTGGTCTGCCTGAGGGTGAGGGCGAGGAACAGGGACCCAACCTGTTGTGGAGGAGGCCCCTGAACCGCCTGTTTCTAGAATTCTCCAGTGCTCAAGATGAGAACATTGCTTCTGGGACCAGGCAGGGAAGCTGAGGAACGGGAAGTACCGTTGCCCGAAATATCACAGAGAAAAGCTGGGCAGAGAATGAGGAAATGAACCTATGAGGAGCAGCTGTGGTCAGAAGCTACCGTTGGTGGAGGAGAAAATGGAAGGAAGAAGGCAAATACTGAGCCTGAGAAAGAAAAAATGTGGGCGATTTGAACCAAGACGTTTCCTGCCAGATTTGCATTGCTGCCAGCCCTGGTTTATAAACCCTCAGATCTTCTTATCAGAACTCCACTGCCTTTAAAGACCCAGCTTCCTCTTCCTGTTCCTCAATCTGCAAAAGTTCCTGGCTGTCCCTGAGAGGCAGAAGGACATGAAGTGAAACAAGCTTGACATAAGGCCCAGGCATGGCCTGGATTCCATTTCATGGGATTGTTGGGAAGGCTTCTATAGAATGAGGGTTCGAGAGGTGTCTTCTCATTTGTAAAGTGGTACCTAAACATATGAACACATGGTCTCAGAGACAAGCCTGGGAGATAGAGTGCCCTTTCCATAGAGTGTCAGAGGAGAAATGAGTTAAAAGATGACTTTACACTGAAGGATGTGGGAAGACAGACCCCAAAGCCAGATGGCAAAAATAGCTGAACAAATGAGAAGATAGCAACCTGAAGGTGTGCTGGGATGAACTTCTTCTCTCTTCTCTGAGATTGTTGTCTGTGCGAGGTTCTTGGTCCATGTTTATTTGATCATCCCAAGGAAATCAGCAGCCTTGAAGATGAGGGACTGGAAGACATACAGTCTTGGAGGGTACTCCCTGGAATTCTGAGAAAGGAGCATCAGGAGATCTAGGCAGCATTGCAGAAGTTTTTGGAAGGGAGGATTCAAAGGAAAGAGGAAACCCTAAGGGGAAATCAAACCCAGAGCAGCACTGAAGACACACACACACACACACACACATACACACACACACACACACACACATACACACACACACACACTGTAAAATGAGAAGTGAATAAGTGCTGTATGTAGTAGGTCTGTCTGAACTCCAGTGACTTATCTGGATCCATCTAAAAGGGATTTGTCAAAGAAACCCTGGCTCCACCCTTTGCTTTTCTTCTTGAATTTATTACTATCTTTATTATCCTTATCCTATGTGTATGGGTGTTTTGCCTGCATATATGTTTGTGTACCTATGGATGCCTGGAGAGGGTGTCAGACCCTTTGGGACTGGAGTTATATATAGATGGTTATGAGACACCATATGGGTGCTGGGAATGAAACCCAGATCCTTGGGAGGGGCAGTTAGTGCTCTTGAACACTGAGCCATCTCTCCTGCCTTATTACTCTCTTTTTAAAATCTAAATTAGATAGGTCTAACTAAAACCAAAAGATACAAAATTGAGCACATTAATTGACTATCATGTGGAACTCTAATTAATATATACATCGTGTAATGTCAATATGAACATATATGTGAAGGACATCGAGTCACCTCCTGTGCTCCTGAGTTTACACAGTGTCCAAGGAGAAGAATTGGTTTAGCTTCAGTGTTCATTACCTGATGAGTGGATAGGGAAAGCATGGTCCCGGTGCACACCAGAATACTATTCAGCCATAAAAAGAATGCAGGACCCCGTGGATGGAAGAGGAGTTTGCTATGCTGAGTGAATGAAGCCAGGCAGAAGAACGCAAGCCCCACACTTCTCTGTGGTATATGAAACAGTTTCACACAAGGTGAGAGTAAAACAGGTTACCAGGCTGGGGAAAGTGAGGGGGGGGGTGGGGAGGAGGTGGGCAGGCTTGTTTAACCTGATTTAAATATCACTTTCTTTTGTCTTCCTTTGTCTGTCTGTCTCTCATTTTCCCATGATGCCTGCGGGAGGGCCTTACGGGCTGGTGAAAAAGATAAGCAGTTGTCTCTTCTACCTTTCCTGGCTCCCTCTCCTCTTTTGCTCAGTGTTACTAGGGTTACTGTGGAAGGGCTCCTAGCTTGAGAGGCAGGCAGCACAGACTTGTGTGTGACCCTTTCCACCCCCTTTGCCATACTAGGACACTGTACACCATTTCCAATGTAAACTGTGCAGCTCAGGGTTTCTACCCCGCAGAGCATCCAAAGGGGGTGTGGGGGGTGGGGGGGGGGAAATAACCGACTGAGACAGAACAAAGGCATCTTTAGCTCAGGCCAGTACCAGCCAGTCAGGAGAGGCAGGCGAAGGCACCTCTGGGCAAGCATGGTCTTTGGAGGGCTGCCAAGCTAGCCATCCTGAGTGTGACAAAGCAAGGGAGGGGCCCAGAGGGCCCCAGTCAATGAGAAACAGATCTGCCCTAAAAATAATAATGAATGAACAGGCATGGTTACAAAGTCTTGCTTCAGAGCTGGTCTGGCACAAAATCAGATCTAATGATAGGTTCAGAAGGAAAAATTCATGTTTGGGATTTGGAATCCTTTGAGCCAACCAGTTATCCACAAACAAGCCCAAAGCACTTGTGTTGGTTTTCCCAGCGGACCTTCCAGGACGGGGCTCTTGTCTGACAGCTGTCCTCCATGGAAGACTCCACAGTCATTTCTGGAGTCGCCTGTTACAGAGCAGAGAGCCGGAGGAGGGGAACTCACAAGGGCACATAGCTCCAGATCATAGTGCAGAGTCAGGGACTATGCAGGAGAGAGCTTCTCTCGGAAGGGTAAGAAGAGCAGCTGAGCAGCGGGAGGGTCTTCCTGGAAGATGGCTGCTGACGGGGGAGGGCAGGAGACTAACAGCAACCATGCCACCCACACATTGCTTATCAGAGTGCACATCTCAGAGTGATTTAAAAATAAGTCTGTGGGGGTGGGAAACGATGGCTGTTACCAAAGATGCCTGGAGATCATTTTCCTCTTGGGCCGAGTCCAGCTGCCTGGAAGCCTGTGCTGAAGAAGTTCATGAAGGTTTACATGGGTTCAGGATGAGCCTGGATCTGTCAGCATTGTCTGTGAGGATGGAAAGGAATGCAGCCTATTCAGCGTTCAAAATTCCCACCTAAATTGGCTTACTTTACGAACAGGAAAGGTGAGTTCAAGGTGGGAAGGTGGCAAGATAGAGGGAAGCCAGCTCTACCTTCCCACAGCTGAGCCCCTGCTCCCCCTCTGTTGGAGAGCAGGATGTAACAGCATGTTCCAGAAGGAGCAGGCAAGGCACAGTCATGAAGAGAAAACACAAGCAAGGAAGGAAGGGCTGGAAGGTCTGGAGGCTTCAGGGCAGCACCCTGCTAACACTCATTTTTCGTGGCAGTGAGCTTCTGTGAGCCCACTTGTCTTTCCTGGATCAGAGGAAGTCAAGGCGGGTTTGTCCCAGACCTGGCAAATGTTCCCACAGAGCTATTTGAGTACAGCTATAGCCCAGCTTCGGGTTCTGCTATTCCAAGAACCTGAGAATATTCGAGGACTCTGTCATAAGCCACAGCTTCTGGTGACAGAAAGAGAGAGAGAGGGAGGGAGGAAGGGAGGGAGAGAGAGAGAGAGAGAGAGAGAGAGAGAGAGAGAGAGAGAGAGAGAGAGAGAGAGAGATTAGGCACACTTTTATTCTACATGTTTACACTTGAAGTTAGTCATAAGTTAACAAAACCTGAGGTCCCATAGAGATATTATTATCTCTCTGATCTTTCTTCAGCTAATAAGACTGTATAAACAGCAGGTGTTCATCAAATGCTTATATGTGGAGTGAATGCATGAACAAATGCTTCATTTCTATTTTCAGAGGCTTCAGAGATTAAAGGAGCATATTCTTGTTAGAGAAGGAGCAGAATGTTTACTCCACCATTGCTATGTCTAAGGAGTAAATTGTCATTATCAACATCGTAATGACTAAAATACTGAGATTTTATCAGGAGACTCCTTTGAACAAACACACGAGAGGAGACTTTTAAGATACAATGCTAGAATTCCAGTACTCCAAGCTGTAACCCAACATGGTTGTCAGGAGAACGAGGAGTGTTATGTTCCATGCGGACCCAGGCTCATTTCATCTCAGCTGTGCCTTCCCTGATGCTTGGACCTCACTCCTAAGTCCTGTGCATCCACCTAGCAGATGAGAAAGGAAGACAAGACAACAGCGGGGGAAGGTTAAGAGTGAAACTACACAGAAAATAATCAGTTAAAGCCACCTTCCCTAGACCAAGGAGTCACAGAAACTCCTCTGGATTCCTGGGGATTAGGAAATGTCTGCTGGTAACCCGATGAAGAACGGAAAAGTTTCCTGTGTGTCCAAGGAGCTTCCACCATGAATCACTAACTCACCTCTCCAGACAACCTAGTAAGATAGATGCTACTTTAGTTTCCATTTCATGTATGAGGAAACTTAGGGTTAGGGCTCAAAGTAATGGCCACCATCAGACATCTAGTAAATAACAGAATTGGGTATTCTGAGAGTAAACATGCTAGGCTTCTTGTGCATAGGTTTAGGTAGATTGCCTAATCTTTTGTGTACTGATGACTTTCACGTCCCTGTAACTTTGGAGATCTGGGAGAAGAGGGCTTACTGTGCCCATCACAGTGGGGAAGACACGACGGAGGGATTCTATAAGAAGGAGCACATGGCAGAATCCATTCACATGGCAATAGACAAGGAAGCAGAGAGAGTACCAGAACCCAAAACTGGCCTGTAGCTTACCCTTGCCAGCTAGCCTACTCCTAAAGGTTCCGTATTCTCCAAAACAATACTAGCTGGGAGGGACTGTTCCAAGCACGAGCCTGTGGGACATGTCAGATTTAAACAGCAGCTCTCTACTTTCTTCACCATACAGGTACCCACATGACTGATTTAGGCTTTTCTGGATCTAAACTTCTGATGCCATTTGGATTATAGAGTACCGTGTATATTCCCCGTTGCACTCATGTGGTATGGGCTCTTAGCTCTACTTTCCTGGAGAGGAAACAGGGATTAGATAGCTTATATAACTTGGACATACTCCTTTGGCTGATCCAGACATAGCCAATGGCTGGACTATAGAGTTCTTTAGCAGCTCTGGAAGAATTTGCTTTAATTTTGTCATAGTTGTTTTTTTAATGTATTTACTTTCTATCCTAACTGTAGCCCCTCCCTCATCTTCTCCCAGTCCCACCCTCCCTCCCTCTTCTCCCCTATCCCAGTCCCCTAATCCTAAGAAAGAGGGAGCCCTCCTCTCCTACTAACTGGCTGCAGACTATCAAGTCTCTTCAAGACTGCCTGCATCTTCTTCCTCTGTGACCTGGCAAGGGCACCCCACCCAGGAGAAAATGATTGAGGAGCATGTACCAGAGTCCATGTCAGAGACAGTCCCTGGTCCCCTTACTAGGGAACCCACATGGAGACTGAGCTGCCTAAATTGAATGTTAAAAATTAATCCAACAACCTACTTTCCCTGAAATGCTTAAAGTATTTTCAGGATCAGTGGCCTTAACTTTGAGGTCACCCAGGTCAGACAGACTCTTTAGTCTTTACGTTGGATTCCATTCTCAAGACCTCCAGCAGCCTACAATCTTATTAACTATTATTAGATTGGCACATCGAATGCAAAAAGAGGTTCTACCCAGCCAAAACCATACAGGAAGCAAAGAATCAGATATATGACTTGGGTGATGCAAGATTAGAGAGAAAATCAGACTCCAGCAAGGGGTGGGTGGTCTGTCCAGGCCAAATGTGAGCTATGCCTGGCTACACTGCTGGATACAGATGTGTGAGCAGCAGTGAGGACATGTTCTGCCTGCCAGGCTGTCTTCTTTCCTCTCCCACACTCTTCCCAGCATGACCTGGCTACTCTGTCATCTTGACCCCGAGCTTCTTCCTGCCAGGCATTAGCTTACAGAGAATCTTCCTTTCTCCCCTCAACTCCCTTCTTCAGGCATTTAATGCAGTCGGACGTCTTACACTGGCTGGTCTCTGTGGAGAGAAAACAGGAAATGAGTTTAATTAAAACCATTGCACTTGAGAAGGAAGAATTCAAGATGACAACAGCAATGTGATCTGAAGGAACTGGTGGATAAAGGCAGCAAACAGTAGGCTAAGCGTCTTTGGGGCATTTGCCTTCACAGCGTCTATCTTCAGTTATAAAAGCTGTACTGATCACAGAATCACACTGCTGAGTGCCCTGGCTACAGGATGCCAGCTCCCTAACTTCCCTGTGCCATGGCAGGCTACATTTCTTTCTTATGATGATGTCCTCAGATCCTCCTTCCTGGAGAATCCTTCACTGCATCACACTTTCAGACTAATTTTCATGAAATCAACCAACAACAGCAGTGATGGTTTGTTGCAATGTGAAAAGCCTTTGGTACTTCCAAAGCAATTATCAAAGATGGCTATGAGCTTGGCTCACCCCCTCCGTGTTTTCCTGTTCTCTGCCAAGGATCTGTGCTCCCATGTTTATTGGCCTCCCCTGACCTTCTCCCCTTTTAGCCTTCTAATAGAGAGAAAAAAATAATCCTTCATCTACACTGAAACATTTTCAGAATAAATATTCAGTCTCAGATGGGTTCACCATGGAGCATACAGAACCTTTGGTCATCTACTCCCAAGATCAACTGCGTGTTCCTAATGCTATAACAAAATACCCGAAGCTGGGTACTTTATAAGAAAAGATGTCTGTATAGTTTATACCTTTTTTGGAAGCTGAGACTCCAAACAGCATTGTGCCCACTCTAACAAGGGTCCCTATGACTTCATCACACAATAGTGGATTGTATATGGTGGAGCATGTGACCAAGGAAGGTCACACATAGAGTGGAGAGGGGTCAGCTTTTCTCTTTCATGATAACCCTCTCTTGAGAACTCTCTGAGACACCACAAAAACTCTCTCAATCTCTTCTGAGGAATAACCTCCCACTATGTTCTATCTTTCACTGTCACACTCAAGGGGCACATTAAAAGCATACCCGAAGTAAGTACCGAAGAGGTGCTGGCAGCCATATTGGTTAACAAGGGACCAAGGACGCACAGAGCTCTGGCCTTCCAGTCTGCAGGTCCTGTCTGCTAGCTCACACTTGGGTGTTTGAAACAGTAGCTGATAACTCTCTGCCTCATCAAAAAGTAAGCTCCTAATGAGCTGCCTTGGCCAAAGGCTGCTGTTCAAGTTGACTCGTGTATGCGCTGTGTGTGTGTGTGCTATGCTGTATGTGTACTATGTGTGTGCTGTGTGTGTGCTCTGTGTGTGTGTATGCATGGATGGAATGTGAACTGTGGCTTCTCATTCTTAAGCTGGTCCAAGAACCTGGACTTTAGAAATCTCCATGAGTCTCAATACAAACCGAGTTTACTTGCCACCTGACTGAGGAGTCTGCCTTCTGCCCCCACTCCCATGGCTATGAGCTTGGCTCACCCCCTCCGTGTTTTCCTGCTCTCTGCCAAGGATCTGTGCTCCCATGTTTATTGGCCTCCCTTGACTTTCTCCCCTTTTAATTTTCTAATAGAGACAGAAAATCATCCTTCATCTACAGTGTAACATCTTCAGAATAAATATTCAGTCTCAGGTGGGGTTCACCATGGAGCATAGGAACTGACCATTGTCAACCCCATCCTGGTCCCCTCTGCCTGCTTCCCAGACTGTGGTCTCTTCCCATTCCTTAGGAAACATCAACCTCTTTCTCTCCCATGTCTTCCTCAGGCTGTTTATTCTATCAGAACCTTGCTCTCTAGCCCATTTCCTCATGTTCACACCCACCTCCTGCCAAACAGCCTCTTTGCAGTTTTCAGTGTCCAGCTTGTCCTCTGAGTAACCTTCTCTCACCCCACCCCTCAGATTAGCTCGGGGCCCCACATTAAATGTTGAGATAATCCTGTGCTTTTCTTTGTGCTGAAAACTTTACTGTACAAGTGACTTGATAATTATTTTTACGTGGTGACTTATTGTCTATATTCTAAATAGACAGAGTTACATTGTGAACAGTGTGCAGGGATTGGAGTGTATGTGTCTGTGTGCATTGTGAACACTGCTCTGGAGATACTTAGCTGACAACCCAAAACATCTAATCATTTGCAAGTGGAAAGCTGCTACCAGGAATACAACCCCATTGGGGTAGAGACCTCTCCAGTGGGGACCTCTAATACAAAATGCTCATTGGATGAATGCCCAAGAGGTGTGCTGCAGTAACAAAGCCTGCTTAAAGGCTGAGGTTAGGGGAGGTGTGTGCTCCACTAGCGAACTTTTGAGAACAGATCTGACGAGCTGAAGGTGAGAAAGTGTAAAGCAATCCGCCATTTCTCTTCATCATCTGTATCGTCTGAGCTGTCCCTCAAGTGCTATAATAGTGCCTCCCACAGAAACTTAGCATCCTGAAACAATACATGTTTGTGATCTCACAGCTTTTGAGAGCCAGGAGTGCGGCCCCAGCCGAGCCGGGTCCTCTGCTTAGCACTGGCATCAAGGCCTCAGAGGGGCTCCTTTGCACCAGCGACCTGCATGGAAAAGGCTGTGCTTCCAAGCCCCTCGGGCTGGTGACAGGTCCTCTTTTCTTGCAGATATGTCTCATGGTGGTCTACCTCTTCACAGTGAGCTACCTAGAGAGAAGGCTCTGAACAGGCTGAGTGCTGTGCTCTCATGGAATCACAGGCACACCTCACCTTCCGCAAGGGCAACGGGATTCAACAATTACTGAGAGCTGCAAAGGTGAGACTGATTCAGGGGAAAAGAACACAAAATGCAGAGACCATGAACTACTTTAAAGTCTGCCCACCCAACCTCTGAGACAGGGGCATTCAAATGGGAACCATTTCCTGACAAACTACCTTTATGGGAAGTTTCACAAACCAAACTGAAAGTCCCCTTCAGTGACAAGGGCCCCCACACATCTGTCTGCATTTGTTTGTTCTGTGTTTTGAGGAAGCTGGTAATTGTGAGGGGATGAAGAATTTAAGATCAAAGGGGAAAGGGACCAAAGTCAGCCAAGAGGAGAAGGCCCCTGCTGGCAGGATCAAGGAAGAAGTGGTGTGTGTGTGTGTGTGTGTGTGTGATGTTGTGTGTCTGTCTGTATGTCTGTCTCTATTTGCGTGTGATGTGTCTTTCTGTCTGTCTTTCAGTCTTTGTGTGTGTGATGTGTCTGTCCTTCTGTGTGTGATCTGTCTCTCTGTGTGTGATGTGTCTGTTTCTTTCTCTGTGTATGTGTGTGGTGTATCTGTCTTTCTCTCTTTTTCTCTCTGTGTGTTTGATGTGTCCATCTGTGTGTGTGTGTGTGTGATCTGTCTGTCTGTCTGCTTCTCTCTGTGTGTGTATGTCGAGCCCTAACTCTGCAAGGGCCAGCCCAAACCCAACATTCAAGTACTGTCAGCGTGTGTATGCTGTACTTCTTTGGTCCAAAGCTTCTCCAAAGACAAGAGAAGAATAAAATCAAGGCTTTCTTATAGCTGATCTTAGGAGGCCTCATTCTAGTTTATGTCTCATTACTGTTGCTATCCCCCAGTATGCTTTGGAGTACCAACCCCACGTTGTTCTGAGTAGGTCAAAGGACTGGGCCAGAGGCCCCTCAGGCCCGAGTCTTCATCCCCACGGGACAGAGAGTTCCTTACAGATTTTTTTTCCCCTGAGCAAGAGGTCTGGACTGTGCCCTCTAACCACCTATCGTGGCCTCATGGCAAAGGCTTCTGAGTCAAGAGTGACACATTGGTCGTGTAAGGAAGGGTCCCCAGTGTTCTGTTCCAGTCCCAAGAAGCTCTGAGTTGGTTCTTTCAAAGAGACCTCCTGGTCCTCCACTCAGGAAACCTGCTGCAAAGCTAATGGCTACCAAAATCCAAAGGCTAGAAATGGTCTAGATGAGGGCTTCCTTCTTTAGCCTCTACTTCTGGTAATGAATACACTTCAGGATCTCACTCTCTAAATAGTGAGCCATTTCCAGGGTCACCCTTTGAATTCCCACCTTTGCCTGATATTGGCCTCACTACACGCTTAGAGCCACGGGAGTTTGTGGGCATGCCTCAACTTCTAGATGCTGCACCTTTCAAGGGACCTTCTACATCAGGGCTTCCTCTCCAATAAGTTCACCTCTCTCCTCCAAATACCCAATCTAGAGCAAACAGAGAAAAGTCAGTTGTTCATCAAATACTCTACGCCCCAATGAGTTGTGTAAAATTAGAGAAGAGATTGAGACCATAGCCTTCAGTTTGTCTATTGTCCTTAACAAGGCTTTCAAGTACACTCTGTACCTGAGCGTGCTAAGGCAATTAGGAGCACACACAGGGAAGATGCTTTTCAACCTTTATTAACAGAACAAGATGCTTTCAAGCTCTTTAGAAGTGCCTATTTTTATACAGATGAGGTCATATCACTGGAGCCAGCTGCCACCAGGCAAGGGCTTTGGATATCAGCTCTGCAATCCCTTCTGACCCACCACGCTCACTCACTTGGAAAGCCCCATCTCTGGCAAAGAGCTGCCCTTGAAGTGGGTAACTTCAGAGGGGCCACGAGCTACCGGAAAGCCTTCAGATCTCTTATCTGAGAAGCCGGTTAGTGAACCTGAGGGCATGAGGGAAGCCTGAAACAATCAAGGAGCACTGTCCCTCAGGACGGCCCTTGCTGCTGTGACTAACCAGGTAGAGCTGTTGGCTCTACATGCTGTGGAGAACATCGGGACAGGGCCAGCTTAAGTGCCCCTGCTCTCGGTTGCTTCTTTGTGTGACTTGAAGCAACCTGTTCTCTCTGACCTTCAGTTTCTGCCTGGATCTGCTTTTGCCTCTGACAATCACATTAGAAAGAGAATGAGGAAATGAGTTAATGGGTACGAATGGTAAAAAGATCTTCAGATGTTAGCTCCATATTTCGAAGTACCCCATCAGTTTTGTGACTTATAGAGCATAGACCACTTCCTACATAGCACAAGTCACAAGAATTTGGTAAAATCGTGCTAGTTCAATTATGTAAACAACTACATGTTTGATTACCGGGTTCTACGCAGGCATTCTGGGAAGATATCTGGTGCAAAAGTTAATGGTTTGCCATTTGAGGTGGCTAGGCCTGCACCTAAATAATGATTTTATAATCTACTATCCAGGGCTTTGAAGCAGATAACTCTGACAGCCTCGTTTCCTTCTTTCTAAAATGTTTCTTTTTTCTTCTTTTAACTTTTTAATTGGTTCTTTGTGAATTTTATATCATGCACCCCAAATCGCACTCTGCTTCCTGTCCCATCACATCCTCCCTCCAACCTTGCAACCTCCCCACCAAAATAAAATTTAAAAATAAGAATAAAGGAATTTTTAAAACAGTCTCGCTGTCATGGAAGCTGTAGCGTGTGACAATGCATTCCAAGATATACTCTTTTGTCCACACATCTTTATTTGCAAACATCTTTATTGGCAAGGAATCATTGATCTGGTTCAAGGCCTTTGGCTTCTGTTACATTATCAATACTGAATCCGTACCTGGACTTCTCTCAGATATCCTGTTGTTGCCCTTTATCATGGAGATCCTGCAGCTTTGGTTCTACAGGACTGGTTCTTCACACACCCCAGCAGTTCATAGATGGGGTAGATGTTGGGATGGACAAACTCAAGGTATTAGATCTGGGCCTGGGTAGTAACTGAATTAGTCAGCCTGCCAGATCTGGAACCTACACTACCAGGGTGAGCTCTCCAGGACTGTCCCAAGGGCAGCAGGCGAGGGGCCAGGGCAGCTTACCAGAGCTTTCGCCACCAGGGTCAGTTCTATTGTGCTGCCCAGGCGATGCGCAGAGCTCCCTCCAGAATGCTGCAGCCAGCGAGGGTTGGGGCCAGCTCTTCCACCAGCTGCAGGTGGTAAGGGGTGAGAGAGACAAAGGGCCAGCTCTTTTAGGTGCCACAACCAGTGAGGAGCGGGACCAGCTCTGCACAGTCCTTGGACAGCCATATGGTCCCAGGTGACAGCCCAGACCAGGGACATCTGCATGGCCTTTGGTGGTAATATGAGCTATGGACATAGACACAGACTGCTGCTGCTGCATGGCCACCATCCAGACATGGCCTTCAGTGGCAGCAAAGGCCAGGACTTCACCATGGCCTCGGGTGGCAGGGCAGGCTTCTCACATCAGGCTACTCCTCTCCATCCTCAAGTCTCCAGCTCTGCTTCTCTTCACAGTGCTCTAAGCATTCCACTTCTCTTTCTCTCCCATCTGTCTACCGCATTTGCTCATCACAGTGGTTCTAGCTGCAGGTCGGCCACTTGGCCGGCAGGCCTCTGGGTGACACTCCCACCACCACCACCGTTAAATAAATTAAAGGACATACTTTAAAGTAAATTAAGGACACACTTTAAAGTAAATGTATGTGTCCCTTCGGAATTAATATTGAACTGGAGCTTCTGGGATTAGTTACGGCTACATGAGGTCACAAGGGTGGGGTTCTTATGACAGGATTAGCACCCTTAAATTAAGATATACCAGAAAGCTCCTTCTTGCTCTTTTTTCTGCATTGTGAGAGCACATCAGGCAGAAAGTAATTACTGCTGTAAGCAGAGTGAAATGCAGAGAAATGTCCCTGCTTCTCCATTTCTCCTCTTCAGAGGAGCCCAGAAGACACTGGGGACTGGGACATGCAGAGCCTTGCTAACGACATCCTGAGTACGGAGCAGGAGGTTGGGGGTGTGTGTGTGTGTGAAGAACGGAGTTACTGACGTGCAGTCCAATGATCAGCTTCTTGCTCTTAATATTCCCTGAAGTCTAATACTAATTACATGAGATTCTGGCTATTTTATTAAATATCGTCTATGGAAAATAGCTGGCACAATGCTGCAGCATCACCTGGTTCAGTTAGTGGCAGATTGCATTCATCCAAACCCTTTCTTATGTTCCTGGAGAATGCACACGTGAAGGTATAAGTTCCCAAATTATCTACACTGCGCTTTTTCTTCTTTCTGTCTGCTCGGTTGTTGCACACCCAGAACTGAGGTGTGGGTGCCAGGATGTTGGGTCCAGAATTCATCTCTTAGTACTGTAGCTCTCCCCTAGCTGCCCAGAGGAATGTTCTCTTGCCTTTCCACCACGAACCCCGCCTTCAGTTCCCAGAGCACCCACTCCTCACTGCTTCCTTGAGGCCCTCCCAGCATCTTTTATTGAAAATCCTTCATCTTGGGACCAGCTTGTCATCCAGTGTCACCCCAGTTGTGGAGCCTAGAACCCTGCTCACCACCAGCACTGGCCACACCTCTGCTGCACATTGAACACAGGTGGCATTCTCTTTTAGGACAGCAGGTTCTGGTTGCCAGGTCAGGAACACAGCATCCTTGGAGAAAAGCAGGCCCAGCCAATGCGGTATAGACTCAGACTCTGAGAAACCTAGGTCTCAGGGGGATCTTAGGCACTTCCTAGCTGAGGTATTAGACCACCGAACACATCTTTACCTCAGTTTCCCTCTGCTGAACTGAGGAAATAAACACAACAATTTCTTAGGGTCATTTCAACAGTGAAACTAGAGAATCTGTATCAAGAGTTGCTGGTGAAAGGAGGTTTTTATGGAAGGCTGATCGCTGCCTCCTTTCTCTTTCCGGAAATGATCCTTAGGCTAATGAGGTCCACGGGTGCCAGGCCTAGAGCCAGACAGAGGAACTACAGGGGGGAAATGTTAAACTCTGTCAGCCACATCAGCTTTTGTCACTTCTTCTTTGTTTCTTTCTTATAACTTTTAAAGAGTAGAATCAAAGCCAGGCATGGAAACAAATGCCAGTAATCACAGCACTTGAGGGTCTGAGGCAAGGCAGTTGCTGAGTTTGAGGCCAGCATGGGCTATAAGGCAAGATTCAGGCCAGCCTGGGCTACAGAGTGACCTTATCTCAAAACAACAACAACAATATAAAAAGAGAGAAACCAGTAGGAAACCCACAAATGGATCACTGGGCAGCATTTAACCCATGGGTCATGGCACTGACCGCCGCCTGGTCCAGTGTTTAGCAAGGCCACAGAGACTCAATCGGCCTTGGGCGGACACCATCCCTCTCTTCCTTCACTTTTCTTTTCTTTTGTCGTTCTTCCAACACGGGAGTCCAAATCGATGTGTCAAATCAGACAGTCTACAGACAAACATTGGCTCCACTACAGAACGAGCTGGCAACCTCAACTCACTTATGTAACGCGTAGACCTTCTGCTGTGCTCCCTTCCTGACCTCTGCAAAACCTGCAGTCAGCTGCCGGAAACTAGTGCAGAGGCTTCTGGGAGCCGACGGCTAAATTCTCAAGATATCCCTGAGCCAGATCTGGAGTGGTCCATAAGAGCCGCAGTGCCCACCTCAGTTTTCTTCCTGCTCTGAGGCTGGGTATTAAATATTTGCAGCCTGCCACTATCTTCTTTCTCATCCTGCCCTGCCCCAGCCCGCCCCCTCCTACCGCTTTTGATCACCAGTGAGACCACAAGCCTTGGGAGTTTCTGAAGATGCCACATGAAGTTCACAGATTGAGCTGATGAGCCCAAGAGGAAGAAGGAATGTGTGAACTGGAAATAACCAGCTAAAATGAATGGGCATTCCAAAGCACAAAGCTCCTGGGGGACATTCTGAATAGGAAGACAATATTTTTATTATTTTATGTCAGAATAAAATATTCTTTTCCTTGACTTACCTTTGGGCTTACTATTTGACAAAGAACACAAAGATATGAGATCTAAATTCATTTCAGAAAATTCTTGGTTTTGTTTTTATTTTCTGTTTTCTTTTCTTTTCTTTCTCATTTAAACTAAGAATTGGTTCAAATTGGGGTTGACTTCAAGCCACAGAAACCAGAACAACCAGTGGTTTTGAAAAGACCAACTCTAGAGTTGGGCACCTTGGGGTGATAGGAGATATCTTCTTGCTTTTGTTTTCCTTTAACCACGGCTCAGGGAATGTTATCCTTAGACACACAGCAAAGTTCCCTATGCAGGGAATGGGGGAGTTGAAGATAAAGGTATCTCTGCCCCTTTGGGGATTTTCTAGAAGCTGATGCTGCAGCCTCTGCTTGGACTCATTATCTACCCTTAACTGCAAGAGAAGCAAAGAAACAGCCTTGAAGGCTGAACACATTGTTACCCTATATAACCTGGCTCTCAGCTACTAAAGATAAAGGAAGAGGGCTATTGGCTAGGCACACAGTAATGAGTATCAGAGTGGGTGTTCTGCGCCCAAATGCCTATGTGTGGAGTAAAGGTAAGAGCTGTGTATGTGTCGAACATGAGTGTGTTTAAGCATAAAAATAAATCAGAGTATTCTGTGATCAAGGATGTGCAAGTTTGACAAGAAAACACGTGTACAATGTACACAAATGTGCATGCACAGCTACATGCACAAGAACCTGTGAGAGATTAATTAAATGAATTAAATAAATACAAACAAAGAGCCATGGAGATACTGTGGTAATGTGCATTGTTGCTGTTTATGTGTAACGTCTACACTGCATTTCCTCTGTTTAAAAGTGTGTGTGTGCGTCTATGTCTGTGTGTCTCTGTGTGAGTGTTACTAATTTTTGCAAAGGTAGATGTAAATGGCATATAAAATGAGCAAATCTTTTCTATTTTCTACTCCTCTCCTCTATTATGTCAAATTTATGAAAAATTATTACAATGCTGTTACATGTTTATGTTTTATAGTTGTCTTATGCTTTTCCTCTTTCTTTTAAAACAAGAATCTGGGGTTGACACAAAGAAACTAAAAACCACCTTTGAAAAACAAAACAAAACAAGGCAGGAGTGAAAAGAAAACCCCCGAGAAACAGACACAGAGACGTTCTTTCCACCAACCCTATCCGCCGTGGCCGTTACCCTGCCGCAGATGGACACATGACATCACCTACCTCAGCGAGGCTAACTGGGTTGTGGAGATTAAGTACAGAAAGGTGTCAGCCATATGCTAAGAGACAGTATTTCTTGTAATCGTTGCTATAGTAAGTTGAAGTCAAGACAGAAACAGAAATCAGAAACTGAGCCATGGAGCCTCACCACAGCATCCTCGCTGTTGCCAGAGGCCTGCCTTTGCATTTCTGTAAACTTGGATGGTGTTGCCTCCCCAGAGGGTGCTCATGAAGGTCAAAACACTGTGTAGAGAATAAATACCTGACACAGAGAATATTAATTATGTTTTTCCTCTCTTCCTCTCTCAGTTTTCCCAATACCTTCAGCTCGAAAGGATGTCTCTATTATGTAGCTTTGGTTGTCCTATAACTCACCAGGTAGACCAGGCTGGCCTTGAACTCATAGAAATCCACCGTCCTCTGCCTCCCAAGAGCTCAGATTAAAGGCATGTGCCACTACACCTGGCCCTAGGACCTCTCTTGTAGCTTCACCGTGATGCTTCCAGATGTCTGACTCCTACTTTCAATGTAGGCCAACAGCATCAGGCCCAGCCTCTCACTCCACTCCAGGCCCACAAACAATACCAGAAGAGGGCCTTCATTCGAGGCAAAACAAAGCTCAGCTGGAGGACAATGGATTAAATGAGGAACACAGATGTACAATGAAGGCTAGTGTGTGGGATTCAGCTTTTTGTTTCTTTCTTAAACAGAATTTATCTCAACCCACTTGTCTTTTATAAACCCCAAGAGTTAGACACCTTCTGTGCTTATTAAATACCACCTAATCTAGGAAATGCTTGCTTGGAGTAGTTGGTGCCCTGCTTAAGATATGTGTTGGCAAGGGGTTTAGAAAGTGCTCCCTTTAAACTTCTTGCTGGAGGATAATTCTCAACAATCCCATTGTGGACTTCAGAGTTTTTCTGTTTGGAACCCATCTAATTTCCTGAGAGACGTTCTGTGCCTGTAGTTTTTACTAACATGTGTTCTCTCTCAGGCAGAGGGACCAGAGTCCTCCTCCACTATCCTTCAATACAAGACTAAAAAAAGCTCCAAACACTGGGATTTGGGAAGTTCAGTGTGCAGCTATTGGCATCTTCTGAGAGCTATTAGCCCTGACCAGAAATGCCATCCACTGCCATAGTGTCATAGCAACCACAACAGCAGATAGTCACTGTAAATTTACCTTGTCTTTGCTTGGCAAGGGGGAAAGGGTTTGCACACACTATGACGTTCAGTCTTCCCAATAGCTGGTTGAAGTATTTGATCTTATTATCGTCATTTTTCAAACAACAAAGCCGAGGCTCAGAGAGGCTGAGCCACATGCCCAGTGGCACAGCTAGTTAAATCCCAGAGTGAGGATTTGATCTCAAGATAGGATTTCCTTATCACTAGCTGTTGTCTGAATGCTATAGCCAAAGTTGGTCACCTTTGATTGGAGGAAGGTAAATGGTAAACTTGCTATCTTGGTGTTAAGTTAATTTTCAGATGAAGGAAGTAAAGAGGGAAAATCGGAGCTCAGGTTGTCTGTGGGGCAGTATGGATAGCAGATGAGCTCAGGTCCGGGGAGAACTTGGGAAGCCACTAGGCAATGGTATGGGTTGGGAGGTGCAGGTGTTGTCTACTTTTGCAAAATAGCATCATGCCCTGGGCCTCATGGTTCTCTCCAAAAGCTCAATTTCCAGGGTCCTGTGATTCCTGTACCAGGAACCCCAACTGCTGAAAAGAATGGTGAGATGCAGAGAAGACATTTTCTTTGCCATCATGAGCATCAGTTAGGTGCTCAAAGACATACACTACACAGATTGCCACCAATGACCAAGGAGTCACAGCAGGGACATGCAAGGGCTTCAAAGGGGAGGCGCACAGTAGCGTGAAATTGAGATTTGAATTAGTAGCTCCCACCTTCATTTCTAAGGCTTCAGAAGCAAATGTTATTTACCAGGTCTTGTTGGTGGACTAAAACTTCTCTAGGCAAACTAGATCAACCCTTAAGCTCTAAGAAAGAAAGAAAAAAAAATCTATACATAACTGCTTGACCACTTTCCTTGGGTACAGGGTCAGGGCGACATCACATGGAAATCCTCAGAGGCCTGCAACAGGAGAAATCAAGACTGGGGCCTAGACATACAGCTGCTTCGATGTTCAAGGAACCTGATCTTTTCTCACATGGTTTTGGTGACAGCAGAAGAGAAACCGTGGCTGGAAATCACACCAGTTTGCCTGACCTTGCCTGCGTAGACTAGATTATCTAACTCTCCAACACCTGCACCCAAATGCCCTCAGGCAGTGGCGTACTGCGCATACCATCCTATGGTATGTGTCTCCGGTGGCAGCAGTACCAGCTCTGCTGTGTCTGTGGAGACTCTGAGTCCTGATTCTCACTGCAAAAGGTCATTCTCTTCCATCTGGCACCTCACCCTTGCTGCGATCTTTACTTCAATACCATATGCCTCCTGACTTAAAAATCCTGGGTCCTTTAACGACTTGGTGCTCTACTTAGGTAGCTAAGAGCCCCTGAACGCCCACTTCTTTGAAGTTTCTGTTCCAGTTCCATGCCTGCCCTCGACTCTGGAAGCCTACATGCTCGTGGATCCATGAAGAAAATCCACCCATCGGAGCAGCTGCCTCCTTCTCAATCTCCTTGACTCCAATGATCTGTTCCTTTATCCCACCTCATTTATACGACTCCTGAGTTGCCCATTGACCTTGTGGTCTCCCCAGCCTCAATTTCAAGGGCTGTTCTATCAACAGTAGCTCTTATATCCAGCTCACTTTCTCTAAATCCCTTCATCATGAATACTCCCTGCCCTCCTTGGAGGACCACCAGTGAACCCATTGGATCCTTATTTTCTGTCTGACTGGGGAGGAGTCTGTTAGTCTTTGTTAAAATCATTCCTTTAACAAACACTCTAATAGGCGATGAAGATAGCTCTGTCAATTACAACTTGCTGTGTAAATGGAAGTACCTGAATTCAATCTCCAGAAGCCACACATAAGCCTGCGGTTGGCTCAGCCTTGCAAGCCCAGTGCTGGGAGGATCCCTGGGGATTGCTTGCCAGCTAGCCTAGTCTGCTTGGAAAGCTCTAGGCCAGTGAGAGACCTTGTTTCAGGGGAGAAAAAAAGGTGGATGACTCCTGAGGAAAAACAACCAAGCCTGATCTCTGACCTCCACATACGAGTACCCACATGAACACCCAATCACACACACACAACACCACCACCACTACCACCCCGCCCCCACCCTTAGATAAACCCACTTTCTGAGTACGGAACCAGCTGTAATAAGCTAAAACCTGATTTAACTTTACTGTGACTGATATCTGAATGGTTCAGTGATTTAAAAAATATATAAATAAAAAAGCATAACTCGATCACAAACTTCACACCATCAGAGCAACGTGCAAGTTGTCACACTTCAAAGCTGTTTCCCACTTTACCCTCTCTCCTCAAATTTCGTGCACCTGTGCTCTTCCACCCTTGACCCTGTATTATATTTCACTAAGGAAATCAAAGCAGACACTAAACAAAGAACTCTCTTTTCTCTCCGTCTCTGAACTTCTACCTGCCTGAGATGCTGCTCCTGCTCATTCAGTTGGGAGAAGGTGCAGCTCCTCTGGTGGAAGGGAGATTGTCTGATCTCAACCTCCTCCTTCTCCTAGAATTTGCTCCATCATCTTCCTTTCTCTCTTTTCCACGTCAGTGGCTCCCACTCTCCTACATCATTTTAACATCATTTTGAATGATGTTAAAATAGTTGCATGTTGAGACTACTATATTACGAATATTTGAGTTGAATATATAACTAACATTAATCTCCTGTGCTTCCTTTTGCTGTTTTAGTACAACTGTCGTTTCTTAGTGTAGTGACCAGAAAGTTTTAAATGACATATAGCTTCCATGTGATTCGGATTCCCGTCCTGTTGGACAGCAGGAATCTACACAGTGAGCCCTGTCACCCACTCATCCCACAGCTCTATCCAGGTGCTGTTCTTAGAGGGGTAAACTGCTTCAAAGATGACTCTCTATTGACAAAAGATTCAGGAACTCTGAAGAGCATTTGAAGCTCTTTGAAAGCTTACATTTTGTCTCAGGATCTCCTCAGAAGGCCTGGTCTTTTTAAGGCATAGACTTCCTAAAAACCAGACTCTGACTTTGTCTCTCATCCCACACAAAGCATTCTGTGCATCACACCATGGCCACAGCCGAGTTCAGTGCACTGCTGACTGAGCGACCTGAAATCCAGATGGCATTCCTACCAGCAGGCCTTACACCTGACCCAAGTAAAACTCATCTAGAATTTCTTTGATTTTTTTTTTCTGAGAGAGGAAGGTTTGAAATAGAGCCTCATATGTGGTCCAGGGTGGCCTCAAACTCTGCGTGTAATTTGAGGGTGGCCTTGAATTCCTGAGCTTTCAGAGTGCTTAGATTAGGAGCCACTACATCTGGTCTGATTACTTTTTTTTTTAATCTTTTTCTAAAATAATCGTTTTATTAAAAAGGAAAAGAAAAGTGGGAATGGGTCTTTGTTTAGTCTCTATCTCTGCTCTCCTCTAACAAAGACTCTGACCCATTTAAGACCAAAGTAAGATTGTTATTCCTGTTGTAGTATTCTGTCAAAAATCCAAGGTTGAGGCCAATCACAGAGAGTCTTCAGATGCATACTATACCTTGCATTAACTCAACGTTTTATTAATTTGACTGCTGGGCTGATGAAAATAAAGTGTTTTGGGATTGAGTAAAGGTACTAGTCTTAGAAGTAAGTGTTTAACAACATAGACAGAAGTGTCAGGTAGCTTTGGCTACCTGCACAGATAAAAGCTCCTTGTGGGCATAGTTCTTTTAACCGTTTATTGTCTAACACATTGTTTCAGAAAAACTACTGCTATTGCTGATTTATAAAAAAAATTTTCCTTGATTTTTTTCTTTGAATTCCATTTTGAAGTTTTACTTACTATTTGCTGATGATTGGTAAAAAATGGGCTTTATCCTTCATATCAATAAATTTCAAATAATACTAGCACTGTGTATTTTTAGTTTCTATGTCGAAACTACTGGGACAGGTCCAGTCTCGTTTAAAGAGGACGGACATCAGAAGAAGAAGAAAACAGGAAACAAGTTAGGAGCCTGCCACAGAGGGCCCCTGAAAGGCTCTGCCCTGCAGACTATCAAAACAGATGCTGAGACTTATGGCCAACTGTTAGGCAGAGTGCAGGGAATCTTATGAAAGATGTGGGAAATAGTAAGATCGGGAGAGGACAGGAGCTCCACAAGAAGAGCAACAGAACCAAAAAAATCTGGTCTGATTTCTTGAGTAGCCAGAAATCAAAGTAGCAACCAAAGTAGACAAGTGAAACCCTGAAAACTGAAAGTAGATGTGACAAACCCTATATTGGAAGACAAAAAAAAAAAAAATCCAAGAGGAAAGCTCCTTCCTTGGAGTCCCTTATCCTTTCCAGTGTGTCCAACACTGTCTTCCCGATAACTCCCCAGATGAGGATTCACAGAATTCTTTTGTTTAGACCTTTACGTAGGATTATTTAGTGAAAGTATCCTAAGGCTAGAACATTTATCTTATGCTTTTTCTTCTTTATTTTGCATTAGTTTCTATAACTGATTTTTAATCTCCTCTACATTAGGGGGTAGAAGTCAAACAAAGAAGCATACAGCATGCTTTGCCCTTATAGAGATTATAATCTAGGAAGGAAACTATGTTTTAAAACATGTGGCCCATGATGTAAATCACAGAAATGTGTAACGGAAAGCAGCGGGGTAGAAATATTAACCTTTTTCTTTATCATCTTTTTCATCATATGAATGTGCTTGTTGTGAGAAGATGAACCATATGTTAGGAAAAGGTTTGTCAACTCCTCAGCTCTTTGCTTCCAGGGAGAACCTGAGATAGAAATTCTATGAAGTGGCAGCTGGCATCCAAGTGATATAAGAAAAATTTAAAAGAACAGACAACTCACACGAACAGGAAAGAGAAGGCAAAGCAAAATGCCTCAGTGTCAGGCTGCTTTTATTAGTAATCTTGACATGACCACTAGGCCGTACCGGCAATGCCGGGTTGGATTCCAGCACCACATGCAAAGTCTTAGTGACACGGTGATGTGAGTCAAAAGGTAAAACTCACCATGAGCTGCATAATGTCTGAAAAAGAAGCAACACATCCTCAATTTTTAAAACTTTACAGTCGTATTTTTTTGTTCTTTTGGAGGAACTGATAATTACCTGAAGTCAACAACAACATTTTCCTAGAAACCATATAGTAGCTTCTCTTCCTGGTTTATGTTTGTATACCTCAAACCCTTCTTCCCAGTAAAATGAGATAGTTAAGTTTAACCTGGCCTGTGTCAGAAAGTACATTGGTTTAGTATTTTGGGATATGCTTTTGTTGGCATGATAAAAACATTTATGCTCCGCTGTAATATTTTATTCTAATTTAATAGAATTCTTCAAGCATTTTTATCTCACAAAATAAAAGATAAAATCTGCATATGTTTCTCTTGAGGACACTTAGTTAATTTATCTTCTTTGGGCACAATGTTGAAACAATTTTCTGCTTGGTTACAGTTTGTGGCCAGTGGCAATATTTAGCTATTCAATCCTCTTTCTACTTATTGTTAGCGATGACCAACAGTGCTGATCTGTCCTGCCTGCTGTTTCTTGGCAGACTAATGCTGCTTGGTTCTGTTTCTACCTTGGCATCTAGTGAGAAACCCTTTGCTGTTTGCACAAAAGAAACAACTGTTTATATGTATACATTTTGAACAGCCATACAATATAAGATAAAAGACTGTATATATAATAAACTAGTTGTAAATGCATATATTGTCATATAATATAAATTGATACCTTTTTCAGTGTCAATCCTGATGACTTTGGAAATACCTTAATGTAATTTGGTATAGATAAATTATAACTGGGAACTTAGCAAACTTGTGATGACATCTGAAAATTCAACTGATCCAACATGATGCTTAAAGTCCCTTGTATGTAAAGGGCTAGTATGCAGGCCCTACCGCCTCACTGGGCTTTGTAAAGAAGGGAAGAAAACTGCCCTAATTCTATGAACACAAAGTCAAAGACTAGAGAAGCACTCATGAAATTTCATGCTGGTAAGCTCACCAATAGGGTGCAAGGCCACCATGGGCCCTTGAAAGGCAATGCAACCAAACATCAAAGTTCTAATCAAAAGAATCAGGGTTGTGTTCCTGACTGCTTGGGAGAACCATCTGGTCTTTCACTTATCCAGAACCTTAGGATAGTGCAGGGGGAACGTGGACCCCAAATCCTCCTATGCCTTCACATCTTATTGAGAGTGGAAGCCAAGATGTTTGCTGGGTCTGTTGCGGTTGATCATGCTCTGTGCCACAGTTGCCCAGGACCTCACTTCTCCTCTAGTCCTTAATCACTGGGATCCAGATACTGGGCTTCCCTGCCGCTCAAATGTCCCAGGCATGCTTCAATGTGAATTTTAATGTCTCATATTTCTGGAAGGCTTGCATCCAGATAGCCACAGGCTTCCAGTCTTTACGCAGATGTTGTCTTTATAAATGCATGCTGGGCACTCTGTTTAAGGCTGTACCAAACCTGCACTTTTCTGCACTCTTGCCCCTTCATCCTGCTGACCAGATACTGAAGATACCCTGCTCATAGCCCTTCGGACTGTGTTTGTCTCCCATCTGCAGAGGTTGATGCATAGCATTGCATAAGTTGGCAGCTGTCCCTGTTAGGCATCTTATGTCTGTTTTGGATCCTCGTGGTGTTCTCTAAAACTGAAGCCTGCTGAACCTCCTAAGCCTGCTATGGAGGGCTTCAGGGTCACCTTTCAACAACATCCAGTGGAGCTGGGGGATGAACAAATCCCATTTCCAGCTCTAGGAGAGATCCTGCTGAGACACATTTCATAGAATTCTACAGTGTGTCTCCAGCAGGATGGAACCTTTATTCAACAGAACAAAAAAAATCACCCATTAGCCAACAGTTCATTGACTCTTTTCCCTTACCTGTTTTCAGTTTCCCTTCCTTCACTGTGCTTTCTGGTTTATCTTCATAAAAGAATCTAACCTGGGCCCATGGGAACTCACATTGACTAAACCACCAATCAGAGAACATGAGTGGACTGAACCTAGACCCCCTCCATATAAGTAGCAGATAGGCAGCTCGGTCATCATGTGTGTCCCCTAACAATAAAAGTAAGGGCTGTCTCTGACTCTGCTACCTGCCACTGAGTCCCTTTCCCCTAGCTGGTCTGACTTGTCACTCCTGGGTGGGAGAGGAATATGCTTAAGCCCTGCTGTGACTTAAGATGCCAGGGTGGATTGGTACAACTTGGGGGTCACTTCTCTGGGAGGAAGGAGAGGGAGAATGGGAAGAAGGGTGTAGGGTGAGACTAGAGGAGAGGAGGGAGGGGGCTGAATCAGAGCATAAAGTGATTACATACACACATAACTGCATAAACAGATAGATAGATAGATAGATAGATAGATAGATAGATAGATAGATAGATAGATAGATAAATGGAAGAAAAAAAGCTACTTGCACCAAAAATCTGGTTTTAGGGTCTTCTTTTGGGTGAGCCCTGCTCAAACTGAAACGTGGCTTGACTTTCTTATTTTATTTTATTTTATTTTATTTTATTTTATTTTATTTTATTTTATTTTATTTTATTTTATAGCACTTATCATTCTCTAATATATGTGGTGTTTGAATGGGAATGACCCTCATAGGCTCATGTACTTGAATACTAGGTTCACAACTGGTAGCATCGTTTGGAGAGGTTGTAGAGTCGCATTCTTGCTGGAGAAAGCAGCCCAGTCTCTGGGTCACTGTGGGGGCCCTGAGGGTTTATGGTCTCACTCCACCTCCAGCTTCCATTCTCCTTCATTTCGCAGTTGAAAACGTGATTGCTCAGCTTTCTGCTCTGACCACCTGCCCCTGGATCTTCCCCAGCACTCTGGACCCTCCCTTGGAACTGTAAGACAAAATAAATAGTTTCTTTGGCAAGTTGATTTTAATCATGGGTGTTTTATAACAGCAACAAAAAAATAACTAACATACATACTGAGCTAATTTCTTTCTTTTCTTATTGCTTATAGATCTCCTTCAAGATGTAAGCCTTATTCTGATACTGTGACATAATAAGAAAATATGTACTTACTTTTTATCCTGCATTTCTGATATGAGGGTTTCAAAGCCAGTGTAGAGTTCTGCAAAGACAGACTTAGTGAAGCGCCTGAGCTTTAGGATCAGGAAGTCTTTCTATCTCTGTCTAGTATTAGCCATGGGTCTGAAAGCAAATTCCCTGTGAGTAGGAGATGTTACATCTACCAAGGATGGGAACTAGAATCTTGGTCCACAGTAAAATCATTGTTTCTCTAGGCCATGAGAGGTAGGCAGCCAATATATCTTCCGGGAAGTTCCTCTACCCTACCTCATAGTATCCTTCCAACCAGTTTCACCCTCCTGATAAAATAAGACTAGTTGGCCAATGGTGTGTGACATGGCTCTCACATCTTGTCTTGATGTCCAATTGCATCTCTAAGCAGTGATTCTGATGTCTGTTCCCTCCATTCATCAAGTCTACACACATTCTCATGCATACACTCATTAACACTGTACTTAGTTGTCAGGACAGATAATCCACACAGTCTTCTGAAAGCATAGACACTGAGCATGAACACCAAGGATGGACACTTGATGGCAAACGGGGGAGTTTGCCTTTGTTTACCTGTTGGCTGTAGAGCCTCTTGCCTCTACACTGATGCTGAGTTAAAGAGCTGGTGGATGATTGCAAGCCTGTGCTGGCTCCCTCTGGCACCAGAAAGAATATATAATTCCATCGTACCACATGATACGGTATGGAACTAGTGACAGTTTTCCTAAGAATTTGGACAGTTTGATAAAATATACACCACTCTCAAAAACCCTCTCCATCTCCTCAGTACAGAGATGTCAGTTTGGAGAGAGCAAATCTGGTTTTGTAACGTTATAACTAAGAAATTCTGTCCAAAAGTCTTTTTTGTTGCAGCTTCCTGGAAAAGATGAAACACGGGTGTCCTTTCAAGAAGAAAAAATTGTGTTCTTTTCTCTCTTGCCTGTCAGGTGCTTCTCCAAGTGCAGAAGACTGCAGCCATCTCTCTTCAACTTTTTATTCACTCTATCTCCAGGGATCCTAAATTGACACAGGATTCTCTTTATCAGAATTACAATTATCTGCCTGAACTTGAAATTCAGGTGACCCCACGTCTCTGACTGAGAATATCACCCATTCTGATTGGATGCTCTGACTTGAGAAGCTAAGAGATGGCCTCTCAGTTCTCAAAGCAGGTTCCATTAAAATAGGCACAAGGGCAACTGATAGAGAACAGGTATCCAGGATCCAAGGATGTTTACGATGACCTGAATCAAAGGCTGTGGATGAGATAGAGGCTATACTGACAAGAGTCAAGGTTCCAGTCCCTGGTGGTGGTGGGGGGACACCAAACCTGAGGACTGAAGTGGAATGATGGGATGAGAAATTCAAGATCACTACCCTCAGTGAAGCCAGGCTGAGGCATGAGACCCTGCTTCAATGGATGGGTGGATGGATGCATGGATGGATGGACAACAGATAAACATATAGCAGTGAACTAGACCATGCAGAAGGCAAACAAGGCAAATGAGAGATGAGTAAGCTACAGACTTTCTTTCTGGTGGAGTGCATTGAGGCAGAATGAAGAAAGCAGTGTCGAAGCACTAAGACAGAATTTAACTTACCAAGAGGTGTTTCTTCAATCCCTGATATGTTAAATCATAATTGCGCTTCCCTGTGTTCTTCTACCAAGGCCAGGCAGGCACCATTAGCAGGTAAAAGGTGACGTGTGAAATCCCATGGTGTGAACTGATTAAGTTACAGGAAGAGTTAAAGTCCCCGAGGGTTTGAAGATTCTGCAAGCAAGCAGGGCTTGAACCTTAGACACTGATGAGTGAAATTTGAGCTATTCTTCTAGCCAAGGAGTCAGAAATAAATGCTCACAAATTCTGTAAGCCGCAGCCCCAGAAAGGTAGCGGACCGAGTGTGACTCTAGGAAGTTATTTTAATTACTGTGGCAGGTAGGACACTGGTCTTCAGGTACTGTAACATGACTGGGAAGCCGAAAGTTCAAGAAGGCATTGGTAGGGCAAGGGCATAAGCTCACATGTTTGAACACATGGTCCTCCCTGGTAGAGGTATTCTGGGAGACTATGGAAGCTCTGGGGATGGAGCTGAGATGGTGGACAGAGTGGTAAGTCAGTAGCACCGCACCTGATTCTGGACCAAGCTCTTTGTTTCTTGATCTACCAGTGTGTGAACAAGCTGTGACACAAGCTCCCACTGTCATTGATAGTGCTACCCCAGTGGCCATGCACCCCCATGATGGACTGTTCCCTTTGGAACTGTGAGCCAAAACAAATGCTTCCTTCTTTGTTTTCTTGCTAAATGTTTTACCATATCCATGACAAAAAGTAACCTCAAGGCTATGCTAGCAGCAAAGTCTGTTGTGAATTATGTCTTGCTGAGAACTCTGGGACCTATACACAGACTCTTACTAAAGCTCTCTAACTGACCATGCTTTCACAATCAAATGTTTCCAAAGAACCTATCATGTCTGGAATAAAGCCTAAATATGGAAGCATAATCCTTTGACTTTGAGGAATAGACAGCACCACATTTCAAAAAAATGGCAGAAGTAGCAAAGCCTGGTACAGTTTCTTCCTTCCTTCATGCCTGTGGCAAACCTGAGAGGAGCACTTGTCAGTAAACAAGGCAGATAAGGCTTTCCTCTCTGGGATGTGATGGGTAATTCTCATTGGCAACTCAAATGGACTCAGAATTACTATGGAAGCATAGCCCTGGCTGTCCCTGTGAAGGAATTTTCAGAAAAACTTAACTAAGGAGGGAAAACGCAATACTGGGGTGTCCTTGCTTCTGGACTGTGGATGCCATGTGACCTGCCACCATGTTCCTGCCACCGCACCTTCCCTCTCGAATGCTGTACCATCAAACTGTGAGCCAAGTGATTCCTTCCTTACATGAGTTGCTTTTGTCATCTGTCATGGCATAGGAACAAGAAAAGTAACTCAAAGTCTGAGAAGTTCACAGCCTTAAAGTTAGAGGGATTTGAAATGCTTAAAGGGAGAGGAGGGCAGCATGGTAGAGCCTCCTGTAGTACCACCGGCAAACCCGGAGGCAGAGGGCATGGAAGGCAAGGGAATAGTTGCACACCCAGAGACATACCTACAGGATCATCTGAGGACACACTAGCTCTGTTGTTAGGAGGGTGAGCCAAAAGGGCAGGTAAAACTGGTCCAACCTCTTATCTCCTTTGTCTCCTTTCTACCTCCTTTGAGAGAATGGCTTCTTTCTTACAGATTCAAATTTCCAGCTTGGTTTTTTTACCTTCCTTATCGTATCTATCTGATTTATGCTAACTGCTTACAGCAAACCATTGGCATTCAAGATGCAACCAGACATACTGGAAATAGCCCATCCTGGAACTGGCTGACCTAGACAGAGTCTTTGAGTCTGGGAGCATGAAAATGAGGGGAGGGCTGCTCACTCCAGCACTAGAACCCAAAGCAGGTGCAGCAGCCAGGAACTTCCTCAGCCAGACAATTGCCAGGGATGACTCAACTCCATTAGGGTGCACTGATTAACCCAACACTGGCATGCCAGGTGCACCACTAGACATATTAGTTGGGAAATCAGGGCTCCAGCATCTATCTCTGCCAAAGTACCAACAAAGAGACAAACAGAATAATACTAATAGAACTGTTCCAGTCTCTACACTTTTTGCATGGGAAGGGACAAAAGGAAAGCCAATACTTTCATCAACCTAGAGAAGCCAGGAATGAAAATGAAAACTAAGCGATCCGGGTCATGGTAATATCTGCACTTAGTGAGTCTGCAGCCATCTGCCTACACAATGCACCATGTGACCACTGAGCCAGGCCATCTTCTAAGTGCAGCTGGGGTGATCTGTGCTGGGTTCCTTACGTGCTTGACTCCAAGGTCAGCTAGAGTCAGCTAGACAGTTAAAACCTAGAGAAAATCAGAAGGGGCTGGAGAAATGGCTCAGTGGATAGCATGCTTGCCATGTAAGTATGAGGACTTGATTTTGGTCTCCCCAGAACCCACAAAAAGGGCAAAATGTGGTTGTGCAAACCTGTAATTGCAGAGCTCAGGGTGGCTAAGCTAGGAAAATCCATGGTTCTTGTCTAGTAAGACAGCCTAGCCAAAACAGAGAGTTCCAGGTACAGTCAGAAGCTGTGTCTTGAAAGATAATGTGGACAGTGACTAAGACACCTAATATCGACCTCTAGCTTGCATACACACACTTACACACATACATGCACACTGGCAATACACAAGTGCATCTCATACTCTGTACATATGTACACACAAAAAGATGGGTTTTCCGAAGAGCTGTAAAACATTTTAAAATATTGGAATGAAAGTTCCCTATCTTGAGGAAATTTAAGGCATGTTTGAAAATTTTAGTATTGCAACTGATTCTTAGGGGACTTGTGTTATTCCCAAGTGCCCTCTGGGTTTCAAACTAGAGTAATCCAGGAATGAAGTAAAAACCTTCATACTCTTCCTCTCTTTAGAAGACAAAAGAAAAATAAAATAGATCCCCCTAAATACTGAGCATCTGTTGTTATAACATTCATGGTTCTGACAAACCACCTGAAAAGCAGCAGCAACAAAGCTGAGTTGAGCAGTACTCTCCTCCCTCTGTACCGTGCACGTCGGGGTCTCAGCTCTGGGAAATTTTCACTAACCATTTGCCAATGGCAATCTCACACCACCAACTGCTTTTTTTCCATGTTGACTGCTATTACACACACAGAGACACACACACATACACACATCTTCTAAAGAAATCCAGACTTTAAAACGTTGGCCATTTATAACAACAAATCATAAGAAAAAGAGATCCCAGGGGCAGGGGCAGGATGGCTAGTGACTAACATCAGAATGCCTATTTCCCAGTTGCTGAATCCTGGCCTTTGGCATGGTATAGGCTTAAGAAAAGGGGATTTGAAAGTATTGGGAAATAATTAAGATATATCCATGCTTTTATTTATTTCTTCTTCCAATCAAAACTTCATCATACTGGATGCCGTACCTACTCAAGTTTGAATGTAAGATGCCTTCTAGCCCAAGCTCGTGTTTTGAACACCTGGACCCTGTTTTGGTGAAACTGCTATGGAGCCATTGGAATGTGGTGCCTCATTGGTAAGCACAGAATGCTTAAGGAAGGGCCCTGAGGGTTACAGCCTGACCATGCTTCTGGTCCTGACTCTGCTTCCTACCATGTCCTCCTTGTATCTCAACCCGTGTCCCGGAATAAAGCAGTCCTCCTTTAAACTGTTTTTCTGAGGTTATTTTGTCATAACAAAATAGAAACTGACAAGCATCCCCTGCTCTTTGTCCTGTTAGTAAGCAATGAGGCCAACAAGTTATTCATATTGTACATCAAGAAATATAAAGCTGAGATAAGGAAAGGGCCAGCCAACCCTCCACATGCCAAATGCTGTGCTAAGTTATCCTAAGGAATGCTCTAGGCCCTCCAAGGTGGCTGTTTCCTCCATATTGAAGCATTCTGTCCTACAGTGAACAGAGTCTCGTAACACTGGGAAATCTAACAGAACTTACATGACTTAAGATGGCAGAAAGTTAGGAGACTCACAAAGCCATTCCCAGCACTATATAATAGTAAGCAAGCGCTGGAGCTGACGAGGCTTTCTCTGCCGTCTGGGCGGGGGCCTCCTGGAATACAGTGTTCACAAGTTGTCAGCCATGCTATGTAGGGCTTTTTAGTGATGAAGCTGCCTTTACTTCATTCTCCATGCTCTTATAAACAACCATTTACCCTTGTTCCTGTGAGTGACCCCAGTGAACTCATTGCTTCACAGAGCTGGACAGGTGGAACTATTTGCTTTGTCACTGGTGACCCCTGAGGGATAAATAGGCACTTGTTCACACCTCTCAGTAACAGTTATGCAATGGTTCCCTCATCCAGGCTCCTGGTTTTATCATTAAAAACACTAAAATGTGTAACACCAAGAGAGTTTTCCAGTGTTTTGAGGCAGTTGGTGTGTCAAACCAGCACCAGGGAGAATTTCTTTATTTGTCACATTTTAATAGTCTCTCAGTTTAGAGATCAGAGTGTTTGGGGAAAGTTAAGCAATGAAGAGGAGAGCTTTCCAGAACTTTAAAAATTATATCATGTAAGGAGCATCCCCAATAGCACAAAAACGGTGAACATCTAACCAATAATGAGTCGGTGCAGTAGTGATCAGATCTAGCCCAGATATGTAAGAAAACACCAGAAGCTTGCTGCAGCTGTGGATCACTGGTTAGTCTAAGAGCATCAGGCATTTGACTTTCCATAGCATTTTTTTTCTATCTAGGGTTAATACTTGTATATTTGATTTTGAATACAGGGAACAAGATCCATCTTCTGAGAGTAAGCAGTCAGTGATGTTAGGCATCTCTAAAAGCTTGGTTGAGTTCAGCTTGTCTAGTCTACAGCTTCCTGGGAGGTAGTATCTTACTACAATAGAACATCCATAAGGAAAGCTATCTTAGCTACTTTCTTCTTGCAGAAATAAAGTACCATGGCAAAAGCAGCCATGGTAATAGAGGGGGCGGGGAAATCTACTTGGCTTACAGTTGCAAAAGGATGAAGTCCTTCATGGTGAAGAAGACACAGCAGCAAACAGGGAAGACATGGTGGTAGGAGCGTGAGGCTGGCCGCTGACATCTGATTGGATCCCAGGAAGCAGAAGTAAACAGGAAGTGGACCAGGCCGTAAAGCCTGAAGGCTCTCCTTCAGTGAGATCCCACCTCCTAAAGGATCTCCAAATTTCCCCATGCCAACAGCTGTTGTTGGGCATTTTGGTAGTGATGCTGCCTTCAAGTGTTCAAATGTGAGCCCATTCAAACTACAGCAGTTAACTCAAGTTTGGAAAATTGCTGAGGCTTTGCAGGGCATTGGGCAGCCAGGCCCTTCCCCATATGTTTGAGGGTAGTCCACTAGGCAGAATAGGCTCACAGTGGGTGGCATGGTTTTGGACCTCCACAAAGGGCAAAAGGGAATTAGGTCTGACTAACTAGACACATCCTCCCTGTAGAGAGATAAACTGCTTAAAATACAGCTTGTAAGGCCCCAGCTAGACTAATCCTGGACTCTTTCTTTAAGAATACTGCATAAGATCTTCAAGGTCTTACACACACGATATTTGCTTAGCTAGTTTAGCTGCTTTTGTATCACTGTGATAAGACACCATGACCAAGGCAACTTGTAAAAGAAAGTTTATAGTTCCCAAGAATTAGAGTCCATGACCAATCATGATGGGGAGCAAGGAACGGCACTGAAGCAATAGCTGAGAGCTCACACCTTTAGATACAACCATGAGCAGTGGGGGGGGTGTGAAGATCAGGAATGACAGGGCCTTTTGAAACCTCAAAGTCCACCCCCCCAGTGGCATACCTCCTCCAACAAGGCCACACCCCCCTAATCCTTCCCATATAGTTCCACCAACTGGAGCACAAACATTCAAATCTTATGGGGGTCATTCTCATTCAAATCACAAGTTAGTTCCTGTTGTTTTCACTGAGAGTCTGGAAAAAAGATGGCCTGAATGTGGGGTGCCACCCCAGGAACACCCAGGGCAGGAGATTTTTTTTTTCCTTAGTACTGATTCACAAGTTCTTCTGAGTCTTTGTGTGTGCTGGGTCTACTGGGCAAAAAGAAAGATGTCCAGAGATAGAATCTATATGAAGTTATTGGTATAGACATTCTCTTCCAAAATAACTATAAAATGTACTAACCTTAAGCCAACGAAGACACAAATTCAAAGTTAAGGGGCATATGCCAGATGACTTTTTTTTCAATATTTTATTTCTGACCTAGTCTCTTTCTTTTTTTCTTGTTTATTTGTTTCTTCCTTCTTCTTTTTTCTTCCTTTGCTATGATAAAAGACTCCTACATATGCAGCTTTAATGGAAAAACAGTTAATTCAGCTAACAATTCCAGGTTACAGCCCATCACTGTGAGGAAATCAGACTTAAAGCTAGTAGTCAAATCCAGAGTTAAGAGCAGAGACAGAAATGAAAGCATGCATGCACACTCCTCAGCTCACCTTCTCTAGTCTCATATAACCAAAACTCAAATCTAGGGAATGGTGCTGCCCATAGTTGGCAGGTCTTCCTGCATCAGTCACCATAATCGAGATTGTCTCCCAAAGACGTGCTAACCAGCCAGCCTTACCCGAAGCATCTCCCATCTAGGCTTTCTCCTCAGCTGTCTCACACTGGCAACTGAATTAACCATCACACTTCCTTTCTCTCTTGTAAATATTTGTAGGATCACAATACCAAATTTACATTGTAGAGGCAGGATTTGTGACTCCTTTAGTTCTATTTATTTATAATTCTTAAGATAATGATGCCATTAATCAAATGCATACTAAACACTCTCATACATTTAGAAATAATTTTAGCAAAACTCTTAAAATGAATACTATCTCCATTCCTCAGGTAAGGAGACTGAGATTCTAGAATATTAATTGAAATCAAGCAACCAGTCAATAACATGGTCAGAATCTGAAATAAGGCCCCTCTGGGCATATGCTCATGAAATTATGTGAATTTTGCTGCAGTCCCACAGCATTTAGCACGAACCAGCAAGCAATTGTTAACCTGAGTTGAAAAATCAGAGCTATTTAATAAATAGGAGAAAAGTGCAAGCATAAAGCCATCAGTTTCTAAAATACTATAAATTTACTTCTTGTTATTTCTGGTGTGTTTATCTTATTTCTTCAGTCAAAGGAAAAATACCTGGACCCTGAATACTGGCATACACAATACAGTATCAAGAGGGAGTGTTGCAAACATAGTAATTATTATGAAAATTTTTATTTATTGACAGGCCCTAAAGGCGGCTGGCATTTCCACCATTTAATGCTGTTCATCATTTTTGCAGTGACTGTTACTCTGGCCAGTGATAGAGTACCATCAGTAGGTAAATGCAGAAAAAAGAATTCAGAGTTCTGCCTGGTCTCCTCTGTCACTAACGAGGATGGTCCCAACCTCCTCAAGTCATACAATTAGTGGAGTTTTCAACATATTTCACATCTTTGGGCAGCTAAAGTCTTTGTCTCTTCCCATGCCTGCCAAAGCCTGTACCTAAGCTGCAGGTGATTGTTTCTCTTGCTGCATGTGGTACAGATATTGCTGACTTCATCAGCAACCGAGGCACAGGTCACAACAGGCATCACGGCTCTGAACTTGGCATCCGTGTAGCACTGAAGATGTCACAGTGTTCAGGTATTCCAGCTTCCTGACTTGAGGGACTTAACAACTGAGTCAAGCAGTAGAGGAGAGGCCTCTGGTGAAGGCAGGGGATAGAAGAAGGAGGGGAAGAATCTGGTCTGGGGATACTGGGGAATTTCTGTCTCTTGTCCACCTTACTGTCACCTACACAGTCAGTCTCCCCCATCCTGGTCTCCTCATAATGCCACCTTGTATCAAATGACTAAAATGCCAGGCGGGAGAGCAGTGAGGTAAAGGTTGAGAAGTAACCTTGACATTAACGGGTTCCCCTCCAGCATGCTACTTCTGCACTAAAGTGAAGAGAGGCTAGGAGACAAACTCTACTCAGACAGAAGGAAGAGGAGAGGGAACAGAGGGGATGTGGAAGAGGAAGAAGTAAAGAGGGATGGGGGCAGAGAAGATAAAAAAAATGAAGTCTGAGTTCCTCTTTGAACACAGATTCTGTGTCAATGACCCCAGGGTAAGATTGGCAAGGCCAAGGATGTGATCCCAAAGGCCATGTCCCTGTAATCTAGTGTAAAAAGGCTCTGACACCTGGCTTCTATTTAGCCTCCCTGTAACCAGCTTGAGAGGCCACTCCAGGTCTGTGAACTTTGGTGTCCATTTATTACATGAGATGGGAAAGCTAAGTTTTATAAGGTTTCATGAAAAATAAAGCGTCTATTTACAGATTTATTTACAAATCTAAACTGCCTTTGCAGAAGCAAGGATAGAAGATAGACAATGTCCTGTGTTAAACCCTCTAGCCACCATCACACAGGGACATAAAAGGACTCCAATGAGGAAGTTGAAAGCTTTTAGTCCTATGACAGTCTCCCAGGTCCATCCTCTATGGTCAATGACCTGGGTCTTATACTCAGTGGAGGACTATTGTCCTTTAAAGATGGTGTTCTGAGAAGCCTGTTTTCCTGGCTTGGCCAATTAGAAACCATCCTGGCAGAGAAGGAAGTGAGGAAATGGACCAGATGGGCAAACATGTCTGTGTCTGAGATACTGGACGAGGCAGCTCCAGTCCTGCCCTGTGGACCCATCTTCCAGACTGCACACTGGACAAGGCCTGCTCTTCTTTGATGATATTAATGATGTTATTTAAGGGGTGATGTGTGAGTATCTTATGGGGATGAATAAGCTGAGCTAAGAAGAACAGCATCTGCCAAGTGGATGTGCCCTTTGTGAGCAGTGAACTGTCGCAGTGACATTTAAATAATGCCCTAAAGGACACATGGGATATTTGCTGGATACCTGAACTTTGTGTCTGTTTTCCCTGACAGAGTTTTGTTTTGTTTTGTTTTGTTTTTTTCTCATGAAAGACAGCTTTGGGGTATGATGTAAAGAGTAAGGCAGAAGACACAACAGGATTAATCAGAAGCACCTAGGAAGATAATCATAACGAGACTAGAAAGGGGGACACTCTTAAGGTTTGGCTGGAGGAAACAGGTGTATCCTGGGGAAATAGGACAGCCTTCAACTTCTACAGTACAGGCCTGCTCATTGTTAATTTCAAAAGTGATAGGGGGAACCATGAAGGTTGTGGTTAATGACATAACCCTTTGTCTAAAGTTCAGATATGTTAGGCGTTATCTAATCCAGTTCTCTTTCCCTGGTTACTGGACTGAATACCACTTTCTGTCTTGTTAAGTGTATGTACGGTGCCCTTGGCTTCTCGGCATAGCATCTCCTTCCATGCTCGTGAGTGTAGCTGTATCATCCAACACTGCATAGATATTCTCACTCTCATAAAGGCTAACACTGTTAGCTTGGTGCAGTGGTGTATACCTGTAATTCAAGCACTCAGGGGAGCAAAAACAGGCAGATCTGTGCATTTGAGGCCAGCATGGGTCTACAAAGTGAGTCCAGGACAGCCAAGGCTACACAGAGAAACCTTGTCTCGAAACCCTACCCCCGCAAAAATGTGTAACACTGTTCTGCAATGGATTTACCAGAGATGAAACTTAGAGGGCCTGTCCTGTCCACCCGTTCAGTCACAGGCCAGAAACTGTGCTCCCTCATCACCAATGGCTTAGCAGAGACAGTGTAGTGGTTTAGAGACAGTGACCCCTCGGTCTGTTTAAGTGGTCTGCAGACGGAAAGCACAGAGAGCTCAAGAAATGAAGAAATGTAGAAGACCAGACGGAATACCTTGGAGAGAGGTGCATCGGCTAGAGGATACTCCGAACCTGTTAGCAGGGTGGTGTGACCTCCAAGCCATCTGTCCTCAGCACTCTCTCAGGAGAAATAGGGAAAACAGCTGATGAGCTTGCCAAGGACTGCTAAACCTCACTCACAACTGAATCAATGCAAATTAAAAGGATGACATACTTTTTTTAAAAAACCTATCACAGGGACAAAACTCTCACTTGAGAATGCTCACTGCTGGCGAGGATGTTGGCCAAGAGTCATTTTCATACACTTTCCATGAAGTCTAACTTAATGCAAACTTCTGGAAGATGAGTCAGTGTTAGCGGATACAATTAAACAGGCATGTGCCTGCACACCTAGTGCCCTGCTTGCCAGTAACTGCCTTATAGTACAGTTGTGGTCGCAAGAGTTTGTCTACATGTGTGTGTTGGGATATTCTTGGCCATGGTTCATACAAGAACAATAGTAGAAGCAAAAGGAACATCTGACAATATGGAACTTGTTAACCAAATTGTAATAGTGGAAGCAGACAGGGTATTTGCCCAACACTGAACATAACTTTAGTCCCACCTGACAATCTTTATAGAAAGCTCTATAAATAGTTTCTCTCTCTCACACACACACACATACGAGAGAGAAAGAGAGAAACAACAAGTATTTAAAAAGTAAGAAGATACGCAGCACCTATTAAGGTAAAATTCACAATGTCTGACATTTATTCAAACAGTGCAGAAGACTGTGTTTGTGGTATAGTGGTGAGACAGTTGCTGAGTATCGGGCATACAAGATGCAGGAGAATATAATTCATGAGAAAAAAATCAACCGATCATGACAGACGCATAGCTGAAAGAGACATGAGAACGAGCAACACACAGCTGTCAAGCAGTGGCTATACCTGCATCTGTGAAGAGAGGTGTTAGCCATAACCACAACCCAAGACAGAACCAAATGTAGACGGGGTCGGCCAGAGTGATGGGACTTCACACACACAGCACATGGGAATGTGAACCTGTGTGCTACTGTGGCCAGTTACTTGGCAGTGCCCTCCAGGTTAGCACTGCTCACTACGTATCCCAGTTATTCTACTCAAAGGCATTTATGCGGGAACACAGGAAAAACGTGTCCCTAAGAACTGTTGTAGACATATGCGTGTAGTTGTTACTCTGCAACAGTAAAAACCTAGAGACAGCCCAGCATCTGTGGACATGGATGAATGATCTGGTGTCCATGCCATGGTGCGCTGCCAGCAGTACCAAGGAGTGTATATATTCCAACAACTCAAGACAATTACTCTGTGTAAAAAAAAAAACAAAACAAAACAAAAAAAAACAATCAAAAGAGAAAAAGAAACATACTGGGGGCTCTTGTAAAGGATCTGGGTTCGATTCCCAGCACCCACGTGGTAACTCTAGTTTCAGGGTGACCTTCGCAGGAGCCAGGCACATGTGTACATACATACATTCAGGCAGCATGCCCATACACATGGAATAAAATAAAAATACTAAGAAACTAAAAACTATACATTTTAATAATATTTATTCACTTATTGTGTGTGTGCAAGTGCTATGGTGTATGTGGAGATCAGGGGGCAACTTTTGAAAGTCCATTCTCCCCCTCTATAGCTTGTGGGTCCAGGGTGTTGAATACAGATTGAAATGCTTGGTGAAAGAGGCCTCTCCCTCATGGCTGTCTCTCTGTACCCATCTAGAGTATTATAAGAGGTATATCATACTGAGTGGGTGACAAGCAGAAGCTAATAATTACTAAACCAGGAACTAAGGCAGAAGCTGCAGAAGCTGCTTCTGTTCTTCAAGGAGGAACCTGGTATAAATACTCAAATGCAGAAGGGCCTTGTGGGTCTAGAGGTTTACATCAGTGAACCCAAGATTACAGCACATGCTTATGGCTGTTCCAGCTACAGTGTGGATGTAGCTAATTGGATATTGTCTTTGAATGCTGTATATTTTCATTTTCATGTCAAAAGTTGACAAATGGAACTCATATATGTCCATTTTGCTTTTTTGAGTGGGGAGGCTTTCTTATGTGGTAGTATACATTTTAGGACTATTGTATCACCTTGGAGTTGATTTCTTTATTGTTCCATATCACACCCCACTTTGTTCTTAGCAATTTCCTTTACTTTGATGTCTACGCTATCTGATATTAGTATAACCACTTTAAATTTTAATATTAGCAGCATGTATTATTTTCCATCCTTTCACTTTAAACCTTTCTATGCCCTTATGTGTAGTGTGTTTCTTGCAGACAGCACACAGTTGTTTAAAATATTTTTGTCAATTCTTGTTATCATTTAATCAGTATTTGGTATATTTATATTTAAATCAATATTTAAATTATTGGTAGTTTAGGGCTAAACTTTTTCTATTTTTAATTCTTCCCTGTCTCTTCATACCTATCAGGTTATTTGAATTTTTATTGGAAATACATATCCAATTCATGTAGGTTTTAAGTATATTATAAAATTATCTTGGCAGTTATTATAGATATCATTATTTATACATGTGATTCATCACAATTTTACCAGTATTTGTATTTTATCATTTTCCATAACATGTTTAAATTTTATATCCATGTAGGTAAATTTATTTTCCTCACATTTCTTAAAGTTTGTATTTATTTTTTAAAGTGTGTGTGTATGTGTGTGTGTACACGCACAAGAGCTCATGGAGGACCAAAGAGGATAGATGTCAGATTCTTTGGAGTTGGAGTTACAGTCAGTTGTGAGCCACCCAACACAGTTGCTAGTAACCAAACTTGGATTCACTGGAGGAGTAAGAAGCACTTTTAACCATGTGCTGTATCTCTAGCCCCTCTCTTCACATTTTAAATAGAATATTCTTACCTATTTCCTCAATGTGTTGGGCATTAAGACAGATGTTGATCTTTTATTTTGGTCATTAGCTGTGACTTGAGAAACTCATGAAGAGAGTGATGGTTTATGAGATTTGCCCCATATTTACCAATTCTATTCTTTTTCTTTCTGAAGTCTTGGGCCTTCTATCATCATTTCCTGTCTGGGATTAGAATTTCCTTTAGCCAATATTTAAATGACTGCTGGCAATACTTTTTCTTAGTTTTCCTTTGCCTTAGAATGACTTTTTAATATACCTAAGGAATAATTCTTCCAGATACAGTGTACAGGAATAGTGTCACAGTTATCCAGTCTGACTCAGTGACAGCAGTGAATTAAGAGCAATGAGCACAGCTTTGGAATCGAAGGCAACGGGTTTCAATCCTGAATCCTCCACCTTCTGGGCAGGTAACCTTGGAATAAGTCATTAGTGAAGCTGTGCAAAGAACTGGACTTTGAGGGGTAATCCCATTGCTGTTACTTAAGGGCTGTGTAAGTGTGAAAAAGTTATTAAGATCTCAGTGACTGAGAGCTCCTAGGAAGGGCCAAACATCAGTAAGTAGAAGGTGCACACAAAGCACCACTATAGTACGTTGCACAGACGTAAGCACTCGAGTGCTCCTAGCTCTCCCTCCACACTGTAGGCACATCCATAGACCCTGATGTTTACTCCTTAGGGGGTTGAAAGGCTATGATGTGATGGTGCATAAACACGGCTTGCAGTGACTGACACATGAAAAGCATTCAAAGAGCGTTTTCTTCCCCTCCCCCACTTCTTTTCTGTTTAAATGTGTGAACTAGAAACAGAAAGGTCTGTTTCACAGAGCCACTATAAGGACGGGATGTAACTATACACAAGGGCTTCTGCTGTTTGAGGCAAGCTGTCCAAGCTGTTATCTTAGGGCACTAGGCCTGCCCCCACCACACCCTTGTTTGCACAAGCTTTTCAGAACACCTGATAAATTGTTATAATGATAAATAGCCTCTGGGAGCTGGAAGCAGAAACAAATAAGCCTGGGAACCAGAACACAAAATGAGTAAGTATTTAAATGCAGCCCACACTTGTTGATGAACATCTCTGCTCTAGAAATCCTCATTCGTTTGTTCATTGCAAGAAATGTTTGTAGGAAGATGTGGATCTTTAGAGACCGGTAGAGGAGGAATCAAAACTGAGCAGGGGCCTCCTGAGTCTCCTCTGACACAGCCACTCCTCACCCTGAAGCACTGAGGTTTGGCCCACACTCTCTGGTAACTCTGAACATCTTACCATATGACAGGACAGCTGTCCTGGTGAAAGGAACCTAGGATATACATGGTCATGTCCATTCTTGTCCTTGTAAAAAGTATAAGCAGTGATGAAGTGACAGACAGTCATCACAGAAGAGCAGAGCCATTGAAGCAGGAGGACATGATCCCAGCTACAAACCAGGTGATGGAGGGGGGAAGTGGTTCATTGCTGAGATAGCACTGTGGACAGAGACTTGGAGAAGATGCTTACCTAGTTCTGTGGTATTTTGTTTGCTTCTGGCTGACCAATGTGTATCAGGACTGGAATTTTCTGAGGACCTTGGCCTCCATCATTAGTTGGTTAGATGTATGGCCACCCTGCCTTTGAAAGGACTTTATGTATTTATAAGTAGCTAACCAATTTTGATTGGGCACCCACAGTGACCTGGTTTTCATGATTTATGCTGCTAAGAGGAGGGATTTAGGAAAATTCAAGTATTTCCTTTTAACAAGTACAATGTCTCGAGGGAATTACCCTTACCTGTGGCAAGGTAGTCAACTTGGGCTTTCCCCAGTGCAATGAATAAGCTCACAGGACATTCCAAGTAAGTCTGCACAATAGAGGACAGAAAGCATATTCCCAGAAAGATTACAAATCTGGGGCCCCAAAAAGCAGGAATATTTTATAAGTGCTTTGGAAGTGACAGGTGGACCAGACAGAAGCATGAGGGTAGGAGAATGGGTGCAAAATGGCCCACTGCAGGGACTTATGGGTATCTCACTAAGGATTTGGGATCATCAGTCCTTATCAGAGAAGAGCACTGAAGTGTTCAGAATGGGGGAGTGGCCAATTCAAGCCCAGTGTTAGAAAAATCCCTCTACAGGGACCAATTACGAAGATGGAAGCTGAAGAAAAAGTGAGAAGTGCTGCTTAAGCAGCTGTTACAGTTATTTCAAGAGGAGGCCTGAATCCTTACAGTGTCAGGAAGGATGGGGTGGATCCAACAGAAATACCAGATGCTAGCAGTTAAGGCTCAGATAAGAGAACAAAGCTGCCGATACAGACTTAGAGGTAGGCAGCCAACAGCAGAATGGAAATGATTGGATAGAAGTATAGAAGTCAATTGAGTGGGCTAGGTTGTGTAAGGAGTTCTTAGATCAATCATTAGCATTGCCTTTCTTCCCAGGGGATATGGACAAGGTAGCTGTTCTTCCCAAATCTCTGTTTGTTCTTCCATAAAACAAAGGTCAAAGAACACACCTCAAAGGGAGGTCGTGAGGGTTAGGTAAAAAAAATAAATATGAAATATCTAGCTGAGTGGTGGGTCCATTGTGGAAGCTCAGTAGCTGGGAATTCCCTTTGCCCTCTTTCCACACCAGCCCAGGAAGGAGCAGGCACACAGCTCCACTGTAGTGTTCCCTCACTTGTCACTCACCATGGTTAGAGTCTATGTAGAGGGGTGATACATTTGTGTACCAGCCTCTCATTCTGTAATGGTCAATCAAACAGCACCTGTTTTTTCACTGAAGTGTAAGGCCGTTGGGGATATAAACTTCAGGGTGGGGGAAAATGCCTCCAAAATGGTTGCTAAAATTTCTTTTTGACATTTATGTTGAAAATGCTCTACCTCAGATTTCTGGAGAAGATAAACAAACCTGAACATGCAATAAGGTGTTCATGGGCACTGGAATATATGTTTCTCATGAGCTAGCAGAAATGTCCATTAAGCAGAACGTAAAACAGTCTTTTGATTAAAGCCTTACAGTTAGAATAGAAGAAAGCAACTGCACAATGGATACCAATTACAGTTAATTTCAATTAAAAAAACAATTTGAACAGGGGTAGAATGATGCAAAAAATGTGAGTGAACCATCTGAAACATGTGGTAAAGGCATGGTTATCTTACCCCTGAGCGTATAGAGATCACGGAGTCTTTGATGGGGACAGACAAATGCAGTTCCCTCAGCTTTTCCTCTCAGTGAAAAGAAATGAGGGAGCAGGTGTTTGGGGTAGAGAACACTTGATCTTCCAGAGAAAGGTTCTGCACAGAAGACAAGCCTTCAAAGAACGCTGATGATAATCCAAGATGTCTAGAGTTAACACACTTGACCAAAGGCTACCTCATCTGTTCCATTCTTCTCTCAGTGGCTTCATTGCCTTCAAGCTGCCAAGTGCTGAGCTGTAATGATGAAGATTTCTCAGTCTTCCTCAATTCCTGTCTTCATCGCCTGACCTGACGCACAGGGCTCTCTCTCCTGAATGTTTGGAAAAGCCATTGTTTCCTGCCTGTTTCTGCTTTCTACACCTACTCTCGGGAAAAGCTTTCCTGATATTCTGTGAGTCTAACACTGCACTACCCTGGCTCGTTTTTGGCCTCCCAAGTTCTACAGAAGAAAAGTTTAAATTCTTCAACTGAGACTATATCCACTGGCTTTGATCTGCACACCTACTGCTAAGGTTCTTTGTTGTCTAGTGTTTAGATCATATGACTTTCGCTGTTTCCTGACTGAGACCTTCCCCTTTAATGACATCTGAGTAACAACACCTGCGTTTGTCCTCTGGACTATGTGTGCACATGTACCTGGACACACCTATATCTGCACACACACACACATGTACACCACACACTCCATAAACATAAATACAAACAAATCTTTTTCTTTGTACCACCATGTCACTTTTTCCTCAGTTTCATGTAGTGGGCAGGCACTGGCATCCCTCTGTACTCCTAAAGGAGTAGAAATGCCACACAAGACCCCAGGCAGGTTGCTGGCCTAGCAGCGGCAATCTGACTAAGCTGGGCAGGGTTCAGATCCCAAGAAAGGAGCCAAAAGCTTTGTTGAGGGCTGTGATATGGCACAGCTAAAACTATGTCAGAGCAGGTTAGTATTTTTATTTTAATTTCCTGCTCTGTGAGGACTTTTTTTGTAGACTGTAACATGTAAAGCGTTGTGTGAAATATTTACACTTCAATTCAAATTTATTCCATTCATTGAAAGGGAGCAGAGGTAGAGATTAAGAACATGGGCTTCGAGTTGGAATCCCAGCTTTATCATTCCTGGTGGTGTGACCTTAGCCAAGGAACTTAAACTCTGTTCTTCGATTTTGTCTTCTATAAAATCAGGCTATTACTACTTCCCAATTCATAAAATTGAGGTGAGAGTTCAATTAGTTATTCACAGCATTTAGAACATTGTCTGGAACAATGTGAGCACCAATAAGTGCTGGCTACTTTTAGCGCTTCATGCATTTTCATAATTTTGTTAATCTTCACCGTGGTACCTAAGGTGGGACAAGGGAGATGAGGAACTTTGACGACCTCAGAAGCTCATGGTTGTGATAGCTGTGCAGGGTTGGGAGCTAGAGGCATCAGTTCACACCCCTTAGAGCAGAAGATGCTCTATCACTGCCTTCAACAGAACTCCCTGCTGTCTGCATAAGCTGAAGAAAGTGGCCATGCTTCTCCGCTTCATCCAAGACCCACCTGTCCCCTGCTGTAAGGGGACCCTGCAGTGCCACGCAATGCCAGCCTCGAGATGGTTGTTATCAGTAAGCACTACAGTTTCCTCTCAAATTCTGCCAGTTCTAAGCCCTGCTGACTGGTGGGATGGACCATTTGGCTGGTGGAGACATCAATCACCTGAACCTTCCCATAAATTCTTTATGTATGTGTTTTCGTGCATGTGTGCATGTGCAAATCACTTGTGGAAGCCAGAGGCTGATGCACTAATCACCTGCCACCTTATTTCTCGAAACATGATCTCTCACTGAAACCATGGCTTAAGGATTTGGTTGCACCCCCTCACCCAAGAGCCTTCCATCTCAGCTTCCCCGGTGCTAGGATCACCTGAGTCACCTCTGTCTTTCGGAATGGATGCTGACAATCTGTCTTCTGGTCCTGGTGCCTAAGCAGTAGTTTACCAACTGGCCCATCTCATGGGATGTGTTCTGAGCACCATAAATTATGGGAACAAAAACTCAGACCCTGCGCTGCTACCCAGCGATTTCCAGGGCGGGTTCCCTCCAAGCTCCTACCACGCTTGGAGTCACAGCTTCCTTTCAGTTCTCTGCATCAAAACAGTACAACGTGCTTGGCACTGGAGTAGAAACTCAATCTTCTGTTTGGTTCACCTTGGCTAGCTCCAGCCATAAAACCAAAGCAAATTAAACTGGTTTAGCCTAGTCATGTGGACAGACCTGTCAGGCAGCCTGGCTCTAGACTGATCACTTGGGGACAGGTAGTCATTTTGTGTCTGAGGCAGTTCCCATCAAGACTGGGAGGGGTGCTCCCAGGAGTGGAGAACCCATCAGGTGTGAAATATGTTCTGATATCAGAAGATTTCACTCAAATGGTTTTTTATTTTGCTGGCATTCAACTAGAAAGGCACAATTGGAGCTTTGACTGAGGCACAGGGCTTAGGGCTCCACAAAATAAATGAAGTACTGAGCATAATATTGATGTTTACAAAGTAGGCATTATTATGATGAGCAGATATGTTCATCGTTTTCCTTTGAACCAGGCAAGAAGATGTGAACCAGCAAACAGATGTGAACCATTAATAAACTGACTGAATATCAACTCCATGCAAAGCTTGCAACCTGTCTATCATCCAAGCAACCCACATGTCTGTGAGAAGGTAAACCACTACCTGTGTTCTCATTCAAAACAGAATCATCCCACATGCCTCCCGCTTGCTCACAGTGTTCTAGAATAACCTTTGAAACTCACATTTGCACATTATGTGGGCTGTTCTATTGAAGTGGGGTTAAATGTTCTAAGTCTTAGGAGATGGCCCAGCATGCTAGAATCTCTGCGAGGCTTGCCTGGTGCATTAGTAATAACAATAGTTATTATCATCTACTCACTGTGCAAGCACCAGATAATGACTTTGAGGATGTAATCTCATATAATCTTCACTTTGATTCTCCTGCTTGGTACCTATGCCTTGTTAAATGTGTCCCTTTGTCAGCTGGCCACAAGATACAGTGGGAGGAAGCTTAGCTTTAGCTTGAGACATTGCCATTGTACTCAGGGTGTCTCCTCATTGAGCAATGATGGGTCAGTCAGCAACACCCTGATAGCGGAGGACAGTACTATCGCAAAGGAGGAATCTGTGTAGCTCCAGAGCACTAGCTGCTATGGCGCTGGGAGAAGATGACTTGGAAAAAACATGAAATTTCATGATATATATATATATATATCTGGGCATGGTGGTGTATGCCTTTAATACCAGCACTCAGGAAGGCAGAGGCAGGCAAGTTGCTGTGAGTTTGAGGCCAGCCTGGTCTACAAAGCAAGTCCAGGACAGCCATAGACACACAGAAAAAACTGTCTCAAAAAAAAATCATGACAAATATTTACTAACCTGTAGAACCCTTATGGTGAGAGATAGGCTGTTCCTCTTCAATATGATGTCATCATCATTTGTTTTTCTTACTGCTTCTTCCATGAGCTTTTACAGATTACATTTTTAATGTAAGATGCTTGTGGGCTAGAGAGAGCAGAACTCTCGTTTGGATTGGATGGCTCTGTCCCATTTTTTCTTTTTCTTTTTTCCCCTTTCTGTTGTTTGGCACCCTAGAAACTCTTCCTTGGGAAGCATTCCCCTCGTTCTTTACAAACCACCCCACTGTCCTGCTCTAACTTTGGAAATGGAGCCATTCAGTCATATCAAGAGACTGGGTCTTGAACCTTAGTTCCAAACTCAGTCCCTATTAGAACTGCCATGGGTAATTTTTCTCAACGGAAAAGTGGCCTTTGGGTAGTTCCCATTTCATTCAAGGTCTAAGCTACCAGCTTTTCCCAAGAAAAGGGGAGCAAGTAGCCAGAGCTTCTTCGTCTGTATAGGAGTTGGATGGTGACTCACAAAATAAGCCCAGGAGATGGGCCCTGTGGGAGTGTTTCCAGGGCTCTGAGGCTGTGTACACTGTGCTTAGCACCCCAGGGAAGTATGACTGGCTGTTTACTGTCCACATGCTCATCATTGCTACCTCGGTTATACAGCAAAGGATAGGAGAGGATGGCTTGTAGAGAGAGATTTGAGAGAGACTCTTTCCCAGTGTTAGCCCAGGGAAGCTTGCTGGCTCACACGTTTGTCTTTAAGCTAGCAGTAAATGCCTGGGATCCCATACTCCCCACCCCCGCCCCATGCCAACTTCCTGGTCAAGGCTATGAATCCCACAGATGTTCACAGAATGAAAAAGTTCTAGAAACAGGGCAAACTGTGGCCTGTGGGCACGTAGGTTTCAGTAGGGAAATTCCAGCCATCTGGTTTCTGGAGAGACTCACTAAAGACAAGCTAGTCAAAATGCCAGCAAAGCAGAGACTTTGGTCAACTGCCCCGGAAGCAGCAAATGCCACGTTGGTGGCTTGTAGGTGGTTTCCTTTGATCAGAGGAAGACTACAGTGCTTTTCACTGGCAGAACAAGTTCAGAAGTTCTTTCCCAGTATCAGCAGCCAGGGCACTGCAATGGTAAGGAGCAACAAGGACACTCCCAGATCCCCAGCTGTGAGATTCAGGCCCTAGAGCAGAGCACACACATCACTGCCCAGAGACTCTTCCTTCCAGCTCAGCTCTTTCTCACTCTCTGTCCCTCTGAGGTAGCTGGCTTCTGTGCTATAGGGTCACAGCTCTCTGGACAAGTCTGTGCAGCATGCACTTTGAAGCTGATCATGAGAAGCCCGCAACAATCAGACATGTGGACTCAGAAGAGGGGGCTCCCAAAAGTGAGTTTGCCACCTGTTATCGCTTGAGTGTGAAACATCTCCCATAGGCTCATGTACTTGAACACTGTTTAAGGAGATAAGGCCTAGCTAGAGAGTGTAGGTCACTGGGGACAGGTCTACAGGTTTCAAAGGCCAGCCCCATTTCAGGTCGACTTTGCTTCATGTTTGCCAGGACATGAAAAAGTAAGGAGGCCCAACAGTATGTTCCCACTGCCATGCAGCTATCTGCCTGCCACCTGACGAACTGCAGCCCCTCAGACAGTAAGCCAAAATTGTCAGGTGATTGGCCCAGCAACAAGAAAAGTACAACATAACCAAAGCAAAGATAAGATCTGAAGCTCCAGAACAGCCCAAGCCAGAGGTACTCAGCTAAGGCACAACAGAATATTCACCTCACAAATGTGTGTTGCTTAACAGATGTTGTCCAGCAGGTAATTTTTATTTGGTGCCTAATTAATGCAGTATTCAAATTGGAAGAAGTCTTGGGTAAGAATAGAGACAGATATCACGAGTTTTACATTCAGCAAAGCTTCCCTGTCAACGTCTTCTCCACAGTAGGTTGTATGTCACTGGTTACATCTCAAAAATCATCACATTCTGAAACAGTTCTCATCTATGACCAGACATTGCAGTACCTGCGCTCTGGATTAAGAAATGTTCATATATTTTGTTCCTTTGCATTCAAGGCACTGGGACCCGAAGGAATTGAAATATCCATGATCACCACTAATTAGTGCTAATTACAACCCCTAGTAATGACTAGTTACTGAAAACATTCCAATTTTTTTGACCAAGGCTGTGAACCCTTCTGGAGGTTCCATGCTCCCTCTGGAGATGATGTGAACACATGTCTATATTTAGAAATCAAACATGCCTCTGGAGAATGGGGCATTCTGCCATCCCTCCCCTCCCCACAGACCCGTGTCTAACTGATCCTCGAAGTGTACTGAAATTACTTAAGAAACACCCAGTTCTCTCTGACACCATCATCTACGGCTTAGATCAACCAAAAGAGGATAAGCAAGGCTTCAGGAGCAATTTCACCCGAGATTTCAGGGTTGTGACAGAACCAAAGTTTCTTCCCAACTCACATCACAAACCAGGAATGCCTTCTCCGTATCTGGACTTTCCGCTTGTACCATAGGCTCACCGAGCTCTTCATAGCAAGGAATGGGCGACAGAGGCCACTTGTCTCTGGAAGTGATGTAGGTCAGTTTCACCTTTATTCCACTGGCTATAACTAGCTGCATCAACCAAACTGACTACAGGTTATACTGGGCAAGTTAGTTTCTATAACAAAACACTTGACAGGTACAACTAAAAGGAAGAAAGTTATTTTGGTTCACAGTTTCAATCCATGATAATACTTGACTCTGTTGATTTTGGTCCTATGAAAAGGTGGCAGATGCTTGTGGGAGAAGTTACTCCTCTCAGAGAGGACAAGGCAAAGGGAACAGGAAACGGGCTGGGTCAGGTATAACATTCACTCAAAAACGTTCCCCAGGCACCTACTTCCCCTTCCTAGGCCCCACCTCTGAAACTTTCTACCACCTCCTCAAATCTGGCCACCACCTGAGGACCAAGCCCTAGACACACAAGGCTCTGGAGAGCATTTCATATTCAAACTGTAACACTGGAAGACAAAGATGGGCAATTGAAGTAGAGAACACCCTGGCCTTCACCCACAATGGAACTAAAATGGAAACTTCTGTTCTTCTCAGCTGACATTGGTATCTACTACTTAGCTTTTGTTTCTAGAAATATTTTTGCTGAGGATCTAACAGGTCATCATTGGTTTTCCATTCTCCTTGGGATGTGTCCTTAGGATACCCACCTGGCCTGACTCTTGTGTAACTCTAAACTTCATCCTCTCTCGCAACACACTGCCTTCTTCAGCACAGCCACACAAGCCTTCCCATTCCTCTGGCTGGCTACCTTCCTCCTTTGGCAGGCCAGCCATTAAAAGCAGGTCTTGCCTTGAAGTCTGAAAGGGGTCATGCATTAATCCCAGATTTTTGAGTAATTTAATTTCAGTTTACTGCTGATTCAGCAAACCAGTGGTGGAACAGAAGGGAACAAAAGCAAACTCTTAAGAGGATGGATGTTGTGGCATGAGGCCCCTTCAGGTTTCTCAGAGGAAGCATGGAATTTGTATCCTCCACAGAGCCGCTCACCATGAAGAATCTTTGGGTCAAAGCGGAGCCCTGCTCTGGAGAAGACCATCAACATACCCTGTAGCACTAGGCTCGTGCATTCCTACACCATGTGTTTCTGTGTTGTCAAGTTTCCCGGATATTTCACCTCATGACCTTTACATGTCTTCTTGTTTCTTTCCAAAGTATTTGTCACTCTGCTATATACGTCATACCTCTCTGCTGTCTGTGACATTTCTGACTCTTCATAACAGTGTCGTGCTTGTTGCTTCACAGTTACCCGTGAGCTTTTATTCTTGTCCATCACTTCCACTAAAATCTAAATGCTGGAAAGATTTGTTCACATCAGATGTCTAGACCTGTGTGCTGCCCAAATATGGCAGATCTCAGCAAGAGAACGAGTGAAGGCACCCTTTATTTTTTTTCCTTCTTTGAATTCATTACACATAAAAATGACATAGTTAAAATTAAAATCTCCAGTCACTTCTCTGCTGGAAAACTTAGTATCCCCATCACCCAGGAGATGAGCCTGTAAATAGGCTGGCACATGTCATGTCTGCCTGTCTGCACCAGTGGGTCTGCTGCAATACATCATACAAGTGACTTGCATCAGCCAGCCCCATCTTGACTTCCCAAACTGGAATTCACACAGTTTCTGCACAAAAGGTACCCAGCGGTTACAGTTCCTCATGCTAGCTCTCACCTCCAGTCCCTCGCTGATCTCGAGAATTTGCTTGTCCCTTTTCTCTGACTCATCTATAAGTTACCTCATCTCCTAACCTCTTGAGAAAGCCCTCTCAGTCTGTAAAGCAAGGGAAGGTGGGTGCTTCCTTGGGTCTTCCGAGCTCTCATCAGCTGCAGACAATTTTCCATTATTATATTCTCCTACAGAATATTTTAAAAGAATTATTTGTGTGCATGTATGTGTGTGCAAGCACACACGCATGTGCATACACACATGTGTGAAGATGCCTCCCAGAGGTCAGAAACTGACATTGGATTCCCTGGAGCTGGAGTAACCATTTGATATGGGTGCTGGGAACTGAACTCTGGTCCTTGAAACCAACTCTGCAGCCCCAGCATGGGATTATAAATGCCTGTGCATGGTACTGTCAGCTTCCACACCCACACACACAAACATATCATTGAGGATAGAGACTGTTTATTACTATTCCTTATGTACCCAAACACACACATACATACACATACATACACAGTTGAATAAATAAATATTTTTGAAATTTTTTTATCCAACAAATGAAATTCTGTAAACCGCCCGCTTCCTTTCCTAACGCAAATCTCTGGAAGTTTCCACTTGAATTTCTGCCCCTACAGAAGCAACTGGCATGCTCACACCAAGTAAATACTTTCAGAGAAGCCGGATGCTCAAGTTGACCCACTTTCCCTAGGTGAGACTCTTAGAAAGACTGTAAATGTAATAGGCCCTTCTCCCTTTCCTCCTCCAGTTCCTCTTCGTTTTCATCCTCAGTCTCCTCCTCTTCCCCAATGGGAACCCCTGGGCTTGCCTTAATTCTCACCTTTCCCTTCCTCCTCTCCACATCTTATCCGCACTCCCTACCCTGAGCTTTCCCCAAGATGCATCTGCAATGGATCTGGTGACGTAGGAATAAAAACTATCTGACCATTACACTAACAGACATGCTGCAATAGATTTCTGGAAGCAATTACTTTAAAAATTGGTATTCCCTAAGATGAGACAGATAACATATCGATGACACTTTCTGCTAGCGGTATAAAATAGTGTCCTTGAAGAAAAATAAATAAATAAGGAGGGTGTTTCCATTAAGCAGATCTAGGTTTTGAACTAGACTCTGATTTTCCCTGACATTGTCACTTTCTACATCTTCTCATATAGGCAGTCTGTATCCCAGCCCTTTTCATTCAAGCGTAATATTTGAGTCCACAGATTGGACAACAGTGTCAGCTCCATAGGGCAGTTGGGGCTCCAAGGAAGCTATAGATCAAGATGTCTCCAACTTACAACCTTACATAAGAAAATGTCTTCAGGGGCCTTCATGCCTGTAGGAATTCTTTGTATGATTGGTCTTACAAGTATGAACAAAAAACAACTGGGCATGAATTCCATGTGATGATAGCTTTTGTAGAACTAGAAGTCAAAATGAATTTACAGATTAAATACAGAGAAGAAAAATATACAAGCTTGCAAACGAAACACAAGTCAAACTCCAAAGTGAAGCTTAATGAAGTGGTCGGCTGTAATTTAACAGACAGCATTGTTTATCAGGACTAGCACTCAGTTCCTAATGTGAACGTGATACTCAGAACCTCACTACCCTGCCACTTCTTTCAATTCTTTTCAACAAAATATCGCTCTTTCCGGGCAGGCATGAAACACACTATATAGTTCAAGCTGGCCTCCAACTCATGACAATCATATTGTCTGAGACTCCCAAGAGCTGGGAGTACAGATGTACAGGTGTGAGTCTCTGAAAAGAGCTCTTAGCACAGGTGTCCACACACTTCTTTGCCTGGTTTCCCCAGCATTTCAGGGTAAGTAAGCTCTCAAGGCTTCCATACTTCAGGCTGCAAAACAGAGGTAGTTAAATACCAGAATGATAGGCCTGCTAGTAATCTCAATGAGAAGGACTTGGGGGCCAGTTTCATCACCTGATAAAAATGAAGCAGGAGACAGCAGGTGGTGCCACAGGGGGCAACTCAAGCCTCCAGCTCAGAACCCACAGGTAAGAGGGTGTGCTGTTGATGAACTGTTGATCCAGGACATGCATTAATCATGGGACCTGGCCTGGTGGCTGCACACCTGTAATCTCAGCTACTCAAGAGGGTGAGGCAGGAGGATTGCAAGTTCAAGGCCAATCTGGGCAACATGGTAAGGCCCTATCTCAAAACAAAAGGTCAGAATGAGGGCTGAAGACACAGCCTGGTGGCAGAGCCCTTTCCTAGTTTGTACAAGGCACAAAGGTCAATCCCCAGCAGTACTAAATAAATAAACATTGTTTTTATTTGTTTATTTATAGATTTATTTTATGGAGATAGGACACCCATGTAGAGGTCAGAGAACAACTTTCAAGAGTCACTTCTGTGGTGTGGGTTCTGGAGATGGAACTTGGGTCATCAGACATGGTAGAAAACTCCTTTACCAGCAAAGAACCTCAAAAACAAAAGCAAAAAGGGAACAAGACAGAGAAGAGGACTCAGATATAGAGTAAGACCTGGGTTTGGATTTCACCCACCCACCCACAGGCTGCATAATTAATTCACTGAGGCAGTCTTCTTGGCTTTCTCTTCTATTAGTTGCCAAAGATCTGACTCAGGTAATGTGTGAGGTCCTCAACACCTTGTGTCATTATAATGTGGGAAAGGCTCATCAGCCCCTGGACATGGAAGGTGGGTGGAGAGAAGACTGGACAGAAGAGAAGGGCTCTTGGGGTTCCCCAGATCAGGGAATGTCAGCACCCTGGGCAGCAAGTCAGGGGGAATCCACACACAGCCACCTTCCCAGAACTGGGGTCATCTATGCATGCCTCGGTGCCTGGCTATTTGCTATGTTCTAGGGATCAGAACTCAAGTCTTCATGTCTGGGTGACAAACACTTTATCAACTGAGCCATCTCTCCAGCCACAACCATTTTAGTTTCCATATAAAAAAAGCACATTTTCCACTGAAAGAGAGAGAGCGAGGGGGCTACAGCTGGGATATACAATGAATAAACTGTAAATAAATAAATACATAAATAAAATAAAAAATACCAAAACAAGCATCAGAAGGAGCACATTTGCTTTCTGGTCTAATGGCACTCTTAGGGATCCTAAAGCCCTCAGGAGAGTTAAGGCACAGGGAGTTAAGGACACAGATGTGAGGCAGAAAGTTAAGTCTTGGAAAACCTGTTACTTTCATTTAGGAGGAAAGACCTTGAAAGTCAAGAAGAGAGGAAGCTGTTCTGGATTCCTTGCCTCTTGCAGCTGGGAAGGTTTGCAAAGGCCCCAAAGGAGGAACAGGGACACCAAAGGCTGAGCAAGAGTGACTCAGGGACTTTCTGAGTCAAGCAGAGCCTGGGGACTGGGCTGTAAGATAGGGCACAGAATTAGCAGAGAGGCCATTTCCTTCGCTTCTCAGGGAGCCCTTAAACCAGACAGCCCAGGAGTTTCTGCCAACGGTGGTGGTGGGGGGGTATTGAGGGGATGGGGAAGTCTCACGGTCAGGATGGTGCCTTTCTCCTAGGCTACAGGGAGCCATTCTCATTGGCAGAAGGTAGCAAGGAGCATGAGAAGGAGGAAGCCAGAGACTTTCAGTCCTCTGACACTGGCCAGGCAGGGGAGGTATCTATCTGGAGGGGACACTTTTGAGAGACACTGAAGCTACAACAGCCTCAGGAGGACAGATGGGGCCATTATAAATTAAACATTGAAAGTCAACGTGAGAAACAGCCCATTCATAGTGTCAATAAAATTCATACCACCAATAAAATCAAGACCAGCTATATACAAATCAATTTAACAAGAGAGAAAGAGGGTCAAGAGCTAACAAGGCTAGGAAATCTTATTGATAGATATGAAACCAGTAAAATATACCATGATATTAATGTTAGCTTATAGGCAGTTCTACCAGGCTCCTCTCAGGAACCTAGCAACAACTTATAAACCTTTTTATACCAGATCTGTCACATGGTGTAATTTCTCAGGGGCAAACCTTGACCCTAACCCTAACACTGGTACCCCCTCACCGCATTGTATTTCATAACAATCAATAGGACTAGATATTTACCTTTACTGTAATCATCCCCACAAAATTGATGCAAACCCAATGAGAACCAAAATGTTTGGGAAATTCATAAAATGAGTTTTAAGTTTCTTATGGGAGGAAAAAAAATGCCGGGACAGAAAAGAAAAAAAGTGGAGAGGGGGGAGGGGGGAGGAAAGGAAAGTGAGAGGGAGGGGAGAGGAGAGGAGGAGAGAGGGAGGAGAGGGGGAGATGGGAAGAGAGAGGAAGGGAAAGGGGCAGGAGGGGAGAGGATCGAGGATCGCATTACTGCCTTGCCAGACACCGGGCACTTCAATAAGCCATTACAAGAAATATTGTGCTGTTGGCTCGGGAGGGTGAAACAGCACAAAAAGTTCAGAAAAGCCCAAGCACACATAGAAATGTAATATATGACAATGGGCACATCAATCCGGTGGGAAGGAGGGTTTATTTAACTGGTGCTGCTGTCATTGTTGAGGATTTCTCTAGAAAAAAAAAAAAACCCACTGTTCACAAACTAGAATTCCAAGTGGAACAAAGAAACTATATAGTAGAAAGAAATTTAGGAAACCTGATTATGTTAGAGGGAAAAGATTTTTTTTCATATAACTTTGAGATATAAAATCCATAGTAAAACACCAACATATTTAAGTATGTTAAATGTTTTTATTTATGTGTATGTGTGTGTCCCAGGAGCCTTGGGCAGGATTGATAAGGATGTCTCATTCAGGGCTGAACACTCAGAATCCATTTATTCACAGGACTCTGACCAGCTACCAGCCTCTACATTAACTGCTGTCCAGGACAGGATGTACTTATGGAAACTGGTACATCCTTGGCTCATGTGTGTGCATGCATGTTCATATGAATAAATAATCTGGAGGGTGTTCCCTTAGGGGAATAAGACGTAGAGGACTTGGTGGAGCAAAATCCTGAACTTGTGTATGTTTTTGTATCATTTCACCAGGCAGGATGTTTATAGGGGATGTCTTCACGTAAACACAACGAAGAAGATAAGCTGTGGCTGTGCAACTGCAGTAGACAGATAGATACATAGATACATAGAAAGATAAATCAATAAAAGAAAAAGCAGGCATGGCGGCTCATCTCTGCCATGCCAACACTTTGGTGCTAGAAACAGGGTAACAGCAAGGCCAGCCAGCACCACCCTGTCCCAAAACAAGCAGTGGAAAAAAATGTTAAAAGATAATATTTTCAAAGAGAATGTCACCTCGTAGGCTGACCAGTTTGTGCTTCTCAGATACCCTTTCTCTTAGAAGAGTGAGGAAGTGGACTGGAAGACAGTGGGTTGAGGGTAGCTGGTGGGTCCCGTCTCGTTCCTGTGTGAGGTAGCTCAATTCTCCTTCTAGGAAACCCTTCCTGGAACACAGGCTCTCTGTCGGAGCTTCTCCTCTGGGTGTCCAGTCCTCCCCTTGGAATCCCTGGGCTTTGCAGCCACCATACTAGGTGGTCTAGTGAGGCCGAGTGCACACATACTTGTGAACACATCCGCTGCCGGTGGCTACTGTCTCTACATGCAGATTGCATAACAGTCTTCATTCAGTGATGGCTCAGGCAAACAAAATTAGGGTTGTGTCAACACATTTTAGCCAAACTCTGCCACCCAGGAGCTAGCCAGTGCCTAGGGAATTTGGCCAGGATGGACTTGGGGAAGAAAATAGCCATTTTCTTTCTTCGGCTATAGCCAAACCTTTCTCAGTCTGGAGTACATTTACATAGAATAAGTTTTAAATGAGGAGCACACTATTGGAACAGGCTTTGAATTATTTACATTAGCTCAACTCCAACAGCAGGGCAGAGCCTCGGGGCCGCAGACCCAGGAAACAGAATCTTGCAGAGAATGAAGAAGCATCTTGATTTCATTACTGCTCCTGACATGTCCTGAAGCAGAGCCGAGCTTCAGAGACAAGGGAGACCTAGTCTAACATGAAAAGATGTACTTGAGCTTATGTGGCTGCTGTGTGGGTATAGAACTCTGTTTGGGGGTGTTTTGCTTGTCCTCTCTTGTGCTCTGAGGAAGACATGCATCCTGATAGACCCTCACTGCATGACTTCAGAAGCCTCACGCCTCTCTGGGGGCACAGTTGTTTAAGTATGTCTCTTCTCTTCCATGCTGGCAGCACTGAGAGGGAAGAACAAGTCCCTTTTCAAAAGGAGTCTCTCTTTCCATCTGTCCCCTTCTCCCTCTCTCCTCCTTGTGTGTCTATGCAAGGTGCATGTATGCTCATGTATATGAAGGTGGATGTGTACATGCCATAGCATGCATGTAGAAGCTGTTGGTGTTGGTCCTCGCAGTCCCCCCTGTTCAGGGCAGGGTCACTCATTCTCTGCAGTGCCCAGCAGGCTCACTGCAGATTCAGCTTCTGTGGATTCTCCCTTCTGTGCTGTGCCCCTCCCAGAAGGCACTCTACAGTGCCCATCTCCTGCATTCTGAAGGTCTGAACTTGGATCCTCACACTTGCAAAGTACTTCACCCATGCTCCCTAGCCCAGAATGAGCCTCTTGGTTCAGCTTCATCTCAAAACTTTAGCTGAGTGAGAAATCCTTGAGTGTGGGTAAATCCATAAGAGTCTTTTCATAGAAAATTACATCTGAAAAGCAGAGAAGAGAGAATCACTTTTAAATGGACCTGTGTAGTGCAACTTTCTCAGAGACTGTGCATGGGCAATGGCAAAATCCTGAGTTACTTGAGGGACAGATGGATAGATGGACATCTGCGTATCCACCTGCCCGGTACCTACACATGAACTTCTGCTGGGCCTGGGCTTGCCACTTCTGGAACTAACCATGTGGCCAGAAGCATTTTGGATAGAATGTGAGTGAGGGCAGCCAATGAACGGATTCTCATGATAAGAGGACCCACAAAAGTCAGGCTGCTTTCAAATGGCAGGATCACGAGAGGACATAGATGAGAAGAGCACATTCAAATTTACCGTTTATAAAACTTGGGGTAACAGATACTCTGAGGTAGTAGTAACTGAAAGTATGAACCTGGGAGAGCTGGCAAAGGAGAAAAGTTAAGGCTGACACTGGAAAGCCTGTTGGGGCTCAGTCCACCTTCTCAGTCATTTCAAGAACCTGGAAGCCCAATCCTCCATGTTGCCACAGCTTACTATAACCAGAGTACCTGGCACTCAGTGGCCACTTGCCTGATAAATGAGCAGTGATATTTACCAGATGCCAGGACACAAGCACCAGTGGAGCCATCAGAAAGTCAGAAGAGGGGTCTAGCCTGATTACATTGATCTTGGGGGGAGGGGGGTCATAAAGGGGCCTGGAGATGGGAACTAAAAGACTGTGCAGAAAGAGTAGAATAAGAAACGAGGACAGAACCTTACCTCAGGATGGACTGGGAGAGGAGGAGGAGTCTGGGAGGCAGCTGGCACATGAATGGCCAGAGACCTAGAAACAACAGCCACAGGGTAAATGACCAGCCAGGCTAGTGGAGAAGGCAGACAGCTGGTGATGAATGTCCTTTGACTATGTGATTTCGGGCAAGCTATTTCATGCCTGTGCACCTTAGATTCCCTGTCTAAAGTGATGACCACAATACTGCATATCTCAGCACTGTTACGAGAATTTTAAAATAAAACTATAGACACAAGGTGAGCAACTCTTTACCTCAGCATTCACCTAGTGACCAAATGCCAAAGAACAGACAAGCAAGACAAAGGTAAAAGTGTCGCCTACAGAGTTCGTGCGATGTGCATTTGCATAGCAGGTCAACCCACGCAGTCCGAGCTGAGGCCCCTGTCTCCACTTTTAGACCTAGGCTTATTTGTCTCAAAATGTTCTCCACGGTCTGAGACAGGTGACCTCTACCTCTGTGACAGAGAGGGAAGAAGACAGCAAAACATCCTACCTCTAACCGTCTAAAAGATGTCCTTTAGAACAGCTAGAAGGTCAGCCATTTCCATCAGAGGTAACTGCCGTGGGGAAGAGGGGAGCTCAGCCATGGGGAGCTAAGCGAGAGCATGAAGAGAAAGCTCAGCGGGGAACACCAGATGACTGCCTTGACTTCCCCAGGCTGGTTTCTGCTCGTGTCTCTACGGCCCCGGTGTGATGAGCTGAGCTTTCTGCTGACGTTTAGTCTCTGGCTTAGAAGCCTCAGTGGAGGTAACACTGTGTTCTGCCCTTCTGTTGGCAACTCCAGCTGACTGCCTCAATGTAGCTGCCTCTGTCAGCTTCTGCTGCATGTTTAAGCTCTGTTTGCCCATCTGTCTGTCTGTCTGTCTCTCTGTGTATGTCTGTCTCTTTCTGTCTGTCTCTCTTTCTCTCTGTATATGTCTGTGTTTCTCTCTCTCTCTCTCTCTCTCTCTCTCTCTGTGTGTGTGTGTGTGTATTTAATCTTTTACTTTGGCTTGCTCTATACTTAACAAACTCACTCATTTAAAACCTCCAACATGACTATGGTAGAGCATTCCCTGAACCATATGGAAGAGCAGAGCAAATGAAGAGCTAGGGCATCTGCACCTCTGGGAATAGAACCCAGACCGGGTAAATCAGAAGTGGGAGGTAAAAAGTAAAAACTTTAGCCACTGTTTTTTTCTCTCTCACAAGCACTGATGCTAATGTATGTTCCTGTTGGTTTTAATGTTTTCCCAGGTAGAACATAAGCCTTTTCGAGACAGTGGCTGGGTCTGCCCTGAATCCCAGTGTTTAAAACCATGTAGGATGGGTCTGGAGAGATGGCTCAGTGGTTAAGAGCACCATCTGCTCCTCCAAAGGACCCAGGTTCAATTCCCAGCACCCACATGGCAGCTCAAAACTGTAACACCAGTTCCAAATGATCTCACACCTTCATACTAATGCATATAAAATTAAATAAATCATTAAAAAAACCATATAGGCACATGGAGGAAGTTTAAAAAGGGTCTTCTGAAGGACTGCAAAGAAAGACATGGGTATGGTGGTGGGACAGAACCTGGGGTGTAACAATCCCATTACTCCATAGAGCCTCGCCCCTGTAAAGTTCATGCTGAATTGTGGTGCCATGGTGACGGTCACAGCTGAGCTCTCAAGAATGGCTTAACCTCACACCCTGGGAATGTGTTAGTTCCTGGAGTAGGGGACTGTGAAGGGGAATCACCTCTCATGCTCCAGCTCTTACAAGGACTACTTGTCCTTCACTTTCTACCTTGCTATGAGCCCCTCATAGACACCACTGCTATCCTTTTGGAGTTTCCAGCCTCCGGCATTGTTTTCTTTATAAACTACCCAACCTGAGGTATTTCTGTTGCCTGTGTTATAACAACAGAAAATGGGCTAAGTGCTGGTTTGTTTTAACTGTCAACTTGAAGTCTAGATTCACCTGGTAAGAGAGTATCATTGAGGGATTGTCTACGCTGGGTTGGCTTGTGGGGGAAACTGTCTTGATTGTCCAATGAAGTAGAATGACACAGCCCACTGTGAGCAATACCATTCCCTAGGCTGGGCCCTGAACTGTATAAAAAAGAAAGCCAGCAAGCGACCAGGCAGGCAGGCAGGCACTACAGGTGCATTCATTTCTTTGATCTTGACTGTGGCTGTACTGTGACCAGATGTCTTGAGCTCTTACCTCTGTCACTCCCTACAAGAATTACTGTAGCAAAGACTTACAAGCCAAATAAACTCTTTCCTTCCCTGTTTTGTTCTTTGTCAGGGTATTTTATCATAGCAACAGACACAAAACTACAACAGGTTGACACAGGTTTGCCTACAAAATGATTCATGTTTTTATTTTTTGTATGTTTGTTTGTTTTAAACACAGATTTCCCAGGCCCACCCCCTCTGTACACTCTGGATAAACACCTTTGATTGAGTTCTAGCCTTTGTGGCAACGTGGTAATGTCGTTTTATGCTTTCTAACCCATATGCTAGCTTGATGTACAACTGAATAAAAAAAAAAAAAAAACAAAACAGAAAAACAAGCCTCTTCACAATTAGAATCAGACACTTTTAAAAAATATAGTTATATTTGTTTATTGGAATTTTAAATAAAAATTTCAAAGAAAAGAGCTCAGAGGAACTGTAACAAGAGAGTGTAGGTAGAAGGAACGGGTTAGGCCTCAGGAAGAAAATGCCAGGCTAAGCAGTTTCCAGCTGACACCATCCCTTCTACTAAGAGGTAGCCATGTCCCACACCGAAGGCATGGGAGCCTAGACAACACAGGCCAGAAAGGCAGGGAAATGGCCCCATGCAACCAAGATTTATACCAAAAATTTCTACACAACCAGCAAGGAATTCCCATAAGTCTGGAGCTTCTGTCTGGTTCTAAAAATAGCAGAACTACACGTTCAAAGAATGAACAGAGTGTTATTTCCTGGGGAAACAAAAGAAAACAATTTTGTCATAGCCAGTCATAGAACCTGATCATTAAAAATAGGACATTATGGAATGGTGTAAAAAGGCTCCATTTCATCAGAAATGTACGTACAGCCTGTGGACCTACTGAGCTGGCCTCCATGTCATCTCCCATGGCCAAAGGCACCCTATGGTGGCTAAGTAACACTGATTTGCTTACCTTCCTCAAACAAGCAGCACACACTGACTGACTTAGGCTTTCTACTGCTGTGATAGACACTGACCACGGCAACTTTAGGGGAAAGGGTTAATGTCACCTTGCACATAGAAGTAACAGTTTTCATTGCGGGAAGTCAAGGCAGGAACTCAAGTAGGAACCCAGAGGCAGAAACTGACGCAGAAACCAATAGAAGAAAGATGTTTACTGGCTTGTCCTTCATGGGTTGTTCAGCTTGCTTTCTTGTACAATGCAGGACCATCTACATAGTGGTAGTATCACCCATAGTGGGCCAGGACCTCCAACATCCATCATTAATGAAGATGCCTCTCCCCCCACACCCAGGCTTACCTACAGACCAATCTGATAGAGGCATTTTCTCAACTGAGGCTCTCTCTCTTTCCAGATGAACTGAGCGTGTGCCACGTTGACAGAACCCAGTGAGCACGCTGACCCATGTTCTTGTACTTGTAGCACTTTACCCCATACCTCCTGGGCAAACAAAGCTCCTCAATGGCTCCAGACCCATCTCTGAGGTAGCTCCTTGTTGGTGTTGCTATGACCTACCCAGGCAGAGTAAGCTAATTCCTTACCCTTTTCTCTATGCCTGTTTCCCAGCTCCATGCCAATGATGAAAAACATTAAGTTATGATGTGATAATTTGGATCAACCATCTCTCAGAATATTACTTCTCAGCATAGAATTGTATATTCAGAAAAAAATGCTGTTTATTTATGATTTCTTTTCTGCGCAATAATTGAGCACCGATTCCCATTTTATAGATGAGAGAACTGTTTCTCTGATGTTCAGATAGATTCCCCAGAGTTAGGTAACGAGCAAGCAGGAAATCGTTACTTCTAAGGACAGAGTTGTGACCTCCTGCACTATACCACAGTACCTTCTGCTTTGTTTCTTTGTTCAAAGAGTCGGTACTCAACAAAGGAATGAAAGCCCAATGCTAAGGACTTTGAAGGCAGAACCTCACCTGCTTTGACTCCATTCCTGTGGCTAGTTTAAGGTCTCTACCCTCTAAGTGGCCCACAAATGTTTGAATGAGATAGTTTAAAGTGTGTTAGCAGATTCCATGTTATCCCTGCCATGGTAGCATGACTGTATTTGCTTCTACAAGAAGACCAACTCTGCATCAACTGCATAAAGGAGAAACCATCCTCCATGGTGACATGGATGGTAAGCACAGCCTAACCCAGCAGGGAAGTCATTCTGGACAGGTACACACAGGTTTTAGGTGTCCGATCCTGGCAGACCTATGGGGATGCTGTGCCACTTCCTGGTATTGAATTATGATGCTCAGGGACTTTAGCCACTAGACAGTCTCCCCAGCTGGTGGGTTCCTTGTGAAGGTTAGTCTTGCCAACTTCTAGAGCCTCTGGAATCCTGTAGAAGACAAAGCTTTCAGTATGTCTGTTGAGGGAGTTTCCAGAAAAGCTTGACTGAAGAGAGAAGACCCACCTTTAACCTCTCAGGCTGAGCAGAGAAAGCAAGACTCATACCCTCTCTCTGTGTAGTGTCTACAGACACCTTGTGCGCAGCCTCCTCCCTCAGGGTCCTGTGACTTTACCATGCTTCCCCTGCCATGAGGAACCAACACAAGCCCTCCTTCTTTCTTTAAGTTGCTTCTGTGAGATTTTTGTCACTGTAACAGAAAAGTAAAAGGTTTCCCACTTTGACCTGGCAACGAGAGCTGGGTAAGCAACCTCTGCTCCATTTGGCCTAACCACAAAGGCTGGGTTTAGTTTGCTGACTAACTGCGAGGATCAACTTGTCTTGAGTGCCCTATCACATCCACTCAACTAATTCATAAGACTGTATTTCTCTCCATTAGTTCCTCATTTATTTGATGTGTTAAAGGGGCAAGTATGTCGAGTAACATTAACTGAAGAGTTCAATCCTTTAGAGTCTGGTTCAGAGTACAGACTCCTCCCTGGGGGTGTGCTAGGCCCTAGGTGAAGAAGACACTGGAAAGCAACTTTCACAGCCTTCTCATGGGAGGCTTGCACTTGGAATTGCTAATATCATGACTCAGGAAGGAGGAATTGCAGGGCAAAAAGGTTTCCAACCTACCCAGTTTACATTGCCATCTTTTCTTTAAACTCTGCCAGAATGAAATGTAAACAGTGTCTTAACTCTCTGGAGCTTCCAGGAGAGAAGATGATCCATGTGGAGCCTCTCAGTCTCTGGGTTTGTCCGTGTCTGTGGGTGCTGCTTTTTCAAACAGACAAATGAATGAAAACAATGGGACAATTTGCCTACAGGCCTACGAGCCTGGCCTCACTGGATATAGCTTCCAGAGCCTTCTGGCAATAACCTGTCTGAAAGCAGCAGGAAGAACAGCAAAATTCTTTGGCCACACTTATTATTTTCCATTGGCTCTGCACATCTGGTGCTTCTCCCTGCCACCAATTCCCAACAATCATTCGCTGGATGAGTAGTTCTCCTTAGAATGCCAACGCTCCATAGAGGCTGGAAGAGCAAAGCCAAGCCTGAGGCCTGCTTCATCTCTCCACGGCCTTCTTTCCATAGCCCTAGCAATGAACTGAAAACGGGCACACTCTCCAGTACTGCTTCTCAAGCAAAAGAAAACAGCAGCAGACGTGGATGCTGTGAAAAGGAGACCAAAGCCAACAAACAGAATCATGATGAAAAAAATGCCACCTAAGACACAAGACAGGAAAGCTGAGGGAAGGGCAGGAAGAGAATCTGAGGAAACAGTGCTGGCATTCGTGTCAACAGTACGGATAAATAAATAAAGAAGGCACGTGTGTTCACAGAAAGAGAGCTTTAACATGCACCAATTCAGTGACTCCGCAGCACCCGGGAGAGATGTCAGAGAGGTCTTTTCCTAACGATGGCACCTCAGGGAGATCGGTCCCCTTGCTAGAGAGTAACTGGCTAGAGCTTTTAAACCAGAATTTTGTGTCTCCTTCCCAAATCCAGGGCTTAGAGCAAGGGACGGGCTGCCTCGCGCAAACCTGCCCTGGTGACTTCATGTGGGCGCCACGTCTGCCATTCAAGGGAGGACAACCTTGTGGAAAGGAGTCAGGATCCTCGACCGCGGGCTGGGCAAAGCTCAGCAAGTTGCTTTGGGTCACGTAGCTAGAAGAAGTGGAGCTGGAATTTGATCTCCAGCCTGCCTGACGCCAAAAAGCAGAGCAAGACCAGCCCTGCTGTCCTGGCAGAAACCTATGCCTGCCGCCCTGCTCCTGCCCAAGCCAAGTACCCCGCATTGGAATTCCAGCTATGCCATCTCCTAGCTTTGTGACCTTGTCCAAGTCAGGTTACCTCTCTAATCCATAAAATGAAGAAGCCAGAATTAAAGTCTAGATGAAATCTGAGCCCATGTACAGTGTGTGTGCATATTTGAATCCTTGCATAGGAATGGAGTTACACAAGGGACATGAAAGTGCTACCCGCACACAGACCCGCAGCAGGCAGAGCCACACGCATGGGGGCCTGTGGGCAGTTGCAGATGTCAACTGAAATGAATCTGATCCTCCGCCCTGGGTACCCATCCCCACACCTCCTCCAAGGTGCTTTCCTGGACTAAAGGCGGCTGCTGATCCCTAGATGGGGACGCGTTTCCTAAAATAGGTGTTTGGTTTCAGGGTAAGGACTCAGGCTTTGCTCCCCAGAGAACACAGGACAGCAGCTCTCGCTGGGTCGGCTTCCTTCTCAGAAGCCACCAGTTTTTCCTTTCCCTTATAACCCTTGTTTACATCTCCATTCCCATGTATCTACTTGTTTTCCTTACAAATCACCCTCGAGGGTCTGATACTTTCAAAATTGCTGAATATACCAAGAATAATTCATTTCTTTAACCAAATGTCTGCTGAGGGCCTACTGTGTGCCAAGGCAATTTAAAAAAAGAAGGGACCCTGAAGAAAGGAGGAGCCCAGAGCCTGGGGGTGTGCTTCTGTGTGTCATCTCTGCTAAGGAATAAACAATCCTTCCCTGTGTTTGCTTATTTTACATCTGGGACTTACTGACTTCCTGGCTTTTTTTTTTCCTTTTGAGTCATCAACATTTTCAATTTTCCTTAGATCCAAGTTAAATCCTTTTGATTTGGTTGTCTCCCATAGGCACGGTTCAGATCACCCCACAATGCCACCTTCCCGTCCACCTGACTGAGATGAGACTCTTGCCACACCCTTTACCCACCGTCCCCATGTCCATGTAGACCACGATTCTCTTCCTCAAGAGCCATTTGAATCACCAACTTCACAGTCCAATTTCCTTAATATTCTCTGGGCCGTTCCCTTCCTGGAGTGACCTAAACCGCTTAGCATATGCAGCACCTTCAGGAGTAAGCTGTGTTAACATACTTTCAAAGTGCCCTTTTACTGGTCACACATTTTGGAAAAAAAAAAACAAAAACCCTATACCTAGAGCCTGTCATGTCAGCCATCTCTTTTTACCCAGGTTGTACATACCCAGAAGTATTCTTGTCAGCCATATTAACCTTTCAAAGGCTCCATGACCTTGAGCTAACCTTGCCCAAACATGTATCTGCTGTCTTTTATTCTTAAACAGTAACCCTAACCTCAGCATGTTCACTAATGGGCATGCCTTAAACTGAGCATGCTCAGAAACAAGTTTGCTCCTGGAGTGTCTTCCTGTGAGAACATGTGTCAGCTCCTCAACTGACGTCAGAGTGTTTACTTTGTTCAAGGAAGCCCTGCTCTCAGGATAACCCCAGTGCTCTCCTGCCTTGCTGTAGGTAACGTCTTTCTTCGTTCTATTATGTCTGGTAGTACTTCTTGGCTTATTGTACTCACAGACAGGAGATCCCATCACGGTTAGTTGCAGGTACCCAATATTTCGGTCCGGCTAAAGCCTTTATTATCTCCTGACCCCCATGGCTCCACGTCCATTGATCCCACCCATGTGAAGACTCCCCATGTGAGGAGCAGCCTTCTTCCACACTGATGGCTGCTTATCTACAAACTCTGTCCACCTTTGAGTACACCCAGTGTAGCAGTTGGAAAAAAAAAAGTTTTGAAATGATTCAAAGCTTGTGCGATCCCTGATTCCTTGTTACCCCTCTGCGCCATGACTTCTCTCAGTCCACCCATGATAGTGTAATACCTTTGAGAGTGGAAGTTGTATCCTACCCTCTTTGACTTATAGCCATGATGCTGGACCAGAGCAGTGGCTCTGTTCTGTGAAAATTAGGGAGTAAGCTACATACAATACATCTTTCCTACTGGGATATGTGCAAAGGCTTTGTCAAATTCTGATGGCCAAACAAAAACCATTAGTCCCCAGGGACTCATGAAGCTTCTTCCAAGGAGCCAGTTCCCTTCTCACAGGCAGAAGGGGCAAATGGATCTCTGGGTTGCCTGTCAGCATGCCAGGGCGCACGCTGGCCTCCAGGCTTCCTCAGTGTCAGGAGTACACAGTTACTCAGAATCCATTCAGACATCCTGGCTCTTCCCACCACACCCATGAGCTCACAGGCTCCTCCCCACCCTCACCCCTGCCCCAGCCACGAGCTGTCCTTCTCACTGTCCTATAACCCTGCTATTTCAGCGATGTTCCCTTCTTTGGCCCCTTCTCTTGGTCCTCTTCTCTTTTTATCATCCTTTCTCTCATTCACACCCCACTCCCCAGTCTCTCTCCCCTCCTGGCCAGGCCTAGTCTGCTGGCCATGTTCAGTCTACTACTTTTTCTCTCTACTCTGGATTCTTTCGGATGCCTCTGGGTGTTCTCACTCTCATATCCATAATAAATCCTCTGTTTAGCCATAACTTGCAGCAGACATGCAATCAATTTATCCCATGCCCTGGGTCATGTGGAGAACACAAAAACTAAATAGGACATGAAGGAGCTAATGATATAACCTGGGGTGTGCCAGACTAAAGAACTGAGATGTAAGGATGTTCCTCTATTGGTTGCTGTGACCAAACCCAGCAAAAAGTGATTTAAGAAAGAAAGCACTTGTTTTGGCTCACAGTTTGAAGGGATATAGCTCATCACAGTAGGAAAGGCATGGGGGAAGTCAATGTGTGAGGTATCTCTTCATGCTGTGTCTATTGTAGAGAAGTAAAGAGAAGCAGGAAGTGGAGCCCGACGATCAAATCTTCTACCCACTTCAAGTCCCACAGCCTTCTAGAAACAGCAGAGAACCAGCTGCTCAGACACATGAACCTGTTGGAGGAGGCAGGTATTTCCCATCTAAACCACAGCATCGACATCTCTGACAGGAATATCTTAAACATGTCCTAAATCACTACAGTTATATGCCTTCCAAGGAGGAACAGAGATGTCAAAAGTGATTTCATTGTGTACTAAGCTGAAAAGAGACTCCCAGATGTATCCTCCAGGAGGGTATATTAGATAAGACACTGAAATGGTTGTAATTCTAAAACCCGAGCCAGGGGAACCTGCCTAGACTCACTGCACAGTCGGGGGAAGAAGGTTGCTCTATGATATGGCATTTTTTCTTTACGACCTCTCTAAATCCCCAATACACACAGATGAGTAGGATCTGAACAGGGGTTCCTACATTAAATAGCTAAGTAGGGGCTAGGGGAATGACTCAGTGGTAAAGGCACGTGATGCCAAGTCTGAAGTCCTAAATCTGATCCCAGATGGTAGAAAGTGAGAACAGACTCTATCTCTCCACAAACATTGCATGGCATGCACACACCTCCATGTACGCGCATGCACACAAAGTAAATAAACATGGACTAAAGAAGTAGCCAAGTAATCTTGGGGTAAATTGCTTCACATCTCTAGATCCTGTTTCCTCAGCTCAAAGTTCTAATAACCTGAGATGAAGTTTGGCAACACTGCCAAACCATCTTAGACATGCCGTAAATTATGGAGCCTTCTCTCTGCCATTCATTTCAAAAGGATTTTCCTTCATTGCATCAGTGCCATCTGGGCTTGTGACTGTTTACCCAACTCTGTTCTGTGCCCAGTTTCACCTTCCTGGGAATCTTTAGCTCAATACTCAGTAAAATGGTGCTGTGCCTTATGTTTCAAAGGCATAAGAGGAAAAGAAGGGACTCCTTAGGAGAACTCTCACTCACGTGGGAAAGCACAGTCCACCTTCAAAATTGGTGGAGGAATGCTAGAGTGATTTTGAAAACAGCGTAAAAATCCCAAGGATTAACCAACAGCTCTCACCAGTGTCTAAAATAATTTATGAAGTGTACCAGGCTCTCACGGTGTGAGGATGTCTGTAGCACTGCCATGCAAAGGTCTGTGGGGGTGTCCATTAGCATTGTTCAGCCAAGAACTAACTAAAAAGGAGAAACACACGTAACGTGGTCACAGGAGCAAGGCTTCCAGGACGCTGGACTAAACAGGATGCGTGGAACGGTGTTCGGAACCTGGGTTCTGTTCTGCGCCTTGTGAAGATGCTTTTACTCTGGTACACTGTTTAATATCCGAATGAATCAAAATGTCAGCTCCATTTTAAACTTGAGGGATTTAAAGCTACAAGCAGTGTCCAAACTCGTACCTATCACACGTCAGAGTCTCTATTCTTTTTTACACCCTGTCATAAATGTATAACGTAACCTGAATAGGTGTTAGTTTCCAGCCACCTTCTCTTGTCTTTCACGTGACTCTCGCTTCACCATGGCTGTGCTCACACCCACCTTGTCCTTTGTGTGACTTGATCCAAACCTGGCTATGGCCACACCTCCACGGAGCTAGACTTGCTCCGTCCTTACAATTGCAAGTAGAAAAATTTTCAGACTTTTCACCACACTTCTGAGAAAACACATTGAGAGCTAGAAACCTTTTTGAAGAACAGGAATTATGTAATCTCCTAAATTTCTTGTGGTGGAATTTCAACTTCACATTATCCAGGTGTGATTCATTTACTCATTCATCCATTGCTGACCCCAAAATGTTTTCTTTTATAATTATTTTTAAGTTTTTGAACTTCATACGAGAGCATTTGCTATATTCACAGCATTTCCACTCCCCCTCCAGCTCCCTCTGCTTTCCACACACAGTCCCTCATCTCTGTTCTGTCTCTAACATACATCAAGTTCAAGTTCCATTTCCCTGCAGTTACGATTTAAATGTATCCAGCATGGTTATAATAAACTATGCCCCTAAAGGAGGTATTGTCCAGAGCCAGCAAGTATCCTAGAGGAGGGTAGGAGTCAGCTGGCATACCTTCAAGGGGACATGCTAAGACATTGGGAACTAAACAGATAGACACCTCTAAAATGTCTCCCAGATTGTCAATATTGTAGTCTATGCAATATGCAAGGATAAACTATTCATGAATATCATCTCCTTTGCCTCAAGCCCCATCCCTGACCTTGTCCACCATTGTCCTCCTCTGACAGATTCTCCAAGATCCTCCTAACCATCCAAGGCCAGTTCTAAGAACTGTATGTCTTTGCACTGTCCTCGTTGTCCATGTCTGTTCCTTTGTCCTCACCCATCTGAAAGATTCTTCTCTGCTCAGTACAGTACAATGCCTTACGTATTGCCGAGGTTTACTTAGTTTTTATTCTTATTCCTTAAAATAATTCAGAATAAACTATAAAAAGAAGAATATACAAGACCAATTAAAAAGAACTGATTTACATTTGCATGTCAGGTTTTAAGATCTGTTACTGCAGTGCTCTTTCTGAAGATTGAAACCATGTCTAACTCAGCTTTAGATATGCACAAAATTCAATACAACATTTAACTAATGATAGAGAAATACACTAATTTCTCAGCCAAAATGTTTCGTCCTCTGTTAAAACCCTTTGGTTTTCTCCACTGCCAGTGAGCTCACCCAATCTCGCTTTTCAAAGATAAACTCTCCTTTTATCTTGTCTCATGGCCCATTACAGTGGGGAAGTCCTGGTGGCAGGAGCTTGGAATAGCTGATCACATTGTGTCCTCACCAGGAAGAAAGGAGTGATGATTTCTGGTACTCAGCTTGCTGTCTTCTTTTTATTTAGTTCAGGATCTGAGCCCATGAAAGGAGGGCGTTCGCAGTTAACCTGATGTAAGTAAACCCCTACAGGAACACCTGGGGGCTTGTCTCTCAGAGATCCTTAGATCTTGTCAGGTTAGCAATCAGTTTTAATCATCATGCTCTGTCAGAAGGATGACTGGAAAACAAAGCCACATCCATGGCAGAGAATCAGAGGACACTTTAAGAAGCTGCCCCAAAAGTTGCAATGATGTTTAAGAATAATTTAAAGGGACAATATGGTGTCCCCAGGAAAGCCTTCGTGGAGAGCCTTAATTAAAGAGATGGGAGGGGAAAATCTCCAGAACCCAGAGAAAGTATCTGCATGGAAAGAGCCACCTAACAGGGGGCCTCGGAAGGTGAGTCTGTCTTCAGTGACCTAACAGGGATAAAGCCAAAACACAAGCTTATTTTCTCTCACTATGGTCACTTGCCAAAGCAAACAGGAAGACAGAGGGCACAGTGGGTTCATCGGCAAAGCTCACTGGGGTCAGCTCCCAAGGCTGACTGCAGAGGGTGGGGCTTAGTTACCAAGAGCAGACAGACCTCTCTTACCCACTTCTTAATTTATAGACCCTGGTCATGCAGCTGCCTGGACCCGCAAATGAGGCCACAGAGGAAAGAGTCCATATGGAAAGCAGCCTGGTTGTAACTTCCCCTAAGTGAACTCTGTGTTAAAATTGCAAGAGCCCAAGGAGAACAGATGAGGCTCTCACTGCGTACACTCTGGCAGCCACCTATAGTCCAGTATAGCGCAGAAGGCATGGCTGCCAGAGCATGAGGAAGCTGGGCACATGACATCCGCACTCAGGAAACAGAGCGATGGAGACCATGCTCAGATCTCACTTTCTCTTCTATTACTGAGCTCAGGACCCCAGCCCATGGGATGGTGCAACCCATATCAGGCTGAGCCTTTCCTCCTCAGCTAACCCTCCCTGGCAGTGACCTCATAGACATGTACAGATGTGTATTTCCTGGGGGAATTTAAATTCCAGCAAGCTGGCAATCAAGACTAACGACAGAATGCAATAAAACGTGCAAACTGCATGAAGATCAGGAGTCCTAACTCTGAGACTTACTTCTAGCTCATTTACTTTGGGCAGTTCTGCCTGGAACGCAATTCCCTTCCATCTGCAACACTCCCTGGCCTCTCCCTGGCCTGCTATCCAGTGTTCCTTGCTGCACAGGCTGAGCAAATATCACCTCATAGGTGCACGGTAGCGTTCTGCCTGGGTCTTGAATCCTGGAGTAAAAGAAGGTGAAGTTTTGAGGCCAGAAATGCGGATTCTTCTCTGCTCGGTACAGTACAATGCCTTACGTATTGCTGAGGTTTATTTAGTTTTTATTCTTATTCCTTAAACTAATTCAGAATAAACTATAAAAAGAAGAATATACAAGACCAATTTAAAAAGAACTGATTTATACTTGCGTGTCAGGTTTTAAGATCTGTTGCTGCAGTGCTCTTTCTGTAATCCCCGCATCTTAAGGACACCAGAAGCCACCTCAAGCCACTTACATATTGTTACTCACACTCCTGATGATGTCTGCTTTTGCGCAGGGCCTTAGGGCCTGCCCTGAGTAACAGCCCTTATCTTGCCACAAAAATATCAGTTTAGATGACCAGCAATCTCAAAGTCTTTAATCCGAGCCTTTCCCTCAAACTCTGAAGTGATCCTGTAGAGATTTTCAGCCTTGGGATGGTTGTCCCTGTCATGCAACAATGCACAGTTCCCTCACAGCACTCAGAAGGGAGCTGACTGCTCTGTCAACTAAGCAGTAACCTCACCCAGAGTTATTCCTCTGACGTGCACATTGTTCTGTGAGGTGGGAAAACACCATCTCCATCTTCAGTCCTTCTTGGTGTCTGACCCCACACCCTAAATCATCAAGCATGTCTTGCCTAAACCACAGCCTCCACCCAGAACTAGGCCAGCACAGCCTTTAAATTTGTAAAGAATGCCGTCACTCACATTTCCTTTAAGTCCTTCATTGCATTGTAATGCGCCTTTGCTACTATATTACCAATGTACTCCTGGGAAGTCAATTAAATGGTGAAAGCGATTCTACCTACACTCAGAAAATTAGAACACCTCAGGAAGAAAGCGAGGTTCAGCCTTAGGAAGGTGTTGGAATCCTACACAGGCCACTCTAGTTGAGCAGCTTTCGCTGTCTGTTTAGCTTCTCTATCACTCTGTCTGCTGCTACCTGTGTTGCAGGGTTCTAGAAGCTAAATAGAAAAGATGCTAGCAATGTTGCCACAGACTTTGACTGACACACAGTGAGGACTCAAATACAGCGGGGAGACCAGAGAAGTGACAGAGGCTGGCTCTTTGAGGTACTGATGGTTGGTATTAACTCCTGGAAGAAAGATGGCATCTAAGCTGAGCTGGGATGCTGGCAAGGAGCAAAGATAAGCTCCCTCTGAAATTTCCTATGCTCTCCCTCTCAGACTCAGAAGGAGATTTTTGTTGTTGTTGTTGTTTTGTTTTTTATTATTAAGCTGAAGTTATAGAGTAGAAGTTTGAATTCAAGACGATGTGGTCCAGAGCTGTCACAGAGATATACAAGTGAAGACAGTACAGAGAGATAGTATGATGATCATATGAGCCCTGTGGCCACATAGACCTGAGTTCAAGTCCCACTTCTGTCTTTTCCTTATGTGACCTGGGAAAGAGTCAGCATCACAGCTTCAGTCTCATCACCCCTACAATCAGTTTACTGATACATGACTGGCACACATAAGCCATGGAAATTCAAAGATAGCTGGCATGCTGGGCATAGTCGTGTACTCTTATAATCCCAGCTCTTTGGAAGGCAGGAGGGTCAGGGCACAGCTAGTGTCGGATGCATAGAGTACAAGTCCTGACTGAGCGACATGAGACCCTGTCTCAAAACAAACGAACTGACAAATAAAAAATAAATAAACAAACAAGATCAGAGGAAGCGGTTAAAAAAAAACAGGTTTGGCATGTAGAAAGTAGAGCATACATGGTAGTTTTTATATTAAAAGGAAATACTACCCAATCCCTCCCCCTCCCCAACATACAGGAATGATGGTAACCTTGGGTGTGGTGAAGACACAAGCTGTGGTGGCCAGTAGAATTAAAGAAACAGAAAGGGCTGGGCAGATAGGGTGTGGCATTACCCAGGTCCCCAGGGAGGGTAAATCTGTCTGTCCAGGCTAGAAAGTGAAAAGCATTGAACTCAGGCCAGCTGACCTTGCTGCCTTTGGAGACAGAATGCCAAGTGGGGCCCAGAAGAAAGGTCTCAGGTGAAAACCTGCATTTGTGGGAGAGGAAGAGGGAAACAGATGGTGGGAAGGCACACTTGTGCCAGGCAGCAGCATCTCGGAGAGATTAGGATAAGCCTCAACTCTTCAACCCAGAGGCTATGGTGCCCCTGTGGGTGTGGCATGCTCCAGATGTTTGCTGTGGGGAAGGCTGGCAGCTTAATGGCAGGCAGGCAGGCAGGCAGGGAACAGGCTTAGCAAGAGTGTGTCAGCATGTCTGCAACCGCAGTCTGCAGCCTGCATCATCAGAAATCATTAGGGAAGCCAGAATGAGAGGGACCAGAGCTCAGTGCCTCCTGCATAGACCAGAAAGCCAGACTTCCCAGGGCTGATTGTGAGAGGCACTGAAAGACACAGACATTGAAACAGAGGAAGAAAACACATAGCTGGCCAGAACTGAGGGGTGTGTGTGTGTGTATGTGTGTGTGCCCCAGAGAGTTTAACTGGGGTTGCTTCCAGGGGCATGGGTGAGAAGCTAGTCATAGGAACATGGGCATCTTGCCAGTGGCTGCACTGCTGAAGAAAATCTCTCTTCTCTCTGCAGTCTTTACCTACATACAGATTATCAGAGAGAGGCGGAGCCTCCTGAGCCCCTCCCTCTGCGCCATGCTTTTAGGACCTGCCATTTATGGTTGCTCGCTCAGGGAAGCCTGCCATCCAGCCAGGGATGATCCATTCACTTGGCCATTCAATAGTTCCTTATTGACAATTACTACATGCCACACAGAATTTTAAGCACTTGGAAAACTCTACACTGAAGCAGCCGGCACAGGCCTCTTCCTCACATGGCTAATCTTCCATTTGAAGAAGTCCAGACAGTAAACAGATATTAGATGAGATCATTGTCTTGGCTTGAAGACAATGACACTGGAGAATGTGGGAGAAGAGACAGGAATGGGCACTACTAAGCTTTCTCCAGACAACACAGTCCGGTAGGGTCTCCTGAACAGGTAAGGCTGGTCAAGGCTCCACACAGACCTGAGTACACACGGGCTACTGCGGTTAAGGCTCTCACTTCTTTCCCTCAAGTCTCCAAAGCAAGACACAGCATGTCTTTGACATCTCTCCCTTTCTTAGATTTCCCCTGTGATTGAAGCAGTTCTAGAAACTGTATTCTGCCACCCTCACGGAACAAGAGACAGGATAGAAACTGGCACCTGACCATGACCACATGGTCCACCAAAAGAATTCAAATTCCACACCAACAGCAGGCTGCATGTTTAATGCTAACTGCATTCAGACCAAATGTAAACTCTGGATTAGTTATAATGGCCAATATACAGAAACAACCCAAATGTTCATTGAAACACGTGATTAAGTTCATATCTCTGCATGTTTTCCTGCTGAAAAAAATGTAGTTAATACAGTGTTGTGCACTTAAAAATCTATGCAGAGGCACAACTCATTGTGTAAGTCTTGTTACCACCAAAACATTTTGGGATTTTGAATAGGCTATTACATTTATTTGCATACTGGTATCTTTGATATCCGTGGTACCAATGCACCCAAACCAAGCAGACTGCACACACTGTATGTGTGTCCAGTGTTTTGAGATTCTACTTAAATAGGCTGTTTTTATAAAAACAAAACAAAACAAAAAAACAACTGAATTTAGGAATGGTTTTATGCACGTGTGCCCATGTGCATACCCGTGAGTATGTTTGTCCCAACAAATGTATACCTGGTGACATATGAGATCAGAAATCAAAAGGAGGCTGCGATGAAAATACAGCAAGCCTGCTGCTCAGTGAAATTCTGTTTCTCGCGCTCAGCCAAAAGCAGGCTGGCTGAGTCCTAAAAGGCAACGGCTGGTTCCCAGGTAGCCATAGCGTTCTTACATAACTGAAGACGCAGAAGGGAAGCAGTGACTTCAAGATGAGGCAGCCAAGAGGTGATACAGCCAAGCAGATGCCGGATGAACATCGGTCTATAGGCACAAGGAGAGGGGCTGGTGGCGGAGCTATTGCCAGAATGGCTCAGGCAATTCAACTGCCTGGCAAAACAGATTAAATCTGCTTATTAGAACATCCTTGGTGCTCTGTATGCTTACTGCCCCAAGGCTCCTTGGGAGTAAAAGGCATAGCCAAGACTCGGGAGAAAGGTGAGGGGCTAACAGGAAAGAGAATAAAAATCTCTTTCTTCCAAAGCTTTAAATGTCTCCATGATCTTTCCTAATAAGTAATTTTCCTTCATTTTGTGCAGTAACAGCAAGCCATGTCCAAGGAAGCATGAGAATGTGTGCTTCAGAGCAGCCAGGCTCTCTGCGTTGCAGGCATAATGTTTTGTTTTAAGAAGGCATGTGTATTTTAGCTAGGCAGCAGATTTTGAGCAGAGGTCTTAAAGAGCCATCTTCCAGGATGATCCAGTCCAGACCGGAATCATGGAGGGATCGGCACAGAATAAAAGTGCTTGGAGGCCTCTTGCCAAGAGCTCTGCTTCTGTAACAGTACTTTGGTCCCTGGTCCTGTAGCATCTCTTGCTCCTTATGTACCCAGTGAGGGTGCCAGTGCCTAGAAGTGCCTAGGGTACATCGTGCAGGGTCTGTGGCCTGAAGGCATTACAGTGAACCAGCATGGGCACCTGGCTGCCTCTGGCCCAGGGTTCTTCCCTTGCAAAAGCTCTTGGCTCAAGACAGGAAAGAACACTACCACGTTTTTCTTGGCTTTTTATAGGGTGTTGATCCAAGGATCTGTTTTTACATTTGAATGCAGCAGTTAGCTGTAGCATAATAGATTGCAGACCTTAGAGAAAAATTGCCGTGAGGCTTCAGCAGAGAACAGAAAGCTGGCTGCAGAGAACTGCAGTGTCAGCAGGTTCAGGCCGGGCGTTTGGCCACCGCTGCCTTTCTTTTTAAAGGAGTCATTGACCTTCCACAGGCCTGTGTTAAAATGGGGTGTGTGGAGAATGCTGCCAGGCATGATGGGATTGGAAGGGACCTCTTCAGAGTCTGGGAAGCTTTCGTGTTTTTTTGTTTGTTTGTTTGGTTGGTTTTTTTTTTTTTTTTGGTCTGTATACTGTCATGGAAATTCTGCGTGTGACTTAGAGGCCTCTCTGGCTCTGAGCCAGGTAGAAAGGTTTGGAGGGTGGGGGTGGGGACAAAGGCAGGGATTCAACTGGGAAAAGACCAGAGTGGAAAACCAGCTGTCTTGGCTCAGCCCCCAAAAGGATGCAAAAGAGCAGTACCCAATGTGAAGACAGGACATGAAGGAGGACCCTGAAAGTTAGGGTGAAAGAGCCTGTATCCTTGTCAGAGGGCATCAGACTTGGTTAACAGGCTAAGAACCTGTTAGAAACCATTCTCAGGGTGGGAAGGCTCACTAGACACACCGTTCATTCATTCATTTATTCATTCATTTTGCAGACAGTCCCTAAGTCCTACTGTGTTTGAGATACACTGTTCACAGAGGTGACAGTTTCAACCTGTTGCTCCCTGGGGCTGACAACTCAGCCACTCTGACCATCACTCTGAAGGCTGTAGGTGGCAGGAGACCAGAGCTACATCTGGGGGAGGGGTGTGAATTTCTGCTATTCTTGTACTGAGGAGCCAAGTGACTTAGTGTCTTCCCTGGAATTGTCAAATGCCAATGACACAGAGGCTACGAGTGTCCCGTTCTCTTGTGAGTTTTGCTTTCTACCGAGCTTTACATTGACAGCTCTGAAAAAGGCAGTGTGCCCTGGTGTAGGCTTTTAGGAGGAAACCGGGTGGAACGGGACTTGCAGAAGACTGCCTTCCTAGAAACACAGATGTCACTTGGGCAGGCAGGCTGCTAGCCCTGGGCTTTAGGCATTCTGGAACTGAGATGGAGGTGGAAACCATCTGGCAGGATAGAAAACAGAAAGCCCATGGCTAGCAGCCACTGCAGCCTCGGCTCCTGCAAGCATAGACTTGTTTTCTGTTAAGCTCTCTGGAGTCTGGGCGTGTGTGTGTGTGTGTGTGTGTGTGTGTGTGTGTGTTTTACAGCCTGAAGAGAAACAGCACATGGCAACTTGCTGAGCTAAAGAGGTCAGAGAACAGATGCAAAGGAGTTAGCTCAGGAGCTGGTCCTGGCTGGCCGCCAGAGCCACTGTTATTTATTTATTTATTTATTTCTGGTTGATAATCACAGTGCTTAAAGATGATGAATACCTTTAGAGTTGCGGAGGGGGTGTGGCTTTTTGGACAGCTTTTTAACAGCAACACGGATCAAATGGGACCGGAGGGGTGAACTGATCCACCCCAGTGCACGGGCAACACAAGAATCCTGTGCTGCTGGCCTTATTTCAGCAAGTCCGAAAATCCGAAGATGCTCTGAACATGGCCCTCCCACCATTCCGCTCCATAACTCAAATGAAGCACCAGAAGTCAAGCGACCGTACTGAGTGTATTTCAGCTTTCCTGTTTGCTTCTGTGACTTCAGCCTCTCCCCAGCTCTCACTCGTCTACTCTGAAAATGTCAGGCAACTTGAGTTTTGATGTACACAAATATATTTTCCAGCTGCTTTTTATTTTTTGCCTCGTATTGAGTTAAAGGTACCAGAAATGGTCCTTAAAGGGGGAATTTTTATTATTTTTCAATGTATGCTGACTCAGATGTGGTCTGCAATGAAGTTTTTACTGTGATGCTATCTGTGAAGATAAGTTCTGCTAAGGAGTGGGGACAAGGGAACAGCCCAGTGCTGCTCAGCCTACCTGAAGAAACACTTGAACAGCAGAGGCACCTACCCCCATGCAAGCATTTGTATGCTACTTACAGATCCTGTTCCCTTCTTAAAAGCTAATTCTCAAAGAACTTAATACTAACACTTTCAGGCCGTTTTCACTACTCCATTCATAAGAGATTCGACAAAGTGCTCTCCTTTGCAAATAATCCCTCAAAGTTAGGTTGAAAGCATAACATCACTGCAGGTTAGAATTTCCTGAAATCAATCAAACTGCTAAATGGATGAAAAAGAAGAGTGTGGAAGGCTCAAGAGATGGCTCAGCAGTTAAGAGCAATGGCTGCTTTTAAAGGTGACTGGGTTTGGTTCCCAGCACACACACAGCATTTCACAGCTGGCTGTTGCTCCAGTCCTATGGGATCTGACATTCCCTCTTCTGACTTTGGTGAACACACAGCACATGCATGGTGCACAGACATACATGCAGACAAAACCCTCACACACAGAAAATGAAGTAAATAAAAGCAAACCTGTGAAGAGAGGATGTGTAGAATGGAAGGAAGGTGGATCTCACATAGTTTGCAAGATCTGTGGCCTTCATTCCCTAGGGGAGTGGCTACCACTCAGAAGGGTAGGACTTCCATTTGCTTAAGATTTTTTCTTCAACCAAGACAGGATTTCATACATGGCTATATGTGAAGTCCTGGAGCAAGCCACCTGCAGGCCTGAGTCAGAGTCCCGTGAAAGCCTCTCTTCCATCTTTCCCCTGTGGCGCTTGGTCTGACACTTCAGGTTCACCACCTCAGGGTTGGTTACCAGGGCTTGAAACAATTAGAGAGGGTCGAGGACATATCCACTCAGCTCAGTCTTGACCAGCCTGGCTCAGCTTTGACCCTCTGATTTTCCTCCACCTTCGATGGTTACTTCCACTCCCGCTCTAGCAGTTTAGCCAACATACACCCTCCCAAGCCAGGATTGCCAAGGAGGACACAGGACGATAGCCCCCTCTCATCTCTCACAGAAATCCCCCAGCTCCCCTGTAGGTAAATTAACAACTAAATATCTGGCTTCAGATCTGGTTTACTTCAGACTCCACACAGCCCACCTTCCAAAAGGCAGAATTAATGCTATTTAATGACATGATGCTCTGCCACAAGGTTGGGAAATCTTCCATGCAAAAGGGAAATGATTGATTATTTTCTTACTCAAATTAAACATTCTCCACATCCTCTCTCTCCCTTTGAATCAGACGCATCCTTTACTGGGCCAATAGTCTTCTTAGGTTCCCCCTTAACTTTTTAATAAACCCAAACATTTTCCATTTGTCCAATTCTCTCTTTGATATCTCCCTAAATTTTCCATAAAGCTTCTTTAAAATGCCTTTTTATTGTGTTTACAAAACCAGAACATTTAAAAAGCCACAGTCTTGCCACTCTCTGTTTATAACATTAAAACTGAGTACAATGTAAATTACATGTGAAATAGGACTACACCCTTATAAGGTTTCAAATGACTCCTGGTACATGATTCTTGATAGAAAGTGGTGTGCCCTTCTTTCTAGAGTGTTGCTGGGGTTACAAAAATGAATGCAAACGTCTTCAAGTCACATGATACATTTTCTCTCTTCCTCTTAGCATGTCTGTGCCTCCTCAAAGTCTGTATATCAAAGAACTAACCCCCGGTAATAAGAGTTTGGAAACCTATCTTTAAAGAGGTAATTAAGGGATAGTAAAGTGGATCTTCACTCAATATGATGCATGTTGATTAGGAACTCTGGATATTGACATATGTATAGAAACAGTCATTGTCCTCCCTTACAATGGAGTCTCCTAGGGCAAAAGCACAGCCTTAAAAAAACTGTTTTATACTATATGGAACAACTCAGAACAGGGGGATAGCCTGATCTCAACAATTATTCAGTGAAACACAAATTAAAACTACGATGAGATTCCATCTTAGCACAATGGCCGGCATCAAGAAAACTGGCAAGAAACGCTGGCCAGGATATGGGGAAAGGGGAACTCTAATTCACTGCTGGCAGAAATGCAAACTGGTGTAGTCATTATGAAAATCATTAGGAAGTTTCGCATTAAAAATCAAATTAGAGTATGACCTAGCTATACTACTCCTGGGCTTATACCCAAAGGACTCCTTATCTTATTGGAGAGATATTTGCACACTGTGTTTAATGCTGCTTGAGTCACAGTAGCAAGGAAATGGTATCAGCCTATATGTCTATCAACAGAGGAATGGACAATGAAAATGCAGTACATATGGACAATGGGACTGTATCCAACCATATTGAAAGTGAAATTATGAAAATTTGGGAAAACCTGATGGAACTAGAAAGGATTATATTGAGGTGACTCAAACTCAGAGAGACAAGAACCACATTCTTTCTCATATACTAATTTTAATCTGACACGTACATGTGAATGAATATAAATGAGAATAAATATGTAAATGAGAATAAATATGGGCAATGCCCAAAAAGCTAGGAAGGAAAAGAGAGGTGTTAAAAAGAGATGCTTAACAAGGGGATCAGAGCAAATGGACACATGACATCAAAGTGGAAAAAACGCTGTGGGGAGAGGCTTCAATTTGCGGGAGGGAGATGGAGGAAACAAGTGGGAAAACAATTAACTACAAGTTCTGCTTGAAACACTACAATGAAAAACCCTTACTGCGTATGTAAATGTTTATTTTTGTTTTTAAACAGAAGGGTCATCATATAAGGTGGGGCAAGAAGAACAGGTGATTTTTATGTTTGGCTGGCTAGACCCTTGACAATGGTATCTCCCTAGCTTCTGCTTAAAGACAATCACCCCAAAGTAGGAAAGGGGAGTAGACAGAGAAGTATGTCATGGAGAGCACAGCAGAGCAGGGGTCGTCTCCTCATCTTCCACAACTGCAGTGGGGAAACCCACTTTATTTTTTTCAACAAATCCCACACCCTTCAGTCAACAAGGAACAACACTTGGCAGTCTTCAGTACTGGTTTCCTTCAGGGTGACAACCCACAGGCTTTTGCCTCTCTCCTTTCCTGCCCACTCTTCCTTCTTCTACTATGTCCAGCAAGTGCTGATCGCCAAGTACAGTTTTGCTTTGTAGTTTGTTCACACCTTTCATCCCACAGTTTCAAAGCACACTACAAATGTTGACTTGTCCTCAGACACCCCAGGAGGGGCAGGTACATGGCATATGCTATTATCATCTTGTTTTATAGACGTAAACCAGGCTCAGAGCCACGAATGGTCTTGCTGGAGGCCTTGTAGGGAATAATTGTACGTCCAGGGGACCTACATCTAACTCATCAACCATCCATCACAGGTGAAATGCCACAAGTATCAGCCCTCTGTGTGATAACACTCGCTTTCTTCTTTCTTCTTCCCTTGGAGTCTGAGGTCTCTTATAATCATATAAATAGGTCCTGTAATCTGTTACAGTCAAACTCTTTTTAGGAACTAGGGTGACAGCTCAGGTGGTAACATGCTTGTCATGAAAGCCTGAGGATCTGAGTTCAAGACCCATGTGAAAAGTAGCTGGTTCTTGTGGCCCATGCTCATAATCTCAGTGGCAAAGTGGTGGAGAGAAGTGGATCCTAATGACTTGTGAGCTTGCCAGGCTATGTCCCAGTGAGGGGCTTTTCCTCACCAAAGCAAGAAGGAATAGCACCTGAGGTTGTCCTCTGGAGTGTGCTCTCTCAAACACAAAGTATCTTCCACTACTCTTCTCTTAAAAGAAGCCAGAAGATAAATTAAATCAGCTCTCCTATATAAACCTGCTTTGCATATATCATCGTTTTCCTAGGAATATCAGTTTGCCTAGTGTAATCTGTAGTTGGATAGTCAGTAATAGTTTCTGCCCTCCCCACTGTCAGTACAGGAGTCACCACTTTGAGAAGAATGGCCCCTGCCTGCTAGGTGGTCATTTTGTGTGTGTGTGTGTGTGTGTGTGTGTGTGTGTGGTGTGTGGTGTGTCCACATGCCTATTCAAACCATACCCGAATGAACCAGACACCCAAAGGTTTGCCATTTTAGGAGAGTCTGGTTACAGTGCCTTCTCTCTCTCTCTCCTTTTCTATCTCCCTCTCTGTCTATCTGTCTGTCTCTGTCTCTCTCTCTCTGTCTTTTCCTCATTCCCTCTCTTCCTTTCTTCCTTGTTTTGATTTCTTGTTTAAACAGGGTATTATGTTGTACATGCAGACCTCAGTCATTATATAGCCAAGGCTGACCTTGAACTACTGATCCTCCTTGCCTCTACCTCCCAAGTGCTAGGATTGCAGGCATGCATCACCATGCCTGGCTACAAAGTACTATTTAAATGGAAGATTTGATGGTAGAAAAATAACTGGTGCACTTCAATTAGATGGACAAAGACAAATAGGCCAGCTGAGGAGGAATGAACACTCAACTATGGAGAACTAAAGCGCGAACTTCTGCTAGGTGAAAGCGAGCTTCGAAATGAACGGTAAATATTCTACAGGTTATAAACGGCATCAAAATTCCACTCCTTGAGTCTTGTCATCCTGGAACATTCTTTATGTGTTCTTACATCCTTTACTGCCAGTCTTTACAGCATGTCCCCCTTTTAACCTGAGATCAGAAGCACCCAGCCAGGGTTCAGTATCCATGCTGCAACTTGTACATCTGAGGCCATGAGGAGCATTGAGTGAGCCATCGCAACTCATGTTTTCAGGCTTTCATCAGCACAACAGGGTTGGTCATTCCCTAAGCCACACATAGACTTCATAAGTGTGATTTCAGGTGGGGGATTTTTCTAACTATTACATCAGCCACAAAATTCCATCTTTTCTGGTACTGAACCAAAAATCCTCAGAGCCACTGAGTTCTATGTACTAACTAATTTTACTGTGAGACACAGTCTCACTAAGTTGCACGGCTTGGCCTTGAACTTGCTCTGTAGCACAGGCAGGCCTTCTACAAGCCTGCAATCACCCTGTCTCTGCCTCTTGAGGAGCTGGGATTTTAGGCTGGCGCTACCAGGTCCAGTTGCAATGATCTCTTAACCTAGTTGTCAATAGAGGGCTTTGGTACACAGGGGTTCTGGCCTCTATAAGTGGCACAGTCACGAATACACTGATCCTCATGGGCCCCTTATCTCAAGCCTTCTAAAGTCCTGGGATGTGAGCTGGAGGGGGGAGTTTGTGAGTGACACCAGTTATGCTGCTTAAAGGGCATTAACAAATCTCAGAGGAGAAAGGGAAATTCAAATAGACAGTATGAAAAGTACACAACACACATAAAGCATTTTTCAGAAATGAGAGAGTTGACATGTCGATCAATCAACAGCAGCTAGTAACCACCATCATCATTGGCAGGTTAATAGCTGCAGATGGAGGGCCAGCCTGACCCACAGCAATTCTATAGGCATCTAGTTCAGGGGAAACTCAGAGGCTAGAAGACAGTAGGGCAATTCAAAGAATGGAAGGCAGCTAAGAAGAATGTCCTCAGACAGCTAGCTTCTCTGCTACTGCCTGTGGAAAACGGGCTAAATTGTCACGTAGGTTGCCCACCCTAATCTCTGCATTCCCAGACAGTGTTTCTTCATCCCTGAGGCTGGTGACCACTTGGCAGCAATTCCACAACTTCCCAGGCCATCCTTGTTCTGGCTGCTGTGTGCCCTGGGCCCAGACTCTGTACTTCTCAGGGGATTGCAAGACACTTATCTAAGACGCAAAGCTTCCATGTGTGCAAATGGGGCACACTAGGGAGAGGAATGACTTCTGACCTGAGGAGGAACATGCGACCTGAGCTTTTCACATACACAGGCCCAGGTGAAGATTTTCTCCCACAGTTACCCTCCTAAGAAAGATTGGGGTCAGATCCCCAAAGAGCCACAAATGTCCAAGTGTTTTATATGAAGGGAGAATTGCAGCTATTTAAAACCTGCAGTGCCAGGCAGGTCCAACTTGCAGCCCCATGGGGCATTAGCTCCAGGATAGCTTTGAGTATGTCCTTGTGCACTTGTAGATGACAAGGTCTTCTGGCAATACTCAGTGTGGAACACCCCCAAAGGCATGTCTTCTTGTATAGTTCTCATTTCTAGGCTACCCAAGACCATGGAAATGTGGAGCAGACCGTTGTCATGCTGTTTGAGGAGGAATAACAAAAGTCTCTCCATATTCACCTCAGACGTAACTTTCAGATATGTTTGATACACATTTGGCTGGGTTCACAGATGAGAAATCCCAGAGATATGGAGGACTGCCTGCATGAAGGGGAGGTGGAAGTGTTCAGACCCACTTGAACCAACAAGGACGGTCCAAGTCCTTTCCTCGGGGGCAAGGCAAAACTGGGTTCTGAGTGTGCACTTGCAAAAGGAGCCTGGAAAGAAGAACACGATGCGCGTTAGGTGGAGGCCTTCAGAAAGTGTAAGAGCTCTGAAAGCTCAATCTTCATCAACTTTGTGGGAAAGCTGCTTAAATGTTCTTTTTCTCTCTCCCTCACTCTCTCTCTTCCTCATCCCTCTCTCTCCCTTTGCTTCCTCCTTCTTTCCATTCCTCCTCTATTTTCCCTCCCTGTCCCTTGCTCTCATTTTTAGTTCCTCTGAATGGGGAGGTGTTCACATAAATCAGCTTTATTTTCTGGAACATTCCTAGCGTCTGTCCCATCGAGACTCCCCAGTAGCACAGAGAAGCCCTGGAAAGGACTGCAAGCAGAACACAGGTTTATGGAAAGCCACTCAGTCCCATTGTTTCCAATGGACTGCTAGAGTCCCAGAGGACTGGGGGCTCTGAACTCTGTTTAGCTGTCAACTATCAACTCACAGTCATAGGGAATTGTGCCCCTTAAAGATTGCATCAACAACCAGATCCACAGATCCCAAGAATGACACCTTCTTTACAAGAATAATCATATAAAACCAGGTCACTGATCTATTATGTTAGTGTCTGTATAGAACACTAACCAGAATCAGAAACCAACATACAAGGAAAAGAGTGAACACCACATGAGCTTGAAGTCACAGATTGATGCGATGTTTCCATAGACCAAGAGATGCCAGTCAGTGATTGACAGTAGGCTGCTAGCCGGTGAAGTGGCCTGCAAGGGATCGTACCCATAGCTTTTCGAAGCCCTCACACCCACCCTTTAGACTCCTTGTCTCCAAGAACAGAACAATAACTCTATATACATTAAGCCACCCATATTCTGGTACTTTGTCACAGTTGCCCTCGTAAATGAATATAGCCACCTTGGGTAGCACTTTTCTCCACATGACTAGCCAGAAAATAAAGATCAAAGTGACACTCTGGTCCCTACGGCTGCAAGACTGCAGTGGAGGAGGTGGGACCACGGAGGTGCTCTTCTCTGGGCTGGAGCCATTCTCTGAGCAGGACTATGGGCTCACGGAGTCTTTAAAAACAAACAAAAGTGTGATTCTATTACTATTGATTTTGTAGAACTCATAGTTGAACACGAAAGCTTGAGAACTTTCTAGAGAAAATGTCAAGAATCTCTCTTGATTATGCTGGAATCTGCCAGCTGTTCTGGGACTCCCAAAGCCTTCACTCCAGGTCAGGAGTGTGCCACTCAAGAAATGCCAGAATATGTTGAACATTTAGGATTATGTCTATGCTGGACCAGCAGGCTGGGAACAGAATTCCATAGGAGAAAGCCAGGCTGCTAGAGAGCTGTAGCCTGGTTAGAAAACATGGGGGTGAAAAGATGCGGAGGGAAAAGGCTGTAACGAGATGTTCCAACCACATCCGTGTGAGCTTAGGAGAGGGAGAGACTCCTTAGGGAATACCTCAGAGGAGCTAATGTTCGAGTTGGGCTATAAAGAATGAGGAAGAACTTTTGCCAGAGAGACAAAAAAAGGAAAAAACATGGCAAGTTTGTGGTGTTGAACAGATCAGGGTGACAGGGGGCCAGTGATCAGATTGGAGAGAACACTCTAAGGCCGGGTTTGTGGGGTGGAGTAAATGGAATGGGACATCAGCCCTCTCTCTCTCTCTCTCTCTCTCTCTCTCTCTCTCTCTCTCTCTCTCTCTCTCTCTCTCTCTCTCTCTCTCTCTCTCTCTCTCGTTTTTTCCTGGGCTTGTGTACCAACACAGGGCTCCTGGAAACCTGATCCAGGCATCATGCAGAACACGGGAAAGTCCCTGATGAGGCTGAGCTGATTTCCTCCATTTGGAAAGATGCTTAGGAAGGGGCTGGGCTGGAAGCAGCAGGAGCCCTGGGAAGAGGGCAAGGCTTTCACTGTTCTCTAACCTCCAGCTTCCTTCCTTTGTAGCTTTCTCTTCTTTCTTCTTCCATCTCTCAGGCCACCAGAGGCCCCAACATGAAAAGGGCTTCCTGTTTCAGAAGCTAACTTGATTACAGGCAGGCTAGCAGTCTGCAGACACACCAGGCCCTGTGAAGTATGGGGCCACCAGAAGTAAACTGTACCTTTTCTCCCAGGGTCAGCGGACAGGCTAAGAGCTCAGCACTAACAACCAGAGACCCTTGTTTCCAGGTCCAGATGTGCAATTTTTTAAGCTGGGTGACCTCAAGGGTATTGATCTTTCCTTTTTTCCTGTTTGTAATTAGCCTTGCGGCACTTTCCCCTGAGAAGAAGGCAGAATGAAATGATGGATGTGAGAGTCCCTTCTCATCAGAGGAGCCCTGAACAAATCTTATTTGCTACTGTGTCCAAACCAGTTAGGTAAGTACACATGTATATTCATTAGGAATCTCTCTACCGAGTTCTAGGAAGCCAAGCCAAGCTGATAAAAGCAACAAGGCACTTTATTGTTTCATTTACCTGAAATAATCCAGGGAAAGCTCAGAGGCCAAAAAGGAGGGATGAGCTGGAGCCTCCAGGTACGTGGGATCTGAGGTGCTCTCTCTGCAGCTCATCTGTGCACCTCACTTCTCCTGGCATGATGACTTTCTGCATAAGATACTCATTCTCAAAGAAACAGGAGAGATATTGAGCCTGTTGGGCCCGTGAAAGGAGGAGGAAAGAGGAACAGTGGACAGGGGCACAGGAAAGGTCTGTCCTGGCACATACTGGGCATGGACCTGGGAAGGGAATGCTGTTTCTCTTGCTGTGGCCAGTCATATTCCCTGGCATCCCAGGGACACACTTCACTGCAGGAACACATCCAGGTTTATAGGAGAGTGGCACTGATGAGTACAAGACCTCTTCTTTCTTATAAAAGGGTCAGAAGCCAAAAAACAAAAACAAATATGGCTGCGGAAAAAAGTGGCCTGAGGTGTGACGGTCCCCATTCAAGGGGAACTGCATATGACATGAAATAGAGTTTGTACTGATTCATACTTCAGTGCAAAAGACCCCACAGAACAGTACCCCAAACGGAAAAGGCCAACCCAGATGACCACAAGCTATACAGTTCTGTGTGTCTACAAAATACAGAACAGACAAATCTACAGAGGCAGAAAGCAGCCTCCAGATGCTGGAATGTAAAGCCAGGGAGACATGGACACCTCTCTACCACTGATGTGCATTGCTTTCTGGGTGAGAAATATGTTCTAAAATTAGGTCCTTGTGGGGGGTCATGCAGCTCTGTACATTCCCTAAAGCCCACTGATTTGTGTAATTCAAGATGGATTTCCTATACTACACTACATGGTATACATCTTAGAAACACAAGATAAACAAATAGAAAGGCTATGTAGAAAATGTATGGAGGAGGTGGGTGTGATGGCAAATGCCTGTCATCCCAGCATCCCAGAACCTGAGGCAGAAGGACTCTGCAAGTTTGAGGCCAGCATGGTCTAGAAACCATGTTCCAGGCCAGTAGAGACCTTGTAAGAGAAAGGGTGGGGCAGAAAAATGGAAGGGGGACTAATTCTAGAGACAGCAGAGAAGTCGCTGGTAAAGTGGCATAGATGCCGAGATGCAGGCTGCACAAGGACTGGACCGTTGAGGGGGATCGCTCGAGATACAGGGGAAGGCTGTCAAAGTTCCCGAGGCAGGAAGGGGCTTGTTGCATGCCAAGAATCCAGGCAGTTCAGAGCAGGTCTGGAAGGATCATCCTACTTTGGTGGATTTAGTTCTGAGCACAGAACAGTCACTGGAGAATGTAAACCAATGGGCAACATGACCACTGTTAGGCTCTGAACATCATTCCAGCTAATAAAAGGAAGATAGATATTAGTCATAGAAACTAGCACCTTTATGATATTTTTTAATTTTTTAAAAAATCTATATAATTGCACTTAAATATCAACCATTTTCCTTTTTTTGCTTCTTCCTTTAAAATTTATAAGTATCCAATATGTTCAACTGAAAAATGTATGTTTTTTTATTATGCTGTATTTTCTTTTTCTTTTTTAATTATTGTTTATATTTTCAATTACAAATGTACAAAATAAAATTACATTGCTGGTCTTGTAAGAGCTCCACAATTTTCCTAAATGTGTCTATAACTGCAGCACTTCACCTATTTGAAGAAGTTGGGTTCTGTTCATTTGTTTAAGACTACCTCAGATTTAAAGACTCCCTTATTTTACGTTTAAAGTGTATTGTAACAGGGTGGTAGTTAATATAACACTATTTTTTTCTTTTGAAATAAAAAAGGAGGATGGATGAGAAGAGGCCAGTACTTAATGTTCTTTGATTAAAGACAAAATATTGAGAAGGAAGAAAAAAGAATAGTATTGAATCTCCGCCTTTAAACAGTGAACAGCATGGTGGAAGAAAGGATGTCTACATACACATAATCTTAGAAGAAACCCAAAGGAGGCAATACCAGGAAGGTAGGGAGAATTTCTGGGATTCAGGAAGACGCAGTTTACCTGGGAAGAAGCACAAATAAGAAAATACTTAGCAGAAGAAGGGAGGGAGAGTGGTCTCCTAGTGGTCAAACAGCATCTGCCAAGCTGGAAAGGGAGAAAGCACAGGGGTATATGAAAAATGTCCCGCAGGACACGGTAGTACACACCCATAAACCCAGTACATGGGAAGTGGAGACCAGAATATCAGGAATTCAAAGTCATCCTCAGCTACATGTTGATGAAGGCCAGCAAAGGCCACATTAGACTCCATCCTAAACAGGGAAAGGTGAAAAGAAAGGAATAGGATGCCCAGTTACTCTTCAGTAAAAAAAAACAAGATAGAGGGGAGGTGATGGGAGATAATAATAATAACAATTAACATGTGCTATGTGCTACTATGATGTTTTACTGTAAATGAGGGTATTCTCGATTCCCAAAGAAAGAATGTGAGCTAGCTACTACCAATATGCCCTATAGGAGTCAAGAACCTAACCTGACAGAATGGCTCACTACATGTAACAATTCAAGGGATGTCTGTTTTCAATGGAATGTTTCTAATCTCATGGGTAGAGAAACTACTGAGCATAGAGAAAAAAGCCCTGACCCACAACAGCAGAGGCATCAATAAACTGAGAGCTGAAGGCATGAGGGAACAGAAACAGAATCCAGAAAATTATACAGAGGCCACCTTAAGATAAGTGTGACCCTTAGTCAAAGGATGTAGCCAGCCTGAAGTGACCCTGAAGGGAGGACAGGGGGAATGTAAACATCATGACTTAATTTCTTCCCTCCCTTCCTCTGATTCCTGTCAGAACTCCCAACTTTCTGGATTCAACTAGAAACCACAGCCCAGAGAAGCCTGCTGATGTGGTCGATGGTCCTGACCCCAGTAGCTGATAGCTGAGGTCAGAAGGGAAAGGGAGGTACCTGGCTGCCTTGTAATAGAAACACTGAAGTTTTAGGACAGAAGTATAATATTGACTCAGTATGTCTAAAGGCCAAACATCAGAGAGCTTTGATACAATGAAAGTAAAAATTATCTGAAGCCAGAAAATCAATAAGGTCATAATTAGCTTATTAAGAGGGAGTGACCTGGAAATGGAGGAGGAAATAAATAAAAAGGGACTTGATCAAGAACATTAAAAACAAATGAATAAATCAGCTCCATTAGCTATTCTGGGTAATAGGATACAGTACAGATCTGGGGTAAGGAAGGGAAGTGCCCAGAGTACCATGGAAGACTTTGTCCTGGATTTTAAAGAAAGAGATGAATCCCATTAAAGACACTGAGCAAAGCAGTCTGAGGTGAGTAATCTTACAATCAAAGGTCCTTTATTTGAAATTCATCTAAACTGACTTCAAAAACAAAGGAGAAATTATTAGAATATAGGATTATCTCCTCAGGCTGGGTGTTAAGAACCTCAGTGAACCTCGAGCCCAAGTTAGCAGAGGCAGGACTTGGTCAGGACCTTCACTCCGTGGTGATCCTGAGTCATCTCAAGGCTTCAGAGTCTTCCATCCTGCTTCGCATTGCTCTGACTGCACTCATACGCCAGCTTGCTCAGCATATCTGCTCACATAGAAGACTGTCATCCGCAGTGACAGCTTCACATCATGGTTCGGACTGACTGCCCTGTCCACACACACAGGACTGCTAGAACACCAGCTTCACCGAGACTGGCTCCAACCAGCTGTATTACTCACACCCTGGATTAGGAAAAGCTTAAGGATGTGCTCAGGCTGGGGCAAAGGCTAAAAAGTGAAGAGTGTGTGAACTCATACCTGGACACCATGAGTGCATAGGAAATGGACTGGCTGTGTTACATAGTGAGCCACCATGATTTTCACCCAAAACAGCAGAACAAATTGGCACAATGGGAATCAGGGCTGGTGAAGGTGTGATCACAATGAGAGCTGCCGACAAAGGAGGCTGTGTGTGGACGGCAAAGGGCTGAATCATGAGGAGCACTTCCATATCCAGGACATGGTAAAGAATGGCAGTGAGGGTATCAGTGAGGACAGCAGAGGCGAACACACAGTCCTGGCATTAGAGGGAGGCTGAGAGCTTCGGTGCTGCAGGGAGCCAGTAAACATACTGAACCAAATGGAGATGGTGAAGAAAGAGAACACATGTTAAAAGAGGAATGTGGCCCTTAGTGACTTGTAAGGAGGCAATTCCAAGATCAAAGAGAGCTGTGGGGAGAACTTGCCACGGAGCAAGTGCTGGGATGGTGGAGAAGAATGACTCAGAGGAAGTAGAATCATCATTGTTATGACTGCTTCTGCCATTTATTTCTGGAAGAGACGAGATTTGTGTGAATCTGGAAAAAAAAAAAGCCAAGATAGCTGTATTAAACATAAAGACACAAAACGAGCACGGGAGGACCACTAAGAAGAGGATGGAGTAAGAGGAATTTTGATACAGACAGACCATGTATCAAAAGCCAACGCAAGGGTCTCCATGGTGAAACGTGCTAGCCATGACAGCATGAGGCCTTTACGTTCATATCCCCAGCACCCTTGTAAAAAGATGGGTGTGGCCATGTGTGCCTGTGTTAGAGCGGAGAGACTGGTATACTGGGGACTTGCTGCCTAGACTAGCCAAATGGGTAAAGGCCACGTTCAGCAAGAGGTGGTGCTTCAGAAAATAAGGTGGAGAGCAGTAGGAAGGCACCAGATGTCAACCTCTGGCCTCCATGGATGAAAAAGACATGAAGGGAAGGATGAGAATCAGCCAGCCAGCTCTCGCTGCCACGGAAGAGAGATCTGCGATTCCCAGAGGGCTTCCTGCCACCTAGGATTGGCCCCAAAGTACACATTAAAGCCCACCCCAGCGTAAGATGAGATGTTAAAAAGAACACCTAGTCAATAGCATGTACTGTGTGACCACAATCAGTGGTGACATTAGTTCACACAAAGACTGACAGAAAGGAGCGAGAATGAAGAAATGACTCTAGTGAACACGTTGGAACTATGGCTGAGTTACACGGTTTCCTCCCTTTGCCCCTATCATTTTGCACATCTGTGGGGAGAGTATTGTTCCAAGGAAAGCACAAAGGTTTTGGAGTCCGGCCATCCCACCATACCCACTGGCAGTTAGAAGTTATAGACCACCCACCAAGACCCAAGCATTGCCCTGAAGGCTTTGCATACATTAATTCTAATCCTTATAACAATCCTTCCATCTCCATAGGCATAAAGCGAATCTCAGAAAGGAGAAGGAAGTTTGCCAAGCCCAAACCTACCCCACATCCTCTCCACTTAGGCTGACTGCTACTTTTACCATACATGACTTTCCTACCAAATGTCAGACCCTGAGCAAAATATTATGGCTCTCTAGGTTTCTCCATTTGTAAACTGGAAAAAAAACGTTAAGTGAAAATAAAAACAAGTAAAATTACAAGCACACAGATTTGCCACCAACTCCTAAGCCTCTAAGGTGAAAGGCATGGGAAGAGTTTTGAGGTAAGCAGCTGGGAATCCAGCTTTTCGGAGCCCTTGAGGCGGTTGTGTGCCTTTGGTCAAGCTGTTTGGCACAAGAACCAAGGAAACCCAATGCTCTCCAGAAATATGGAAGCTGGGTTAGGTTCTTCTAGGATGCTATCATCAGCCCCAGGATGAAACAGTCAAAGATGAGACAAGAACTTAGTTCTTGTCATAACTGTCCTGGACACTGAGCCCACTCAGAGTTCTGGCAGCAGAACAGCCTTAGGGGAGCTTCTGGGCAAAAGAGAATCCACAGAATGGCTGAGGCTCTTCTGCCTCACGAACACTCACCCTTGAAGCAGCTCCCTGCCTTTGCTGAGGAAATCAGTATCTGTGGTAGCGGTTGTGAGGCACATGAAGGTCCTGGAGAAACGTCTTCTCACTTGTCCACAACTGACCTCAAGTATCACAAGTGCACATCACAACAACTTTGGAGAATAGCTTTAAAGCTCATGGTAGTGTCCCGCACAAAATACGGCCTAATGATAGTTTTTATTTCTGTTTTTATGCTAAGTTTATGTCAAAAAATGAATTTTTAAAATATGCTTACATTTCCCCAGGCCACAACTGCAAAGTATGGTTAAGATGGGACAGTCACATTGCAAAAAGTATTAAATTTTTATTTCATATATTTATTTGACTATATATAGAACACATGGGTATTGGATTTTGATTCCTTCATTCAAAAACATTTTTTTTCTTGAAGAAACACATTAACAAACTCAAACTCATAAAAATGAAGCCCCGCTTGGGTATTTCTTTTCCATGATTCACAATAGAGAAACATGTTTGAAATGAAACAAGGGCCGTAGAATTGGAAACCCAATCATCAGCTAGCTAGTGTGTAGGGTGATGTAAAAGTCAGGTAGCCAAGAGAGAAAAGGCACTGAGCAGCCAGCAGAATGGGTGAAGAAACACTGTGATATCCACATCTGTGTCATTCCACATGCTACACGAGGGTTCTATGCTGGGGTAAGTAGGCACAAGCTCTGAGGTCTTCATGCCAAGTGAAAGGGCCGGTCGCTGGAAGCATCACTGCACGAGCCACCACATAAGTTATGTGCAGTTGTAGAATCATAAAGACCACAGTGGGGTGCTGATAAGCAAGAACAGGACAGAGAGGAAAGGGGGGGAGTCAGATTTCCAGTTCAGAAAGATGTGCTAATACAGCTCCTCCAAAGAAACAATACTGATAAGAGATACATGTGTGTGTTATGTATACACACACACACACACACATACACACACTACTTCTCTAAGATGCATGAAATAACTTTTAAAAAAATAGTTATTTTGAGCAAAACCCCAATCCTTAAATCATGTTTCTATTTCTATGAAGGAGAATGAACTTATGTAATTACAGAGACTAAGACCTCCCATAAACTCTTCATGCGATGAGATCCAAGAATGTCACCGGTGTAATTCTTGTCTGAACCCAAAAGCCTAAGATGCTGGGGAGCTGCTATCTTGAACTCCAATCCAAGGACAATTGGACAAAAGCCTGACGTCCCAGCTGGAGCAGGTCAGCAGGAAAAGAGCCCTTCTCCTTTTCCTTCCTGCTCTGTTAAGGCCATAGGTGGACTGGATAAGCTCACCCATACTGGTGAGGCAGGACCAGAATCCAGACTCGAGTCCTAGCATCTTTTGTATTCATTCTCATAAACACTCCCTGGCACTGCATGAACAGACATCCCATAGCCTAGGAAAGCTGGCCAATTAAATTAAACACCAGAGAAGAGGAACTGTTTCAAAGATTGTCTTAAAGACTATGAATGGACTTAACGTCACTGAAGTTAAGGTGCTTTTTTTAAAAAGAGAAGTTAATATACATGACTGCCAATCAATTGTGTCCACAGCTCTCCACTCGCTCCTCAGGACATGTATAAAAATAAACTGAAACCATTTTCTAGAAGCGCTGTCAATATAAGCCACCAAACACTGAAACAGAAGCTGTGTACTGAAGGTAAAGGAAGGAAAAGTGGGGACAGAGAGGGTCAAGGCAGACCAAGCGCTGTCATTGCTCTCCAGGTGACAGGAGGTGCTTGTGTGCACTGACAGCAGTCAACTGTGCATGACATTTCTTGCATGCTCCAGAGTGTTGGGCAGAGAGAGCTCTTCTCTCTGCCTGTGCTGTGACTCCTGCACTCTAGCCACCAGCTGACGGACTCAACAGCTTCCTCTAGCTCCTCAGGCACATGCATGAGAATGTCAGCCCACAGCCACTGACACCACCTGAAGCAGATATGAGACCTGATCCTGCCCTGGACATCACTGATGTGTCACCTGCTGCCTGAGCAAATTTAGTCCAGGACAACTTGACCTCCACTCTGCAAGCCCAAGTCAAGAGCCTTGATGTGGAAAACAACTAAAGTGCACAGTGGAAAAAATAAACACTTTAGGCTAGCAATGGAAGCCCTCCCTGGAGCTGAGGGGGGCGGGAGTTCCTACAGACAAGTTTCAGGCCACAGATGGGGCAGGCTCCAGGTATTATTGATCGGAAGCTCGTTGGGGGTGGCTTCCATCTCCTCTGCCACTGAGGCATTGCCTATATCCTCAGGCTGCTGGCAAGAGGGCAGCTGGGCTGGAGCCAGTTTCAGTTTCTCTGTCTCAGTATAGGAGACATTCTTCTTCTCATCTCATTAGCCGGAAAGGTAGCCACAGTCTCTTGTTTATTACAAGAAGAGGACCATCATCGCAAACAGCCAAGTCAAATTATTCAGGGAAACCATAGTGTCCACTAAAGAATATAAATAGTCCCACAGACATTGAAAAGTTACCCCTGTGCTTTTCAGAGTAGAACCAGAAGCCTCCCTCTGACCCATCACTCCTGATTTTAGCCTCAGCTCACAGCACCTCTGTTTTCAGCATTGAACCATTCATCTAGACAGACACGGGATGGGGAACAGCAGGCTATGTTGTTAGACACGGTGAGAAGTACATATTCCGTGTCTCTCCTACAGATTCCTGTATGTCATTACAGGTTTCTTACCCATGGTTCCCCAGTTCCTCTGACCGTCTATACTTGTCCCAGATAACTTAAGGCAGCCTGTAGACATTCTCCCTTGTTTAAATCTGAGCTTGAGATGGTAGCACTCTGGAAGCCTTGCACCCAGCAGACGGGAGGAAAGCACTTTTTCTGTCATGTCCTTGCGGCTTGCCCATCCCCCAAATAGTTTTGAGGTTAGAAACTATGGCCTGATCATGGCTGTATGTTCAATGCTTTGTACAGTGGCCAGCACAGAGAAGGGATGGACTGACTATGTGACAGAAAGCAAAGACAGAGGAATGAAGTAGAATGAGCCAAGTCAGACAAAACTGGCTTTGGTCTTGCTAATCCACTCTGCTCTGTATAATCACCAAGGGCCTCTCCTAGACTGCTGCCCAGCTAACATTCTCCAGAAACTCCAGTCACACAAGGAAGCCTTTGTTCTGTCCGCAGCCACAGCCTCCCTGGGGGGTGGAGTCTATAGCCTCAGTCCTGTCGGAGCACCTGGAACCAGGAGTGTTCTGTGTCCTGATTGGGCCGTTGGGGCTGCCTTGTGACCCTCACGCCACCTCTGTAAATGGAAGACTGGGAATCTTCTGGAGAGGTCAGCAAGTCTGTAAACTTTCTGGAGGTGGGACAGAAGAAGGGCTAGCCTAGGCACAAAGTGGGATTATAACCCAACCATATGGTACCTTGTAGGGGCATCAGATGTGGTGGTCCCAAGGCAAGGTTGATAAGAGAGGTCACCAAGGCCACTTATTTCCCCTCCCAGTGATGCAGGTTATAGTTCCACAGCAGTGAACAATGAGGCAAGCGCACACACACATTTGGTCACCCATCCAAAAAGCATTGCCCAACCTTCCTTCCTCTGAATAGGAATGAAATTTGGCTCAGATGTCCACTTCCCTTCCCAAAGCCAAGTGTCTCAGAGAAAAATTGGGCCATTCCTAGCTCCAGACAGTGATTCTGATTTGTCTATAAGCCAGGCCTGGTAGCCTGACTCCCCTTGGCAATGCTTTATATATATGTAAACACACACACACACACACACACACACACACAAGAATCTTTCTTCTTCCTCTGGCAATTGATGGCCCAAGAGCAATGGCTGGAATTAGCAGCCATTTCATCACTGTTCTGAGGACAAAGCCAATGTTAAGGTGGTACAGTGGAGAGAAGGGGGCAAGGCAAGGTCTTTGAAAATGCTGTTAAGCTTAAGTCACATCATCACTGTATCCCACGATGTGTGTGAGCAAACACTTCTAACACTTTTTTTTAGTTGTAGTTTGAAAACATATGTGACCAAAAACTTTTCTGCACAGGACCTAAAGCCAAATCTGTGTGTTCGGTGTCTAATTACTTTGGCTATTCTTCCCCAAGAGGGATTAGGGACATCAGTGGCCAATGGGAACGGCCCTGGCTCTGTAATATTTTATGTCTCCAATAAAGCCCTCAGGCCTAAGACCCCTGCCCAAGAGGAGATCAAGGTAAGAAGACTGACTGTTCATGCCCACATCTACCTTGGAATGCATGCCAGTAGCTCTTTCCTTTGCTCATGACTGGTGCATGTAATCGCTTCTATGTCACTGTCCCGAATCCACAAGGACATTTCAAATAGGTAAGCTGGACTAACAGAGAATCTAGTCTGGGGTCAGGGTAAACAAGGGTGATACATGTGGACTAGTTCAGAGTTGGCGTTATTTGGATTTGCTCCTTAAATATATATAGCCAATTAACCTTTTGCATTTTTATTACATTTTTAGTGTGAGTGTGTGTTTGCGTGTATGTATGTGTGCAGCCATGAATGTGTGCAAATACACTATGGTTCATGTGAGGAGGTCAAAGGACAACTTGTGGCAATCAGTTTTCTCCTTCCATAATGTGGGCACCAGGAATTACCTCAGGTCCTCAGGATTGGCAGCAAGCCCCTTTCCCTGCTGAGCTATCTCAGCCTCTGTTCATTACTTTTGGCTGCCAGCTTGGCAGGATCTGGAATCACCTAGAAGGGACATTGCAGAATATCCATGAGGCCAGTGCCAGGGAGCATTAGCTTAGAGAGGAGGATCCCCTCTCCGTGCGGGGGAACTTTCCAGGGGTGGCCCAAACATAAGAAGATCGGGGTTGGGGGAGAAAGCAACAATGCCTTCACTTATTCTCAAGGGAATTCATCTATTGCCACAATCACCAACACTGCTACCTCCATCCTCTGCTGGCATTACACTCCAGCATCTTCAGCTTTGTCATTTGAAATAAAGACCAGAAAAATTTCCAAGACTCTTCCAGGTCTTCCGGGACTGCTGGGGCATCCAGCCTCATGCCTGAGTAACTAACTGATTTCTCAGCCTATCCAGCATGCAGACTGCCATTAGTGAACTACTTATTGCTTATCCTGTAAGTTATCCCTTTTATGATTGCTGAGCAACTAGAGAATTATGCGTAACACACTAGGTTAGGTGAGATAGATGGCCAAGATCTCCATTGCTTCCTCTTGTTTTTTGAAAAAAATTTTAAAGTGTAATAAATTTTCCACGATAAACTAAAAGTCCCATTTTTATATCTTTCATAACGTGTGTGGATATTCCCATTGCACATGCATGTGTGTATGTATGTGTAGGCATGTACATCCATGCAGCCATGTGTGGGAGCCAGAGAAAGATGCTGGGTTTCTGCTCTGTTACTCATTGCTTTATCCCTTTTACACAGAGTCTCTTACTGAACCTAGAAATCCCTGAATTCCAGTGGTGACAAGGTTAAGAAGTCCTAGTCATGTGGGCTTTGCTTGTAGTTCAGGAACAAACCCTCATGCCATGTAGCTTCTCTGTAAGGCTCCCTCCTGACATCATTGGCAACCCCACCAGTCTTGTCTGGGCTCTCCAAAGCTACAGGACACACACTGGCTTTTAATGTTTCTCTTCCATCTGTAGAAACGTCCCCAAACTTGCCATATCAAAAGGAGTTAGGATTTGCTAACAGCTTCAATTGCCATGGATCAAAATTCATTATAACTCCTGTTTTCTGTCCCAAACCCATTATTTCCATGTGGCTGTTGGTGCTTCTTACCAGCAGTTAATATGCTTGCCTTTGCAAATGGAAAAGAATCCCCATCCCACCACACACACCCCAACAGTATCTAACCTAGAGAGAAGGTAAGTGTCATTGAGCTCAGTTCCTACAAGAAAGGTATGAATGAGTAACTTCTGATCATGTCAGATTTCTATCTAAATCAGCTGTCAGTCATAGCCTGTGGAGCGCTGCATGGGAAGGACTGCTTCCTTTTTACTTTAGAGAAGACCTTGTAGGATAACTCATAGGACAGCTCCACTCATGTTTCTGCTAAGTCCTATGGCAACATGAGCACATCCACTTCTCTGACTCCCAACCTTTGCTGGGTTAGACAAACAAGAGATGGTCCTGAGAAACACCCCAACCTGTAAAGAGCGGGGTGCTTCTAAAAGTACCATTCATCACCGAGATGACACCAGTGCTAGCAATTCCAGTTTCAAGTTAAAAGCTCACCCCTAAGTAATTCTCCCTAGACAGCACTAAACAAGACTGCCCTCTCTATTGGCAGGCTGATTGGATTTAGAATTCCCTAGAGAAAACAGTTCTTGGCCTGTCTGTGAAGGGGGTTGCAGGAGTTAACTGAAGAAGGAAGCTCTACCCTAAAGGTGAAAGAACCGATGAGTTCCAGCATTCCTTGCTCTCTGCTTCCCTGGCCACTAAGCAATGAACAGACAGCTTCTGCTGGGCACCACACCTTCCCCACAGTGACAGATTGTCTGAGAGCCTAGAGCAACCTCTCCCCTCTCAATTTGCTTCCTGCCATATGCTTGGCCATCCGATGAGAAAAGTAACTAAGAGGGCTAGGCCTCTAGCCATATTGTCAGGTTGAAGTCCTGATGAACGCGGGTACCATCTGTGTTCTCCTTGGAAGTATGGCAGTGTGTGGTAGCTTGGCACTCTCCCCTCCCTGCTCCTCATGCTGCTATGTTCAGTGAGGAGAAGGCTTTCTGGAGGTCATTATGAGAAAGCCTACTTGATTACCTCGTGGGACATTTACAGGGTGGAATGTTTTCTCATAAGTAAAGTATAGTGTTTCTGGGTTAGTCATAAGTTCACTACAGATATTGGTCTACACAGCAGATGAGCTCCTGATCCCAAGGCTGTTGGTTACTTCATGGATGTCACTATGCCTTGGCTCAGGTGGGCTTTGGGGTCTTTTAAGTTTTCTCTGTCTGGAATCCAAACGTGCATCCCCATTGCCTCCCTGGACACAAATGACTGACAGTTCTTTCTTTCCTGGATTCTATTCATATATTCCAAATAAGACTCAATTTCCAATTCCTCACTGAGTACAATAAATAATTCCCTAAGTCATCTAGTCTTGCCTCTACGTCAGGGACACTTAACTGAGCATCAGCTTCAGAAACCAGTACCACATGCTCAGGGGTTTGAGAGTCCTTGCTGTCAGTAGATATTTAAAACCAGTTCCTGTCCTGGATCTCACAGCCCCACCCCACTCCTCTAGCATCTCCAAACCATTCTGCTTTCTACCATTCTAGGTGTCCAGTCCTTACCCTTGGTTGGCATTCTTTTATTTTTCAATCTTTTATTTGTTTATTTATTCTTTGATAATTTCACACATGAATGCAATGTGTCTAAATCATACCCACTGCCTCAGACTCCTCCTTGATATTTCCCAACCTCCCTCTAAATGTGGCATGGCGAATATAATTTTTTAAAGTATACAACCCGCTGAGTCCTATTAGTGTTGTCTGTACCTGTGTGCACATGGGTGTGGTACCATCCTCTAAAGCACAGGCAACCCAGGATGGACCATACCACAGAAGAAATGACTCTTCCCCACTCGACAGCCATTAACATGCAGACCTTCTCAGCTAAGGGTAGGACTTCACCAGTCTTCACACCCCTGTTGGAGTGCTGATTGGCTTGTCCTTGTGCAGGTCTTCTGCAGGCAAGATTTACACATCTGCGTGAATCCATGAATGCAGCTTCCTGATATGCCCAGAAGATATCATTTTGTAGCAGCCCTCCCCAGCCTCTGGCTCTTACAACCTTTCTACGTGCTTGTCCATGCTATGATGTTCCCAAGCCCTGAATGTGTGAAGGGTGTGATATAGATGCTCCAGGAGGGCTAAATACCCCACAGACACTGTACTCTACTCTGTACTCCATCAAGTAGTGAGTCTCTATTAACTGCTACCCATTACATAAGGAAGCATCTCTGAGGAGGAGTAAGAGCTGTGCTGGGGTATGGTGCATTCTTTACTTAAAATATTTTTAAGGTAGGTATAGTGGCACATACTTTTATTCCCAGCACTGGTAGGCAGAGTTAGGCAGGTCTCTATGAGTTCAAAGTCAGCCTGATATACATAGTGAGGGCCAGGATAGCCACATAGTGTGAGACCCTGTTGTTGTGGACGTTTTAGTTTATGATATGTAAACATGTTTTTGCTAAATTCCAAGTTGGGGATTTTAGTTTGTCCACACCTGTTACATGTCTCATGTGGAATGTGGTCTTTGCCAGGTGGAATTAGTTGAGTTCTGAGGACTTTGAGGGGTATAAATATGACAAGCCAAAGGAAGAAGTGTGGCTGCTTGGAGGAGGACTGCTCACTGCTGGTTCACCATGATGCTGCATTTGCTGTTTGCTAATTTCCTGGTCACCTGACTTTTGGATTTCTGTACAACTGATATTGGTATTGCCCCCAAAAGAATCCTAACTTTTTCCCCTCCTACCTAGCATTGGGGGATTGGAAGGGATATAAAAGCATTTTAATAACCCTAAATAAAGTAGGTTTGTTAAAAAATCTAAGTCAACACCTATCTTAAAACAAAACAAAATTCTTTAATTTTACCAGAGTTTTTGATCCATCATACTTCTCTTCATATTACCTTATTTTGCTCTTGAATTCTCCTGCTCTCTGGCTTATTAATCTGGGTCTAGTTTATTCCAATGTCTTCATTGACATGTCACATATGGATGACAGTCTGCTGTCTTTGTCTTCAGCAGGAAGGGACAGGACTATTGTCAGCATGATCAAGGCAAGAGATGCACCTCAACCGGATATCACAGTGAGTGCAGACTTAGCTTTCTCTCAACTCCCTATTATATAGGAACATAACTATAGATAGCTCAGGGCCTTTTTTCTGTCTTTTCAGAATGGTTTTTCTGTCCCAAGCAAGGTGACAGAGAAAAAAAAAAAGCATGGAACTTAGGATCAGAAGACTTGGGTCCAAATCCAGCCTCTGCCACTTACCAAAGCAGGTGGCCTTGGAAAGAAAGCTTAAACATGCCAAGCTTAAACACACCATTCTCCTGGAGTTAAGCAGGAATATCACAGCATCTGTCAAAGACCACATACTTGGGTGACCTGCTTCACCTGCCAGTCTGAGTTCTGTGCTTATCCCATGACAGCTTAACCTTGACCTTTTTTGTCTCCATGTGCAGATTGCATTTCTTTTGACACACATGAGCCATTCAGCCCTTTCGGGACATCTACACCCTTCATATTCACAAGTCTCAGGGGATATCATAGTGTGAAAGAGTACGTGGAAAGATTGTAAGGGCCAGAGGTTGAAGAGCGCTACTGCAAAATAGTGTCATCCGAATGTGACAGGAAGCTGCACTCCTAGTTCTCACCTGTTGTGGTTGCCTGCAGAAGACCTGCACAGCACCAAGCCAACACTCCAGCATGGGGTGTGTGCCTGGGGGAGGGCATGCTCATGAGGTTCCACCCCCGGCAGCGACTCACTTTGCCCTCTCAGGAGTCAGATGAGAACAGCACATCTGAAATTGCTTTATGAATGGAGGTGCAACATGACAGATGGTACACCTCACAGGGACTGAGAATGAAAAGGAACTTTCTCCTCATGCTCATTCCCTCACGCTAAACCTCCCCCTTTTATGTTTCCTAGGAGAACATCAAAGAGAAATTTCAAGGGCCTGTCTTTGTGGAAGTGACAGATTCTTAGTAGCCTAGAGGAAACTGGTCCTGGGATTAAACCCCAAGGCACTCTCAGGCCTTGGAGATGCCAACTCCTCAGTGTTTCTTTGCTTGCCTAAGGGCCAGCTAAACTCCCTACAGTCAGAGAAACTTCACTGATAAAAGACACTCCTGGAGAACAGTTATGCTTAGCAGTAGGTTTCATCATCAATGAATTTGACTTGAGACTATCAAATGCTCCCCCCATTAGATGCCATACTCTTGGGCTACCTTGTCCCACCAGGCCCTGTGGCCACTAACAGAACCCCCCCCCACACACACACATTTCTTCCATAAGAGCTGAGGATGAATGCAATTAATGGTAGCCATATCCCAGAAAAACAGCGGCTAAGACAGACATACAGACCACCTTCAGGACTTTGGTGTTACGGTAGAAAACAAGACAGAAGGAAACAAAATCTTCCCATCCTAGGATCCTTACACATCTCTGTGAATGATTCATTCTCAGACAGTTCCAGAACTGAACATCCCCATGTCCTGTGAGGGAAACAGCCCAGCCTCCCTCCTTCCTTTCTGGCAGCTAAGTTGACACAGCCACCGATGCCACTGTGAAGCACAGGATGGGGTGGAAAGAGGAAGGAATTGAACTGTATTTCGTGATAACCATGAATTTTCATGGTTCCCTCTGACTTTCATCCAAACAGGTTGTTTACAAATATTAATGCTGAGTATAAGATAGGCTCCATCTATTTGTGGGTTCTGAGACTGGGGCATGCCCTGCTCCAATTACATAGCCTCCATGGGCAGCTCCACGGCGCTATTGCAAGCAGCTTTCTGCTGATTTCAAGCAAGATGACATGAAAAACAGATTAGTAAAAACCACAGACATTATAAATTGCCATTCAGCCACAGAATGAAGAAAGGCTTTGATCTGTGATTCGGAGCTGAGCTGAGGTATTTACAGAAAGGCATGTCTGCAGGGAGAAGAGAGGAGAAAGAAAGAAGGGCAGAGAAAAGAGCCTTGGGGATCTGGAAGAATATTTTTCTAGTTACTGATGACCTAAATGATATCAAGCCTTGGGCAGAGCACATGGGGGCTATCTGGCAACTTTCCTAAGCCTGTGAGGTTGGGGGAGGGAGCGTGTTTACTCAATAAGACATCTGGTCTAATGAGATCACTTAACACCTAACTTCTTTCATACTTGACCATCCTGTACTGCAGGCTGTGGTGAGGTAAATGGCTCTGCACTCATGGCTTCCTGCAAGGCTGCTTTGTCCTTCCTATGTCCCCCAGGAGACCTCTAATGACCAGCCTCCCGGAGGACAGCTGTCATTGGTGTTTTCCTACTGTAAAAAATTCAGCACTGAGTATTCTCCTGCTGTGAACAGCCATCCTGGCAGCGCCCGGGGGTCCCTCCACCTTACACTGCCCCAGTCTTCCCACCTCAGTCTGTAACCGATTTAGATTAAGTGGTAGTATGAACGGTCAAAGTGGGAAAAGCGTTTACAGATGAGGGAATGAGCCTTCAAACTTGCACGCGTGTAAACTGAGGCTTAGAGAATGGATGTCATTTCCCCAGGGTCACGTCACCTCTGCTGTGTTCTCTCTTGAGAAAGAACAACATGCTGCAACAGAATGGCAAAGGATTGTCTAACTGAAAAGATAGCTAACATTCTAATACCTCCCACCACATTCTAATACCTGGTACTCAATGGAAGCAGGGATACTCAGGCCCCTTTGGCATTCTCCTCCCTGAAGTAGAAACAAAAAGACGCAGGATCCACCCATAAGGTGCCAAATCAGGTGACACGTATGATGGATACAGCTGGTGTCTGAGCAGTTGCTGTAAGCCAAGCACTGATTGCATGTCTTAACCCACTGAACTTGCCCAGCTGCAGTAAGAGGCCACTAACTAATGAGTGCAGTGCCCCACTAACATGGAAAGAAACTGAGCTTTGGAGCTGTGAAGTCCCTTCCCCCAAGGCCACACACATAACAGAGGCAGGCCTCTATGTCAGACAGCCCTTCCAGAGCCCAGCATCCTAGACCTCTAACCATCACCAGCAGATCTCAAAGCTTTGTGTATCCCCAAGTCTTCTCTCTTCCCAGGCATTTCTAAGCCAGGCACACAGCTGTCCACCCCTTGGATTCCTCTGTGCATTTCTTGGTTCAGTCCTGACCAGCCCTGTTTTCTCCACATCCCATCTTCCTTTACCCTGTAGGCCTCCTCTCCCATCCACAGTTACCTCGTGGCTCATCTGCCCCTCCCACACTGTGTTTCTAGATTCTTTCTTTTCAACCTCCTTCTCCCTTCTGCTTTAGCCCTCCTTCATCATTGTCTTCCTTCCCCTGCACTCCCATGCCTGGGTTCCCCAGATAGTCACACCGCTCCTTCCTGTCCTTCCTCTCCTCCACCCCTAACCAGCCTCTCTAACATCCCTAACACCCTTGAGCACCTCCTGATTTCTCACATAGCTTTGGCAGGTCCCTGGGTCTCTTTTCACAAGCAAGGGCAGCTTCAGTCAGGGGAACTAAGCAGATATTTCCCTTGTTGTAAGTGTGTATATACTTGTTCCTGTATGCACATGTGTGTGCAGGTACATATATTCCTGTGGAGAAGAGATGAACAGCTTCAAGTGTTATCTCAGGAGCACTGTCCACCTCCTTTAAGGCAGGGTCTCTCTCACTGGCCTGGAGCTCACCAATTAAGTGAGGTTGTCTCTGCCTGCCTAGCACTGGCTACAAGTGTGCGCTGCTGTAGCCAGCATATTTACATGAGTTCTGGGGGGCTGAACTCAGGTCCTGGGCTTGTAAGACAAGTGCTTCATGGGCTGGGCCATCTACCCAGACTCCTGAGTGTTTCTGCCTGCTGAGCACCATATAAACTAAATAAGCACAGGTCCTGGCCTTGAGATCTTAGTCAGGCTCTTCTATCTGAAAACTAAGGATAATGTCACCACTAGGTCCCCTTCTTCACAGAACTACTCTCCATTCATGAATATGCCTACCCAACAAGTCCTTAAGAAGCTCCTTCCATCCTGCCAGGCAGCTTGAAAGGACTTAGAATAGGAACTTTGCTACCCAGAACCTTACAGGTAGAAGCTTCGGAGGCCAATCTCCAAGGTAACTTTGGGTGCCTGGAAAGGCAGCACCTGCATAAGTCAGAAATAGGCTCTACAAGGCCCCTTGGAACTAAATCTTAAATAATAAAGAAGCCAGGTAGTAAGGGGGTGGGGAGTGTGTAGACAGGCTGAGAGAGGACACATAAACAGGGAAAGCAGACTGTGGTCAAAGAATGGCTGTCGGCTGAGGCTCTAGGTGAGGCCAGTGAAGGCTAGGAAATTAATACAGGGCCAGTATCTGGAGGGGTGCCCTTCTTGAGGCCCCAAAGCAGCTTGTTGTACCTCCTTCTGTAACCTGTGAGGCTGCTGCTGCTGCTGCCCATAAGCGTGTCTGAGGTCTTCTCCAGACTCATCATTCTGGTGTATCTCTTCCCCTCCTCTGACCACATTCTCAGGAATTCATTTAGACAGTAACCTTGGCACCACCTTGCCCCAGGACCACCGCATGAGTCATCAACCCACCACAGAGACTGCCAACCATTTTGAGGTCAAACCTAGTTTATTACACCAGAAAGAAATCTCGAGGCCTAAACACTAGACAAGTATTTAATTATGGGTGCACAGTTTAATTACTTGGTCCAGCTTGATATGACTTAATTTATAAATATAATTTACAGCTCCCTTGTTTCTTTCTCAAGCCATTTAGCTCATTAATAGTGCTGACTCGAAGAGCTCTTCAGGCCCTTCTTGCTGGGCTCTGAGCCAGTGGCTTATCCGGGTAAGGCAAAGGAGGCTGGGAGGTAGAAGGCTGCTCCTGCAAGTTGCATTTAATCGCTGGCTTTGTGAAGAATTCCTGATGCGGGCTGATCATAAAAGGCACACTGGCCTTTATTTGGTTCATTATTGGTTTTGAATCCAGTACAATCAATGGCAATCTGTGCTCACAGCCAGCAACCAGGATAGACCACCTGCCCCTCTGCTACTCTGTGCCCATATCGTAGGCACAGTCTACTGAAGGTGGCTCTCTGCAGTGCCTGCTGGGCTGGCCCCTAGGCCTCTCCAAATAGCGCTTGAGCAGTCCGAGTTCCAGTGTTGACTGCGTCCCTGCTGTGTGTGAGGCAGTCAGCAGTGAAGGCTAGGCAGGGCAAAGCACGATTGCAGTAACAGTTCCTGTGTGTTCCCTGTACACACGGCACCTCGCCAAGCTTTTGCAAACACTGCATTCTGTCTTCTGAGCAGCCCTGAAAACAAGGCTCTGATTGTTAAATGAGGCTTTCAAGTCAGGCTACACACTGGAGCCACTTGGGGGCTTTGACACTTGAGCCCACCCTTTAGTGTTTCTCTTAATATAGTCTGGGCTATGGCCTGGTCATTAGTTTCCTTTAAAACAAACAAACAAACACGGCTTCAGGTAATCCTAACATGCCGTGCTTCAGAAGCACTGATTGACGTAACTTCCATAAGATTACATACATGGGGTGAAGCAGGCAGGCAGGTTAGCCATAGGAGCCCGACTTTCACTTGGAGGGGTGAAACAGATGGCTGGTGCCATTTCAAAAACAACAACAAAAAGACAAAACGTTCCTAAAGTTCGAAGAACAAGGAACTCTGGATATTCTACAGTAGAGGTAACTTCCAGGTCGTTCTAATTTGCAGAGCACAAAGAAGAGGCTGCAATGGTGAGGTATGACTTTAGGCAGGAAAAAAAAAAAAATCCAACATGAGCCAAAGTGTAGTGGTGAAGAAAGGGGTGGAGGAGACAAGTGACTGTGAGCATTGGAGTGGCCGAGGGGAGTGAGACTGGAGTGGGTAACAGACAGTGCATCCCACCATGCTTCAGAGGAACTGATGTGTGGAACAGTGATCAGGCATCCCAGAGTGTAGCTGCATGGGCCCAGCCCCCAGCATGCCTGGGACACCTCCCGGAAGGGAAGCTTTGCTAGTGAAGCCCTGATTCCAGAAGTTAAACTTCATCCTGTGGGTAACAGGGAGCCAATGCTGAGTTTACAATGGACTAGACAGACTGGGGTGGGATCAAAGTTGAGTGTTCTTTAAAATAAATCTTGGCATTGTCTCCATGGTTTCCAAAGATAAAACATTTTCTTGGGGAGTTTTCTGTTGCACTCTCGTGATGAGCTGTGGTGAGCTATGTAGATGATTACCATGTTGTAAGCTCTGCCTCTTTGTTGTTCTTTCCTCCTCTGCCACCCTCTTCTTCCCCTCCCTCTTCTTCTCTCTGTCTCTCTCTCTCTCCCTTCTCTCTCTCACTCACTCACTCAGGTTTGGCACATAGATGATGTGATGGGTTAATCCTAATTGTCAACTTTTTGTAATCCCTAGGAGACACACCTTTGGGTATGTCTGTGAGGCTGTTTCTGGAGACGTTTAAATACAGGAATGAAAACCCACCCTGAATTTGCGCAGAACCATCTATGGGCTGGGACTCTAGACTGGAAAAAAAAAAGAAGAAGAAGAAGAAAGGGGGAAGAGGGCTGAGGTTCCCAGTTATCCTTTCTGCTTCCTGACTAAGGCGCAATGTGACTAGCTGCTTCATGCTCCCACCACCATACCGTCCTGCTGTCTAGTCAATAAAATACTCACAAACCAAATCCAAGAACACATCAAACATATCATACACTATGACCAAGTAGGATTCATCCCAGTTATTCAGGGTTAGTTCAATATATGAAAATTCATCAATGTAATCCACAATATAAGCAAACTCAAACAAACAAAAAAGATCATCTCCCTAGATGCTGAAAAAGCATTTGATAAAATCCAACACTCATTCATGTTTACAGTCCTGGAGAGATGAGGGATACAAGACACATACCTAGACATAGTGAAGGCAATATACAGCAAGCCTATAGCCAACATCAAACTAACTGGAGAGAAACTTAAATTAATCCCACTGAAATCAGGGACTAGGCAAGGCTGCCCAATCTCTCCATATCATCTCTTTATCATAGTCCTTGAAGTCGTTACTAGAGCAATAAATCAATTAAAGGAGTTCAAGGGGGTTCAAATTGGAAAGGAAGAAGTCAAAGTATCACTATTTGCATATGATATGATAGTATACATGAGTGACTGCAAAAATTTGATCAGGAAACTCCTACAGCTGATAAACACCTTCACCAAAGTGGCTGAATACAAAATTAACTAAAAAAAAAGAAAAAAAAGAAAAAAAACAGTAGCCCTGCTGTATACAAAAGACAAATGGGCTGAGAAAGAAATTATGGAAACAATACCCTTCACAATAGTCACAAAGGACAGAAAGTAACTTGGTGTAACTCTATCCAAGCAAGTCAAAGACTCATAGGAAAAAAAAAAAAAACCTCAAGTCTTGGAAGAAAGAAATAGAAGAAGATATCAGATGGAAAGATCTCCCATGCTCATGGCTTGGCAGGATTAACATAGTAAAAATGGCCATCTTACGAAAAGCAATCTACAGATTCAATGCAATTCTCATCAAATTACCAACACAATTTTTTACATATCTTGAAAGAAAAATTCTCAACTTCAAATGGAATAACAAGAACCCCAGAGTAGCTAAAACAATCCTCTATAATAAAGGATCTTCTGGAGGTATCTCCATCCCTGATCTCAAGCTGTACTATAGAACAACAGTAATAAAAAAGCTGGCATAGAAACAGAAGGGTGGATCAATGGAATCAAATAAAAGACCCAGACATAAACTCACACACATAATGGACTCCTGATTTTTGACAAAGATGCCAAAACCAAACCATGGAAAAGAGACAGGATCTTCAACAAATGGTGCTGGTCTAACTGGATATCTGTATGTAGAAAAATACAAATAGATCCATATTTATCATCCTGCACAAAACTGAAGTCCAAGTGGATCAAAGACCTCAACATAAAACCAGAAACAAAGTGGGGGAGAGCTTAGAACTCATTGGCACAGGAGACAACTTCCTGAACAGAACACCAACAGCACAGGCTCTAAGATCAACAATCAATAAATTGGAACTCATGAAACTGAAAAGCTTCTGTAGAGCAAAGGACATTGTCATCAGAACAAAATGACAGCGTACAGACTAAGAAAGGATCTTCACCAACCCTATATCTGACAGAGGGAGAATATCTAGAATATATAAAGAACTCAAGAAGTTAAACAGCAACAAATCAACTAATCCAATTTAAAAAGGAGTAGAGCTGAACACATAATTCTCGATAGAGGAATGGCAGAGAAACACTTAAAGAAATGTTCAACATCCTTAGTCATCAGGGAAATGCAAATCAAAATGACCCTGAGATTTCACCTTACACCCATCAGAATAACTAAGATAAAAAATTAAGTGACAACACATGCTGGAGAGGATGTGGAGAAAGGGGAACCCTTCTCCACTGCTGGTGGGTATGTAAACTTATAAAACCACTTTGGAAATCAATCTGGCACTTTTTCAGAAAAGTAGAAATAGTGCTTCTGAAAGATCCAGCTATACCACTCCTAGGCATAAATCCAAAAAATGCTCAAGTATACAAAAAGAACATTTGCCCAACCATGTTTGTAACAGCTTTATTCATAGTAGCCAGACTCTGAAAACAACCCAGATGTCCCTTAACTGAAGAATGGATATAGACATTGTGGTACATTTACACAATGGAATACTACGCAGCAATTAAAAACAAGGAAATCATGAAATTTGCAGGCAAATGGTGGAAACTAGAAAAGATCATCCTGTGTGAGGTATCCCAGAAGCAGAAAGGCACACAGGGTATATACTCACTTATAAGCAGATATTAGACATATAATATAGGATAAACATACTAAAATCTATACACCTAAAGAAGTTAAGCAAGAAGAAGGACCCTGGGTAAGATGTTCAATCCTCTTTCAGAAAGGCAAATGGGATAGACATTGGAAGAGGGAGAAAACAGGGAACAGGACAGGAGCCTACCACAGAGAGTCTCTGAAAGACTCTACCCAGTAGAGTATTGAAGCAGATGCTGAGACTCATAGCCAAACTTTGGCAGAGTGCAGGGAATCTTATGAAAGAAGGGGGAGATAAAAAGACCTGGAGGGGACAGGAGCTCCACAAGGAGAGCAACAGAACCAAAAAATCTGGACCCAGGGGTCTTTGCAGAGACTGATACTCCAACCAAGGACCATGCATGGAGATGGCCTAGAACCCCTGCACAGATGTAGCCCATGGCAGCTCAGTGTCCAAGTAAGGGTTCCCTAGTAAGGGGAGCAGGGGCTGACTCTAACATGGATTCAGTGGCTGGCCCTTTGTTCACTTCCCCCTGATGGGGGTTGGTGGGTGGATAGAAGCCTTACCAGGCCACAGAGGAAGACAATGCAGCCAGTCCTGCTGAGACCTGATAGGATAGGGTCAGATGGAAGGGGAGGAGGACCTCCCTCTCAGTGGACTGGGGAAGGGGCATGGGAGGAGAAGAGGGAAGGAGGATGAGATTGGGAGGGGCTGAGGGAGGAGCTACAGCTAGGATACAAAGTGAATAAATTGTAAAAAAAAAAAAAAAAAAAAAGACTCAGAAGAACTAAACACTGTTCTGCCTCCTCCTGTCCTTGTTTCTGTATTAGGGCTGCTGGCAGTCATTTAGCTTCATAAACCTGAGGTATGACCTCTAAGAGGAGGAGAAACAGAAAGGCAAGAATCCAAGGCAAATATAGGTGCCTAACCTGTGTGTGTGTGTGTGTGTGTGTGTGTGTGTGTGTGTGATGGGGCCCTAACCTAACCTAGGGCCTGGAACCTATTTGCCAAGCATTTTGCCACTGTATAATGGATCTGGCCATCTTGCAGATTCACACAGAGAACAGACAGGCAGAAATTTCAATACAAACCTCAAGGATCTTACTGTAGTTAGTTGGCAGAGCTTTCAGTGGTTAGGTGACAATTAAAGTTTATGTATTTACTTACTTACTTACTTATATTTTGAGATAGGGTTTCACTATGTTGCTTTGGCTGGCCTGGAGCTCACTGTGTTTACCAAACTGTCCTGCAATTCTGCCTTTGCCATGATCAGGCAACAGACAACTTCAACCAAGATCCTCTCTATATGATAAAAATAAAATAAAATAAAAAGGTGATTTGGATTTTAAAATACAGGATGATATGGAGCAAACTATTTGTGCCTGCTTTTAGTATAAGTAGCAAAGCTGAGGGCAGTTGTAGTGCCGACAACATGTAGATGGAGGGTGGGCGTGGCTAGTGGAGCTACTCTGTGATTGTTGGAACTATTCAGTCACAAGCTGCTTCCCTTCTGACCGCCCTACCACGCAGCAAGTTCTCTGCTTTCTCTGCCCAGCTGGTGTGTGCTTTCTCTGGAAATGAAAACTCATTTTAATATTAGCCTAAGCAAGGCATAATTAGGGACACAAATCTGTTTCCAGGAAACAAGACAATTCATTCAGGAGCCAAGATTCAACAACCTGTGGATTATCTGTTGCTGGGTTTTTCTCATCCTCATTGCTCTCCCTGTAGTCAAAGTGCTGTGTGCACATGCAAATGTGCAGCTGTAATGGTCTGTGCATAGACTCTCCCAGACCAATCCTGCTCTTCTGTATAAGTGTGATAGCTCATCTCCCTTTGTAAACTTGGGAGGGGGCAAGGGAGAGATGAGGTACTTTATAGATGTAATGGGACAGGAATAGAAGTCACTATACCCAGGACTGAGTCACATAAAGGGTGTTTTGGGACTGAGTGCTGTTTCCGCTTTTCCTCACAGATCTGTCCTTGAGCTTTGTCTTCATGCCTGGCCATCTGCCCTTGTCGGCAGACTCGTGCTGTCTGGAGACCCAGTTGCTTTCCCTTTTGTCGACATTGCAAAGCTAAAACAAAAGTAGCCACCCACCTTTGAACTGCCAACTGCTTGTCTTTGAGGACTTTGTAATCTACACAAAAGTAGTCACATCAAGTGTTCACTTATGTAACCCAGTCTATTTGTGTGGGTGTGCATAAGTGTGTATGTTAGTGAAACTTAAAATCAAAAACGAGTTTAGAAGACATCGCTTTCAGACAGGGCCCAGCTGTGATCGGGCGTTAGGCAGGCAGAAGGCCTTTGGCTGGCTTCACTGTTATATAACAGTATCTAGGTAACGAAGCCTTCAAGACTTAGTTCCTTGCTGTCTTCCTAGCCTCATCCCATACTCCTTCCCACTGCCTTCTCTGTACTTCTGCCACACGAGCACAGTGAAGTCCTAGATGTCTGTGCTCCCTACCTCCCCTAGCCTAGCTCTTCACAAATGTCCTCATGCAACCTGGAATTATCTGCCCCATCACACGCAGTTTATTTCTTTGCCTTCATGCCTCAAGTTCATTGCAGTTTCTTATAAAACTGGGCTATGGCCCTTGACCCACATACAGTTGCATGGGTTTCCAACTATGCAAACATTTTTTGACTGTTCATGCAAGTCTGTATGCTAGAAAGTAGCATAGAGGGAAAAGTAGTAAAGAGTTTTAAGGGATCATCAAAGATCTCCAAATGTCCCCATTTATAACTACTTCCAAACAAATGGACTCCTGAGACTCACTATGCCCTGATGATATGATATCCTGGTTTTTGTATAAACCAGTAAGTTACTAACTCTTTATGGCACTTTGTACATCATTTTAATGGATTTTACTTCTAAATTTTTTATAGAGTAGATATAGCTGTTGCTGCTGTTTCTTCTTCTTTTACTTTTTCTCCTCCTCCTGTGTTTCTCCTGCCTCAGCCTCCCAAATGCTAAAATTATAGGTATGTGCCACCATTCCCATTTCCCATTTAGAGGCTATTTATAAAGGCTTGTGTAAGTACACAAGAAAAGTGCAAAGCATACCATGGATTAATGCCTCTGGGGTAACTTCCACGTATGTCATTTAATGGCATGGTAAAATTTTCTGAGATTTTAAATATTGTCTTGCATGTTCGTCATTTCCCAAGGCTTGGAAAAATGCTACACCATAGACACTCAATAACATGTATCCAGTGGATGAATTAATGGATGGATAGATGGATGGATGGATGGATGGATGGATGGATGGATGGATGGATGGATGGATGGGTAAAGAGACAGATAAGTAGATGGATGAATAAATAAATGGATGGATGAATGGATGGATGAGACAATGGCAATGGTGATTCTAACCTCTGTTCTCAAGGAATTGCAATATGGTGGAATGAAAATACTAGCTTAATCTCAGCTCCTCAACTCTTGCCTTCCTTCCTTATTAAAGGTCTTTAAAAGGACACATTGATCATTTTTTAGGTAGCATTTGTGATACAAAACAAATAACCTTGGGCAAAGTACATAAGCAGGAGCTCTCTCTTGAATAAATTTGTAAAACACACACACACAAATAGGAATAATGTTTCAGGTGACTGGTAACCTATGGAGTCTTCACAAACGGGAGGTTAAACACAACCATTCTTACATGCCCTCGTTCGTTCAGCAAGTGACAATCATTATAAATCGTAAGAGCAATGCCTGTGTAACTCAATATAAGTGTTAAATGTTTTAGATTAAAAAATAAAAAGATTAATCAGGCTGCAATAGAGAGAGAGGATATAAGCAAAGTGGCAATTCCTATGGAGAGATGAACAATGTTTAGTGTTTAGGAAATAATGAAGATGGAGTGATTAATTCCATCTCTGAAGATGGAGGGAAATTGCACAAAGTTGACCATCAAATTTATCTTCCAGGTTAGTAGGATTTTGAAATTAAAAGGTTAAATAGATCTTCCAATTAACGGCCATAGCATGAAGGTATCAAGTGTCAGTCAGATCAGATAATCAAGACAGTATGGAAAGGTCTGTTTCTGTCAGTGCTCCTAACAAAGAGTCCTACTCACCCCAAACCAAAATAGCCAAGCCATTAGTATCCTCTAATTGAGAAACAGAACAGTGGAAAAATGTGTCACATATTTAGTAAATTCTAGGACAAGTGTAAAATATCACTACATTTACAATTAAAATAGTAGTACTTGTTATCAGACAATGTTCACATATACCTCCTCTTCCTTGAAGTGTTCCATTAGACCTGAAATAAAGAATAGCTTCCTAAGAAAAGCAGAGACTTTTCCTAAAAAATTCTGAGATGCAAAAGAGCATAAGACCTCAGGTAGTTCTTGAGCCCCACAAAGGTGTAGAGTGGGAATCAAGTGGACATGGTCAAAAGAAACGGAGCCTTCCCTGGGAGTGAAGTAGAAGTTCTCACACCAAAGTAAAGTGACTGTAGGTCACCAAGCCACTTTCTAATCGCCAACTTACAAAGAGCCACAAACAGCTCTTTAATTGAAGGATCTATACAGGCATAGAGAAACACACAGATTAGGAGACAACAAGCAACAAGAGCACGAGGCCTTTCCTTTCCTGAGCTTCCATTTCAAAAGGTTAATAATTCTTTCCATGTGGTGATAAGAAGAAAGAGAGGTGCAAATATATTCTGGAAGGGTATATACTTAACAGGAAAAACAAAGTCATCAGTCTGCTAGTGAGATGAATTTCTTCTGTGGTCTCCTGTTTCCCTTAGGGAGAAAAAAAAAACCCTTCACATTTCTTCTAGTATTTTTTCATAAGGCCATTCTTTAAAATGGTAACCATTGGCAGAATTGAGGTACCAGTCCCTACCACCTCCAAATATTCATGACACACAAGATTCATTTGAAGAATATGATGGTGGAAGTCTTTGCTATAAAGGTGGTATTCCTTTGGTGAAGGTAGGGTAAGAAGCAGGGGGAGTCAGAGGCTATTTCAAGGGCTCACATGGGGCAGGAAGGCAGCCACACGTCTCTGCCCTCGTGCAGTGGGAGTATATGGGTGATAGGAATCAAGCTCTGGCCCTCTGCAAGAATGTGCTTCTCACCAAGACAACCATGTTCCAGCCCCCTCCTTGTTATTTTAACTAAGGAATGTGTCTCTTGGATAAGAATATTATCTGTATACACACATAAAGTCCAGTATTTCAGAATGATGAGGTGTTAACTGGTAGGTAATGCATGAGGACCTGGAGATCACTCATCCCCCCTCAGCACTAGAAGAAATCTTACCAAAAGATGATAGATAAATGAGACAGGATAAACTATAGGAGAAAGCTTCAGGGGAATTATGGCAGGGAAGAGAAAGATGGGGGATGGAGAGTTGTCACAAGACCCTGAAAAGTGAGAGGTCTTTGTGAGGAAGGTGAGACAAGATAGCCAGTAAAACAAGTCCTAGCCACCAGACTTTGAGTTTGCTGAGGATGCAAAATTGGGCTTATCTCTCCCCTCTAGTCTACTGAAAATTGATCTTGGGATAGAAGGGCTTAGGATTATTCAAGAGGAGTTATGCTGCTCAATCAGAGGACACCTGGAGTCCACAGAGAGAAAGGACACTATCTGAAGTTTGAAAATACCTCATTGCAGTGTCAAGATAGATCTCTGCTTTTTCCTTTAGCTATTCCCAGGACCATCCCCAAATCATAAGAATATTTCTTCCATGTGGCACACTGATTGCAATGGGTGATGGGGAATGGTCACTTACCAAAGAAAGTGGATTAAACTGATGTGAATTAAAAGATTCTGTTTTCCATGCATAACCAAAGAGAAATGAATGGAGTTCCATGAATCTATTTTATGTGTTTAGGTCACACCTAGGGTACAGATGTTGTAATGAACCGATATTTTGAAACAAGACCACTGGAATACACAGATTGGAACAATTATGATTTGAAGGATACTCTACTGAGGGACATGAAAAATAATGTCAGAGAGGTCCTGGGGCAAGATTTTGAATACTATTTTTTATGTCATGCCAAAACTTCTGAGGACAGTTGAAAAATACATAAAGATTGGAAAGGAACAAAGAACAAGGCTGTAAGAAAAGCATTTTTAAGAAGGGAGGGATGTAATCAGACTTGAGTTTTAGAAAGATGATTCTGAGCTCAGTGAGAGGGTCATAAGGTACTTGATACCAAGTCTGATGTCTTGAGTTTAATATCTGGGGGCCACATGGTGGAAGGAAATAACTGACTCCTGCAAATTGTCCTTTTATGTCCCTGCTAATGCTGGGGCATATCTCCCATGAATAAATTTTTAGAAATTAGAACAAGAGAGATGATCATGCAATGTCTGAGTATGAGAGCTGAGGCGGGAGATCAGCACGTAGAGAATGCAGGAAGGAGTCTGCTGTGAATACCCAGATACCAAATGACCATGGGAAAGGTGCTTTCTGTCCCAGCACTTACCTGACCCTTCTTCACAGATCCCACCAGCTTTGGCAGTGCTATCTGAGGGCATTTGCCCCTAACCCTGGCCACAGGCAACGGACTCCATGCCTCTTGATCAGAATGTCTTTGAGTGAGGTGCTGCAATCTTTTATGCACATCTAGAAGTGTGAGGATGCTAAAGGGATAAAGTGCCAACAATGGTGGCCAGGAGTTCTGTGAACAAACAGTTCCATACATTTCATAAAATTCCTCACAAGAGACTACAAGAGCAAGAACTCCCAGTGGCAACACAATGCCATCTTAACTTACCGTTTTCTGCTCACTGCCCCCACAAGCCTCATCACCATTCCCTGGCCTACTATGAAATCATCTGGTACCCATGGGACTTGTCTCAAGCTGTTTGGGTAGAAATCAGGCTAATAAAGTAATCAAAAAACCTGGTAATTCACATGGGGTCAAAGAAAGGGGAAACTTCTGAAATGACTGAGGTTTCCACAGTAAGTGATAGAACTGGTAACTGCTGGGGCTACCAGATGTGTGCCCATCCCAACACATGTGCAAGTGCACACACAGAACACATACCATCCTTATTTACATGTGGTCTTGGGACATGACTTGGTTCTGTGAGCATCCAGCTGCACCATGGGTTGTTATTAAAGGCTGTTTGTTTTCTTTTGTTTGCCTGTTGATTTTATCCCCTTTTCTTCTCCTCTGCAGCCATCTCCTGTCCCATTTCCTTCCCTCATGTCTTTCTCACTGATATCACACAATCCATTTGCATGTTCCAAGGTAAAAGTCTAACTAAGCTGAATATACAGAAAGAATAAATAACATCTTATTTATTAAAGATAAGAAAGCAAGGATAAAGTTAGTCTCTTACCTACAGGGCAATTTGCTAGCATCTTCTAGCAATATGCTAACGCCATGGGGTCTCCTAGGGACTGGCTGTGTAGTTTCTTGTGTAACACAGCATGACTCAACTCTCTTTTCCACTGAGGGTGTGGAGGAGGCCACAGTGCAGGTGAGCTTGGAGGCAGCCCGCACCTTCCTTTCTCAGAGGTGTTGTTCATGTGCAGTATTATACTGATAGTGGGCACAATGCAGCATTGATTATGCATGTAGGTGAGTCATGTCACTACGAGACTGTGTTTCACACTAGAAAGTCACAGTGACAAGAAAGAAATGTTAGTATGGAAGCCTGACCAATTAATTCAACAGACATCTGTTGTGCAATTGAGATGATCCCTGACTTCCTACATGTTTACAGCCAAGCAAATCTGTGGTAAGTTGAAAATACTATAAAACTGAAATGCATTTGGTGAGCCTAAGCTATAGAACACCACAGTTTTGTACAGTTTTGTGACACCGTGTACAGAGGTGGGCTGGTGGTTTCCCTTGGTAACTGAGGGACGCACCTTGGTTTGCTCTCTGTTGCTGTGATAAGCATGACCCAAACCAACCTGGGCAGAAAAGGGTTTATTTCAGTTTGTAGTTGTAGTTCACCATGAAGGGAAGTCAGGTCAGGAACTCAAGGAGAAACCCTGAGTCAAGGACTGATGCAGAGGTCATGGAGAAACACTAGCTTGGACCCCATGGCTTGCTTAGCCTGCTTTTTTTTATAGCACCTCGGACAACCTGCACAGCTATGGTACCCCCAGTGGGCTGGGCCTTACCATAACAGTCGATAATTGAGAAAATACCCCAAAGAGTTGTTTACAGGTCAATCTGATGGAGGCATTTCCTCAATTGAGGGTCCTCTCCCCCTGATAATTATAGCCTGTGTCAAGTTGAAAACAAAACAAGACAGAACCTAACCAGAACAGAGTGTGTATGTGGGAGGGAAATGTCACATCAAGTAGCTAACAGCTCACTGTCACCAGGAAAAAATCCAAACTCCAAGTTCAAAGTTGCTCTTGCCCCACGACAAAGCTGAAGACATTTCAAGACAGAAACCATATCCCTTTAGCATTCCTTTCCATGTGTGATGGTTAACATCACAGCTTGACAGTCTCTAGGATCATAATGAAGACAAGACTCTGGGCGTACCTGTGAATTTTCCCGATGGGATTAAGCTAAGGTAGGAACTGAGTGTCACCATTCCCTGGGCTTGGATGGCAGACTGAACAAAAAGAAGGCCAACTGAGTGTCAACGTTCATCTCTGCTTCCTGACCCCAGCTATAATGTGACCATCTGCCTCACCTTCCAGCCACCATCCCTTCTTTGTTACCTGCAACTACAAGCCAACATACAATCCTCCTTCCTCCCTTAAATTGCTTTTGCCAGGTATTTTGTCATAGTAATGAGAAACATACCAAGTCTAGCATCTCAGACTACTGAATCTGGAGTAGAGCAAACCAAAGCAGAGGCTAGTCTCTCTTTATACAACATGTTGGGCCTTTGCAAATGGTCAGAAAATTCCAGCAGTGCCTTATCCTAGACCCCTGCCACACATTTACCACCTATGTAGGTCATTCATTGGTTCCACAGGACACATTGCTGAAGAAATTGATATGTTAAGAAACGTGATTTTTTTTTTAGAATTAAGAAAAAAATCTTGTCTTTGTAGCAAAAGATTATTTTTCATTTCCTCCTCAGGCAAATACCCCCTCTGAGATCTGTACCTCACCCTCATTTCAACAGGACAGAACTGACCTTCTGTCCTGAGTTTCCTACTGCCATCTATCTTGGTTTAGAAATATCTGTAGAAACAGAAAAGGAGTGAGAATATTAATACTCTTTAAAATTACCATGCTCTGTGTTCAGGGTCAGTTTCCCAAAGTCTTGCTTGGGGAGTTGAGGTGGAGAAGGTTGGGAATTAGCCAAGGAGCTTGGTAAAACATAGCCAAAAGAGGTGCCATAATTTTCACATACAAACAATGGCACGGAGACTTGTTTATGCTCTGTCATTACTAGACAACCCAAATATCACCAGGCCTACATCAGCAGTTAGGTCTGGATTCTGTCATAGTCAGTCCCTCTGGTATTCAGAGATGCTGGCTCAGGAGAGACGGCACAGTTCAATTTCCAAATGCATCTGAAATCCTTTAAGCCCTTTGTTGGAGGCGTTGCAAAATCACAGTGGGTATGAGCCTTTTTTCCCTTCAGTGGTTGCATCACAGCTACTAAGACAGTACAACTGGCTCTTTCTCCAGAGAAACACTGGCATCTGTGGTCCAAAGGTTAAGCATGCTGGGGCCTGGCTTGTTGAATTGCATTTCATTAGAGAGTCCCAGGGAAGAGCCAGCTGAGCTCTGTGGCTCGTGGGGAGTGGGAAGCAATATCTTGCTATTCTTTCTCCTGGGAAGGCAAGCTACATATGGTGTTCTGCCTGTGGCACAAACAGTTAATTTCCACTGGCTTATCTATAGCTTCAGCGGCTCTGGGATTGAAAGGATGGCTTCTTCACAGCTCCCTGCTCTCTGAGTTCCTCTTGAAATCTCTGCTTTTCTCCAGCAGCTTTGTCTTGCTGGGGGAGGCAAACACTTGGGTTGGGATGGAGGGGAATTTAGCTACTTTGATTTCTTGCTGCCTAACTCAGGGTCTCTGGACAATTATTGTGACCCCTGAGATAGTGTTAACCATTTCTGTCTTACTCCCGTGCATAAACGTCACTCTCTCTGCTTCCCTTTGCCCTCCTCTGAAATGCTTACTAATGACTGTGGAACCACAGTGATCCACATGGAAGAAGAATCAGTTAAAGCAAACACAAGAGACTTGGTGGTGATGGTGGCAATGGCGGTCATGATGGCAACAATTGTGGTGGCAGTGGTAAGAACAATACTCCTAACAAGCATCTGTTGAGATATTTTTATATTTTCTGCACATTATGAAGTGCTTCGTACAAAGTCTCTTATTTCATTCTCTGATTCTCGCCAGTGCTTACAGAGACAGGTATTCTTACTAGCTCCATTTTGCAAAGAAAAGTGAAGCCTAATTTACTGGAGACACGATTCTAACAAAAAAGAACCAGTGCTTAATTATAGGGTAACACTAACAGAGGCTATGTTGGCTCCATGTCATTCTCAGAACTCTGTTCTAGAGGAAGATAACTGATCACTGTTTCTCACGGCAACAACTCCTGAGACAATAATGGCAATGGCCATGATTATTGAAAGTTTTACATGACAGACATTATACTTGGAACTTCACACACACTACCTCACACAAATCTGCATGTTCATAAATAACAGAACAGCTTGAGCTTCACAAACATGAACATCCCAATGCAGGAGTCTCTGCTAGCTGACACATTCTGCACACTGGCATAACGCCATACGTGGAAAATTCCACATCTAACTTCATGAAACAGACCACAGTAAAAAGTAAAGGCACATTGAAAATGTCATATATTGGGTGAACATGGTGGCCCTTGCAGAAAGAGCACTCCAAGTTTGGGTTACATAAAAGAGAAAGGAAAGAAAGAAGGAAAGAAAGAAAAAGAAAGAAAAGGGAAGAGAAGGAAAGGAAGAAAATAAAGGCCAGGACAAGATAATAATAAAATTTTAAAACTCTACCTTTAGGCTCCATAAGGCATAAGGAAACAGGTGAATGTCATGTTTTAACTTAAGTCTCACCAATTCACTATATACATGCAAATATTTGAAAATTCAAAACAGTGCAAAACCTTCTACACCTCAGATAATCACGCTGCAGACAGTTTGTAATGTCACCAACACAAATGTAGAATAAACTCTGACAGTAAATAATGTGCTCTGGCTCATCAGCCAGTCCATGGGAAATTGGAATTCAGACCCAAAGCTATTGATTTCAAAGTCCAAAACATTCTCAAAGGTTGTTTCATTTTTTTTTCCTTACTGTTTTCTTAGGAGAAATGTCCAAGGAGGGAATTACATGTTAACAGTCTCTGTATTTATCAGCAGGTCGCCATATTTCTAAACATGCAGCTTTGTGCGCTGGATACACAGTGCAAGTCCACCTTCAGAAACAAGTGTCTGTTGAATCCCCTACATGCTAGGCTCTACATGGGACTCTGGGATGTAGTACTTGTCTCTAAGGAACCCACAGCTTCACCAGGAGGAAGACTTTGGATACATACTTTGCTAAAATGCAGGGAGGGACTCCACTGAGAGGCCTATGTACCCTTTCCCACTAGAAGCACTTGGTACACTTGAACTTTGGAGAGAAGCTGGTGTCAGCTAAGCACTATTTACAGATAACTTGGTTTCTACTGTTACAGTTTTAGAGGGTAACAGTGTTGCTAGACATTTGTGAAACTGAAAAGCAGGCAACCATAGCAAATAAAACAATTATCAGTTGGCCATTCAATTACTGAGTCAGTCAGTTAGCACCTCCTAATCAGAAAGTTGCCCAGGCCACCCCCTCCTTTGGAAGAACAGAGCTACTAGGTCAGGGCATCTGTGCTGAGCTCCACATCGCCTGCCTTGCCCCCTGCCCAGGATAGCAGGTTCACAGTACTCCCCTTCCAGCCCAAGTGGCTTGATTGAGGTTAGGACACTTTGTCCAGGGACAGCTGGAATCTCTCCCACAGGATGCTATGCTATGAGACTTGGAGAAGATGGTCTTTGCTCATCACTACAGACTGGTAGCTCTCCTGGGTTGAGCCAGGAGAAAGTCGGGAAATTCTGGAAAGCCAAAAGAGGAAAGAGGAAAAGGAAGCAGACAAGAAGTTGAGACAAGATCTTACAGCGCTGGGGTACTAAAAGAACACCCTTTGAAACTCTAACTCCCTTCAAGTTCAGGGAGAATGAATAACTTTTCTGTTTGTAGGCCACTGTTTCATTTTACTAAATTCTTATAGATGTGCTCACTCTGCTGGGGTTCTCCTTCTTCCTGAAAAAAGATCTCTGTCTAGAATGCTCCCAGAACCTTCCAGACTATCACAACATCATCTTTATAACCCATTATTTCATCTCAACCACAGACGCAGCTAGAGACACCTAAAAACTGTAGATGTGTTAGGTCACTATTGTTGTGCCTGTGTCTTAGCTGTAAGTTCTCTATGCTCCAAAGAGCCATTGCCTGCTTGGTGCCCGCCAGCCTTCGACTGCCATGGTGCTTCCTTCACATGGCTTCTATGACCCAGTGGCTGCAAATCCATTCTGCCTTTTCTACAGAGCTTTATATCAGCAGATCTGGTCCTTGCCTGGACTTTCTCGACCATGGAAGATCAATTAGTGTTACCAGCTCATCTATCAGAACAGACTATGCTCCAAGGGGAGAGGCTTCCATCTTATCATCTTCAAACACCGCCTGACTTTAGCAAACAATAGATGCTAAAAATACAGTTATAGGGCTGGATAGACAGCTCAGCAGGTAAAGTTCGACAAGCCAGATGACCTGAGTTTGATCCCTGGAACACACATGGTGAAAGGAGTGAAGGGACTCCCACAAGTTGACCTCTGACCTCTACAGGCATGCTGTGGCTTGTGTGTCCCCCTCACAAAAATAAACAAATGTAAAAGATAAAATGGAGATACAAAATTTATAAATAGATGGATAAGTTCAAATTACTAGAGAGCATAATTGTAAAATATCAACATTGAAATTCTAGAGAAAAAGTGACAAGCAAAGATACTAGATCATATCAAACATGCGCATGTCCCAAAAGCAGTGTACATTCAGTCAGCTCTCTAACTGAAATGCCTGTGTGACTGTATCATACACTATATCACACACTCCTTTGAGAAGCTGGTAATCCAGGCTTCCCATGCTGTGTGTCTTCAGTGATGGAAGGAAGCTCTTGCTATTAGCTTACCATGCACTTTTTACCGTAGGACATGGTAGGCAATTCTTATATTTATTTGTTTATTGACTCTGAGAATGTAAGGGAATGGCCTTCCTCTCTCTTGCTGACGCATCCCATGCTCCTGAACAGTACTCAGAATAGAAGTGATGTGCAATCAACTAGCACCACTGGAGGAATGACTAAAGGAGGAAGGACTGAGAAATGGAAAGGCACAAGGGTCATGGCTTCTCCCTCACTCAACCTCAGTGTGAGAAATGGAAAGGCACAAGGGTCATGGCTTCTCCCTCACTCAACCTCAGTGTCGCTAGCACATAGACTCCTTGGTGTCCTGCCTAGATCCTTTACAAGCCAGAGCCATCGTCCTAGCTGGCTGCCAGAAGCCCAGGATACTCCTTCTTCTGACAACTGCCCTCAGTCTGTCTCTCACTGAAATGTTCAAGGAGGTTGCATATTTCCCCTATAGGTAGCCAATGGCCAATGAGTGGTTATTAGAGAGAGGAAAAGTTCCATGGTATGGTTTGCCACAGGATCAAGTTGAGTGTACCTACCTCCTCTTCATTGTTTCTCTTACTCTTTTGCAGTTTTACTTGTACTCTCTCAAAAGAAATCACTGATATAAAAATCCTGCCATTACCCCTTTATTTCAAGAAGAAAATCTAAGATGCTGGGGTTATTTATTATCTATTACCTGTCATTGTTTGATTTTTTTTTTTGTCTTTGTAGACAGGTTTTCTCTGTGTAGCCCTGGCCATCCTGAATCTCTCTCTGTCTCTGTCTCTCTCTCTGTCTCTCTGTCTGTCTCTCTCTGTCTCTCTCTGTCTCTCTGTCTCTCTGTGTCTCTGTCTCTGTCTCTCTCTCTGTGTCTCTCTGTCTCTCTGTCTCTCTCTCTCTGTCTCTCTCTCTCTGTCTCTCTCTCTCTCTAGACCAGGCTGGCCTCTAACTCATACATTCATCTATCTCTGGCTCCCAAGTGCTGGGATTAAAGGCATATGCCATCACCACTGGCATTGACCTTCTTTACCCATTTGTAAATTTAATTTAATCTAACCTTCACAACCTCACAACCAGTTTGCAAAACCATTATCTCTGACTTACTCAAGCTCATCAGGTTAAATCACAGTTAACGTATTCCACATGGTCAAAGCAGGATCTGAACACTAATTGCCCAACTCCAGTCTATGGGATTCATATTGCTCCACAGTCATGCATTGTTATCAGAATCTGAAGTGCCCAGATGGACCCTTGCTTAAAGGCTTGGTCCCTGCATGTGGCACTATTTTGAAGCATGTGGAGGCTTTAGGAAGTGGTCTCTGGTGGCATTAGAGCAATGGAGAAGGCCCTTGAGGGTTAAGGATACCTCTAGCTTCTCACCACACCCTCAGCTTCTTTTTCATGAACAGCCACCACAACAGGCACCTTCTGCCATGCCTTCCCCACCATGATGGCTGAAACATCTCTGAAACCATGAGCCAATGTAAATCCTTCCTCCCTTAACTTGTTTCTGTTAGGTGTTTTCATCACAGTGATAATAAAATAACTCACACAGAAAATATTCAGAAATATTTTAATGGCAAAAACATGTTCTGTGGCTGGGCCCTGTTAAACAAGGCATGCAATTAATCTCAACTACAGAATCCCTAAATTGAAAGGTAATCAAGTCACTTTTCCTTTGCCAAACTGGCTCTCCCTGCACATTCTGATGAAAGCCTGGCTTCCAAGTTGAGGCGGGGGTGGGGTTTGGCAATTTTCACTGTGATCTGGCCCTAAAATACATTCTCAGTAGCCCTGTCTGCAGATGGATGAAGACATTCAGAGATGTTACCTGGTACTCTCCAAGGCCACACAGTACTTTCTCATCAGGCTCAAGTGCTTTAGATTCCTTAGCTGTGCCTGAGACTGTTGAGCTGTTGTCTTGTACGAACCCACAGCTTTCACCATTACTGAGAGTGGTGGACCACTGAGAGAAACTGGTTTTGACTTTTAGTTTCTCCCATCCGTGTCTGATTCTATTAGTCAAGAATGGGACAAAGGAAGGAAGGAAAGAAAAAGAAAGAAGGAAGGAAGGGAGAAAGAGAGAGAAAGAGAAAAAGGAAAAGAAAAGACAAAATAAACAATAACAAAAATATGGGCTGAAAAAGGGCTCTTATTTCCCAAGGGTAGTACACACGAGCTTATCAACCATACCAAGTGGAACTTGGATTAATTGATGTGTAGAACTGAAACCTATAAAGTGTCTAAAATTGACAGGAATGAACTACTCATTTCTCTTGGAACTGTGTTATAAGAGAGATTTTGGTTTCTAAATATTTGAACCATTTTTCCTGGTCTGAGTAAGTAAAAGCTAGGAGTAGGTAGATGAAAGACAAATCATAGATGAGAGATAGTGCCTCAGCACAGTGCTGATGGAGAGAAAAGCTGTTGGCTGTAAGGGATTGCTAGTTCTTGCAAATAAATTAGCAGCGAGGACTACCGATGAGATTACTGACTGCTATATCCAACATACCAAATTGTCAGGCCCTATCTAGATTTTATTTGCTCTTGATAACAGTGCATTTTGTATCAAGGAAGAAAACAGAAAAAAGCTATTTCATTAATTCTGCAGTATGGAAAAGAAAATTTGCAACATGATCACCAGATTTAAAAAAAAAATCTGTAACTGCTGTCTATACATGGCTAGACTGTCTTGCTTGTTTTAGACCAGTGGTTCTCAACCTTCCTAATCCTGCATCCTTTAGTGCTGTTCTTCATGTTGTAGTGACACACAACCATAAGATTATTTTTGTTGCTACTCCATAACTGTAATTTTGCTAGTACTATGAATCATAATATAAATATCTTTTGGATATAGAGGTTTGCCCAAGGGGTTGCAATCCACATGTTGAAAACTGCTGCTTTGGACAATTTTGTGCTCTAAAGCAAAACCTCATCAAACAAAGATTTCCAAGTATTTTCACTGTAGTAGATAACACTTGATAAGGCTATCAATGCCTTGAACAATATTTTCTGCAGTAGTAATGGGAATTGGGGTCAGGATCTTGTCCCTGCTAAGCAACCTAGGATGCTGCTGTATCTGAAGACTGTGATCAGTCACTTCTGTGAGACTCTGTACAGAGACACTTTGATCCTGTCTGTCCTTCAAAGAATCAACAGCTTGGTTAGTACAGAAACACAGCAATATAGCAGCTCCAGAAACAAGGTTCCCTATGTCCATTGATAAAGACAGACATTGTGACATATTTGTAGTGTGTTCTCTAGTTGTTCTATGGAGAAATGAACACCACTGAGATAAGAGTAGTAGCAAAGAACCTAGTTGGAATCCTTCTGAGGAATCCATGGGAGATGGGGAGCTGCTTGGGATTCTACCAATATGTTTGGTTAGCCAGGCACATGGACGAGTTTGGAGATGGGTGGCATGGTAGGTCAGTCCTGACCTGTGAACTGTAGGCAGAAATAACATGGCTCATTTCAGACCCATGCTGATGCGAGGTATGACCTTTGTGTCCTCCTGTCTCACCAGCACCTGGACCTGATGACATCCCACACTGTGGAAGTCTTTTAATGGGGATCTAGTGTGGGGTGGAACTCCTCATGCTTACGATTGAACTGCCATGGAATCTGGCCCGAGTGCAGCAAATGTGTGGGGTTTAAAGCACAGGGGTGTTTTTTGTTATTATGTCTGTTTGTTTGTTTTGTTTTGTTTTCGGTTTTTTACTGCAGGACAGTGCAGCAGATTCTAACATGTAACACTAACTGGGGACATGAGCAATAGGTTTAGGAAGCAGTTGTGATGGATCTCAGGAGTTTCTGGTGGGCTAAAGATAAAGGGCACTGAAAGAATTATGAGCAAGGAACCTGAGATGAGCTAAGGCACTTATCAGTTACAACTCTTGCCTCCACTGAGCTCAGCATAGTCTCTAATCCTGTTCCACAAGATGCTTTGGCAACATCCTCAAGAAAAGGGGTAAGTGACTTGATTGCTGTAGTTGGGACCAAGGCTCCCTTGTACCATCCAACAGGGTTTTGATAGTCTAGGACAGGCTTAGAGACACATGATCAGAATTTTTATTTTATTATGGAGAGCTAGGGAGTTGGGATGAAGGGTGCACAGGCATTTTCATTTGCTTTAGCCTCTCCGAAAGAGTAAAACATGGAGCATTTTTGTGTCATCACCAACAAGAGTCAGGAAAAACAGAAGCGCTCAAGAGAACAACAACTTTTATAAGAACCATACATACATCAGGAAGGATGAACTAACTGATCTCTGATAATGCCTCTAGTGGTGTAGATGCACAAAGCAGTTTTCCCTAAAGCACTGACCGGTCACACTGGCTGTAAGGAACACGTCACAGGCCCTGTTGAGTACTTGTCCTTGACATCCGTGTTGCCCTGGCATGACCTTGTTGTTAGATCAGTTATAATCACTATGTCTCAGCCATGAGATATTTTTCAGATTTATTTTTCTGATCATTTTATTTTCTGATTTATTAATAATCTCACTAGTAGTCCAGGCTATCCTGGTGATCACTACATATATAGGCTGGCCTAGAAATCTTGGCAATCCTTCTTCTGCCTCATCTTCCCAGGTGCTGGAATTGCAGTTGGATGTCATTGCACTCAGTTTAACTTAGCTATTGTAAACCAGGAATAATTAAGAAGGTCACTTTAAGAGCCAAATAATGTACTGCACATAAAAATTCTGATAAGCTAGATAATGCTAATCTAGTATACAGAACTTTTATTATTTTTGACCAAGCCTCAGGGTTTCTCTTCCATTTCAAGCCCACATGCAATCCTGATGAGACTACAGAGAAAAATTTAACTCTCAGCCCAAATACAATGTCATTTTCAAGATGTCACTGGCCCTGGACCCAACACATCAACTCATGTGAAGGAATGAAACAACTTCACTGTGAGCTTTAGTTGAACAAATGGAATCAGCGGGGCATGCTCTCATTAATCAAATGCTTGTTAAGCAGTTTATGGCCCTCATCACACAGACTAAGTTCAGCTCTATTGTCCCCACCCCAAACATACCCCACCTCCAGAAGGCCGAAAGGTGGAACATTGTATCTAGACCTAGTTCCCACACATCCCAACACCAATTTCCCAATTGGATTATAACTATGGAATCAGAGCCTGGCAGCTGAGCACCAAGAATCAAAGGTACTGAAGGAAGCATGATCCAGAAAGAAGCTCAAAGTGGCCTCACAGTGAAGCAGCACAGGAAGTGAAGCTAGAGGCTATAGCTCCATCACAGGCCTGCCTGAGAGGGAATAAACCATCTCGTTTGAAGTCGGAGAGCATGAATGATACAACTCTATGAGTGTCTCTTCTTAGGGTAAATTAGACGCTGCCTTGATTCTTTCCCTTTGGGACGCTCCGAGAAAAAAATATACCATCTAGCCCCACAGCCCTTACGTTTAGTTTATAGCCAAATGAGTCCTAGATTTTTTATCAAAATTTCCCCTTTGAATCTCTCTCTGTATACCCACCACAGCACAATTAGAAAGTGGAGCAACACTACAGGAAACATGGAAAGAATGGCCAACAGGCTGGACCAGAGTCCAGATCTGCTTGGAAGAGTGGAAGAGATCACGTCATCCTCAGGCCCCATTTTTGAGAACTCACCAAGTATTCTCTGGTAATTTATTATGATGATAGTCTTAAGAAATATATGTGCTGGGCATTTAGGTCTTAGGAACAAGGTACATACACACACACACACAATCCTTTAACTTATCTTTCTTTAACTGCTTGTAATATAGTGAGGCAGACAGGTACAAAATCCACATGAACATGGTATAGGAGGTAATGCTGAGCTTTTCACACCATGGCGTCTCTGAGAAGGCACCAACACTGAACTTTGAAGGCACATGAGAGGCTAGTTTAGAAGACACATAGGAGACCAGCTGTGGTGCATTCCTGAAACTGTAGCATTCTGGAAGCTGAGGCAGGGGGATTGTGAGTTCAAAGCTAACCTGAGCTACATAATAAGAATCTGGCTAAAATCATTACCTACAAAAGACAAATGAGAAAGAGAGAAAAAGAAAGTGTGTGTATGTGTGTGTGTGTGTGTTCAAAATATAAATAAAGGCAAAAAAAAAAAGCATTTCAGTACAGCACATTCTGTACTGTGGCTTGCTTTTGATGAAAGAGTACCAGACAAAACTGGTGAGCCTGATGGAACCTGATGGAGCTTTGCAGACTCATCCTTGCTCATGCTAAAACAAACACTGGCTTAAATGAGCCTGGACAGCAGCGGGCATGTCCTTGTCCTTGCTCAGCATTCCTTTCTGTTGGCAGTAGCTTTTCTGGATGGCCTCCTACTTATCCCTGCCTCTCTTCTCGACTCTAGTCTCTGAATACTTAACACATGACCTCATCTAAGTCTAGATGTATGCATTTACAGCCTCAACTGCTTTGACTTCCCATCTATACCTGAATGTTTGTTTTTGTCTCTTTCTAATTTTTCTCTCTCATCTAAACTTAGGAATTGAAAAGTCTTGTCATCTATTGGGTCCTTCCTTGTTGGTCAGTGGGTCATGAAATCTAACTGGCAGATTTGATTTTGTCAGTGAAATGAGCTAGTAGAGAAAGTAAAATGCAGGGGTTACAATATGGTAGAGTATAAATATTCTCTGGTAATTTGTTTTCCATATAAGACTGATCATGCGTGTTTCTTTGTGCTTGTGCTGGGTCTTGAGTTACATATCCTATGATGGACATGCTTAGAGTGTATGAGGAGCCTGCCCTGTCCAAGGTTGTTCTCTCTGTGCTTTATGGTTTTCAGTTTGCATTCCTTGACAATTTCCAGAGGTTTTATTTCTAGTCCATTTTTTGGCTTCAGCTTACAGTGTCCTTTGATTTTTAGTTTAAAAATGTCTTGTCTTGTCTGAGACCATCTTCAGTTCATTCCTTAGTATGGGAGTACAAGCCAAGAGCAGCTCTCTTCATTGCTCCGTGACTCCCACACTACTGAGTAGACTTCTGGGAAACTTGCAGAAACTCTTCATGTCACTAAATGGAATGCATATTAATTTAGTTGCTTTATTTTTGTTTTTTATGGACCATATGCTTAAAACTATCAGTATTCGGGATTTCCTTTTTGCCCTTAGTACTCATTTTTTCTGTGGCCATTTTTTCTGCTCCTTAATTCTGGGTGTCCCTAGCAGTGTAAACCTCACTGTCTGTTATTTCCCTTGCTGTGCTTCCTTGGCTCTTTCCTCGTCTCTCCAGCAGTTGATGACTACCATATCTACATTCCTAGCTCTTAAATGTCCTGTGGGATTCAGATTTCTCTAGCAGATTCCCATGATGCTTAGCCCATCCTCACACAGCAAACATGGTACCCAGGCAACATTGTACGCAGAGGGAAGGCTCCTCCTGTTTCTCCAGGCCAGTTCTTGTGTCTGAAATGTTTTTTTTGCCTTTATTTATATTTTGAACACACACACACACTTTCTTTTTCTCTCTTTCTCATTTGTCTTTTGTAGGTAATGATTTTAGCCAGATTCTTATTCTGTAGCTCAGGTTAGCTTTGAACTCACAATCCCCCTGTCTCAGCTTCCAGAATGCTACAGTTTCAGGAATGCACCACAGCTGGTCTCCTATGTGTCTTCCAAACTAGCCTTTCATGTGCCTTCAAAGTTCAGTGTTTGTGCCCTCTCAGAGACGCCATGGTGTGAAAAGCTCAGCATTACCTCCTATACCACGTTCATGTGGATTTTGTACCTGTCTGCCTCACTATATTACAAGCAGTTAAAGAAAGATAAGTTAAAGGATTGTGTGTGTGTGTGTGTATGTACCTTGTTCCTAAGACCTAAATGCCCATCCTATGGGCTCCTTTTTGGAATGAACTGACAATGCACACAGTTCCTTTCAATTTCTGTCCCCCACCCACCTCTGACAGAACAGACGCAAGCACTTTCCCTATGTTTCCCAAACAGATACACATCCTCCTCCATTTTCATCAAGGTTTTTCTTTGGAGCACAGAAAATGGTCCAACTGTGAAACTGACAACACCAAGCATGGTCTTCGGCACTCTGTAGGTACAAATTGCTTACTGACTAGCATCTGTTTGCCATGCATTGCAGAGGCATGTCAGTAGCCATCCCTTGTGTTTATACTCTTGGTCCAACAGATCACTTCCATACCATGCCACTGTAATGTTGGAAACAATATGGCTTCTGTCATTCATTTGGCAAATATTTATCGGGCAGGGACCATGTGCCAGATGTTCAAGCACAGAGACAGAGTATAAACAGGAAAAACATGGCTCCTGTATTCAAGTTGCTAGCATTCACTTCTGAGGAAAAAGGAAGACAAGAGAGACAATTATCTTCTTCCTCTTCTTCCTCTTTTTCTTCTTCATTTGTCTTCTTCTATTCTACCTCTTCCTTCTCCTTCTCTGTCTTGGTGATGTAAAGATGACAGAAAAGAAGCATGAGGGAGTAGAGAAACCCTGCTGAAGCATGTAACTTGGAGCCTGGAGCTGAAAGCCAGTGCGGCTATAGCCCTGT